>JAQJVK010000102.1:0-690072 GCA_035578135.1 Flexamia atlantica
AAATCTGGCTCATATGAGTCTATCTACTTATGACGTTTTACCTGTAAGTAGTATAGTATACAAGAATTTCTCACCATCGGACGAGTTCGGGTTCTGGCTCGAGTTGAGAAAAGAGTCGGATCGAGTCGGCAACCATCGGACGAGTTCGGGTTCTGACTCGAGTTGAGAAAAGAGTCGGCTCGAGTCGGCAATCATCGGACGAGTTCGCGTTCTGACTCGAGTTGAGAAACGAGTCGGCCTAAGTCAGCAATCCCAGACGAGTTCGTTTCCGACTCGAATTGAACCAATAGAATTGCAGTTTTTCCGAGTTGTTGACTCGTTAGGATCCGAGTTCGTGTAAGTTCGGTAATCTTTGTACGAGTTCGTATCTAACTCGAGTTATGTCATGCGGCCAACCGGTAGTCATTGTGTTTCGTACGGACCGGAAGAGAGAGCACCGATTCGGTGCTCCCTTTGATCATCGTATATTTTACAGTGTTCGACTCAAATGTACCCATATACCAATTTTAAATAAAATCCAATAGTCAGGTTAAGTTAGGATAAAATACGTCAGGTTAGGTTAGGTTAAAAAAGGTCAGGATGAGTTAGGTTAAAAGAGGTCAGGTTGAGTTAGGTTAAAAATAGGACAGGTTAAGTTAGGTTTGACGGCGGCGGTCGGTCAAACCGAGACTTGGCATCGAAGCAGCCAATGAAATTTTAATTAATATTGCTGTTATTGCTGATGCCAAGTCTCGGTTTGACCGACCGCCGCCGTCAAACCTAACTTAACCTGTCCTATTTTTAACCTAACTCAACCTGACCTCTTTTAACCTAACTCATCCTGACCTTTTTTAACCTAACCTAACCTGGCGTATTTTATCCTAACTTAACCTGACTATTGGATTTTATTTAAAATTGGTATATGGGTACATTTGAGTCGAACACTGTAAAATATACGATGATCAAAGGGAGTACCGAATCGGTGCTCTCTTCTTCCGGTCCGTACGAAACACAATGACTACCGGTTGGCCGCCATGACATAACTCGAGTTAGATACGAACTCGTACAAAGATTACCGAACTTACACGAACTCGGATCCTAACGAGTCAACAACTCGGAAAACTGCAATTCTATTGGTTCAATTCGAGTCGGAAACGAACTCGTCTGGGGATTGCTGACTTAGGCCGACTCGTTTCTCAACTCGAGTCAGAACGCGAACTCGTCCGATGATTGCCGACTCGAGCCGACTCTTTTCTCAACTCGAGTCAGAACCCGAACTCGTCCGATGGTTGCCGACTCGATCCGACTCTTTTCTCAACTCGAGCCAGAACCCGAACTCGTCCGATGGTGAGAAATTCTTGTATACTATACTACTTACAGGTAAAACGTCATAAGTAGATAGACTCATATGAGCCAGATTTTTTAGCAAGTACTGTATAAGATTAGATATTCAAAGAGAGCACCGATTCGGTGCTATCTACTTCCGGTCTATCGCCTTATACCTTTGGCTTTAACTATGGACTACTTTTACCATCAAATAATAATACAGAGACTAACCAACTGAATAAATCAACTTGACTTTACTAAATGTTTTAGCTTAATATCCACTTACTTTAAAGAAATTCTTGTGCACACCTAACATATACCATTCAAAAGTAAAACTTCGTAAGAAGATAGTCTCATACAAGCCGTATTCACTAACAAACACTGTAAAAAATACGATAATCGAAGGGAGCGCTGTGTCGGTGATCCCTTCTTCCGTTCCGTTGCCTCATATATTTGACCTTGAACATGGACAATTTTTACTATCGAATATTAATATAGAGACTAAGCAACTGAATAAATCAATTAGGTTTGCTGTTACATTACTCTCTATGCACAAAAATCATATGATAAGTATATTTTGACTGAGGATCAACTTTATTTCAGCTGCAGTAAATGCACATTTATTGATGGGTTGGAGATTTCTATAAGTTTAAAATTATTGATTTAGAGTGCTCAATTTCCCCACCACGGTAGGTATCCTTAAATAAGCATGGCGCGTTTTTTATTATAGTGAGTTTCCCCAGTAGGCCTAATCTCACTCTTTTTTGGATTATTTGTTTTTATTTCTCATGCACTCTGGTCCGTTTGAAGGTGTAGCCTAGAATTTTCTAAGTTCTAGACGCCACAGTCTACTAAGCCCTTGTTCCACATTCATACCGGGCATTTCAAAGAAGTAGCTCAAGTTCTCCTCAAACCTAAGCGCCTCAATCTACTAAACCCTTGATTCACATTCACACCGGACCTTTAGTCCTTGTCTATGGCAGACGCAGGAAATCGTTTTCTAAGGCAGCTAAGCCAACCTGCCATCCCCATATGGACTTACTAGGGGTTAGCCCTGCAAAATGTGGGTGTCTGTCCATAGAAGAAGCTTTCAAGACTCGGCTTCGAACACACCCATCACTGGGGATGTAAGGAAGGTTACTGGGTAGGTGCTCAAAGCTCTTTGGACACATGCTGTAACTATCGAGACATGTCGGGCAATCGCTACAAGATCTTTTTTTTCAAGTAAAAGACAAGGTATACATAGGTCTTTGGTCCGCCAGAGACAAATTCTACAATATAAGAGCCTGGGCCATAGCCTGTCAACTCATCTGTCATCTCCCCAAGGTAATCTCCTGTTGGTACTCTGTACAAGCCTTCCCGGAAGTAATAGATACAACTAGCAGTGTCATAGTAGAGAACTTGGTCACCTAAGGCTTCTAAATGTTCATACAAAGTTAATCTAGCATGTGCTGTAGTATAATCAGCAATCACAACATTCACAGTTTTAAGTGACTCACTAGCCTCATCTACATTTTGCCAATTGACTAATCGTACTTCTTCATTTATTATCTCAGCACATTTTCCAATACTTCCAGGTTGAGTTATTAACGCAAGAAAATCCTTAGAGTTCCTAACAAGTGAAGTTCTTGTCATATTTTCACGCTGGCCAAATTTTCCCCAAAAACTGTTAGGCATAAGTTTAGGTACTGACCTTAGTCCCCCATTTTTATCAATTTTATCTTTTTGTAATTGAATACCTTCATGTTCTAAAAAATTTGAAATATACAGGTCCTTGTCCTTTTCTGTCTGGCACCAAGAAGGGTAGCCTGATGCTTCTTGCTTTAATTTTAGAAACTTGTTAATAAAATCAGTAAAAAGTCCGCCTTTCTCATATGTAGTCATCTCATACTCCCATAGCTCATGCATTTCTAAAATAACGTACTCTTTCTCTACTGCCTTTCTGATTTCATACATGGTCCAAGGTCCTACTAATGCTCTCTCCTCTCTTTCATGAAAACATTCACCTTTGTGTAACATTTCACCACAAGTACGACATAGTACAAACATTAACTTATCAAGAAGGCGCGTTGAAAGAACAGGATAGTAGAGATCAGAAGGGGGAGTATCTTACATTCAAGCAGCCCATCAACCTTCAAACCTCTTTCTTGGCATTCATTATGCCCTATGTAAATTGTGGGATGACCAATGGGATACTTACAATATTTATTAACAAATAGATACAAGGAACTCACGTCTACATACTGGATTGTCTCTCCCTCTTCACATTTGTAGTAGGTTTTTGCATTCCCTGTCCTACCCCCAAAGAAAGCATCTCTAGCATTTAAGGGCAAAGTGTTCAAAATTGAAAGCTGATTCAAGTGATTTAATTTCTAATCTTTCTTCAACTGATTAAATTCACACTCCCACATTTGTATTACATTGCCTAGTTTTTCCATTTTTTCAAAGTCCTTTCATACCTCAAATGTAGTGAATCAGAGGGATCCTCCTACAGTGAAATATCTCTGTTGTAAGGGAAAATTTTGGACAACCATGCCGATAACACCCGTGAAACTCATAAATATTCTTCCCATCAAACCCATCAACTTTCATTCCTTTAATTTTTACTTCTTTACCCCTACTTGCATGTTGAATTTTCACACCCCGCCTTTCCTCTTCCCAACACAACCATTGCAAAGCAGCCACTGACTGACTATCAGAACAACGGTAACCTTTTTTAGGGATCAAGCCAATAGTATTAGGTTTTAGGAAATTACGGCGAAAAGCCAAGTTACAGGCACTTGCTCTGGTAATTGATTCTAAAAATGAATCTACATTACCTTGTTCAAAAAAAGAAAAGCTCTGAATTTAATGCAAGCTTGTGCCAAAATCTCTACATCTGATATACAGTACTCTAACAACTCCTTTCTAAAATCAAAACGGTAGTCCTTAGCAACTTGATCAGCATACCATTTCTCAAAAGCTAAGTGGGTCTCTTCAAACATTGACTCTGGACAGTAATACTTTTTTTCTGGCATTGGACCTACATAATTTTGATTGACCAGAGTGTTAAACAAATGGGGGAAATAACCCTTCTTTCTTTCGGGAGGCAAATCAAAAGCTTTGGGGAGTGCAGAGAGGGCCATGGGGAAATAACTAAGTGAATCTATAAACCTTACATTGGCAACTTCAATCAGTATTAACTTTGTGATGTTTGGTATGAATTTAGTCTCTTCCATGATATACTTCAATACAAACTGAAAATCAAAACTTTGGCCATTATGGGCAATTATGCATACATTTTTAAATTGTTTTCTCACTTCCATTACATACTCTATGACCTGTTTTACTGGATCCTCCTCAAATACTCTTTGCCTCTCTGAACAAGTTTCACACTCCCCATCATTGATACATTTGAAACAGTACTGCTGAGAAACACATAAATTGACCTTGTGAACTTTAATTTCAGGGTCACAGGGAAGAAATTCATCCTGACGAGTCTCCAAATCAAAGAAAATAAACAAAAAATCACGGTCTTTTGGACATCTCCGATCAACTTGAATGTAACATTGATGTTTTGGATCCTTAAAATCCTCACATGACTGGCAGTAAACCTCTCCTCATACATGGGTTGTCTTACATTTGGTTAGGAAAACTAATTTTTTACAACTCTGACAAAGCTGTATAGTCTTACAAATCTGACCCTGGTGAGCTATAAAACACCGTTCATTTTTGAAAAAGCGCTTACAAAAGCGGCAGGTTATGCCTCCATTTTCAATTTTACAGGGTGAAGAAATAGAATGACACGAAAGACACCGATTAGAACATCGATGGTCACCTTTGTTATTATAGGGAATATGACAGGCTTCACAAAAATAATGGCAGACAAACGCAGCAGTTAAGTTAGTTATTACATTATAATGCCCATTATGAAACAACAGATTAATTTTGAATTTAGCATCCTCATTACCACCAGAGAAGTAAACATCCCGTCCTTTTTTATCATAATTATACACTATTATTCTATAATTTTTAAGATGGGCCTGGAATTTTTCACTTTTAATAGTGGGAGCCTATGATGCATGAGTAGTGGCCCATGGTACATGAATAACTACACAAGTCAAGATAGATCATGTGTCTTCAATACTGCTAATTTTCCCATTAATATTTAAATTAATGACTTAATACCTCAACATATGATAAAAAAGTACAGACTAAGGTAGTAGAGACTCAAATATACCCATATACAAGTTTTAAATAAAATCCAACAATTAGTTTCTGAGATATAGTGTTTTATTTTTTGCCCCTTCAATTTCTGTGATGCAATCTGCAACACCCAGTTTAAGCCTTAGCATAAGTTGACATGTACCTATACACCAAGTTACATCAATATCCATCACCTAGTTCTTAAGATATTAAATTTTTAAATATAGCCCCTTCAATTATCTAGATACTCACCCACAATACAAGGTATAAGTATGTTTCAAATTGTAGCAGAGGTTAACAAGTATCCACATACCAAGTTTTATTCAATTCGGTCAAGTAGTTCCTGAGTTATTAAATTTTTACATGATAATTGCCCCTTCATTTTTGGTAAATGCAAACCACATTACAAATGTTAAGTTTTCTTAGTATGGTCATATTCCCCACGAGGTCGGATGCCCGCAGGGTCGATTTTTGAGTCCAAAATTGCTCTAGGACCAACCGTTTTCGAGATATCGACGATTTTATATATTTTTTGTCAAATTTGAGAAGGAAAAGAAGAAAAAGAGGGGGAGAGTGGAGTAAGAGGGGTGTATAAGTTTATGGAAAAGGTAGAAGAGGTTAAGAAGTACCTAAGTACCAAATTTTATTGCATTCGGACTAGCAGTTTTTGAGTTATTAAACTTTAAATTTTTACATGGTATTTACCCCTACATTTTTGATAGATGCAAAACACGTTACAAATGTTAAGTTTTCTTAGTATGGTCATAATCCCCATGAGGTTGGATGTCCGGAGGGTCGATTTTTGGGCCCAAAATTGCTCTAGGACCAACCGTTTTCGAGATATCGACGATTTTATATATTTTTTGTCAAATTTGAGAAGAAAAATAAGTAAAAGAGGTGGTGGGTGGAGTAAGAGGGGGGTATAAGTCTATGGAAAAGGTAGAAGAGGTTAAGAAGTACCTAAATACCAAATTCTATCTAAATTGACCAAGCCATTCCAAAGTTATTTAATTTTAAATTTTTACATGGTATTTACCCCTTCATTTTTGGTAAATGCAAACCACATTACAAATGTTACGTTATTTTGGTATGGTCATATGCCCCATGATGTCGGATGCCCGGATGGTCGATTTTTGAGCCCAAAATTGCTCTAGGACCAACCGTTTTCGAGATATCGACGATTTTATATATTTTTTGTCAAATTTGAGAAGAAAAAGAAGAAAAAGAGGGGGTGGGTGGAGTAAGAGGGGGGTATAGGTTTATGGAAAAGGTAGAAGAGGTTAAGAAGTACCTAAGTACCAAATTTTATTGCATTCGGACTAGCAGTTTTTGAGTTATTAAACTTTAAATTTTTACATGGTATTTACCCCTACATTTTTGATAGATGCAAAACACGTTACAAATGTTAAGTTTTCTTAGTATGGTCATAATCCCCATGAGGTCGGATGCCCGGAGGGTCGATTTTTGGGCCCAAAATTGCTCTAGGACCAACTGTTTTCGAGATATCGACGATTTTATATATTTTTTGTCAAATTTGAGAAGAAAAAGAAGAAAAAGAGGGGGTGGGTGGAGTGAGAGGGGGGTATAAGTTTATGGAAAAGGTAGAAGAGGTTAAGAAGTACCTAAATACCAAATTCTATCTAAATTGACCAAGCCATTCCAAAGTTATTTAATTTTAAATTTTTACATGGTATTTACCCCTTCATTTTTGGTAAATGCAAACCACATTACAAATGTTAAGTTTTTTTAGTATGGTCATATGCCCCATGATGTCGGATGCCCGAAGGGTCGAATTTTGAGCCCAAAATTGCTCTAGGACCAACCGTTTTCGAGATATCGACGATTTTATATATTTTTTGTCAAATTTGAGAAGAAAAAGAAGAAAAAGAGGGGGTGGTTGGAGTAAGAGGGGGGTATAAGTTTATGGAAAAGGTAGAAGAGGTTAAGAAGTACCTAAGTACCAAATTTTATCGCTTTCGGACTAGCAGTTTTTGAGTTATTAAACTTTAAATTTTTACATGGTATTTACCCCTACATTTTTGATAGATGCAAAACACATCACAAATGTTAAGTTTTCTTAGTATGGTCATAATCCCCATGAGGTCGGATGTCCGGAGGGTCGATTTTTGGGCCCAAAATTCCTCTAGGACCAACCGTTTTCGAGATTTCGACGATTTTATATATCTTTTGTCAAATTTGAGAAGAAAAAGAAGAAAAAGAGGGGGTGGGTGGAGTAAGAGGGGGGTATAAGTTTATGGAAAAGGTAGAAGAGGTTAAGAAGTACCTAAGTACCAAATTTTATTGCATTCGAACTAGCAGTTTTTGAGTTATTAAACTTTAAATTTTTACATGGTATTTACCCCTTCATTTTTGATAGATGCAAAACACATTACAAATGTTAAGTTTTTTTGGTTAGGTCATATTCCCCATGAGGTCGGATGCCCGAAGGGTCGATTTTTGGGCCCAAAATTGCTCTAGGACCAACCGTTTTCGAGATATCGACGATTTTATATATTTTTAGCCATATTTTAAAAGAAGAAGAAGAAAAAAGGGGGTGGGTGGGGTAAAAGGGGGGTATAAGTTCTTGAAAAAAGGTAGAGGAGGCTAAGAAGTACCCAAATACCAAATTTTAGCTACATTAATTCGCCCATTCCCGAGTTATTTAATTTTAACTAAAATTTCATATAATATTATAACATTACAAAGGACTAATGTAACATACCCGGCATATCATATAGTATATATATGTCTTTTAATACTCTATGTGATTAACTGCACTTTATATAGTATTATAACGCTATAGGGGAATAATATAACACAACATATTGTGTTATTTATATAAATATGAATGTTTTCACTGTCTACAGTTGCCAACACTGATACAGGGGACGGAAGCGAGGGACGGGGGCAGACCCTTGTGACGTCAACACGGTGTCACGTTTTGGCGGGTCACGGCCGCCCCCACCGGCGGGAAAAAGTGAGGTTAGGAATTTCGGCCACGCCGCAGGGCAAGGAACAGGTCGGCAATGCAGTGCAAACACCACCTAGTAGCAAACGAACGAACTACACCGCCGCATCGGCGGGAAACGCGAGTTAAATTCGGTTCACCCTCTCATATACCACAAAATCACTAAGACGGAACAACAGCGTCTTGGCCTAGTGGTTAGTGCGGAAGCACGCCAACTCAGAGACCCGGGTTCAAAACCCGGCCACGGCAGTGTAAAATTTTTCACCACCTAATAGCGAACGATCGAACTACACCATCCCATCGGCGGAAATACGTCCACGGGTGACGGGGGCGGGGGCGGGGGGTGCCTTCGAGGGCCGTCCAACACTGTCACCCTCTTCGCATTAACGCACCCCTCCTCCTTGTACGTCATTCTCCACAAAAAACCACCCAAAAAAAGGGCGCCAAACAAAGCGCGCGCGCGCCAACAATGGTGGCTGCGCGGGAAAAAAAGCGCGCCAACCCCATGGGCGCCGCCATCTTTGGTGGGGTCCGGATAATGTGGGTCCGGATAATGTGGGGTCCGGATAATCCGAGGTACTGTAATTAAGGTTAGAAATTAAAAAATGACGTCATCTTTCAATTGACGGATCACGTGACAGATGCGGATCACGTGACAGATGACGTCACGGTCCCATGACCGCTGGCGCAGCTGATGACGTCAACTCCAGGTCACGTAACCATCGGCACAGCTGATGACGTCATGGGAAAAACCCCTGCTATATCTTCGGGTAGACTACTAATACAGAAGTTCTGGTCCTATTCTATCACCCTACGTGTACGTAATGTTGGCACACCTCCGTATTTATTATTATATTTCATGTCATACTTAGACAAATCGTTGTCCGCACATCGCATAGCGACTAATTTAATCACCCATATTTCCAAAACCTAAGTTTTTAAGGTAACTTGGGTCGTATAGTACTAAAGTTCTGGTCCTATTCTTTCATCCTACGTGTACGTCATGCTGACACACTGCCGTATTTATTTTATATTTTATGTCAAACTTAGGTGGATCGCTGTCCACACATCCAAAGCGACTATTTTAATCACCCGTATTTCCAAAACGTAAGTTTTTAAGGTAACTTGGGTGGTATAGAACTAAAGTTCTGGACCTATTCTATCATCCTATGTGTACGTCATGTTGGCACACCTCCGTATTTTTTTTATATTTCGTTTCAAACTTGGACAAATCTCTGTCCGCACATCTCAATGCGACTACTTTAATCAGCCATATTTCCAAAACCTAAGTTTTTACGGTAACTTGGGTGGTATAATACAGAAGTTCTGGTCCTATTCTATCACCCTATGTGTACGTAATGTTGGCACACCTCCGTATTTATTATTATATTTCATGTCAAACTTAGACAAATCGTTGTCCGCACATCGCATAGCGACTAATTTAATCAGCCATATTTCCAAAACCTAAGTTTTTAAGGTAACTTGGGTGGTATAATACTAAATTTCAGGATCTATTCTTTCATCCTATGTGTACGTCATGTTGGCACACTTCCGTATTTATTTTATTTTTCATGTCATACTTTGACAAATCGCTGTCCGCACATCTCAATGCGACTACTTTAATCAGCCATATTTCCAAAACCTAAGTTTTTACGGTAACTTGGGTGGTATAATACAGAAGTTCTGGTCCTATTTCATCACTTTACGTGTACGTCATGCTGACACACTGCCGTATTTATTTTATATTTTATGTCAAACTTAGGTGGATCACTGTCCACACATCCAAAGCGACTAATTTAATCACCCATATTTCCAAAACCTAAGTTTTTAAGGTAACTTGGGTGGTATAATACTAAATTTCAGGACCTATTCTATCATCCTATGTGTACGTCATGTTGGCACACTTCCGTATTTATTTTATTTTTCATGTCATACTTTGACAAATCTCTGTCCGCACATCTCAATGCGACTACTTTAAACAGCCATATTTCCAAAACCTAAGTTTTTACGGTAACATGGGTGGTATAATACAGAAGTTCTGGTCCTATTTCATCACTTTACGTGTACGTCATGCTGACACACTGCCGTGTTTATTTTATATTTTATGTCAAACTTAGGTGGATCACTGTCCACACATCCAAAGCGACTAATTTAATCACCCATATTTCCAAAACCTAAGTTTTTACGGTAACTTGGGTGGTATAATACAGAAGTTCCGGTCCTATTCTATCACCCTACGTGTACGTCATGTATCCAAAATTCCGTATTTATTTTTATATTTCATGTCAAACTTAGACAAATCGTTGTCCGCACATCGCATAGCGACTAATTTAATCACCCATATTTCCAAAACCTAAGTTTTTACGGTAACTTGGGTGGTATAATACAGAAGTTCTGGTCCTATTCTATCACCCTATGTGTACGTCATGTATCCACAATTCCGTATTTATTTTTATATTTCATGTCAAACTTAGACAAATCGTTGTCCGCACATCGCATAGCGACTAATTTAATCACCCATATTTCCAAAACCTAAGTTTTTAAGGTAACTTGGGTGGTATAATACTAAATTTCAGGACCTATTCTATCATCCTATGTGTACGTCATGTTGGCACACTTCCGTATTAATTTAATTTTTATGTCATACTATGACAAATCGCTGTCCGCACATCTCAATGCGACTACTTTAATCAGCCATATTTCCAAAACCTAAGTTTTTACGGTAACTTGGGTGGTATAATACAGAAGTTCTGGTCCTATTTCATCACTTTACGTGTACGTCATGCTGACACACTGCCGTGTTTATTTTATATTTTATGTCAAACTTAGGTGGATCACTGTCCACACATCCAAAGCGACTAATTTAATCACCCATATTTCCAAAACCTAAGTTTTTAAGGTAACTTGGGTGGTATAGTACTAAAGTTCTGGTCCTATTCTTTCATCCTACGTGTACGTCATGCTGACACACTGCCGTATTTTTTTATATTTTATGTCAAACTTAGGTGGATCGCTGTCCACACATCCAAAGCGACTATTTTAATCACCCGTATTTCCAAAACCTAAGTTTTTAAGGTAACTTGGGTGGTATAGTACTAAAGTTCTGGACCTATTCTATCATCCTATGTGTACGTCATGGTGGCACACCTCTGTATTTTTTTTATATTTCGTGTCAAACTTCGACAAATCTCTGTCCGCACATCTCAATGCGACTACTTTAATCAGCCATATTTCCAAAACCTAAGTTTTTACGGTAACTTGGGTGGTATAGTACTAAAGTTCTGGACCTATTCTATCATCCTACGTGTACGTCATGTTGGCGCACCTCCGTATTTTTTTTATATTTCGTGTCAAACTTCGACAAATCTCTGTCCGCACATCTCAATGCGACTACTTTAATCAGCCATATTTCCAAAACCTAAGTTTTTACGGTAACTTGGGTGGTATAGTACAGAAGTTCTGGTCCTATTCTATCACCCTATGTGTACGTCATGTATCCACAATTCCGTATTTATTTTTATATTTCATGTCAAACTTAGACAAATCGTTTTCCGCACATCGCATAGCGACTAATTTAATCACCCGTATTTCCAAAACCTAAGTTTTTAAGGTAACTTGGGTGGTATAGTACAGAACTTCTGGTCCTATTCTATCACCCTATGTGTACGTCATGTATCCACAATTCCGTATTTATTTTTATATTTCATGTCAAACTTAGACAAATCGTTGTCCGCACATCGCAGAGCGACTAATTTAATCAGCCATATTTCCAAAACCTAAGTTTTTACGGTAACTTGGGTGGTATAATACAGAAGTTCTGGTCCTATTTCATCACCCTACGTGTACGTCATGCTGACACACTGCCGTATTTATTTTATATTTTATGTCAAACTTAGGTGGATCACTGTCCACACATCCAAAGCGACTATTTTAATCACCCGTATTTCCAAAACCTAAGTTTTTAAGGTAACTTGGGTGGTATAGTACTAAAGTTCTGGACCTATTCTATCATCCTATGTGTACGTCATGTTGGCACACCTCCGTATTTTTTTTATATTTCGTGTCAAACTTCGACAAATCTCTGTCCGCACATCTCAATGCGACTACTTTAATCAGCCATATTTCCAAAACCTAAGTTTTTACGGTAACTTGGGTGGTATAATACAGAAGTTCTGGTCCTATTCTATCACCCTACGTGTACGTAATGTTGGCACACCTCCGTATTTATTATTATATTTCATGTCATACTTAGACAAATCGTTGTCCGCACATCGCATAGCGACTAATTTAATCACCCATATTTCCAAAACCTAAGTTTTTAAGGTAACTTGGGTGGTATAGTACTAAAGTTCTGGTCCTATTCTTTCATCCTACGTGTACGTCATGTATCCACAATTCAGGATTTATTTTTATATTTCATGTTAAACTTAGACAAATCGTTGTCCGCACATCGCATAGCGACTAATTTAATCACCCATATTTCCAAAACCTAAGTTTTTACGGTAACTTGGGTGGTATAATACAGAAGTTCTGGTCCTATTCTATCACCCTATGTGTACGTCATGTATCCACAATTCCGTATTTATTTTTATATTTCATGTCAAACTTAGACAAATCGTTGTCCGCACATCGCATAGCGACTAATTTAATCACCCATATTTCCAAAACCTAAGTTTTTACGGTAACTTGGGTGGTATAGTACTAAAGTTCTGGACCTATTCTATCATCCTATGTGTACGTCATGTTGGCACACCTCCGTATTTTTTTTATATTTTGTGTCAAACTTCGACAAATCGTTGTCCGCACATCGCATAGCGACTAATTTAATCACCCATATTTCCAAAACCTAAGTTTTTACGGTAACTTGGGTGGTATAATACAGAAGTTCTGGTCCTATTCTATCACCCTATGTGTACGTCATGTATCCACAATTCCGTATTTATTTTTATTTTTCATGTCATACTTTGACAAATCGCTGTCCGCACATCTCAATGCGACTACTTTAATCAGCCATATTTCCAAAACCTAAGTTTTTACGGTAACTTGGGTGGTATAGTACTAAAGTTCTGGTCCTATTCTTTCATCCTATGTGTACGTCATGTTGGCACACTTCCGTATTTATTTTATTTTTCATGTCATACTTTGACAAATCGCTGTCCGCACATCTCAATGCGACTACTTTAATCAGCCATATTTCCAAAACCTAAGTTTTTACGGTAACTTGGGTGGTATAATACAGAAGTTCTGGTCCTATTTCATCACCCTACGTGTACGTCATGCTGACACACTGCCGTATTTATTTTATATTTTATGTCAAACTTAGGTGGATCAATGTCCACACATCCAAAGCGACTATTTTAATCACCCGTATTTCCAAAACCTAAGTTTTTAAGGTAACTTGGGTGGTATAGTACTAAAGTTCTGGACCTATTCTATCATCCTATGTGTACGTCATGTTGGCACACCTCCGTATTTTTTTTATATTTCGTGTCAAACTTGGACAAATCTCTGTCCGCACATCTCAATGCGACTACTTTAATCAGCCATATTTCCAAAACCTAAGTTTTTACGGTAACTTGGGTGGTATAATACAGAAGTTCTGGTCCTATTCTATCACCCTATGTGTACGTCATGTATCCACAATTCCGTATTTATTTTTATTTTTCATGTCATACTTTGACAAATCGCTGTCCGCACATCTCAATGCGACTACTTTAATCAGCCATATTTCCAAAACCTAAGTTTTTACGGTAACTTGGGTGGTATAATACAGAAGTTCTGGTCCTATTTCATCACTTTACGTGTACGTCATGCTGACACACTGCCGTGTTTATTTTATATTTTATGTCAAACTTAGGTGGATCACTGTCCACACATCCAAAGCGACTAATTTAATCACCCATATTTCCAAAACCTAAGTTTTTAAGGTAACTTGGGTGGTATAGTACTAAAGTTCTGGTCCTATTCTTTCATCCTACGTGTACGTCATGCTGACACACTGCCGTATTTTTTTATATTTTATGTCAAACTTAGGTGGATCGCTGTCCACACATCCAAAGCGACTATTTTAATCACCCGTATTTCCAAAACCTAAGTTTTTAAGGTAACTTGGGTGGTATAGTACTAAAGTTCTGGACCTATTCTATCATCCTATGTGTACGTCATGGTGGCACACCTCTGTATTTTTTTTATATTTCGTGTCAAACTTCGACAAATCTCTGTCCGCACATCTCAATGCGACTACTTTAATCAGCCATATTTCCAAAACCTAAGTTTTTACGGTAACTTGGGTGGTATAGTACTAAAGTTCTGGACCTATTCTATCATCCTACGTGTACGTCATGTTGGCGCACCTCCGTATTTTTTTTATATTTCGTGTCAAACTTCGACAAATCTCTGTCCGCACATCTCAATGCGACTACTTTAATCAGCCATATTTCCAAAACCTAAGTTTTTACGGTAACTTGGGTGGTATAGTACAGAAGTTCTGGTCCTATTCTATCACCCTATGTGTACGTCATGTATCCACAATTCCGTATTTATTTTTATATTTCATGTCAAACTTAGACAAATCGTTTTCCGCACATCGCATAGCGACTAATTTAATCACCCGTATTTCCAAAACCTAAGTTTTTAAGGTAACTTGGGTGGTATAGTACAGAACTTCTGGTCCTATTCTATCACCCTATGTGTACGTCATGTATCCACAATTCCGTATTTATTTTTATATTTCATGTCAAACTTAGACAAATCGTTGTCCGCACATCGCAGAGCGACTAATTTAATCAGCCATATTTCCAAAACCTAAGTTTTTACGGTAACTTGGGTGGTATAATACAGAAGTTCTGGTCCTATTTCATCACCCTACGTGTACGTCATGCTGACACACTGCCGTATTTATTTTATATTTTATGTCAAACTTAGGTGGATCACTGTCCACACATCCAAAGCGACTATTTTAATCACCCGTATTTCCAAAACCTAAGTTTTTAAGGTAACTTGGGTGGTATAGTACTAAAGTTCTGGACCTATTCTATCATCCTATGTGTACGTCATGTTGGCACACCTCCGTATTTTTTTTATATTTCGTGTCAA
The DNA here is from genome assembly GCA_035578135.1 of Flexamia atlantica. Classification (NCBI taxonomy): domain Eukaryota; kingdom Metazoa; phylum Arthropoda; class Insecta; order Hemiptera; family Cicadellidae; genus Flexamia; species Flexamia atlantica. The sequence goes on from JAQJVK010000102.1 coordinate 15,554, forward strand.
ACTTCGACAAATCTCTGTCCGCACATCTCAATGCGACTACTTTAATCAGCCATATTTCCAAAACCTAAGTTTTTACGGTAACTTGGGTGGTATAATACAGAAGTTCTGGTCCTATTCTATCACCCTACGTGTACGTAATGTTGGCACACCTCCGTATTTATTATTATATTTCATGTCATACTTAGACAAATCGTTGTCCGCACATCGCATAGCGACTAATTTAATCACCCATATTTCCAAAACCTAAGTTTTTAAGGTAACTTGGGTGGTATAGTACTAAAGTTCTGGTCCTATTCTTTCATCCTACGTGTACGTCATGTATCCACAATTCAGGATTTATTTTTATATTTCATGTTAAACTTAGACAAATCGTTGTCCGCACATCGCATAGCGACTAATTTAATCACCCATATTTCCAAAACCTAAGTTTTTACGGTAACTTGGGTGGTATAATACAGAAGTTCTGATCCTATTCTATCACCCTATGTGTACGTCATGTATCCACAATTCCGTATTTATTTTTATATTTCATGTCAAACTTAGACAAATCGTTGTCCGCACATCGCATAGCGACTAATTTAATCACCCATATTTCCAAAACCTAAGTTTTTACGGTAACTTGGGTGGTATAGTACTAAAGTTCTGGACCTATTCTATCATCCTATGTGTACGTCATGTTGGCACACCTCCGTATTTTTTTTATATTTCGTGTCAAACTTCGACAAATCGTTGTCCGCACATCGCATAGCGACTAATTTAATCACCCATATTTCCAAAACCTAAGTTTTTACGGTAACTTGGGTGGTATAATACAGAAGTTCTGGTCCTATTCTATCACCCTATGTGTACGTCATGTATCCACAATTCCGTATTTATTTTTATTTTTCATGTCATACTTTGACAAATCGCTGTCCGCACATCTCAATGCGACTACTTTAATCAGCCATATTTCCAAAACCTAAGTTTTTACGGTAACTTGGGTGGTATAGTACTAAAGTTCTGGTCCTATTCTTTCATCCTATGTGTACGTCATGTTGGCACACTTCCGTATTTATTTTATTTTTCATGTCATACTTTGACAAATCGCTGTCCGCACATCTCAATGCGACTACTTTAATCAGCCATATTTCCAAAACCTAAGTTTTTACGGTAACTTGGGTGGTATAATACAGAAGTTCTGGTCCTATTTCATCACCCTACGTGTACGTCATGCTGACACACTGCCGTATTTATTTTATATTTTATGTCAAACTTAGGTGGATCAATGTCCACACATCCAAAGCGACTATTTTAATCACCCGTATTTCCAAAACCTAAGTTTTTAAGGTAACTTGGGTGGTATAGTACTAAAGTTCTGGACCTATTCTATCATCCTATGTGTACGTCATGTTGGCACACCTCCGTATTTTTTTTATATTTCGTGTCAAACTTCGACAAATCTCTGTCCGCACATCTCAATGCGACTACTTTAATCAGCCATATTTCCAAAACCTAAGTTTTTACGGTAACTTGGGTGGTATAATACAGAAGTTCTGGTCCTATTATATCACCCTATGTGTACGTAATGTTGGCACACCTCCGTATTTATAATTATATTTCATGTCAAACTTAGACAAATCGTTGTCCGCACATCGCATAGCGACTAATTTAATCACCCATATTTCCAAAACCTAAGTTTTTAAGGTAACTTGGGTGGTATAATACTAAATTTCAGGACCTATTCTTTCATCCTATGTGTACGTCATGTTGGCACACTTCCGTATTTATTTTATTTTTCATGTCATACTTTGACAAATCGCTGTCCGCACATCTCAATGCGACTACTTTAATCAGCCATATTTCCAAAACCTAAGTTTTTACGGTAACTTGGGTGGTATAATACAGAAGTTCTGGTCCTATTTCATCACTTTACGTGTACGTCATGCTGACACACTGCCGTATTTATTTTATATTTTATGTCAAACTTAGGTGGATCACTGTCCACACATCTAAAGCGACTAATTTAATCACCCATATTTCCAAAACCTAAGTTTTTAAGGTAACTTGGGTGGTATAATACTAAATTTCAGGACCTATTTTATCATCCTATGTGTACGTCATGTTGGCACACTTCCGTATTTATTTTATTTTTCATGTCATACTTTGACAAATCGCTGTCCGCACATCTCAATGCGACTACTTTAATCAGCCATATTTCCAAAACCTAAGTTTTTACGGTAACTTGGGTGGTATAATACAGAAGTTCTGGTCCTATTCTATCACCCTACGTGTACGTAATGTTGGCACACCTCCGTATTTATTATTATATTTCATGTCATTCTTAGACAAATCGTTGTCCGCACATCGCATAGCGACTAATTTAATCACCCATATTTCCAAAACCTAAGTTTTTACGGTAACTTGGGTGGTATAATACAGAAGTTCTGGTCCTATTTCATCACCCTACGTGTACGTCATGCTGACACACTGCCGTATTTATTTTATATTTTATGTCAAACTTAGGTGGATCACTGTCCACACATCCAAAGCGACTATTTTAATCACCCGTATTTCCAAAACCTAAGTTTTTAAGGTAACTTGGGTGGTATAGTACTAAAGTTCTGGACCTATTCTATCATCCTATGTGTACGTCATGTTGGCACACTTCCGTATTTATTTTTATATTTCATGTCAAACTTAGACAAATCGTTGTCCGTACATCGCATAGCGACTAATTTAATCACCCATATTTCCAAAACCTAAGTTTTTACGGTAACTTGGGTGGTATAATACAGAAGCTCTGGTCCTATTCTATCACCCTATGTGTACGTCATGTATCCACAATTCCGTATTTATTTTTATATTTCATGTCAAACTTAGACAAATCGCTGTCCGCACATCTCAATGCGACTACTTTAATCAGCCATATTTCCAAAACCTAAGTTTTTACGGTAACTTGGGTGGTATAGTACTAAAGTTCTGGACCTATTCTATCATCCTATGTGTACGTCATGTTGGCACACCTCCGTATTTTTTTTTATATTTCGTGTCAAACTTCGACAAATCTCTGTCCGCACATCTCAATGCGACTACTTTAATCAGCCATATTTCCAAAACCTAAGTTTTTACGGTAACTTGGGTGGTATAATACAGAAGTTCTGGTCCTATTCTATCAGCCTACGTGTACGTAATGTTGGCACACCTCCGTATTTATTATTATATTTCATGTAATACTTAGACAAATCGTTGTCCGCACATCGCATAGCGACTAATTTAATCACCCATATTTTCAAAACCTAAGTTTTTAAGGTAACTTGGGTGGTATAGTACTAAAGTTCTGGACCTATTCTATCATCCTATGTGTACGTCATGTTGGCACACCTCCGTATTTTTTTATATTTCGTGTCAAACGTCGACAAATCTCTGTCCGCACATCTCAATGCGACTACTTTAATCAGCCATATTTCCAAAACCTAAGTTTTTACGGTAACTTGGGTGGTATAATACAGAGGTTCTGGTCCTATTCTATCACCCTATGTGTACGTCATGTATCCACAATTCCGTATTTATTTTTATATTTCATGTCAAACTTAGACAAATCGTTGTCCGCACATCGCATAGCGACTAATTTAATCACCCATATTTCCAAAACCTAAGTTTTTAAGGTAACTTGGGTGGTATAGTACTTAAGTTCTGGACCTATTCTATCATCCTATGTGTACGTCATGTTGGCACACTTCCGTATTTATTTTTATATTTCATGTCAAACTTCGACAAATCGTTGTCCGCACATCGCATAGCGACTAATTTAATCACCCATATTTCCAAAACCTAAGTTTTTACGGTAACTTGGGTGGTATAATACAGAATTTCTGGTCCTATTCTATCACCCTATGTGTACGTCATGTATCCACAATTCCGTATTTATTTTTATATTTCATGTCAAACTTAGACAAATCGCTGTCCGCACATCTCAATGCGACTACTTTAATCACCCATATTTCCAAAACCTAAGTTTTTACGGTAACTTGGGTGGTATAGTACTAAAGTTCTGGACCTATTCTATCATCCTATGTGTACGTCATGTTGGCACACCTCCGTATTTTTTTTATATTTCGTGTAAAACTTCGACAAATCTCTGTCCGCACATCTCAATGCGACTACTTTAATCAGCCATATTTCCAAAACCTAAGTTTTTACGGTAATTTGGGTGGTATAATACAGAAGTTCTGGTCCTATTCTATCACCCTACGTGTACGTAATGTTGGCACACCTCCGTATTTATTATTATATTTCATGTCATACTTAGACAAATCGTTGTCCGCACATCGCATAGCGACTAATTTAATCACCCATATTTCCAAAACCTAAGTTTTTAAGGTAACTTGGGTGGTATAGTACTAAAGTTCTGGTCCTATTCTTTCATCCTACGTGTACGTCATGCTGACACACTTCCGTATTTATTTTATTTTTCATGTCATACTTTGACAAATCGCTGTCCGCACATCTCAATGCGACTACTTTAATCAGCCATATTTCCAAAACCTAAGTTTTTACGGTAACTTGGGTGGTATAATACAGAATTTCTGGTCCTATTTCATCACTTTACGTGTACGTCATGCTGACACACTGCCGTATTTATTTTATATTTTATGTCAAACTTAGGTGGATCACTGTCCACACATCTAAAGCGACTAATTTAATCACCCATATTTCCAAAACCTAAGTTTTTAAGGTAACTTGGGTGGTATAATACTAAATTTCAGGACCTATTCTATCATCCTATGTGTACGTCATGTTGGCACACTTCCGTATTTATTTTATTTTTCATGTCATACTTTGACAAATCGCTGTCCGCACATCTCAATGCGACTACTTTAATCAGCCATATTTCCAAAACCTAAGTTTTTACGGTAACTTGGGTGGTATAATACAGAAGTTCTGGTCCTATTCTATCACCCTACGTGTACGTAATGTTGGCACACCTCCGTATTTATTATTATATTTCATGTCATTCTTAGACAAATCGTTGTCCGCACATCGCATAGCGACTAATTTAATCACCCATATTTCCAAAACCTAAGTTTTTAAGGTAACTTGGGTGGTATAGTACTAAAGTTCTGGTCCTATTCTATCATCCTATGTGTACGTCATGTTGGCACACCTCCGTATTTTTTTTTATATTTCGTGTCAAACTTCGACAAATCTCTGTCCGCACATCTCAATGCGACTACTTTAATCAGCCATATTTCCAAAACCTAAGTTTTTACGGTAACTTGGGTGGTATAATACAGAAGTTCTGGTCCTATTCTATCACCCTATGTGTACGTCATGTATCCACAATTCCGTATTTATTTTTATATTTCATGTCAAACTTAGACAAATCGTTGTCCGCACATCGCATAGCGACTAATTTAATCACCCATATTTCCAAAACCTAAGTTTTTAAGGTAACTTGGGTGGTATAATACTAAATTTCAGGACCTATTCTATCATCCAATGTGTACGTCATGTTGGCACACTTCCGTATTTATTTTATTTTTCATGTCATACTTTGACAAATCGCTGTCCGCACATCTCAATGCGACTACTTTAATCAGCCATATTTCCAAAACCTAAGTTTTTACGGTAACTTGGGTGGTATAATACAGAAGTTCTGGTCCTATTCTATCACCCTACGTGTACGTAATGTTGGCACACCTCCGTATTTAATATTATATTTCATGTCATACTTAGACAAATCGTTGTCCGCACATCGCATAGCGACTAATTTAATCACCCATATTTCCAAAACCTAAGTTTTTAAGGTAACTTGGGTGGTATAGTACTAAAGTTCTGGACCTATTCTATCATCCTATGTGTACGTCATGTTGGCACACCTCCGTATTTTTTTTATATTTCGTGTCAAACTTCGACAAATCTCTGTCCGCACATCGCATAGCGACTAATTTAATCACCCATATTTCCAAAACCTAAGTTTTTACGGTAACTTGGGTGGTATAGTACAGAAGTTCTGGTCCTATTCTATCACCCTATGTGTACGTCAAGTATCCACAATTCCGTATTTATTTTTATATTTCATGTCAAACTTAGACAAATCGTTGTCCGCACATCGCATAGCGACTAATTTAATCACCCGTATTTCCAAAACCTAAGTTTTTAAGGTAACTTGGGTGGTATAGTACTAAAGTTCTGGACCTATTCTATCATCCTATGTGTACGTCAAGTATCCACAATTCCGTATTTTTTTTATATTTCGTGTCAAACTTCGACAAATCTCTGTCCGCACATCGCATAGCGACTAATTCAATCACCCATATTTCCAAAACCTAAGTTTTTACGGTAACTTGGGTGGTATAATACAGAAAATCTGGTCCTATTCTATCACCCTATGTGTACGTCATGTATCCACAATTCCGTATTTATTTTATATTTTATGTCAAACTTAGGTGGATCACTGTCCACACATCCAAAGCGACTATTTTAATCACCCGTATTTCCAAAACCTAAGTTTTTAAGGTAACTTGGCTGGTATAGTACTAAAGTTCTGGACCTATTCTATCATCCTATGTGTACGTCATGTTGGCACACTTCCGTATTTTTTTTTATTTTTCATGTCAAACTTAGACAAATCGTTGTCCGCACATCGCATAGCGACTAATTTAATCACCCATATTTCCAAAACCTAAGTTTTTACGGTAACTTGGGTGGTATAATACAGAAGCTCTGGTCCTATTCTATCACCCTATGTGTACGTCATGTATCCACAATTCCGTATTTATTTTTATATTTCATGTCAAACTTAGACAAATCCCTGTCCGCACATCTCAATGCGACTACTTTAATCAGCCATATTTCCAAAACCTAAGTTTTTACGGTAACTTGGGTGGTATAGTACTAAAGTTCTGGACCTATTCTATCATCCTATGTGTACGTCATGTTGGCACACCTCCGTATTTTTTTTTATATTTCGTGTCAAACTTCGACAAATCTCTGTCCGCACATCTCAATGCGACTACTTTAATCATCCATATTTCCAAAACCTAAGTTTTTACGGTAACTTGGGTGGTATAATACAGAAGTTCTGGTCCTATTCTATCAGCCTACGTGTACGTAATGTTGGCACACCTCCGTATTTATTATTATATTTCATGTAATACTTAGACAAATCGTTGTCCGCACATCGCATAGCGACTAATTTAATCACCCATATTTTCAAAACCTAAGTTTTTAAGGTAACTTGGGTGGTATAGTACTAAAGTTCTGGACCTATTCTATCATCCTATGTGTACGTCATGTTGGCACACCTCCGTATTTTTTTTATATTTCGTGTCAAACGTCGACAAATCTCTGTCCGCACATCTCAATGCGACTACTTTAATCAGCCATATTTCCAAAACTTAAGTTTTTACGGTAACTTGGGTGGTATAATACAGAAGTTCTGGTCCTATTTCATCACCCTACGTGTACGTCATGCTGACACACTGCCGTATTTATTTTATGTTTTATGTCAAACTTAGGTGGATCACTGTCCACACATCCAAAGCGACTATTTTAATCACCCGTATTTCCAAAACCTAAGTTTTTAAGGTAACTTGGGTGGTATAGTACTAAAGTTCTGGACCTATTCTATCATCCTATGTGTACGTCATGTTGGCACACCTCCGTATTTTTTTATATTTCGTGTCAAACTTCGACAAATCGTTGTCCGCACATCGCATAGCGACTAATTTAATCACCCATATTTCCAAAACCTAAGTTTTTACGGTAACTTGGGTGGTATAATACAGAATTTCTGGTCCTATTCTATCACCCTATGTGTACGTCATGTATCCACAATTCCGTATTTATTTTTATATTTCATGTCAAACTTAGACAAATCGCTGTCCGCACATCTCAATGCGACTACTTTAATCACCCATATTTCCAAAACCTAAGTTTTTACGGTAACTTGGGTGGTATAGTACTAAAGTTCTGGACCTATTCTATCATCCTATGTGTACGTCATGTTGGCACACCTCCGTATTTTTTTTATATTTCGTGTCAAACCTCGACAAATCTCTGTCCGCACATCTCAATGCGACTACTTTAATCAGCCATATTTCCAAAACCTAAATTTTTACGGTAACTTGGGTGGTATAATACAGACGTTTTGGTCCTATTCTATCACCCTACGTTTACGTAATGTTGGCACACCTCCGTATTTATTATTATATTTCATGTCATACTTAGACAAATCGTTGTCCGCACATCGCATAGCGACTAATTTAATCACCCATATTTCCAAAACCTAAGTTTTTAAGGTAACTTGGGTGGTATAGTACTAAAGTTCTGGTCCTATTCTTTCATCCTACGTGTACGTCATGCTGACACACTTCCGTATTTATTTTATATTTTATGTCAAACTTAGGTGGATCGCTGTCCACACATCCAAAGCGACTATTTTAATCACCCGTATTTCCAAAACCTAAGTTTTGACGGTAACCTGAGTGGTATAAAAATATAGTTCTAATCCTATTCTATCACCCAATGTGTACGTCATGTATCCAAAATTTCGTATTTATTTTAATATTTCATGTCAAACTTAGACAGATCGCTGTCCGCACATCTCAATGCGACTACTTTAATCACCCATATTTCCAAAACCTAAGTTTTTACGGTAACTTGGGTGGTATAATACAGAAGTTCTGGTCCTATTCTATCACCCTATGTGTACGTCATGTATCCACAATTCCGTATTTTTTTTATATTTCATGTCAAACTTAGACAAATCGCTGTCCGCACATCTCAATGCGACTACTTTAATCAGCCATATTTCCAAAACCTAAGTTTTTACGGTAACTTGGGTGGTATAGTACTAAAGTTCTGGACCTATTCTATCATCCTATGTGTACGTCATGTTGGCACACCTCCGTATTTATTATTATATTTCATGTAGTACTTAGACAAATCGTTGTCCGCACATCGCATAGCGACTAATTTAATCACCCATATTTTCAAAACCTAAGTTTTTATGGTAACTTGGGTGGTATAGTACTAAAGTTCTGGACCTATTCTATCATCCTATGTGTACGTCATGTTGGCACACCTCCGTATTTTTTTTATATTTCGTGTCAAACTTCGACAAATCTCTGTCCGCACATCTCAATGCGACTACTTTAATCAGCCATATTTCCAAAACCTGAGTTTATACGGTAACTTGGGTGGTATAATACAGAGGTTCTGGTCCTATTCTATCACCCTATGTGTACGTCATGTATCCACAATTCTGTATTTTTTTTTATATTTCATGTCAAACTTAGACAAATCGTTGTCCGCACATCGCATAGCGACTAATTTAATCACCCATATTTCCAAAACCTAAGTTTTTAAGGTAACTTGGGTGGTATAATACTAAATTTCAGGACCTATTCTATCATCCTATGTGTACGTCATGTTGGCAAACTTCCGTATTTATTTTATTTTTCATGTCATACTTTGACAAATCGCTGTCCGCACATCTCAATGCGACTACTTTAATCAGCCATATTTCCAAAACCTAAGTTTTTACGGTAACTTGGGTGGTATAATACAGAAGTTCTGGTCCTATTTCATCACCCTACGTGTACGTCATGCTGACACACTGCCGTATTTATTTTATATTTTATGTCAAACTTAGGTGGATCACTGTCCACACATCCAAAGCGACTATTTTAATCACCCGTATTTCCAAAACCTAAGTTTTTAAGGTAACTTGGGTGGTATAGTACTAAAGTTCTGGACCTATTCTATCATCCTATGTGTACGTCATGTTGGCACACCTCCGTATTTTTTTATATTTCGTGTCAAACTTCGACAAATCTCTGTCCGCACATCTCAATGCGACTACTTTAATCAGCCATATTTCCAAAACCTACGTTTTTACGGTAACTTGGGTGGTATAATACAGAAGTTCTGGTCCTATTCTATCACCCTAAGTGTACGTAATGTTGGCACACCTCCGTATTTATTATTATATTTCAAGTCATATTTAGACAAATCGTTGTCCGCACATCGCATAGCGACTAATTTAATCACCCATATTTCCAAAACCTAAGTTTTTAAGGTAACTTGGGTGGTATAGTACCAAAGTTCTGGTCCTATTCTTTCATCCTACGTGTACGTCATGCTGACACACTGCCGTATTTATTTTATGTTTTATGTCAAACTTAGGTGGACCACTGTCCACACATCCAAAGCGACTATTTTAATCACCCGTATTTCCAAAACCTAAGTTTTTAAGGTAACTTGGGTGGTATAGTACTAATGTTCTGGACATATTCTATCATCCTATGTGTACGTCATGTTGGCACACCTCCGTATTTTTTTTATATTTCGTGTCAAACTTCGACAAATCGTTGTCCGCACATCGCATAGCGACTAATTTAATCAGCCATATTTCCAAAACCTAAGTTTTTACGGTAACTTGGGTGGTATAATACAGAAGTTCTGGTCCTATTCTATCACCCTACGTGTACGTCATGTATCCACAATTCCGTATTTATTTTTATATTTCATGTCAAACTTAGACAAATCGTTGTCCGCACATCGCATAGCGACTAATTTAATCACCCATATTTCCAAAACCTAAGTTTTTAAGGTAACTTGGGTGGTATAGTACTAAGGTTCTGGACCTATTCTATCATCCTATGTTTACGTCATGTTGGCACACTTCCGTATTTATTTTTATATTTAATGTCAAACTTCGACAAATCGTTGTCCGCACATCGCATAGCGACTAATTTAATCACCCATATTTCCAAAACCTAAGTTTTTACGGTAACTTGGGTGGTATAATACAGAAGTTCTGGTCCTATTCTATCACCCTATGTGTACGTCATGTATCCACAATTCCGTATTTATTTTTATATTTCATGTCAAACTTAGACAAATCGCTGTCCGCACATCTCAATGCGACTACTTTAATCACCCATATTTCCAAAACCTAAGTTTTTACGGTAACTTGGGTGGTATAGTACTAAAGTTCTGGACCTATTCTATCATCCTATGTGTACGTCATGTTGGCACACCTCCGTATTTTTTTTATATTTCGTGTCAAACTTCGACAAATCTCTGTCCGCACATCTCAATGCGACTACTTTAATCAGCCATATTTCCAAAACCTAAGTTTTTACGGTAACTTGGGTGGTATAATACAGAAGTTCTGGTCCTATTCTATCACCCTACGTGTACGTAATGTTGGCACACCTCCGTATTTATTATTATATTTCATGTCATACTTAGACAAGTCGTTGTCCGCACATCGCATGGCGACTAATTTAAACACCCATATTTCCAAAACCTAAGTTTATAAGGTAACTTGGGTGGTATAGTACTAAAGTTCTGGTCCTATTCTTTCATCCTACGTGTACGTCATGCTGACACACTTCCGTATTTATTTTATATTTTATGTCAAACTTAGGTGGATCGCTGTCCACACATCCAAAGCGACTATTTTAATCACCCGTATTTCCAAAACCTAAGTTTTGACGGTAACCTGAGTGGTATAATAATATAGTTCTAATCCTATTCTATCACCCAATGTGTACGTCATGTATCCAAAATTCCGTATTTATTTTAATATTTCATGTCAAACTTAGACAAATCGTTGTCCGCACATCGCATAGCGACTAATTTAATCACCCATATTTCCAAAACCTAAGTTTTTACGGTAACTTGGGTGGTATAATACAGAAGTTCTGGTCCTATTCTATCACCCTATGTGTACGTCATGTATCCACAATTCCGTATTTTTTTTTATATTTCATGTCAAACTTAGACAAATCGCTGTCCGCACATCTCAATGCGACTACTTTAATCAGCCATATTTCCAAAACCTAAGTTTTTACGGTAACTTGGGTGGTATAGTACTAAAGTTCTGGACCTATTCTATCATCCTATGTGTACGTCATGTTGGCACACCTCCGTATTTTTTTTATATTTCGTGTCAAACTTCGACAAATCGTTGTCCGCACATCGCATAGCGACTAATTTAATCAGCCATATTTCCAAAACCTAAGTTTTTACGGTAACTTGGGTGGTATAATACAGAAGTTCTGGTCCTATTCTATCACCCTACGTGTACGTAATGTATCCACAATTCCGTATTTATTTTTATATTTCATGTCAAACTTAGGTGGATCACTGTCCACACATCCAAAGCGACTATTTTAATCACCCGTATTTCCAAAACCTAAGTTTTTAAGGTAACTTGGGTGGTATAGTACTAAAGTTCTGGACCTATTCTATCATCCTATGTGTACGTCATGTTGGCACAACTCCGTATTTTTTTTATATTTCGTGTCAAACTTCGACAAATCTCTGTCCGCACATCTCAATGCGACTACTTTAATCAGCCATATTTCCAAAACCTAAGTTTTTACGGTAACTTGGGTGGTATAATACAGAAGTTCTGGTCCTATTCTATCAACCTAAGTGTACGTAATGTTGGCACACCTCCGTATTTATTATTATATTTCAAGTCATATTTAGACAAATCGTTGTCCGCACATCGCATAGCGACTAATTTAATCAGCCATATTTCCAAAACCTAAGTTTTTAAGGTAACTTGGGTGGTATAGTACTAAAGTTCTGGACCTATTCTATCATCCTATGTGTACGTCATGTTGGCACACTTCCGTATTTATTTTTATATTTAATGTCAAACTTCGACAAATCGTTGTCCGCACATCGCATAGCGACTAATTTAATCACCCATATTTCCAAAACCTAAGTTTTTACGGTAACTTGGGTGGTATAATACAGAAGTTCTGGTCCTATTCTATCACCCTATGTGTACGTCATGTATCCACAATTCCGTATTTATTTTTATATTTCATGTCAAACTTAGACAAATCGCTGTCCGCACATCTCAATGCGACTACTTTAATCACCCATATTTCCAAAACCTAAGTTTTTACGGTAACTTGGGTGGTATAGTACTAAAGTTCTGGACCTATTCTATCATCCTATGTGTACGTCATGTTGGCACACCTCCGTATTTTTTTTATATTTCGTGTCAAACTTCGACAAATCTCTGTCCGCACATCTCAATGCGACTACTTTAATCAGCCATATTTCCAAAACCTAAGTTTTTACGGTAACTTGGGTGGTATAATACAGAAGTTCTGGTCCTATTCTATCACCCTACGTGTACGTAGTGTTGGCACACCTCCGTATTTATTATTATATTTCATGTCATACTTAGACAAATCGTTGTCCGCACATCGCATGGCGACTAATTTAATCACCCATATTTCCAAAACCTAAGTTTATAAGGTAACTTGGGTGGTATAGTACTAAAGTTCTGGTCCTATTCTTTCATCCTACGTGTACGTCATGCTGACACACTTCCGTATTTATTTAATATTTTATGTCAAACTTAGGTGGATCGCTGTCCACACATCCAAAGCGACTATTTTAATCACCCGTATTTCCAAAACCTAAGTTTTGACGGTAACCTGAGTGGTATAATAATATAGTTCTAATCCTATTCTATCACCCAATGTGTACGTCATGTATCCAAAATTCCGTATTTATTTTAATATTTCATGTCAAACTTAGACAAATCGTTGTCCGCACATCGCATAGCGACTAATTTAATCACCCATATTTCCAAAACCTAAGTTTTTACGGTAACTTGGGTGGTATAATACAGAAGTTCTGGTCCTATTCTATCACCCTATGTGTACGTCATGTATCCACAATTCCGTATTTTTTTTTTATATTTCATGTCAAACTTAGACAAATCGCTGTCCGCACATCTCAATGCGACTACTTTAATCAGCCATATTTCCAAAACCTAAGTTTTTACGGTAACTTGGGTGGTATAGTACTAAAGTTCTGGACCTATTCTATCATCCTATGTGTACGTCATGTTGGCACACCTCCGTATTTTTTTTATATTTCGTGTCAAACTTCGACAAATCTCTGTCCGCACATCTCAATGCGACTATTTTAATCAGCCATATTTCCAAAACCTAAGTTTTTACGGTAACTTGGGTGGTATAATACAGAAGTTCTGGTCCTATTCTATCACCCTACGTGTACGTAATGTTGGCACACCTCCGTATTTATTATTATATTTCATGTAATACTTAGACAAATCGTTGTCCGCACATCGCATAGCGACTAATTTAATCACCCATATTTTAAAAACCTAAGTTTTTAAGGTAACTTGGGTGGTATAGTACTAAAGTTCTGGACCTATTCTATCATCCTATGTGTACGTCATGTTGGCACACCTCCGTATTTTTTTTATATTTCGTGTCAAACTTCGACAAATCTCTGTCCGCACATCGCATAGCGAGTACTTTAATCAGCCATATTTCCAAAACCTAAGTTTTTACGGTAACTTGGGTGGTATAATACAGAAGTTCTGGTCCTATTCTATCACCCTATGTGTACGTCATGTATCCACAATTCTGTATTTATTTTTATATTTCATGTCAAACTTAGACAAATCGCTGTCCGCACATCTCAATGCGACTACTTTAATCACCCATATTTCCAAAACCTAAGTTTTTACGGTAACTTGGGTGGTATAGTACTAAAGTTCTGGACCTATTCTATCATCCTATGTGTACATCATGTTGGCACACCTCCGTATTTTTTTTATATTTCGTGTCAAACTTCGACAAATCTCTGTCCGCACATCTCAATGCGACTACTTTAATCAGCCATATTTCCAAAACCTAAGTTTTTACGGTAACTTGGGTGGTATAATACAGAAGTTCTGGTCCTATTCTATCACCCTACGTGTACGTAATGTTGGCACACCTCCGTATTTATTATTATATTTCATGTCATACTTAGACAAATCGTTGTCCGCACATCGCATGGCGACTAATTTAATCACCCATATTTCCAAAACCTAAGTTTATAAGGTAACTTGGGTGGTATAGTACTAAAGTTCTGGTCCTATTCTTTCATCCTACGTGTACGTCATGCTGACACACTTCCGTATTTATTTAATATTTTATGTCAAACTTAGGTGGATCGCTGTCCACACATCCAAAGCGACTATTTTAATCACCCGTATTTCCAAAACCTAAGTTTTGACGGTAACCTGAGTGGTATAATAATATAGTTCTAATCCTATTCTATCACCCAATGTGTACGTCATGTATCCAAAATTCCGTATTTATTTTAATATTTCATGTCAAACTTAGACAAATCGTTGTCCGCACATCGCATAGCGACTAATTTAATCACCCATATTTCCAAAACCTAAGTTTTTACGGTAACTTGGGTGGTATAATACAGAAGTTCTGGTCCTATTCTATCACCCTATGTGTACGTCATGTATCCACAATTCCGTATTTTTTTTTTATATTTCATGTCAAACTTAGACAAATCGCTGTCCGCACATCTCAATGCGACTACTTTAATCAGCCATATTTCCAAAACCTAAGTTTTTACGGTAACTTGGGTGGTATAGTACTAAAGTTCTGGACCTATTCTATCATCCTATGTGTACGTCATGTTGGCACACCTCCGTATTTTTTTTATATTTCGTGTCAAACTTCGACAAATCTCTGTCCGCACATCTCAATGCGACTATTTTAATCAGCCATATTTCCAAAACCTAAGTTTTTACGGTAACTTGGGTGGTATAATACAGAAGTTCTGGTCCTATTCTATCACCCTACGTGTACGTAATGTTGGCACACCTCCGTATTTATTATTATATTTCATGTAATACTTAGACAAATCGTTGTCCGCACATCGCATAGCGACTAATTTAATCACCCATATTTTAAAAACCTAAGTTTTTAAGGTAACTTGGGTGGTATAGTACTAAAGTTCTGGACCTATTCTATCATCCTATGTGTACGTCATGTTGGCACACCTCCGTATTTTTTTATATTTCGTGTCAAACTTCGACAAATCTCTGTCCGCACATCGCATAGCGAGTACTTTAATCAGCCATATTTCCAAAACCTAAGTTTTTACGGTAACTTGGGTGGTATAATACAGAAGTTCTGGTCCTATTCTATCACCCTATGTGTACGTCATGTATCCACAATTCTGTATTTATTTTTATATTTCATGTCAAACTTAGACAAATCGCTGTCCGCACATCTCAATGCGACTACTTTAATCACCCATATTTCCAAAACCTAAGTTTTTACGGTAACTTGGGTGGTATAGTACTAAAGTTCTGGACCTATTCTATCATCCTATGTGTACATCATGTTGGCACACCTCCGTATTTTTTTTATATTTCGTGTCAAACTTCGACAAATCTCTGTCCGCACATCTCAATGCGACTACTTTAATCAGCCATATTTCCAAAACCTAAGTTTTTACGGTAACTTGGGTGGTATAATACAGAAGTTCTGGTCCTATTCTATCACCCTACGTGTACGTAATGTTGGCACACCTCCGTATTTATTATTATATTTCATGTCATACTTAGACAAATCGTTGTCCGCACATCGCATGGCGACTAATTTAATCACCCATATTTCCAAAACCTAAGTTTATAAGGTAACTTGGGTGGTATAGTACTAAAGTTCTGGTCCTATTCTTTCATCCTACGTGTACGTCATGCTGACACACTTCCGTATTTATTTTATATTTTATGTCAAACTTAGGTGGATCGCTGTCCACACATCCAAAGCGACTATTTTAATCACCCGTATTTCCAAAACCTAAGTTTTGACGGTAACCTGAGTGGTATAATAATATAGTTCTAATCCTATTCTATCACCCAATGTGTACGTCATGTATCCAAAATTCCGTATTTATTTTAATATTTCATGTCAAACTTAGACAAATCGTTGTCCGCACATCGCATAGCGACTAATTTAATCACCCATATTTCCAAAACCTAAGTTTTTACGGTAACTTGGGTGGTATAATACAGAAGTTCTGGTCCTATTCTATCACCCTATGTGTACGTCATGTATCCACAATTCCGTATTTTTTTTTATATTTCATGTCAAACTTAGACAAATCGCTGTCCGCACATCTCAATGCGACTACTTTAATCAGCCATATTTCCAAAACCTAAGTTTTTACGGTAACTTGGGTGGTATAGTACTAAAGTTCTGGACCTATTCTATCATCCTATGTGTACGTCATGTTGGCACACCTCCGTATTTTTTTTATATTTCGTGTCAAACTTCGACAAATCGTTGTCCGCACATCGCATAGCGACTAATTTAATCAGCCATATTTCCAAAACCTAAGTTTTTACGGTAACTTGGGTGGTATAATACAGAAGTTCTGGTCCTATTCTATCACCCTACGTGTACGTAATGTATCCACAATTCCGTATTTATTTTTATATTTCATGTCAAACTTAGGTGGATCACTGTCCACACATCCAAAGCGACTATTTTAATCACCCGTATTTCCAAAACCTAAGTTTTTAAGGTAACTTGGGTGGTATAGTACTAAAGTTCTGGACCTATTCTATCATCCTATGTGTACGTCATGTTGGCACACCTCCGTATTTTTTTATATTTCGTGTCAAACTTCGACAAATCTCTGTCCGCACATCTCAATGCGACTACTTTAATCAGCCATATTTCCAAAACCTAAGTTTTTACGGTAACTTGGGTGGTATAATACAGAAGTTCTGGTCCTATTCTATCAACCTAAGTGTACGTAAT
Source organism: Flexamia atlantica (assembly GCA_035578135.1). Classification (NCBI taxonomy): domain Eukaryota; kingdom Metazoa; phylum Arthropoda; class Insecta; order Hemiptera; family Cicadellidae; genus Flexamia; species Flexamia atlantica. Next base: position 33,172 of record JAQJVK010000102.1, read on the forward strand.
GTTGGCACACCTCCGTATTTATTATTATATTTCAAGTCATATTTAGACAAATCGTTGTCCGCACATCGCATAGCGACTAATTTAATCACCCATATTTCCAAAACCTAAGTTTTTAAGGTAACTTGGGTGGTATAGTACCAAAGTTCTGGTCCTATTCTTTCATCCTACGTGTACGTCATGCTGACACACTGCCGTATTTATTTTATGTTTTATGTCAAACTTAGGTGGACCACTGTCCACACATCCAAAGCGACTATTTTAATCACCCGTATTTCCAAAACCTAAGTTTTTAAGGTAACTTGGGTGGTATAGTACTAATGTTCTGGACATATTCTATCATCCTATGTGTACGTCATGTTGGCACACCTCCGTATTTTTTTTATATTTCGTGTCAAACTTCGACAAATCCTTGTCCGCACATCGCATAGCGACTAATTTAATCAGCCATATTTCCAAAACCTAAGTTTTTAAGGTAACTTGGGTGGTATAGTACTAAAGTTCTGGACCTATTCTATCATCCTATGTGTACGTCATGTTGGCACACTTCCGCATTTATTTTTATATTTAATGTCAAACTTCGACAAATCGTTGTCCGCACATCGCATAGCGACTAATTTAATCACCCATATTTCCAAAACCTAAGTTTTTAAGGTAACTTGGGTGGTATAGTACCAAAGTTCTGGTCCTATTCTTTCATCCTACGTGTACGTCATGCTGACACACTGCCGTATTTATTTTATGTTTTATGTCAAACTTAGGTGGACCACTGTCCACACATCCAAAGCGACTATTTTAATCACCCGTATTTCCAAAACCTAAGTTTTTAAGGTAACTTGGGTGGTATATTACTAATGTTCTGGACATATTCTATCATCCTATGTGTACGTCATGTTGGCACACCTCCGTATTTTTTTATTTTTCATGTCATACTTTGACAAATCGCTGTCCGCACATCTGAATGCGACTACTTTAATCACCCATATTTCCAAAACCTAAGTTTTTACGGTAACTTGGGTGGTATAATACAGAAGTTCTGGTCCTATTCTATCACCCTATGTGTACGTCATGTATCCACAATTCCGTATTTATTTCAATATTTCATGTCAAACTTAGACAAATCGTTGTCCGCACATCGCATAGCGACTAATTTAATCACCCATATTTCCAAAACCTAAGTTTTTACGGTAACTTGGGTGGTATAATACAGAAGTTCTGGTCCTATTCTATCACCCTATGTGTACGTCATGTATCCACAATTCCGTATTTTTTTTTTATATTTCATGTCAAACTTAGACAAATCGCTGTCCGCACATCTCAATGCGACTACTTTAATCAGCCATATTTCCAAAACCTAAGTTTTTACGGTAACTTGGGTGGTATAATACAGAAGTTCTGGTCCTATTCTATCAACCTAAGTGTACGTAATGTTGGCACACCTCCGTATTTATTATTATATTTCAAGTCATATTTAGACAAATCGTTGTCCGCACATCGCATAGCGACTAATTTAATCACCCATATTTCCAAAACCTAAGTTTTTAAGGTAACTTGGGTGGTATAGTACCAAAGTTCTGGTCCTATTCTTTCATCCTACGTGTACGTCATGCTGACACACTGCCGTATTTATTTTATGTTTTATGTCAAACTTAGGTGGACCACTGTCCACACATCCAAAGCGACTATTTTAATCACCCGTATTTCCAAAACCTAAGTTTTTAAGGTAACTTGGGTGGTATAGTACTAATGTTCTGGACATATTCTATCATCCTATGTGTACGTCATGTTGGCACACCTCCGTATTTTTTTTATATTTCGTGTCAAACTTCGACAAATCCTTGTCCGCACATCGCATAGCGACTAATTTAATCAGCCATATTTCCAAAACCTAAGTTTTTAAGGTAACTTGGGTGGTATAGTACTAAAGTTCTGGACCTATTCTATCATCCTATGTGTACGTCATGTTGGCACACTTCCGCATTTATTTTTATATTTAATGTCAAACTTCGACAAATCGTTGTCCGCACATCGCATAGCGACTAATTTAATCACCCATATTTCCAAAACCTAAGTTTTTAAGGTAACTTGGGTGGTATAGTACCAAAGTTCTGGTCCTATTCTTTCATCCTACGTGTACGTCATGCTGACACACTGCCGTATTTATTTTATGTTTTATGTCAAACTTAGGTGGACCACTGTCCACACATCCAAAGCGACTATTTTAATCACCCGTATTTCCAAAACCTAAGTTTTTAAGGTAACTTGGGTGGTATAGTACTAATGTTCTGGACATATTCTATCATCCTATGTGTACGTCATGTTGGCACACCTCCGTATTTTTTTATTTTTCATGTCATACTTTGACAAATCGCTGTCCGCACATCTGAATGCGACTACTTTAATCACCCATATTTCCAAAACCTAAGTTTTTACGGTAACTTGGGTGGTATAATACAGAAGTTCTGGTCCTATTCTATCACCCTATGTGTACGTCATGTATCCACAATTCCGTATTTATTTTAATATTTCATGTCAAACTTAGACAAATCGTTGTCCGCACATCGCATAGCGACTAATTTAATCACCCATATTTCCAAAACCTAAGTTTTTACGGTAACTTGGGTGGTATAATACAGAAGTTCTGGTCCTATTCTATCACCCTATGTGTACGTCATGTATCCACAATTCCGTATTTTTTTTTTATATTTCATGTCAAACTTAGACAAATCGCTGTCCGCACATCTCAATGCGACTACTTTAATCAGCCATATTTCCAAAACCTAAGTTTTTACGGTAACTTGGGTGGTATAGTACTAAAGTTCTGGACCTATTCTATCATCCTATGTGTACGTCATGTTGGCACACCTCCGTATTTTTTTTATATTTCGTGTCAAACTTCGACAAATCTCTGTCCGCACATCTCAATGCGACTATTTTAATCAGCCATATTTCCAAAACCTAAGTTTTTACGGTAACTTGGGTGGTATAATACAGAAGTTCTGGTCCTATTCTATCACCCTACGTGTACGTAATGTTGGCACACCTCCGTATTTATTATTATATTTCATGTAATACTTAGACAAATCGTTGTCCGCACATCGCATAGCGACTAATTTAATCACCCATATTTTAAAAACCTAAGTTTTTAAGGTAACTTGGGTGGTATAGTACTAAAGTTCTGGACCTATTCTATCATCCTATGTGTACGTCATGTTGGCACACCTCCGTATTTTTTTATATTTCATGTCAAACTTAGACAAATCTCTGTCCGCACATCTCAATGCGACTACTTTAATCAGCCATATTTCCAAAACCTAAGTTTTTACGGTAACTTGGGTGGTATAATACAGAAGTTCTGGTCCTATTCTATCAACCTAAGTGTACGTAATGTTGGCACACCTCCGTATTTATTATTATATTTCAAGTCATATTTAGACAAATCGTTGTCCGCACATCGCATAGCGACTAATTTAATCACCCATATTTCCAAAACCTAAGTTTTTAAGGTAACTTGGGTGGTATAGTACCAAAGTTCTGGTCCTATTCTTTCATCCTACGTGTACGTCATGCTGACACACTGCCGTATTTATTTTATGTTTTATGTCAAACTTAGGTGGACCACTGTCCACACATCCAAAGCGACTATTTTAATCACCCGTATTTCCAAAACCTAAGTTTTTAAGGTAACTTGGGTGGTATAGTACTAATGTTCTGGACATATTCTATCATCCTATGTGTACGTCATGTTGGCACACCTCCGTATTTTTTTTATATTTCGTGTCAAACTTCGACAAATCCTTGTCCGCACATCGCATAGCGACTAATTTAATCAGCCATATTTCCAAAACCTAAGTTTTTAAGGTAACTTGGGTGGTATAGTACTAAAGTTCTGGACCTATTCTATCATCCTATGTGTACGTCATGTTGGCACACTTCCGCATTTATTTTTATATTTAATGTCAAACTTCGACAAATCGTTGTCCGCACATCGCATAGCGACTAATTTAATCACCCATATTTCCAAAACCTAAGTTTTTACGGTAACTTGGGTGGTATAATACAGAAGTTCTGGTCCTATTCTATCACCCTATGTGTACGTCATGTATCCACAATTCCGTATTTATTTTAATATTTCATGTCAAACTTAGACAAATCGTTGTCCGCACATCGCATAGCGACTAATTTAATCACCCATATTTCCAAAACCTAAGTTTTTACGGTAACTTGGGTGGTATAATACAGAAGTTCTGGTCCTATTCTATCACCCTATGTGTACGTCATGTATCCACAATTCCGTATTTTTTTTTTATATTTCATGTCAAACTTAGACAAATCGCTGTCCGCACATCTCAATGCGACTACTTTAATCAGCCATATTTCCAAAACCTAAGTTTTTACGGTAACTTGGGTGGTATAGTACTAAAGTTCTGGACCTATTCTATCATCCTATGTGTACGTCATGTTGGCACACCTCCGTATTTTTTTTATATTTCGTGTCAAACTTCGACAAATCTCTGTCCGCACATCTCAATGCGACTATTTTAATCAGCCATATTTCCAAAACCTAAGTTTTTACGGTAACTTGGGTGGTATAATACAGAAGTTCTGGTCCTATTCTATCACCCTACGTGTACGTAATGTTGGCACACCTCCGTATTTATTATTATATTTCATGTAATACTTAGACAAATCGTTGTCCGCACATCGCATAGCGACTAATTTAATCACCCATATTTTAAAAACCTAAGTTTTTAAGGTAACTTGGGTGGTATAGTACTAAAGTTCTGGACCTATTCTATCATCCTATGTGTACGTCATGTTGGCACACCTCCGTATTTTTTTTATATTTCGTGTCAAACTTCGACAAATCTCTGTCCGCACATCGCATAGCGAGTACTTTAATCAGCCATATTTCCAAAACCTAAGTTTTTACGGTAACTTGGGTGGTATAATACAGAAGTTCTGGTCCTATTCTATCACCCTATGTGTACGTCATGTATCCACAATTCTGTATTTATTTTTATATTTCATGTCAAACTTAGACAAATCGCTGTCCGCACATCTCAATGCGACTACTTTAATCACCCATATTTCCAAAACCTAAGTTTTTACGGTAACTTGGGTGGTATAGTACTAAAGTTCTGGACCTATTCTATCATCCTATGTGTACATCATGTTGGCACACCTCCGTATTTTTTTTATATTTCGTGTCAAACTTCGACAAATCTCTGTCCGCACATCTCAATGCGACTACTTTAATCAGCCATATTTCCAAAACCTAAGTTTTTACGGTAACTTGGGTGGTATAATACAGAAGTTCTGGTCCTATTCTATCACCCTACGTGTACGTAATGTTGGCACACCTCCGTATTTATTATTATATTTCATGTCATACTTAGACAAATCGTTGTCCGCACATCGCATGGCGACTAATTTAATCACCCATATTTCCAAAACCTAAGTTTATAAGGTAACTTGGGTGGTATAGTACTAAAGTTCTGGTCCTATTCTTTCATCCTACGTGTACGTCATGCTGACACACTTCCGTATTTATTTTATATTTTATGTCAAACTTAGGTGGATCGCTGTCCACACATCCAAAGCGACTATTTTAATCACCCGTATTTCCAAAACCTAAGTTTTGACGGTAACCTGAGTGGTATAATAATATAGTTCTAATCCTATTCTATCACCCAATGTGTACGTCATGTATCCAAAATTCCGTATTTATTTTAATATTTCATGTCAAACTTAGACAAATCGTTGTCCGCACATCGCATAGCGACTAATTTAATCACCCATATTTCCAAAACCTAAGTTTTTACGGTAACTTGGGTGGTATAATACAGAAGTTCTGGTCCTATTCTATCACCCTATGTGTACGTCATGTATCCACAATTCCGTATTTTTTTTTATATTTCATGTCAAACTTAGACAAATCGCTGTCCGCACATCTCAATGCGACTACTTTAATCAGCCATATTTCCAAAACCTAAGTTTTTACGGTAACTTGGGTGGTATAGTACTAAAGTTCTGGACCTATTCTATCATCCTATGTGTACGTCATGTTGGCACACCTCCGTATTTTTTTTATATTTCGTGTCAAATTTCGACAAATCGTTGTCCGCACATCGCATAGCGACTAATTTAATCAGTCATATTTCCAAAACCTAAGTTTTTACGGTAACTTGGGTGGTATAATACAGAAGTTCTGGTCCTATTCTATCACCCTACGTGTACGTAATGTATCCACAATTCCGTATTTATTTTTATATTTCATGTCAAACTTAGGTGGATCACTGTCCACACATCCAAAGCGACTATTTTAATCACCCGTATTTCCAAAACCTAAGTTTTTAAGGTAACTTGGGTGGTATAGTACTAAAGTTCTGGACCTATTCTATCATCCTATGTGTACGTCATGTTGGCACACCTCCGTATTTTTTTATATTTCGTGTCAAACTTCGACAAATCTCTGTCCGCACATCTCAATGCGACTACTTTAATCAGCCATATTTCCAAAACCTAAGTTTTTACGGTAACTTGGGTGGTATAATACAGAAGTTCTGGTCCTATTCTATCAACCTAAGTGTACGTAATGTTGGCACACCTCCGTATTTATTATTATATTTCAAGTCATATTTAGACAAATCGTTGTCCGCACATCGCATAGCGACTAATTTAATCACCCATATTTCCAAAACCGAAGTTTTTAAGGTAACTTGGGTGGTATAGTACCAAAGTTCTGGTCCTATTCTTTCATCCTACGTGTACGTCATGCTGACACACTGCCGTATTTATTTTATGTTTTATGTCAAACTTAGGTGGACCACTGTCCACACATCCAAAGCGACTATTTTAATCACCCGTATTTCCAAAACCTAAGTTTTTAAGGTAACTTGGGTGGTATAGTACTAATGTTCTGGACATATTCTATCATCCTATGTGTACGTCATGTTGGCACACCTCCGTATTTTTTTTATATTTCGTGTCAAACTTCGACAAATCCTTGTCCGCACATCGCATAGCGACTAATTTAATCAGCCATATTTCCAAAACCTAAGTTTTTAAGGTAACTTGGGTGGTATAGTACTAAAGTTCTGGACCTATTCTATCATCCTATGTGTACGTCATGTTGGCACACTTCCGCATTTATTTTTATATTTAATGTCAAACTTCGACAAATCGTTGTCCGCACATCGCATAGCGACTAATTTAATCACCCATATTTCCAAAACCTAAGTTTTTACGGTAACTTGGGTGGTATAATACAGAAGTTCTGGTCCTATTCTATCACCCTATGTGTACGTCATGTATCCACAATTCCGTATTTATTTTAATATTTCATGTCAAACTTAGACAAATCGTTGTCCGCACATCGCATAGCGACTAATTTAATCACCCATATTTCCAAAACCTAAGTTTTTACGGTAACTTGGGTGGTATAATACAGAAGTTCTGGTCCTATTCTATCACCCTATGTGTACGTCATGTATCCACAATTCCGTATTTTTTTTTATATTTCATGTCAAACTTAGACAAATCGCTGTCCGCACATCTCAATGCGACTACTTTAATCAGCCATATTTCCAAAACCTAAGTTTTTACGGTAACTTGGGTGGTATAGTACTAAAGTTCTGGACCTATTCTATCATCCTATGTGTACGTCATGTTGGCACACCTCCGTATTTTTTTTATATTTCGTGTCAAACTTCGACAAATCTCTGTCCGCACATCTCAATGCGACTATTTTAATCAGCCATATTTCCAAAACCTAAGTTTTTACGGTAACTTGGGTGGTATAATACAGAAGTTCTGGTCCTATTCTATCACCCTACGTGTACGTAATGTTGGCACACCTCCGTATTTATTATTATATTTCATGTAATACTTAGACAAATCGTTGTCCGCACATCGCATAGCGACTAATTTAATCACCCATATTTTAAAAACATAAGTTTTTAAGGTAACTTGGGTGGTATAGTACTAAAGTTCTGGACCTATTCTATCATCCTATGTGTACGTCATGTTGGCACACCTCCGTATTTTTTTTATATTTCGTGTCAAACTTCGACAAATCTCTGTCCGCACATCGCATAGCGAGTACTTTAATCAGCCATATTTCCAAAACCTAAGTTTTTACGGTAACTTGGGTGGTATAATACAGAAGTTCTGGTCCTATTCTATCACCCTATGTGTACGTCATGTATCCACAATTCTGTATTTATTTTTATATTTCATGTCAAACTTAGACAAATCGCTGTCCGCACATCTCAATGCGACTACTTTAATCACCCATATTTCCAAAACCTAAGTTTTTACGGTAACTTGGGTGGTATAGTACTAAAGTTCTGGACCTATTCTATCATCCTATGTGTACATCATGTTGGCACACCTCCGTATTTTTTTTATATTTCGTGTCAAACTTCGACAAATCTCTGTCCGCACATCTCAATGCGACTACTTTAATCAGCAATATTTCCAAAACCTAAGTTTTTACGGTAACTTGGGTGGTATAATACAGAAGTTCTGGTCCTATTCTATCACCCTACGTGTACGTAATGTTGGCACACCTCCGTATTTATTATTATATTTCATGTCATACTTAGACAAATCGTTGTCCGCACATCGCATGGCGACTAATTTAATCACCCATATTTCCAAAACCTAAGTTTATAAGGTAACTTGGGTGGTATAGTACTAAAGTTCTGGTCCTATTCTTTCATCCTACGTGTACGTCATGCTGACACACTTCCGTATTTATTTTATATTTTATGTCAAACTTAGGTGGATCGCTGTCCACACATCCAAAGCGACTATTTTAATCACCCGTATTTCCAAAACCTAAATTTTGACGGTAACCTGAGTGGTATAATAATATAGTTCTAATCCTATTCTATCACCCAATGTGTACGTCATGTATCCAAAATTCCGTATTTATTTTAATATTTCATGTCAAACTTAGACAAATCGTTGTCCGCACATCGCATAGCGACTAATTTAATCACCCATATTTCCAAAACCTAAGTTTTTACGGTAACTTGGGTGGTATAATACAGAAGTTCTGGTCCTATTCTATCACCCTATGTGTACGTCATGTATCCACAATTCCGTATTTTTTTTATATTTCATGTCAAACTTAGACAAATCGCTGTCCGCACATCTCAATGCGACTACTTTAATCAGCCATATTTCCAAAACCTAAGTTTTTACGGTAACTTGGGTGGTATAGTACTAAAGTTCTGGACCTATTCTATCATCCTATGTGTACGTCATGTTGGCACACCTCCGTATTTTTTTTATATTTCGTGTCAAACTTCGACAAATCGTTGTCCGCACATCGCATAGCGACTAATTTAATCAGCCATATTTCCAAAACCTAAGTTTTTACGGTAACTTGGGTGGTATAATACAGAAGTTCTGGTCCTATTCTATCACCCTACGTGTACGTAATGTATCCACAATTCCGTATTTATTTTTATATTTCATGTCAAACTTAGGTGGATCACTGTCCACACATCCAAAGCGACTATTTTAATCACCCGTATTTCCAAAACCTAAGTTTTTAAGGTAACTTGGGTGGTATAGTACTAAAGTTCTGGACCTATTCTATCATCCTATGTGTACGTCATGTTGGCACACCTCCGTATTTTTTTTATATTTCGTGTCAAACTTCGACAAATCTCTGTCCGCACATCTCAATGCGACTACTTTAATCAGCCATATTTCCAAAACCTAAGTTTTTACGGTAACTTGGGTGGTATAATACAGAAGTTCTGGTCCTATTCTATCAACCTAAGTGTACGTAATGTTGGCACACCTCCGTATTTATTATTATATTTCAAGTCATATTTAGACAAATCGTTGTCCGCACATCGCATAGCGACTAATTTAATCACCCATATTTCCAAAACCTAAGTTTTTAAGGTAACTTGGGTGGTATAGTACCAAAGTTCTGGTCCTATTCTTTCATCCTACGTGTACGTCATGCTGACACACTGCCGTATTTATTTTATGTTTTATGTCAAACTTAGGTGGACCACTGTCCACAAATCCAAAGCGACTATTTTAATCACCCGTATTTCCAAAACCTAAGTTTTTAAGGTAACTTGGGTGGTATAGTACTAATGTTCTGGACCTATTCTATCATCCTATGTGTACGTCATGTTGGCACACTTCCGTATTTATTTTTATATTTAATGTCAAACTTAGACAAATCGCTGTCCGCACATCTCAATGCGACTACTTTAATCACCCATATTTCCAAAACCTAAGTTTTTACGGTAACTTGGGTGGTATAGTACTAAAGTTCTGGACCTATTCTATCATCCTATGTGTACGTCATGTTGGCACACCTCCGTATTTTTTTTATATTTCGTGTCAAACTTCGACAAATCTCTGTCCGCACATCTCAATGCGACTACTTTAATCAGCCATATTTCCAAAACCTAAGTTTTTACGGTAACTTGGGTGGTATAATACAGAAGTTCTGGTCCTATTCTATCACCCTACGTGTACGTAATGTTGGCACACCTCCGTATTTATTATTATATTTCATGTCATACTTAGACAAATCGTTGTCCGCACATCGCATGGCGACTAATTTAATCACCCATATTTCCAAAACCTAAGTTTATAAGGTAACTTGGGTGGTATAGTACTAAAGTTCTGGTCCTATTCTTTCATCCTACGTGTACGTCATGCTGACACACTTCCGTATTTATTTAATATTTTATGTCAAACTTAGGTGGATCGCTGTCCACACATCCAAAGCGACTATTTTAATCACCCGTATTTCCAAAACCTAAGTTTTGACGGTAACCTGAGTGGTATAATAATATAGTTCTAATCCTATTCTATCACCCAATGTGTACGTCATGTATCCAAAATTCCGTATTTATTTTAATATTTCATGTCAAACTTAGACAAATCGTTGTCCGCACATCGCATAGCGACTAATTTAATCACCCATATTTCCAAAACCTAAGTTTTTACGGTAACTTGGGTGGTATAATACAGAAGTTCTGGTCCTATTCTATCACCCTATGTGTACGTCATGTATCCACAATTCCGTATTTTTTTTTTATATTTCATGTCAAACTTAGACAAATCGCTGTCCGCACATCTCAATGCGACTACTTTAATCAGCCATATTTCCAAAACCTAAGTTTTTACGGTAACTTGGGTGGTATAGTACTAAAGTTCTGGACCTATTCTATCATCCTATGTGTACGTCATGTTGGCACACCTCCGTATTTTTTTTATATTTCGTGTCAAACTTCGACAAATCTCTGTCCGCACATCTCAATGCGACTATTTTAATCAGCCATATTTCCAAAACCTAAGTTTTTACGGTAACTTGGGTGGTATAATACAGAAGTTCTGGTCCTATTCTATCACCCTACGTGTACGTAATGTTGGCACACCTCCGTATTTATTATTATATTTCATGTAATACTTAGACAAATCGTTGTCCGCACATCGCATAGCGACTAATTTAATCACCCATATTTTAAAAACCTAAGTTTTTAAGGTAACTTGGGTGGTATAGTACTAAAGTTCTGGACCTATTCTATCATCCTATGTGTACGTCATGTTGGCACACCTCCGTATTTTTTTTATATTTCGTGTCAAACTTCGACAAATCTCTGTCCGCACATCGCATAGCGAGTACTTTAATCAGCCATATTTCCAAAACCTAAGTTTTTACGGTAACTTGGGTGGTATAATACAGAAGTTCTGGTCCTATTCTATCACCCTATGTGTACGTCATGTATCCACAATTCTGTATTTATTTTTATATTTCATGTCAAACTTAGACAAATCGCTGTCCGCACATCTCAATGCGACTACTTTAATCACCCATATTTCCAAAACCTAAGTTTTTACGGTAACTTGGGTGGTATAGTACTAAAGTTCTGGACCTATTCTATCATCCTATGTGTACATCATGTTGGCACACCTCCGTATTTTTTTTATATTTCGTGTCAAACTTCGACAAATCTCTGTCCGCACATCTCAATGCGACTACTTTAATCAGCCATATTTCCAAAACCTAAGTTTTTACGGTAACTTGGGTGGTATAATACAGAAGTTCTGGTCCTATTCTATCACCCTACGTGTACGTAATGTTGGCACACCTCCGTATTTATTATTATATTTCATGTCATACTTAGACAAATCGTTGTCCGCACATCGCATGGCGACTAATTTAATCACCCATATTTCCAAAACCTAAGTTTATAAGGTAACTTGGGTGGTATAGTACTAAAGTTCTGGTCCTATTCTTTCATCCTACGTGTACGTCATGCTGACACACTTCCGTATTTATTTTATATTTTATGTCAAACTTAGGTGGATCGCTGTCCACACATCCAAAGCGACTATTTTAATCACCCGTATTTCCAAAACCTAAGTTTTGACGGTAACCTGAGTGGTATAATAATATAGTTCTAATCCTATTCTATCACCCAATGTGTACGTCATGTATCCAAAATTCCGTATTTATTTTAATATTTCATGTCAAACTTAGACAAATCGTTGTCCGCACATCGCATAGCGACTAATTTAATCACCCATATTTCCAAAACCTAAGTTTTTACGGTAACTTGGGTGGTATAATACAGAAGTTCTGGTCCTATTCTATCACCCTATGTGTACGTCATGTTGGCACACCTCCGTATTTTTTTATATTTCGTGTCAAACTTCGACAAATCTCTGTCCGCACATCTCAATGCGACTACTTTAATCAGCCATATTTCCAAAACCTAAGTTTTTACGGTAACTTGGGTGGTATAATACAGAAGTTCTGGTCCTATTCTATCAACCTAAGTGTACGTAATGTTGGCACACCTCCGTATTTATTATTATATTTCAAGTCATATTTAGACAAATCGTTGTCCGCACATCGCATAGCGACTAATTTAATCACCCATATTTCCAAAACCTAAGTTTTTAAGGTAACTTGGGTGGTATAGTACCAAAGTTCTGGTCCTATTCTTTCATCCTACGTGTACGTCATGCTGACACACTGCCGTATTTATTTTATGTTTTATGTCAAACTTAGGTGGACCACTGTCCACACATCCAAAGCGACTATTTTAATCACCCGTATTTCCAAAACCTAAGTTTTTAAGGTAACTTGGGTGGTATAGTACTAATGTTCTGGACATATTCTATCATCCTATGTGTACGTCATGTTGGCACACCTCCGTATTTTTTTTATATTTCGTGTCAAACTTCGACAAATCGTTGTCCGCACATCGCATAGCGACTAATTTAATCAGCCATATTTCCAAACCCTAAGTTTTTAAGGTAACTTGGGTGGTATAGTACTAAAGTTCTGGACCTATTCTATCATCCTATGTGTACGTCATGTTGGCACACTTCCGTATTTATTTTTATATTTAATGTCAAACTTCGACAAATCGTTGTCCGCACATCGCATAGCGACTAATTTAATCACCCATATTTCCAAAACCTAAGTTTTTACGGTAACTTGGGTGGTATAATACAGAAGTTCTGGTCCTATTCTATCACCCTATGTGTACGTCATGTATCCACAATTCCGTATTTATTTTTATATTTCATGTCAAACTTAGACAAATCGCTGTCCGCACATCTCAATGCGACTACTTTAATCACCCATATTTCCAAAACCTAAGTTTTTACGGTAACTTGGGTGGTATAGTACTAAAGTTCTGGACCTATTCTATCATCCTATGTGTACGTCATGTTGGCACACCTCCGTATTTTTTTTATATTTCGTGTCAAACTTCGACAAATCTCTGTCCGCACATCTCAATGCGATTACTTTAATCAGCCATATTTCCAAAACCTAAGTTTTTACGGTAACTTGGGTGGTATAATACAGAAGTTCTGGTCCTATTCTATCACCCTACGTGTACGTAATTTTGGCACACCTCCGTATTTATTATTATATTTCATGTCATACTTAGACAAATCGTTGTCCGCACATCGCATGGCGACTAATTTAATCACCCATATTTCCAAAACCTAAGTTTATAAGGTAACTTGGGTGGTATAGTACTAAAGTTCTGGTCCTATTCTTTCATCCTACGTGTACGTCATGCTGACACACTTCCGTATTTATTTAATATTTTATGTCAAACTTAGGTGGATCGCTGTCCACACATCCAAAGCGACTATTTTAATCACCCGTATTTCCAAAACCTAAGTTTTGACGGTAACCTGAGTGGTATAATAATATAGTTCTAATCCTATTCTATCACCCAATGTGTACGTCATGTATCCAAAATTCCGTATTTATTTTAATATTTCATGTCAAACTTAGACAAATCGTTGTCCGCACATCGCATAGCGACTAATTTAATCACCCATATTTCCAAAACCTAAGTTTTTACGGTAACTTGGGTGGTATAATACAGAAGTTCTGGTCCTATTCTATCACCCTATGTGTACGTCATGTATCCACAATTCCGTATTTTTTTTATATTTCATGTCAAACTTAGACAAATCGCTGTCCGCACATCTCAATGCGACTACTTTAATCAGCCATATTTCCAAAACCTAAGTTTTTACGGTAACTTGGGTGGTATAGTACTAAAGTTCTGGACCTATTCTATCATCCTATGTGTACGTCATGTTGGCACACCTCCGTATTTTTTTTATATTTCGTGTCAAACTTCGACAAATCTCTGTCCGCACATCTCAATGCGACTATTTTAATCAGCCATATTTCCAAAACCTAAGTTTTTACGGTAACTTGGGTGGTATAATACAGAAGTTCTGGTCCTATTCTATCACCCTACGTGTACGTAATGTTGGCACACCTCCGTATTTATTATTATATTTCATGTAATACTTAGACAAATCGTTGTCCGCACATCGCATAGCGACTAATTTAATCACCCATATTTTAAAAACCTAAGTTTTTAAGGTAACTTGGGTAGTATAGTACTAAAGTTCTGGACCTATTCTATCATCCTATGTGTACGTCATGTTGGCACACCTCCGTATTTTTTTTTATATTTCGTGTCAAACTTCGACAAATCTCTGTCCGCACATCTCAATGCGACTACTTTAATCAGCCATATTTCCAAAACCTAAGTTTTTACGGTAACTTGGGTGGTATAATACAGAAGTTCTGGTCCTATTCTATCACCCTACGTGTACGTAATGTTGGCACACCTCCGTATTTATTATTATATTTCATGTCATACTTAGACAAATCGTTGTCCGCACATCGCATGGCGACTAATTTAATCACCCATATTTCCAAAACCTAAGTTTATAAGGTAACTTGGGTGGTATAGTACTAAAGTTCTGGTCCTATTCTTTCATCCTACGTGTACGTCATGCTGACACACTTCCGTATTTATTTTATATTTTATGTCAAACTTAGGTGGATCGCTGTCCACACATCCAAAGCGACTATTTTAATCACCCGTATTTCCAAAACCTAAGTTTTGACGGTAACCTGAGTGGTATAATAATATAGTTCTAATCCTATTCTATCACCCAATGTGTACGTCATGTATCCAAAATTCCGTATTTATTTTAATATTTCATGTCAAACTTAGACAAATCGTTGTCCGCACATCGCATAGCGACTAATTTAATCACCCATATTTCCAAAACCTAAGTTTTTACGGTAACTTGGGTGGTATAATACAGAGGTTCTGGTCCTATTCTATCACCCTATGTGTACGTCATGTATCCACAATTCCGTATTTTTTTTATATTTCATGTCAAACTTAGACAAATCGCTGTCCGCACATCTCAATGCGACTACTTTAATCAGCCATATTTCCAAAACCTAAGTTTTTACGGTAACTTGGGTGGTATAGTACTAAAGTTCTGGACCTATTCTATCATCCTATGTGTACGTCATGTTGGCACACCTCCGTATTTTTTTTATATTTCGTGTCAAACTTCGACAAATCTCTGTCCGCACATCTCAATGCGACTATTTTAATCAGCCATATTTCCAAAACCTAAGTTTTTACGGTAACTTGGGTGGTATAATACAGAAGTTCTGGTCCTATTCTATCACCCTACGTGTACGTAATGTTCGCACACCTCCGTATTTATTATTATATTTCATGTAATACTTAGACAAATCGTTGTCCGCACATCGCATAGCGACTAATTTAATCACCCATATTTTAAAAACCTAAGTTTTTAAGGTAACTTGGGTGGTATAGTACTAAAGTTCTGGACCTATTCTATCATCCTATGTGTACGTCATGTTGGCACACCTCCGTATTTTTTTTATATTTCGTGTCAAACTTCGACAAATCTCTGTCCGCACATCTCAATGCGAGTACTTTAATCAGCTATATTTCCAAAACCTAAGTTTTTACGGTAACTTGGGTGGTATAATACAGAAGTTCTGGTCCTATTCTATCACCCTATGTGTACGTCATGTATCCACAATTCTGTATTTATTTTTATATTTCATGTCAAACTTAGGTGGATCACTGTCCACACATCCAAAGCGACTATTTTAATCACCCGTATTCCCAAAACCTAAGTTTTTAAGGTAACTTGGGTGGTATAGTACTAAAGTTCTGGACCTATTCTATCATCCTATGTGTACGTCATGTTGGCACACCTCCGTATTTTTTTTATATTTCGTGTCAAACTTCGACAAATCTCTGTCCGCACATCTCAATGCGACTACTTTAATCAGCCATATTTCCAAAACCTAAGTTTTTACGGTAACTTGGGTGGTATAATACAGAAGTTCTGGTCCTATTCTATCAACCTAAGTGTACGTAATGTTGGCACACCTCCGTATTTATTATTATATTTCAAGTCATATTTAGACAAATCGTTGTCCGCACATCGCATAGCGACTAATTAAATCACCCATATTTCCAAAATCTAAGTTTTTAAGGTAACTTGGGTGGTATAGTACCAAAGTTCTGGTCCTATTCTTTCATCCTACGTGTACGTCATGCTGACACACTGCCGTATTTATTTTATGTTTTATGTCAAACTTAGGTGGACCACTGTCCACACATCCAAAGCGACTATTTTAATCACCCGTATTTCCAAAACCTAAGTTTTTAAGGTAACTTGGGTGGTATAGTACTAAAGTTCTGGACCTATTCTATCATCCTATGTGTACGTCATGTTGGCACACTTCCGTATTTATTTTTATATTTAATGTCAAACTTCGACAAATCGTTGTCCGCACATCGCATAGCGACTAATTTAATCACCCATATTTCCAAAACCTAAGTTTTTACGGTAACTTGGGTGGTATAATACAGAAGTTCTGGTCCTATTCTATCACCCTATGTGTACGTCATGTATCCACAATTCCGTATTTATTTTTATATTTCATGTCAAACTTAGACAAATCGCTGTCCGCACATCTCAATGCGACTACTTTAAACACCCATATTTCCAAAACCTAAGTTTTTACGGTAACTTGGGTGGTATAGTACTAAAGTTCTGGACCTATTCTATCATCCTATGTGTACGTCATGTTGGCACACCTCCGTATTTTTTTTATATTTCGTGTCAAACTTCGACAAATCTCTGTCCGCACATCTCAATGCGACTACTTTAATCAGCCATATTTCCAAAACCTAAGTTTTTACGGTAACTTGGGTGGTATAATACAGAAGTTCTGGTCCTATTCTATCACCCTACGTGTACGTAATTTTGGCACACCTCCGTATTTATTATTATATTTCATGTCATACTTAGACAAATCGTTGTCCGCACATCGCATGGCGACTAATTTAATCACCCATATTTCCAAAACCTAAGTTTATAAGGTAACTTGGGTGGTATAGTACTAAAGTTCTGGTCCTATTCTTTCATCCTACGTGTACGTCATGCTGACACACTTCCGTATTTATTTTATATTTTATGTCAAACTTAGGTGGATCGCTGTCCACACATCCAAAGCGACTATTTTAATCACCCGTATTTCCAAAACCTAAGTTTTGACGGTAACCTGAGTGGTATAATAATATAGTTCTAATCCTATTCTATCAGCCAATGTGTACGTCATGTATCCAAAATTCCGTATTTATTTTAATATTTCATGTCAAACTTAGACAAATCGTTGTCCGCACATCGCATAGCGACTAATTTAATCACCCATATTTCCAAAACCTAAGTTTTTACGGTAACTTGGGTGGTATAATACAGAAGTTCTGGTCCTATTCTATCACCCTATGTGTACGTCATGTATCCACAATTCCGTATTTTTTTTATATTTCATGTCAAACTTAGACAAATCGCTGTCCGCACATCTCAATGCGACTACTTTAATCAGCCATATTTCCAAAACCTAAGTTTTTACGGTAACTTGGGTGGTATAGTACTAAAGTTCTGGACCTATTCTATCATCCTATGTGTACGTCATGTTGGCACACCTCCGTATTTTTTTTATATTACGTGTCAAACTTCGACAAATCTCTGTCCGCACATCTCAATGCGACTATTTTAATCAGCCATATTTCCAAAACCTAAGTTTTTACGGTAACTTGGGTGGTATAATACAGAAGTTCTGGTCCTATTCTATCACCCTACGTGTACGTAATGTTGGCACACCTCCGTATTTATTATTATATTTCATGTAATACTTAGACAAATCGTTGTCCGCACATCGCATAGCGACTAATTTAATCACCCATATTTTAAAAACCTAAGTTTTTAAGGTAACTTGGGTGGTATAGTACTAAAGTTCTGGACCTATTCTATCATCCTATGTGTACGTCATGTTGGCACACCTCCGTATTTTTTTTATATTTCGTGTCAAACTTCGACAAATCTCTGTCCGCACATCTCAATGCGAGTACTTTAATCAGCCATATTTCCAAAACCTAAGTTTTTACGGTAACTTGGGTGGTATAATACAGAAGTTCTGGTCCTATTCTATCACCCTATGTGTACGTCATGTATCCACAATTCTGTATTTATTTTTATATTTCATGTCAAACTTAGGTGGATCACTGTCCACACATCCAAAGCGACTATTTTAATCACCCGTATTTCCAAAACCTAAGTTTTTAAGGTAACTTGGGTGGTATAGTACTAAAGTTCTGGACCTATTCTATCATCCTATGTGTACGTCATGTTGGCACACCTCCGTATTTTTTTTATATTTCGTGTCAAACTTCGACAAATCTCTGTCCGCACATCTCAATGCGACTACTTTAATCAGCCATATTTCCAAAACCTAAGTTTTTACGGTAACTTGGGTGGTATAATACAGAAGTTCTGGTCCTATTCTATCAACCTAAGTGTACGTAATGTTGGCACACCTCCGTATTTATTATTATATTTCAAGTCATATTTAGACAAATCGTTGTCCGCACATCGCATAGCGACTAATTTAATCACCCATATTTCCAAAACCTAAGTTTTTAAGGTAACTTGGGTGGTATAGTACCAAAGTTCTGGTCCTATTCTTTCATCATACGTGTACGTCATGCTGACACACTGCCGTATTTATTTTATATTTTATGTCAAAATTAGGTGGATCGCTGTCCACACATCCAAAGCGACTATTTTAATCACCCGTATTTCCAAAACCTAAGTTTTTAAGGTAACTTGGGTGGTATAGTACTTAAGTTCTGGACCTATTCTATCATCCTATGTGTACGTCATGTTGGCACACCTCCGTATTTTTTTATATTTCGTGTCAAACTTCGACAAATCTCTGTCCGCACATCTCAATGCGACTACTTTAATCAGCCATATTTCCAAAACCGAAGTTTTTACGGTAGCTTGGGTGGTATAATACAGGAGTTCTGGTCCTATTCTATCACCCTATATGTACGTAATGTTGGCACACTTCCGTATTTATTATTATATTTCATGTCATACTTAGACAAATCGTTGTCCGCACATCGCATAGCGACTAATTTAATCACCCATATTTTCAAAACCTAAGTTTTTAAGGTAACTTGGGTGGTATAGTACTAAAGTTCTGGTCCTATTCTTTCATCCTACGTGTACGTCATGCTGACACACTGCCGTATTTATTTTATATTTTATGTCAAACTTAGGTGGATCGCTGTCCACACATCCAAAGTGACTATTTTAATCACCCGTATTTCCAAAACCTAAGTTTTGACGGTAACCTGAGTGGTATAATAATATAGTTCTAATCCTATTCTATCACCCAATGTGTACGTCATGTATCCAAAATTCCGTATTTATTTTTATATTTCATGTCAAACTTAGACAAATCGTTGTCCGCACATCGCATAGCGACTAATTTAATCACCCATATTTCCAAAACCTAAGTTTTTACGGTAACTTGGGTGGTATAATACAGAAGTTCTGGTCCTATTCTATCACCCTATGTGTACGTCATGTATCCACAATTCCGTATTTATTTTTATATTTCATATCAAACTTAGACAAATCGTTGTCCGCACATCGTATAGCGACTAATTTAATCACCCATATTTCCAAAACCTAAGTTTTTAAGGTAACTTGGGTGGTATAATACTAAATTTCAGGACCTATTCTATCATCCTATGTGTACGTCATGTTGGCACACTTCCGTATTTATTTTATTTTTCATGTCATACTTTGACAAATCGCTGTCCGCACATCTCAATGCGACTACTTTAATCAGCCATATTTCCAAAACCTAAGTTTTTACGGTAACTTGGGTGGTATAATACAGAAGTTCTGGTCCTATTCTATCACCCTATGTGTACGTCATGTATCCACAATTCCGTATTTATGTTTATATTTCATGTCAAACTTAGACAAATCGTTGTCCGCACATCGCATAGCGACTAATTTAATCACCCATATTTTCAAAACCTAAGTTTTTAAGGTAACTTGGGTGGTATAGTACTAAAGTTCTGGTCCTATTCTTTCATCCTACGTGTACGTCATGCTGACACACTGCCGTATTTATTTTATATTTTATGTCAAACTTAGGTGGATCGCTGTCCACACATCCAAAGTGACTATTTTAATCACCCGTATTTCCAAAACCTAAGTTTTGACGGTAACCTGAGTGGTATAATAATATAGTTCTAATCCTATTCTATCACCCAATGTGTACGTCATGTATCCAAAATTCCGTATTTATTTTTATATTTCATGTCAAACTTAGACAAATCGTTGTCCGCACATCGCATAGCGACTAATTTAATCACCCATATTTCCAAAACCTAAGTTTTTACGGTAACTTGGGTGGTATAATACAGAAGTTCTGGTTCTATTCTATCACCCTATGTGTACGTCATGTATCCACAATTCCGTATTTATTTTTATATTTCATGTCAAACTTAGACAAATCGTTGTCCGCACATCGTATAGCGACTAATTTAATCACCCATATTTCCAAAACCTAAGTTTTTAAGGTAACTTGGGTGGTATAATACTAAATTTCAGGACCTATTCTATCATCCTATGTGTACGTCATGTTGGCACACTTCCGTATTTATTTTATTTTTCATGTCATACTTTGACAAATCGCTGTCCGCACATCTCAATGCGACTACTTTAATCAGCCATATTTCCAAAACCTAAGTTTTTACGGTAACTTGGGTGGTATAATACAGAAGTTCTGGTCCTATTCTATCACCCTATGTGTACGTCATGTATCCACAATTCCGTATTTATTTTTATATTTCATGTCATACTTAGACAAATCGTTGTCCGCACATCGCATAGCGACTAATTTAATCACCCATATTTCCAAAACGAAAGTTTTTAAGGTAACTTGGGTGGTATAATACTAAATTTCAGGACCTATTCTATCATCCTACGTGTACGTAATGTTGGCACACCTCCGTATTTATTATTATATTTCATGTCATACTTAGACAAATCGTTGTCCGCACATCGCATAGCGACTAATTTAATCACCCATATTTCCAAAACCTAAGTTTTTACGGTAACTTGGGTGGTATAGTACTAAAGTTCTGGACCTATTCTATCATCCTATGTGTACGTCATGTTGGCACACCTCCGTATTTTTTTTATATTTCGTGTCAAACTTCGACAAATCTCTGTCCGCACATCTCAATGCGACTACTTTAATCAGCCATATTTCCAAAACCTAAGTTTTTACGGTAACTTGGGTGGTATAATACAGAAGTTCTGGTCCTATTCTTTCATCCTACGTGTACGTCATGCTGACACACTGCCGTATTTATTTTTATATTTCATGTCAAACTTAGACAAATCGTTGTCCGCACATCGCATAGCGACTGATTTAATCACCCATATTTCCAAAACCTAAGTTTTTAAGGTAACTTGGGTGGTATAATACTAAATTTCTGGACCTATTCTATCATCCTATGTGTACGTCATGTTGGCACACTTCCGTATTTATTTTATTTTTCATGTCATACTTTGACAAATCGCTGTCCGCACATCTCAATGCGACTACTTTAATCAGCCATATTTCCAAAACCTAAGTTTTTACGGTAACTTGGGTGGTATAATACAGAAGTTCTGGTCCTATTCTATCACCCTATGTGTACGTCATGTATCCAGAATTCCGTATTTATTTTTATATTTCATGTCAAACTTAGACAAATCGTTGTCCGCACATCGCATAGCGACTAATTTAATCACCTATATTTCCAAAACCTAAGTTTTTAAGGTAACTTGGGTGGTATAGTACTAAAGTTCTGGTCCTATTCTTTCATCCTACGTGTACGTCATACTGACACACTGCCGTATTTATTTTATATTTTATGTCAAACTTAGGTGGATTGCTGTCCACACATCCAAAGCGACTATTTTAATCACCCGTATTTCCAAAACCTAAGTTTTGACGGTAACCTGAGTGGTATAATAATATAGGTCTAATCCTATTCTATCACCCAATGTGTACGTCATGTATCCAAAATTCCGTATTTATTTTTATATTTCATGTCAACTTAGACAAATCGTTGTCCGCACATCGCATAGCGACTAATTTAAGCACCCATATTTCCAAAACCTAAGTTTTTACGGTAACTTGGGTGGTATAATACAGAAGTTTTGTTCCTATTCTATCACCCTAGGTTTCTGTCATGTAACCACAATTCCGTATTTATTTTTTTATTTCATGTCAAACTTAGACAAATCGTTGTCCGCACATCGCATAGCGACTAATTTAATCACCCATATTTCCAAAACCTAAGTTTTTAAGGTAACTTGGGTGGTATAATACTAAATTTCAGGACCTATTCTATCATCCTATGTGTACGTCATGTTGGCACACTTCCGTATTTATTTTATTTTTCATGTCATACTTTGACAAATCGCTGTCCGCACATCTCAATGCGACACTTTAATCAGCCATATTTCCAAAACCTAAGTTTTTACGGTAACTTGGGTGGTATAGTACTAAAGTTCTGGACCTATTCTATCATCCTATGTGTACGTCATGTTGGCACACCTCCGTATTTTTTTATATTTCGTGTCAAACTTCGACAAATCTCTGTCCGCACATCTCAATGCGACTACTTTAATCAGCCATATTTCCAAAACCTAAGTTTTTACGGTAACTTGGGTGGTATAATACAGAAGTTCTGGTCCTATTCTATCACCCTACGTGTACGTAATGTTGGCACACCTCCGTATTTATTATTATATTTCATGTCATACTTAGACAAATCGCTGTCCGCACATCTCAATGCGACTACTTTAATCAGCCATATTTCCAAAACCTAAGTTTTTACGGTAACTTGGGTGGTATAGTACTAAAGTTCTGGACCTATTCTATCATCCTATGTGTACGTCATGTTGGCACACCTCCGTATTTTTTTTATATTTCGTGTCAAACTTCGACAAATCTCTGTCCGCACATCTCAATGCGACTACTTTAATCAGCCATATTTCCAAAACCGAAGTTTTTACGGTAGCTTGGGTGGTATAATACAGGAGTTCTGGTCCTATTCTATCACCCTATATGTACGTAATGTTGGCACACTTCCGTATTTATTATTATATTTCATGTCATACTTAGACAAATCGTTGTCCGCACATCGCATAGCGACTAATTTAATCACCCATATTTCCAAAACCTAAGTTTTTAAGGTAACTTGGGTGGTATAGTACTAAAGTTCTGGTCCTATTCTTTCATCCTACGTGTACGTCATGCTGACACACTGCCGTATTTATTTTATATTTTATGTCAAACTTAGGTGGATCGCTGTCCACACATCCAAAGTGACTATTTTAATCACCCGTATTTCCAAAACCTAAGTTTTGACGGTAACCTGAGTGGTATAATAATATAGTTCTAATCCTATTCTATCACCCAATGTGAACGTCATGTATCCAAAATTCCGTATTTATTTTTATATTTCATGTCAAACTTAGACAAATCGTTGTCCGCACATCGCATAGCGACTAATTTAATCACCCATATTTCCAAAACCTAAGTTTTTACGGTAACTTGGGTGGTATAATACAGAAGTTCTGGTCCTATTCTATCACCCTATGTGTACGTCATGTATCCAGAATTCCGTATTTATTTTTATATTTCATGTCAAACTTAGACAAATCGTTGTCCGCACATCGCATAGCGACTAATTTAATCACCCATATTTCCAAAACCTAAGTTTTTAAGGTAACTTTGGTGGTATAGTACTAAAGTTCTGGTCCTATTCTTTCATCCTACGTGTACGTCATGCTGACACACTGCCGTATTTATTTTATATTTTATGTCAAACTTAGGTGGATTGCTGTCCACACATCCAAAGCGACTATTTTAATCACCCGTATTTCCAAAACCTAAGTTTTGACGGTAACCTGAGTGGTATAATAATATAGGTCTAATCCTATTCTATCACCCAATGTGTACGTCATGTATCCAAAATTCCGTATTTATTTTTATATTTCATGTCAAACTTAGACAAATCGTTGTCCGCACATCGCATAGCGACTAATTTAATCACCCATATTTCCAAAACCTAAGTTTTTACGGTAACTTGGGTGGTATAATACAGAAGTTCTGGTCCTATTTTATCACCCTACGTGTACGTAATGTTGGCACACCTCCGTATTTGTTTTTATATTTCATGTCAAACTTAGACAAATCGTTGTCCGCACATCGCATAGCGACTAATTTAATCACCCATATTTCCAAAACCTAAGTTTTTACGGTAACTTGGGTGGTATAGTACTAAAGTTCTGGACCTATTCTATCATCCTATGTGTACGTCATGTTGGCACACCTCCGTATTTTTTTATATTTCGTGTCAAACTTCGACAAATCTCTGTCCGCACATCTCAATGCGACTACTTTAATCAGCCATATTTCCAAAACCTAAGTTTTTACGGTAACTTGGGTGGTATAATACAGAGGTTCTGGTCCTATTCTATCACCCTACGTGTACGTAATGTTGGCACACCTCCGTATTTATTATTATATTTCATGTCATACTTAGACAAATCGTTGTCCGCACATCGCATAGCGACTAATTTTATGACCCATATTTCCAAAACCAAAGTTTTTAAGGTAACTTGAATGGTATAGTACTAAAGTTCTGGACCTATTCTATCATCCAATGTGTACGTCATGTTGGCACACCTCCGTATTTTTTTATATTTCGTGTCAAACTTCGACAAATCTCTGTCCGCACATCTCAATGCGACTACTTTAATCAGCCATATTTCCAAAACCTAAGTTTTTACGGTAACTTGGGTGGTATAATACAGAAGTTCTGGTCCTATTCTATCACCCTATGTGTACGTCATGTATCCACAATTCCGTATTTATTTTTATATTTCATGTCAAACTTAGACAAATCATTGTCCGCACATCACATAGCGACTAATTTAATCAGCCATATTTCCAAAACCTAAGTTTTTAAGGTAACTTGGGTGGTATAATACTAAATTTCAGGACCTATTCTATCATCCTATGTGTACGTCATGTTGGCACACTTCCGTATTTATTTTATTTTTCATGTCATACTTTGACAAATCGCTGTCCGCACATCTCAATGCGACTACTTTAATCAGCCATATTTCCAAAACCTAAGTTTTTACGGTAACTTGGGTGGTATAATACAGAAGTTCTGGTCCTATTCTATCACCCTATATGTACGTAATGTTGGCACACTTCCGTATTTATTATTATATTTCATGTCATACTTAGACAAATCGTTGTCCGCACATCGCATAGCGACTAATTTAATCACCCATATTTCCAAAACCTAAGTTTTTAAGGTAACTTGGGTGGTATAATACTAAATTTTAGGACCTATTCTATCATCCTATGTGTACGTCATGTTGGCACACTTCCGTATTTATTTTATTTTTCATGTCATACTTTGACAAATCGCTGTCCGCACATCGCATAGCGACTAATTTAATCACCCATATTTCCAAAACCTAAGTTTTTACGGTAACTTGGGTGGTATAGTACTAAAGTTCTAGACCTATTCTATCATCCTATGTGTACGTCATGTTGACACACCTCCGTATTTTTTTATATTTCGTGTCAAACTTCGACAAATCTCTGTTCGCACATCGCATAGCGACTAATTTAATCACCCATATTTCCAAAACCTAAGTTTTTAAGGTACCTTGGGTGGTATAATACTAAATTTCAGGACCCATTCTATCATCCTATGTGTAGGTCATGTTGGCACACTTCCGTATTTATTTTATTTTTCATGTCATACTTTGACAAATCGCTGTCCGCACATCTCAATGCGACTTCTTTAATCAGCCATATTTCCAAAACCTAAGTTTTTAGGGTAACTTGGGTGGTATAGTACAGAAGTTCTGGTCCTATTCTATCACCCTATGTGTTCGTCATGTATCCACAATTCCGTATTTATTTTTATATTTCATGTCAAACTTAGACAAATCGTTGACCGCACATCGCATAGCGACTAATTTAATCACCCATATTTCCAAAACCTAAGTGTTTACGGTAACTTGGGTGGTATAGTACTAAAGTTCTGGACCTATTCTATCATCCTATGTGTACGTCATGTTGGCACACCTCCGTATTTTTTTTATATTTCGTGTCAAATTTTGACAAATCGTTGTCCGCACATCGCATAGCGACTAATTTAATCACCCATATTTCCAAAACCTAAGTTTTTACGGTAACTTGGGTGGTATAGTACTAATATTCTGGACCTATTCTATCATCCTATGTGTACGTCATGTTGGCACACTTCCGTATTTATTTTTATATTTCATGTCAAACTTCGACAAATCGTTGTCCGCACATCGCATAGCGACTAATTTAATCACCCATATTTCCAAAACCTAAGTTTTTACGGTAACTTGGGTGGTATAATACAGAAGTTCTGGTCCTATTCTATCACCCTATGTGTACGTCATGTATCCACAATTCCGTATTTATTTTTATATTTCATGTCAAACTTAGACAAATCGCTGTCCGCACATCTCAATGCGACTACTTTAATCACCCATATTTCCAAAACCTAAGTTTTTACGGTAACTTGGGTGGTATAGTACTAAAGTTCTGGACCTATTCTATCATCCTATGTGTACGTCATGTTGGCACACCTCCGTATTTTTTTTATATTTCGTGTCAAACTTCGACAAATCTCTGTCCGCACATCTCAATGCGACTACTTTAATCAGCCATATTTCCAAAACCTAAGTTTTTACGGTAACTTGGGTGGTATAATACAGAAGTTCTGGTCCTATTCTATCACCCTACGTGTACGTAATGTTGGCACACCTCCGTATTTATTATTATATTTCATGTCATACTTAGACAAATCGTTTCCGCACATCGCATAGCGACTAATTTAATCACCCATATTTCCAAAACCTAAGTTTTTAAGGTAACTTGGATGGTATAGTACTAAAGTTCTGGTCCTATTCTTTCATCCTACGTGTACGTCATGCAGACACACTTCCGTATTTATTTTATATTTTATGTCAAACTTAGGTGGATCGCTGTCCACACATCCAAAGCGACTATTTTAATCACCCGTATTTCCAAAACCTAAGTTTTGACGGTAACCTGAGTGGTATAATAATATAGTTCTAATCCTATTCTATCACCCAATGTGTACGTCATGTATCCAAAATTCCGTATTTATTTTTATATTTCATGTCAAACTTAGACAAATCGTTGTCCGCACATCGCATAGCGACTAATTTAATCACCCATATTTCCAAAACCTTAGTTTTTACGGTAACTTGGGTGGTATAATAAAGAAGTTCCGGTCCTATTCTATCACCCTATGTGTACGTCATGTATCCACAATTCCGTATTTATTTTTATATTTCATGTCAAACTTAGACAAATCGCTGTCCGCACATCCCAATGCGACTACTTTAATCAGCCATATTTCCAAAACCTAAGTTTTTACGGTAACTTGGGTGGTATAGTACTAAAGTTCTGGACCTATTCTATCATCCTATGTGTACGTCATGTTGGGACACCTCCGTATTTTTTTTATATTTCGTGTCAAACTTCGACAAATCTCTGTCCGCACATCTCAATGCGACTACTTTAATCAGCCATATTTCCAAAACCTAAGTTTTTACGGTAACTTGGGTGGTATAATACAGACGTTCTGGTAGTATTCTATCACCCTACGTGTACGTAGTGTTGGCACACCTCCGTATTTATTATTATATTTCATGTCATACTTAGACAAATTGTTGTCCGCACATCGCATAGCGACTAATTTAATCACCCATATTTCCAAAACCTAAGTTTTTAAGGTAACTTGGGTGGTATAGTACTAAAGTTCTGGACCTATTCTATCATCCTATGTGTACGTCATGTTGGCACACCTCCGTATTTTTTTTATATTTCGTGTCAAACTTCTACAAATCTCTGTCCGCACATCTCAATGCGACTACTTTAATCAGCCATATTTCCAAAACCTACGTTTTTACGATAACTTGGGTGGTATAATACAGAAGTTCTGGTCCTATTCTATCACCCTATGTGTACGTCATGCTGACACACTGCCGTATTTATTTTATATTTTATGTCAAACTTAGAAAAAATCGTTGTCCGCACATCTCAATGCGACTACTTTAATCAGCCATATTTCCAAAACCTAAGTTTTTACGGTAACTTGGGCGGTATAATACAGAAGTTCTGGTCCTATTCTATCACCCTATGTGTCCGTCATGTATCCACAATTCCGTATTTATTTTTATATTTCATGTCAAACTTAGACAAATCGTTGTCCGCACATCGCATAGCGACTAATTTAATCACCCATATTTCCAAAACCTAAGCTTTTAAGGTAACTTGGGTGGTATAGTACTAAAGTTCTGGTCCTATTCTTTCATCCTACGTGTACGTCATGCTGACACACTGCCGTATTTATTTTATATTTTATGTCAAACTTAGGTGGATCGCTGTCCACACATCCAAAGCGACTATTTTAATCACCCGTATTTCCAAAACCTAAGTTTTGACGGTAACCTGAGTGGTATAATAATATAGTTCTAATCCTATTCTATCACCCTATGTGTACGTCATGTATCCACAATTCCGTATTTATTTTTATATTTCATGTCAAACTTAGACAAATCGTTGTCCGCACATCGCAAAGCGACTAATTTAATCACCCATATTTCTAAAACCTAAGTTTTTAAGGTAACTTGGGTGGTATAATACTAAATTTCAGGACCTATTCTATCATCCTATGTGTACGTCATGTTGGCACACTTCCGTATTTATTATATTTTTCATGTCATACTTTGACAAATCGCTGTCCGCACATCTCAATGCGACTACTTTAATCAGCCATATTTCCAAAACCTAAGTTTTTACGGTAACTTGGGTGGTATAATACAGAAGTTCTGGTCCTATTCTATCACCCTATGTGTACGTCATGTATCCACAATTCCGTATTTATTTTTATATTTCATGTCAAACTTAGACAAATCGTTGTCCGCACATCGCATAGCGACTAATTTAATCACCCATATTTCCAAAACCTAAGTTTTTAAGGTAACTTGGGTGGTATATTACTAAATTTCAGGACCTATTCTATCATCCTATGTGTACGTCATGTTGGCACACTTCCGTATTTGTTTTATTTTTCATGTCATACTTCGACAAATCTCAGTCCGCACATCTCAATGCGACTAATTTAATCAGCCATATTTCCAAAACCTAAGTTTTTACGGTAACTTGGGTGGTATAATACAGAAGTTCTGGTCCTATTCTATCACCCTACGTGTACGTAATGTTGGCACACCTCCGTATTTATTTTTATATTTCATGTCAAACTTAGACAAATCGTTGTCCGCACATCGCATAGCGACTAATTTAATCACCCATATTTCCAAAACCTAAGTTTTTACGGTAACTTGGGTGGTATAATACAGAAGTTCTGGTCCTATTCTATCACCCTATGTGTACGTCATGTATCCACAATTCCGTATTTATTTTTATATTTCGTGTCAAACTTCGACAAATCTCTGTCCGCACATCTCAATGCGACTACTTTAATCAGCCATATTTCCAAAACCTAAGTTTTTACGGGAACTTGGGTGGTATAATACAGAAGTTCTGGTCCTATTCTATCACCCTACGTGTAAGTAATGTTGGCACACCTCCGTATTTATTATTATATTTCATGTCATACTTAGACAAATCGTTGTCCGCACATCGCATAGCGACTAATTTAATCACCCATATTTCCAAAACCTAAGTTTTTAAGGTAACTTGGGTGGTATAGTACTAAAGTTCTGGACCTATTCTATCATCCTATGTGTACGTCATGTTGGCACACCTCCGTATTTTTTTTATATTTCGTGTCAAACTTCGACAAATCTCTGTCCGCACATCGCATAGCGACTAATTTAATCACCCATATTTCCAAAACCTAAGTTTTTACGGTAACTTGGGTGGTATAATACAGAAGTTCTGGTCCTATTCTATCACCCTATGTGTACGTCATGTATCCACAATTCCGTATTTATTTTATATTTTATGTCAAACTTAGGTGGATCACTGTCCACACATCCAAAGCGACTATTTTAATCACTCGTATTTCCAAAACCTAAGTTTTTAAGGTAACTTGGGTGGTATAGTACTAAAGTTCTGGACCTATTCTATCATCCTATGTGTACGTCATGTTGGCACACCTCCGTATTTTTTTTATATTTCGTGTCAAACTTCGACAAATCGTTGTCCGCACATCGCATAGCGACTAATTTAATCAGCCATATTTCCAAAACCTAAGTTTTTACGGTAACTTGGGTGGTATAATACATAAGTTCTGGTCCTATTTCATCACCCTACGTGTACGTCATGCTGACACACTGCCGTATTTATTTTATATTTTATGTCAAACTTAGGTGGATCACTGTCCACACATCCAAAGCGACTATTTTAATCACCCGTATTTCCAAAACCTAAGTTTTTAAGGTAACTTGGGTGGTATAGTACTAAAGTTCTGGTCCTATTCTATCACCCTATGTGTACGTCATGTATCCACAATTCCGTATTTATTTTTATATTTCATGTCAAACTTAGACAAATCGTTGTCCGTACATCGCATAGCGACTAATTTAATCACCCATATTTCCAAAACCTAAGTTTTTAAGGTAACTTGGGTGGTATAATACTAAATTTCAGGACCTATTCTATCATCCTATGTGTACGTCATGTTGGCACACTTCCGTATTTATTTTATTTTTCATGTCA
Source organism: Flexamia atlantica (assembly GCA_035578135.1). NCBI lineage: Eukaryota > Metazoa > Arthropoda > Insecta > Hemiptera > Cicadellidae > Flexamia > Flexamia atlantica. Next base: position 64,769 of record JAQJVK010000102.1, read on the forward strand.
TACTTAGACAAATCGCTGTCCGCACATCTCAATGCGACTACTTTAATCAGCCATATTTCCAAAACCTAAGTTTTTACGGTAACTTGGGTGGTATAATACAGAAGTTCTGGTCCTATTCTATGACCCTATGTGTACGTCATGTATCCACAATTCCGTATTTATTTTTATATTTCATGTCAAACTTAGACAAATCGTTGTCCGCACATCGCTAAGCGACTAATTTAATCACCCATATTTCCAAAACCTAAGTTTTTAAGGTAATTTGGGTGGTATAATACTAAATTTTAGGACCTATTCTATCATCCTATGTGTACGTCATGTTGGCACACTTCCGTATTTATTTTATTTTTCATGTCATACCTTGACAAATCGCTGTCCGCACATCGCATAGCGACTAATTTAATCACCCATATTTCCAAAACCTAAGTTTTTACGGTAACTTGGGTGGCATATAACTAAAGTTCTGGACCTATTCTATCATCCTATGTGTACGTCATGTTGGCACACCTCCGAATTTCTTTTATATATCATGTCAAACTTCGACAAATCGTTGTCCGCACATCGCATAGCGACTAATTTAATCACCCATATTTCCAAAACCTAAGTTTTTACGGTAACTTGGGTGGTATAATACAGAAGTTCTGGTCCTATTCTATCACCCTATGTGTACGTCATGTATCCACAATTCCGTATTTATTTTATATTTTATGTCAAACTTAGGTGGATCACTGTCCACACATCCAAAGCGACTATTTTAATCACCCGTATTTCCAAAACCTAAGTTTTTAAGGTAACTTGGGTGGTATAGTACTAAAGTTCTGGACCTATTCTATCATCCTATGTGTACGTCATGTTGGCACACCTCCGTATTTTTTTATATTTCGTGTCAAACTTCGACAAATCTCTGTCCGCACATCTCAATGCGACTACTTTAATCAGCCATATTTCCAAAACCTAAGTTTTTACGGTAACTTGGGTGGTATAATACAGAAGTTCTGGTCCTATTCTATCACCCTACGTGTACGTAATGTTGGCACACCTCCGTATTTATTATTATATTTCATGTCATACTTAGACAAATCGTTGTCCGCACATCGCATAGCGACTAATTTAATCACCCATATTTCCAAAACCTAAGTTTTTAAGGTAACTTGGGTGGTATAGTACTAAAGTTCTGGTCCTATTCTTTCATCCTACGTGTACGTCATGCTGACACACTTCCGTATTTATTTTATATTTTATGTCAAACTTAGGTGGATCGCTGTCCACACATCCAAAGCGACTATTTTAATCACCCGTATTTCCAAAACCTAAGTTTTGACGGTAACCTGAGTTGTATAATAATATAGTTCTAATCCTATTCTATCACCCAATGTGTACGTCATGTATCCAAAATTCCGTATTTATTTTTATATTTCATGTCAAACTTAGACAAATCGTTGTCCGCACATCGCATAGCGACTAATTTAATCACCCATATTTCCAAAACCTTAGTTTTTACGGTAACTTGGGTGGTATAATAAAGAAGTTCCGGTCCTATTCTATCACCCTATGTGTACGTCATGTATCCACAATTCCGTATTTATTTTTATATTTCATGTCAAACTTAGACAAATCGCTGTCCGCACATCCCAATGCGACTACTTTAATCAGCCATATTTCCAAAACCTAAGTTTTTACGGTAACTTGGGTGGTATAGTACTAAAGTTCTGGACCTATTCTATCATCCTATGTGTACGTCATGTTGGGACACCTCCGTATTTTTTTTATATTTCGTGTCAAACTTCGACAAATCTCTGTCCTCACATCTCAATGCGACTACTTTAATCAGCCATATTTCCAAAACCTAAGTTTTTACGGTAACTTGGGTGGTATAATACAGACGTTCTGGTAGTATTCTATCACCCTACGTGTACGTAGTGTTGGCACACCTCCGTATTTATTATTATATTTCATGTCATACTTAGACAAATTGTTGTCCGCACATCGCATAGCGACTAATTTAATCACCCATATTTCCAAAACCTAAGTTTTTAAGGTAACTTGGGTGGTATAGTACTAAAGTTCTGGACCTATTCTATCATCCTATGTGTACGTCATGTTGGCACACCTCCGTATTTTTTTTATATTTCGTGTCAAACTTCTACAAATCTCTGTCCGCACATCTCAATGCGACTACTTTAATCAGCCATATTTCCAAAACCTACGTTTTTACGATAACTTGGGTGGTATAATACAGAAGTTCTGGTCCTATTCTATCACCCTATGTGTACGTCATGCTGACACACTGCCGTATTTATTTTATATTTTATGTCAAACTTAGAAAAAATCGTTGTCCGCACATCTCAATGCGACTACTTTAATCAGCCATATTTCCAAAACCTAAGTTTTTACGGTAACTTGGGCGGTATAATACAGAAGTTCTGGTCCTATTCTATCACCCTATGTGTCCGTCATGTATCCACAATTCCGTATTTATTTTTATATTTCATGTCAAACTTAGACAAATCGTTGTCCGCACATCGCATAGCGACTAATTTAATCACCCATATTTCCAAAACCTAAGCTTTTAAGGTAACTTGGGTGGTATAGTACTAAAGTTCTGGTCCTATTCTTTCATCCTACGTGTACGTCATGCTGACACACTGCCGTATTTATTTTATATTTTATGTCAAACTTAGGTGGATCGCTGTCCACACATCCAAAGCGACTATTTTAATCACCCGTATTTCCAAAACCTAAGTTTTGACGGTAACCTGAGTGGTATAATAATATAGTTCTAATCCTATTCTATCACCCTATGTGTACGTCATGTATCCACAATTCCGTATTTATTTTTATATTTCATGTCAAACTTAGACAAATCGTTGTCCGCACATCGCAAAGCGACTAATTTAATCACCCATATTTCTAAAACCTAAGTTTTTAAGGTAACTTGGGTGGTATAATACTAAATTTCAGGACCTATTCTATCATCCTATGTGTACGTCATGTTGGCACACTTCCGTATTTATTATATTTTTCATGTCATACTTTGACAAATCGCTGTCCGCACATCTCAATGCGACTACTTTAATCAGCCATATTTCCAAAACCTAAGTTTTTACGGTAACTTGGGTGGTATAATACAGAAGTTCTGGTCCTATTCTATCACCCTATGTGTACGTCATGTATCCACAATTCCGTATTTATTTTTATATTTCATGTCAAACTTAGACAAATCGTTGTCCGCACATCGCATAGCGACTAATTTAATCACCCATATTTCCAAAACCTAAGTTTTTAAGGTAACTTGGGTGGTATATTACTAAATTTCAGGACCTATTCTATCATCCTATGTGTACGTCATGTTGGCACACTTCCGTATTTGTTTTATTTTTCATGTCATACTTCGACAAATCTCAGTCCGCACATCTCAATGCGACTAATTTAATCAGCCATATTTCCAAAACCTAAGTTTTTACGGTAACTTGGGTGGTATAATACAGAAGTTCTGGTCCTATTCTATCACCCTACGTGTACGTAATGTTGGCACACCTCCGTATTTATTTTTATATTTCATGTCAAACTTAGACAAATCGTTGTCCGCACATCGCATAGCGACTAATTTAATCACCCATATTTCCAAAACCTAAGTTTTTACGGTAACTTGGGTGGTATAATACAGAAGTTCTGGTCCTATTCTATCACCCTATGTGTACGTCATGTATCCACAATTCCGTATTTATTTTTATATTTCGTGTCAAACTTCGACAAATCTCTGTCCGCACATCTCAATGCGACTACTTTAATCAGCCATATTTCCAAAACCTAAGTTTTTACGGGAACTTGGGTGGTATAATACAGAAGTTCTGGTCCTATTCTATCACCCTACGTGTAAGTAATGTTGGCACACCTCCGTATTTATTATTATATTTCATGTCATACTTAGACAAATCGTTGTCCGCACATCGCATAGCGACTAATTTAATCACCCATATTTCCAAAACCTAAGTTTTTAAGGTAACTTGGGTGGTATAGTACTAAAGTTCTGGACCTATTCTATCATCCTATGTGTACGTCATGTTGGCACACCTCCGTATTTTTTTTATATTTCGTGTCAAACTTCGACAAATCTCTGTCCGCACATCGCATAGCGACTAATTTAATCACCCATATTTCCAAAACCTAAGTTTTTACGGTAACTTGGGTGGTATAATACAGAAGTTCTGGTCCTATTCTATCACCCTATGTGTACGTCATGTATCCACAATTCCGTATTTATTTTATATTTTATGTCAAACTTAGGTGGATCACTGTCCACACATCCAAAGCGACTATTTTAATCACTCGTATTTCCAAAACCTAAGTTTTTAAGGTAACTTGGGTGGTATAGTACTAAAGTTCTGGACCTATTCTATCATCCTATGTGTACGTCATGTTGGCACACCTCCGTATTTTTTTTATATTTCGTGTCAAACTTCGACAAATCGTTGTCCGCACATCGCATAGCGACTAATTTAATCAGCCATATTTCCAAAACCTAAGTTTTTACGGTAACTTGGGTGGTATAATACATAAGTTCTGGTCCTATTTCATCACCCTACGTGTACGTCATGCTGACACACTGCCGTATTTATTTTATATTTTATGTCAAACTTAGGTGGATCACTGTCCACACATCCAAAGCGACTATTTTAATCACCCGTATTTCCAAAACCTAAGTTTTTAAGGTAACTTGGGTGGTATAGTACTAAAGTTCTGGTCCTATTCTATCACCCTATGTGTACGTCATGTATCCACAATTCCGTATTTATTTTTATATTTCATGTCAAACTTAGACAAATCGTTGTCCGTACATCGCATAGCGACTAATTTAATCACCCATATTTCCAAAACCTAAGTTTTTAAGGTAACTTGGGTGGTATAATACTAAATTTCAGGACCTATTCTATCATCCTATGTGTACGTCATGTTGGCACACTTCCGTATTTATTTTATTTTTCATGTCATACTTAGACAAATCGCTGTCCGCACATCTCAATGCGACTACTTTAATCAGCCATATTTCCAAAACCTAAGTTTTTACGGTAACTTGGGTGGTATAATACAGAAGTTCTGGTCCTATTCTATCATCCTATGTGTACGTCATGTTGGCACACCTCCGAATTTCTTTTATATATCATGTCAAACTTCGACAAATCGTTGTCCGCACATCGCATAGCGACTAATTTAATCACCCATATTTCCAAAACCTAAGTTTTTACGGTAACTTGGGTGGTATAATACAGAAGTTCTGGTCCTATTCTATCACCCTATGTGTACGTCATGTATCCACAATTCCGTATTTATTTTATATTTTATGTCAAACTTAGGTGGATCACTGTCCACACATCCAAAGCGACTATTTTAATCACCCGTATTTCCAAAACCTAAGTTTTTAAGGTAACTTGGGTGGTATAGTACTAAAGTTCTGGACCTATTCTATCATCCTATGTGTACGTCATGTTGGCACACCTCCGTATTTTTTTATATTTCGTGTCAAACTTCGACAAATCTCTGTCCGCACATCTCAATGCGACTACTTTAATCAGCCATATTTCCAAAACCTAAGTTTTTACGGTAACTTGGGTGGTATAATACAGAAGTTCTGGTCCTATTCTATCACCCTACGTGTACGTAATGTTGGCACACCTCCGTATTTATTATTATATTTCATGTCATACTTAGACAAATCGTTGTCCGCACATCGCATAGCGACTAATTTAATCACCCATATTTCCAAAACCTAAGTTTTTAAGGTAACTTGGGTGGTATAGTACTAAAGTTCTGGTCCTATTCTTTCATCCTACGTGTACGTCATGCTGACACACTTCCGTATTTATTTTATATTTTATGTCAAACTTAGGTGGATCGCTGTCCACACATCCAAAGCGACTATTTTAATCACCCGTATTTCCAAAACCTAAGTTTTGACGGTAACCTGAGTTGTATAATAATATAGTTCTAATCCTATTCTATCACCCAATGTGTACGTCATGTATCCAAAATTCCGTATTTATTTTTATATTTCATGTCAAACTTAGACAAATCGTTGTCCGCACATCGCATAGCGACTAATTTAATCACCCATATTTCCAAAACCTAAGTTTTTAAGGTAACTTGGGTGGTATAGTACTAAAGTTCAGGTCCTATTCTTTCATCCTATGTGTACGTCATGTTGGCACACTTCCGTATTTATTTTATTTTTCATGTCATACTTTGACAAATCGCTGTCCGCACATCTCAATGCGACTACTTTAATCAGCCATATTTCCAAAACCTAAGTTTTTACGGTAACTTGGGTGGTATAGTACAGAAGTTCTGGTCCTATTCTATCACCCTATGTGTACGTCATGTATCCACAATTCCGTATTTATTTTTATATTTCATGTCAAACTTAGACAAATCGTTGTCCGCACATCGCATAGCGACTAATTTAATCACCCATATTTCCAAAACCTAAGTTTTTACGGTAACTTGGGTGGTATAGTACTAAAGTTCTGGACCTATTCTATCATCCTATGTGTACGTCATGTTGGCACACCTCCGTATTTTTTTTATATTTCGTGTCAAACTTCGACAAATCGTTGTCCGCACATCGCATAGCGACTAATTTAATCAGCCATATTTCCAAAACCTAAGTTTTTACGGTAACTTGGGTGGTATAATACAGAAGTTCTGGTCCTATTCTATCACCCTATGTGTACGTCATGTATCCACAATTCCGTATTTATTTTTATATTTCATGTCAAACTTAGACAAATCGCTGTCCGCACATCTCAATGCGACTACTTTAATCACCCATATTTCCAAAACCTAAGTTTTTACGGTAACTTGGGTGGTATAATACAGAAGTTCTGGTCCTATTCTATCACCCTATGTGTACGTCATGTATTCACAATTCCGTATTTATTTTTATATTTCATGTCAAACTTAGACAAATCGCTGTCCGCACATCCCAATGCGACTACTTTAATCAGCCATATTTCCAAAACCTAAGTTTTTACGGTAACTTGGGTGGTATAGTACTAAAGTTCTGGACCTATTATATCATCCTATGTGTACGTCATGTTGGGACACCTCCGTATTTTTTTTTATATTTCGTGTCAAACTTCGACAAATCTCTGTCCGCACATCTCAATGCGACTGCTTTAATCAGCCATATTTCCAAAACCTAAGTTTTTACGGTAACTTGGGTGGTATAATACAGACGTTCTGGTCCTATTCTATCACCCTACGTGTACGTAGTGTTGGCACACCTCCGTATTTATTATTAAATTTCATGTCATACTTAGACAAATCGTTGTCCGCACATCGCATAGCGACTAATTTAATCACCCATATTTCCAAAACCTAAGTTTTTAAGGTATCTTGGGTGGTATAGTACTAAAGGTCTGGACCTATTATATCATCCTATGTGTACGTCATGTTGGGACACCTCCGTATTTTTTTTATGTTTCGTGTCAAACTTCGACAAATCTCTGTCCGCACATCTCAATGCGACTACTTTAATCAGCCATATTTCCAAAACCTAAGTTTTTACGGTAACTTGGGTGGTATAATACAGAAGTTCTGGTCCCATTCTATCACCCTATGTGTACGTCATGTATCCACAATTCCGTATTTATTTTTATATTTCATGTCAAACTTAGACAAATCGTTGTCCGCACATCGCATAGCGACTAATTTAATCACCCATATTTCCAAAACCTAAGTTTTTAAGGTAACTTGGGTGGTATAATACTAAATTTTAGGACCTATTCTATCATCCTATGTGTACGTCATGTTGGCACACTTCCGTATTTATTTTATTTTTCATGTCATACTTTGACAAATCGCTGTCCGCACATCGCATAGCGACTAATTTAATCACCCATATTTCCAAAACCTAAGTTTTTACGGTAACTTGGGTGGTATAGTACTAAAGTTCTGGACCTATTCTATCATCCTATGTGTACGTCATGTTGGCACACCTCCGTATTTTTTTTATATTTCGTGTCAAACTTCGACAAATCTCTGTTCGCACATCGCATAGCGACTAATTTAATCACCCATATTTCCAAAACCTAAGTTTTTAAGGTAACTTGGGTGGTATAATACTAAATTTCAGGACCTATTCTATCATCCTATGTGTACGTCATGTTGGCACACTTCCGTATTTATTTTATTTTTCATGTCATACTTTGACAAATCGCTGTCCGCACATCTCAATGCGACTACTTTAATCAGCCATATTTCCAAAACCTAAGTTTTTAGGGTAACTTGGCTGGTATAGTACAGAAGTTCTGGTCCTATTCTATCACCCTATGTGTACGTCATGTATCCACAATTCCGTATTTATTTTATATTTCATGTCAAACTTAGACAAATCGTTGTCCGCACATCGCATAGCGACTAATTTAATCACCCATATTTCCAAAACCTAAGTGTTTACGGTAACTTGGGTGGTATAGTACTAAGGTTCTGGACCTATTCTATCATCCTATGTGTACGTCATGTTGGCACACCTCCGTATTTTTTTTATATTTCGTGTCAAACTTCGACAAATCGTTGTCCGCACATCGCATAGCGACTAATTTAATCACCCATATTTCCAAAACCTAAGTTTTTACGGTAACTTGGGTGGTATAATACAGAAGTTCTGGTCCTATTCTATCACCCTATGTGTACGTCATGTATCCACAATTCCGTATTTATTTTATATTTTATGTCAAACTTAGGTGGATCACTGTCCACACATCCAAAGCGACTATTTTAATCACCCGTATTTCCAAAACCTAAGTTTTTAAGGTAACTTGGGTGGTATAGTACTAAAGTTCTGGACCTATTCTATCATCCTATGTGTACGTCATGTTGGCACACTTCCGTATTTATTTTTATATTTCATGTCAAACTTCGACAAATCGTTGTCCGCACATCGCATAGCGACTAATTTAATCACCCATATTTCCAAAACCTAAGTTTTTACGGTAACTTGGGTGGTATAATACAGAAGTTCTGGTCCTATTCTATCACCCTATGTGTACGTCATGTATCTACAATTCCGTATTTATTTTTATATTTCATGTCAAACTTAGACAAATCGCTGTCCGCACATCTCAATGCGACTACTTTAATCACCCATATTTCCAAAACCTAAGTTTTTACGGTAAGTTGGGTGGTATAGTACTAAAGTTCTGGACCTATTCTATCATCCTATGTGTACGTCATGTTGGCACACCTCCGTATTTTTTTTATATTTCGTGTCAAACTTCGACAAATCTCTGTTCGCACATCGCATAGCGACTAATTTAATCACCCATATTTCCAAAACCTAAGTTTTTAAGGTAACTTGGGTGGTATAGTACTAAAGTTCTGGACCTATTCTATCATCCTATGTGTACGTCATGTTGGCACACCTCCGTATTTTTTTTATATTTCGTGTCAAACTTCGACAAATATCTGTCCGCACATCTCAATGCGACTACTTTAAACAGCCATATTTCCAAAACCTACGTTTTTACGGTAACTTGGGTGGTATAATACAGAAGTTCTGGTCCTATTCTATCACCCTATGTGTACGTCATGTATCCACAATTCCGTAATTATTTTTATATTTCATGTCAAACTTAGACAAATCGTTGTCCGCACATCGCATAGCGACTAATTTAATCACCCATATTTCCAAAACCTAAGTTTTTAAGGTAACTTGGGTGGTATAATACTAAATTTCAGGACCTATTCTATCATCCAATGTGTACGTCATGTTGGCAAACTTCCGTATTTATTTTATTTTTCATGTCATACTTTGACAAATCGCTGTCCGCACATCTCAATGCGACTACTTTAATCAGCCATATTTCCAAAACCTAAGTTTTTACGGTAACTTGGGTGGTATAGTACTAAAGTTCTGGACCTATTATATCATCCTATGTGTACGTCATGTTGGGACACCTCCGTATTTTTTTTATATTTCGTGTCAAACTTCGACAAATCTCTGTCCGCACATCTCAATGCGACTACTTTAATCAGCCATATTTCCAAAACCTAAGTTTTTACGGTAACTTGGGTGGTATAATACAGATGGTCTGGTCCTATTTCATCACCCTACGTGTACGTCATGCTGACACACTGCCGTATTTATTTTATATTTTATGTCAAACTTAGAAAAAATCGTTGTCCGCACATCTCAATGCGACTACTTTAATCAGCCATATTTCCAAAACCTAAGTTTTTACGGTAACTTGGGCGGTATAATACAGAAGTTCTGGTCCTATTCTATCACCCTATGTGTACGTCATGTATCCACAATTCCGTATTTATTTTTATATTTCATGTCAAACTTAGACAAATCGTTGTCCGCACATCGCATAGCGACTAATTTAATCACCCATATTTCCAAAACCTAAGTTTTTAAGGTAACTTGGGTGGTATAATACTAAATTTCAGGACCTATTCTATCATCCTATGTGTACGTCATGTTGGCACACTTCCGTATTTATTTTATTTTTCATGTCATACTTTGACAAATCGCTGTCCGCACATCTCAATGCGACTACTTTAATCAGGCATATTTCCAAAACCTAAGTTTTTACGGTAACTTGGGTGGTATAATACAGAAGTTCTGGTCCTATTCTATCACCCTACGTGTACGTAATGTTGGCACACCTCGGTATTTATTATTATATTTCATGTCATACTTAGACAAATCGTTGTCCGCACATCGCATAGCGACTAATTTAATCACCCATATTTCCAAAACCTTAGTTTTTAAGGTAACTTGGTTGGTATAGTACTAAAGTTCTGGTCCTATTCTTTCATCCTACGTGTACGTCATGCTGACACACTGCCGTATTTATTTTATATTTTATGTCAAACTTAGGTGGATCGCTGTCCACACATCCAAAGCGACTATTTTAATCACCCGTATTTCCAAAACCTAAGTTTTTAAGGTAACTTGGGTGGTATAGTAATAAAGTTCTGGACCTATTCTATCATCCTATGTGTACGTCATGTTGGCACACCTCCGTATTTTTTTTTTATATTTCGTGTCAAACTTCGACAAATCTCTGTCCGCACATCTCAATGCGACTACTTTAATCAGCCATATTTCCAAAACCTAAGTTTTTACGGTAACTTGGGTGGTATAATACAGAAGTTCTGGTCCTATTCTATCATCCTATGTGTACGTCATTTTGGCACACCTCCGTATTTTTTTTATATTTCGTGTCAAACTTCGACAAATCTCTGTTCGCACATCGCATAGCGACTAATTTAATCACCCATATTTCCAAAACCTAAGTTTTTAAGGTAACTTGGGTGGTATAATACTAAATTTCAGGACCTATTCTATCATCCTATGTGTACGTCATGTTGGCACACTTCCGTATTTATTTTATTTTTCATGTCATACTTTGACAAATCGCTGTCCGCACATCTCAATGCGACTACTTTAATCAGCCATATTTCCAAAACCTAAGTTTTTAGGGTAACTTGGCTGGTATAGTACAGAAGTTCTGGTCCTATTCTATCACCCTATGTGTACGTCATGTATCCACAATTCCGTATTTATTTTATATTTCATGTCAAACTTAGACAAATCGTTGTCCGCACATCGCATAGCGACTAATTTAATCACCCATATTTCCAAAACCTAAGTGTTTACGGTAACTTGGGTGGTATAGTACTAAGGTTCTGGACCTATTCTATCATCCTATGTGTACGTCATGTTGGCACACCTCCGTATTTTTTTTATATTTCGTGTCAAACTTCGACAAATCGTTGTCCGCACATCGCATAGCGACTAATTTAATCACCCATATTTCCAAAACCTAAGTTTTTACGGTAACTTGGGTGGTATAATACAGAAGTTCTGGTCCTATTCTATCACCCTATGTGTACGTCATGTATCCACAATTCCGTATTTATTTTATATTTTATGTCAAACTTAGGTGGATCACTGTCCACACATCCAAAGCGACTATTTTAATCACCCGTATTTCCAAAACCTAAGTTTTTAAGGTAAGTTGGGTGGTATAGTACTAAAGTTCTGGACCTATTCTATCATCCTATGTGTACGTCATGTTGGCACACCTCCGTATTTTTTTTATATTTCGTGTCAAACTTCGACAAATCTCTGTCCGCACATCTCAATGCGACTACTTTAATCAGCCATATTTCCAAAACCTAAGTTTTTACGGTAACTTGGGTGGTATAATACAGAAGTTCTGGTCCTATTCTATCACCCTACGTGTACGTAATGTTGGCACACCTCCGTATTTATTATTATATTTCATGTCATACTTAGACAAATCGTTGTCCGCACATCGCATAGCGACTAATTTAATCACCCATATTTCCAAAACCTAAGTTTTTAAGGTAACTTGGGTGGTATAGTACTAAAGTTCTGGTCCTATTCTTTCATCCTACGTGTACGTCATGCAGACACACTTCCGTATTTATTTTATATTTTATGTCAAACTTAGTTTGATCGCTGTCCACACATCCAAAGCGACTATTTTAATCACCCGTATTTCCAAAACCTAAGTTTTGACGGTAATCTGAGTGGTATAATAATATAGTTCTAATCCTATTCTATCACCCAATGTGTACGTCATGTATCCAAAATTCCGTATTTATTTTTATATTTCATGTCAAACTTAGACAAATCGTTGTCCGCACATCGCATAGCGACTAATTTAATCACCCATATTTCCAAAACCTAAGTTTTTACGGTAACTTGGGTGGTATAATACAGAAGTTCTGGTCCTATTCTATCACCCTATGTATCCACAATTCCGTATTTAATTTTATATTTCATGTCAAACTTAGACAAATCGCTGTCCGCACATCCCAATGCGACTACTTTAATCAGCCATATTTCCAAAACCTAGGTTTTTACGGTAACTTGGGTGGTATAGTACTAAAGTTCTGGACCTATTATATCATCCTATGTGTACGTCATGTTTGGACACCTCCGTATTTTTTTTATATTTCGTGTCAAACCTCGACAAATCTCTGTCCGCACATCTCAATGCGACTACTTTAATCAGCCATATTTCCAAAACCTAAGTTTTTACGGTAACTTGGCTGGTATAATACAGACGTTCTGGTCCTATTCTATCACCCTACGTGTACGTAGTGTTGGCACACCTCCGTATTTATTATTATATTTCATGTCATACTTAGACAAATCGTTGTCCGCACATCGCATAGCGACTAATTTAATCACCCATATTTCCAAAACCTAAGTTTTTAAGGTAACTTGGGTGGTATATTACTAAAGTTCTGGACCTATTCTATCATCCTATGTGTACGTCATGTTGGCACACCTCCGTATTTTTTTTATATTTCGTGTCAAACTTCGACAAATATCTGTCCGCACATCTCAATGCGACTACTTTAATCAGCCATATTTCCAAAACCTACGTTTTTACGGTAACTTGGGTGGTATAATACAGAAGTTCTGGTCCTATTCTATCACCCTATGTGTACGTCATGTATCCACAATTCCGTAATTATTTTTATATTTCATGTCAAACTTAGACAAATCGTTGTCCGCACATCGCATAGCGACTAATTTAATCACCCATATTTCCAAAACCTAAGTTTTTACGGTAACTTGGGTGGTATAGTACTAAAGTTCTGGACCTATTATATCATCCTATGTGTACGTCATGTTGGGACACCTCCGTATTTTTTTTATATTTCGTGTCAAACTTCGACAAATCTCTGTCCGCACATCTCAATGCGACTACTTTAATCAGCCATATTTCCAAAACCTAAGTTTTTACGGTAACTTGGGTGGTATAATACAGATGGTCTGGTCCTATTTCATCACCCTACCTGTACGTCATGCTGACACACTGCCGTATTTATTTTATATTTTATGTCAAACTTAGAAAAAATCGTTGTCCGCACATCTCAATGCGACTACTTTAATCAGCCATATTTCCAAAACCTAAGTTTTTACGGTAACTTGGGCGGTATAATACAGAAGTTCTGGTCCTATTCTATCACCCTATGTGTACGTCATGTATCCACAATTCCGTATTTATTTTTATATTTCATGTCAAACTTAGACAAATCGTTGTCCGCACATCGCATAGCGACTAATTTAATCACCCATATTTCCAAAACCTAAGTTTTTAAGGTAACTTGGGTGGTATAATACTAAATTTCAGGACCTATTCTATCATCCTATGTGTACGTCATGTTGGCACACTTCCGTATTTATTTTATTTTTCATGTCATACTTTGACAAATCGCTGTCCGCACATCTCAATGCGACTACTTTAATCAGGCATATTTCCAAAACCTAAGTTTTTACGGTAACTTGGGTGGTATAATACAGAAGTTCTGGTCCTATTCTATCACCCTACGTGTACGTAATGTTGGCACACCTCGGTATTTATTATTATATTTCATGTCATACTTAGACAAATCGTTGTCCGCACATCGCATAGCGACTAATTTAATCACCCATATTTCCAAAACCTTAGTTTTTAAGGTAACTTGGTTGGTATAGTACTAAAGTTCTGGTCCTATTCTTTCATCCTACGTGTACGTCATGCTGACACACTGCCGTATTTATTTTATATTTTATGTCAAACTTAGGTGGATCGCTGTCCACACATCCAAAGCGACTATTTTAATCACCCGTATTTCCAAAACCTAAGTTTTTAAGGTAACTTGGGTGGTATAGTAATAAAGTTCTGGACCTATTCTATCATCCTATGTGTACGTCATGTTGGCACACCTCCGTATTTTTTTTTATATTTCGTGTCAAACTTCGACAAATCTCTGTCCGCACATCTCAATGCGACTACTTTAATCAGCCATATTTCCAAAACCTAAGTTTTTACGGTAACTTGGGTGGTATAATACAGAAGTTCTGGTCCTATTCTATCACCCTATATGTACGTAATGTTGGCACACTTCCGTATTTATTATTATATTTCATGTCATACTTAGACAAATCGTTGTCCGCACATCGCATAGCGACTAATTTAATCACCCATATTTCCAAAACCTAAGTTTTTAAGGTAACTTGGGTGGTATAGTACTAAAGTTCTGGTCCTATTCTTTCATCCTACGTGTACGTCATGCTGACACACTGCCGTATTTATTTTATATTTTATGTCAAACTTAGGTGGATCGCTGTCCACACATCCAAAGCGACTATTTTAATCACCCGTATTTCCAAAACCTAAGTTTTGACGGTAACCTGAGTGGTATAATAATATAGTTCTAATCCTATTCTATCACCCAATGTGTACGTCATGTATCCAAAATTCCGTATTTATTTTTATATTTCATGTCAAACTTAGACAAATCGTTGTCCGCACATCGCATAGCGACTAATTTAATCACCCATATTTCCAAAACCTAAGTTTTTACGGTAACTTGGGTGGTATAATACAGAAGTTCTGGTCCTATTCTATCACCCTATGTGTACGTCATGTATCCACAATTCCGTATTTATTTTTATATTTCATGTCAAACTTAGACAAATCGTTGTCCGCACATCGCATAGCGACTAATTTAATCACCCATATTTCCAAAACCTAAGTTTTTAAGGTAACTTGGGTGGTATAATACTAAATTTCAGGACCTATTCTATCATCCTATGTGTACGTCATGTTGGCACACTTCCGTATTTATTTTATTTTTCATGTCATACTTTGACAAATCGCTGTCCGCACATCTCAATGCGACTACTTTAATCAGCCATATTTCCAAAACCTAAGTTTTTACGGTAACTTGGGTGGTATAATACAGAAGTTCTGGTCCTATTCTATCACCCTATGTGTACGTCATGTATCCACAATTCCGTATTTATTTTTATATTTCATGTCAAACTTAGACAAATCGTTGTCCGCACATCGCATAGCGACTAATTTAATCACCCATATTTCCAAAACCTAAGTTTTTAAGGTAACTTGGGTGGTATAATACTAAATTTCAGGACCTATTCTATCATCCTATGTGTACGTCATGTTGGCACACTTCCGTATTTATTTTATTTTTCATGTCATACTTTGACAAATCGCTGTCCGCACATCTCAATGCGACTACTTTAATCAGCCATATTTCCAAAACCTAAGTTTTTACGGTATCTTGGGTGGTATAGTACTAAAGTTCTGGACCTATTCTATCATCCTATGTGTACGTCATGTTGGCACACCTCCGTATTTTTTTTATATTTCGTGTCAAACTTCGACAAATCTGTGTCCGCACATCTCAATGCGACTACTTTAATCAGCCATATTTCCAAAACCTAAGTTTTTACTGTAACTTGGGTGGTATAATACAGACGTTCTGGTCCTATTCTATCACCCTACGTGTACGTAATGTTGGCACACCTCCGTATTTATTTTTATATTTCATGTCAAACTTAGACAAATCGTTGTTCGCACATCGCATAGCGACTAATTTAATCACCCATATTTCCAAAACCTAAGTTTTTACGGTAACTTGGGTGGTATAATACAGAAGTTCTGGTCCTATTCTATCACCCTATGTGTTCGTCATGTATCCACAATTCCGTATTTATTTTTATATTTCATGTCAAACTTAGACAAATCGCTGTCCGCACATCCCAATGCGACTACTTTAATCAGCCATATTTCCAAAACCTAAGTATTTACGGTAACTTGGGTGGTATAGTACTAAAGTTCTGGACCTATTATATCATCCTATGTGTACGTCATGTTGGGACACCTCCGTATTTTTTTTATATTTCGTGTCAAACTTCGACAAATCTCTGTCCGCACATCTCAATGCGACTACTTTAATCAGCCATATTTCCAAAACCTAAGTTTTTACGGTAACTTGGGCGGTATAATACAGAAGTTCTGGTCCTATTCTATCACCCTATGTGTACGTCATGTATCCACAATTCCGTATTTATTTTTATATTTCATGTCAAACTTAGACAAATCGTTGTCCGCACATCGCATAGCGACTAATTTAATCACCCATATTTCCAAAA
Organism: Flexamia atlantica; assembly: GCA_035578135.1. NCBI lineage: Eukaryota > Metazoa > Arthropoda > Insecta > Hemiptera > Cicadellidae > Flexamia > Flexamia atlantica. The sequence goes on from JAQJVK010000102.1 coordinate 81,762, forward strand.
CCTAAGTTTTTAAGGTAACTTCGGTGGTATAATACTAAATTTCAGGACCTATTCTATCATCCTATGTGTACGTCAGTTGGCACACTTCCGTATTTATTTTATTTTTCATGTCATACTTTGACAAATCGCTGTCCGCACATCTCAATGCGACTACTTTAATCAGCCATATTTCCAAAACCTAAGTTTTTACGGTAACTTGGGTGGTATAATACAGAAGTTCTGGTCCTATTCTATCACCCTACGTGTACGTAATGTTGGCACACCTCCGTATTTATTATTATATTTCATGTCATACTTAGACAAATCGTTGTCCGCACATCGCATAGCGACTAATTTAATCACCCATATTTCCAAAACCTAAGTTTTTAAGGTAACTTGGGTGGTATAATACTAAATTTCAGGACCTATTCTATCATCCTATGTGTACGTCATGTTGGCACACTTCCGTATTTATTTTATTTTTCATGTCATACTTTGACAAATCGCTGTCCGCACATCTCAATGCGACTACTTTAATCAGCCATATTTCCAAAACCTAAGTTTTTACGGTAACTTGGGTGGTATAATACAGAAGTTCTGGTCCTATTCTATCACCCTATGTGTACGTCATGTATCCACAATTCCGTATTTATTTTTATATTTCATGTCAAACTTAGACAAATCGTTGTCCGCACATCGCATAGCGACTAATTTAATCACCCATATTTCCAAAACCTAAGTTTTTAAGGTAACTTGGGTGGTATAATACTAAATTTCAGGACCTATTCTATCATCCTATGTGTACGTCATGTTGGCACACTTCCGTATTTATTTTATTTTTCATGTCATACTTTGACAAATCGCTGTCCGCACATCTCAATGCGACTACTTTAATCAGCCATATTTCCAAAACCTAAGTTTTTACGGTATCTTGGGTGGTATAGTACTAAAGTTCTGGACCTATTCTATCATCCTATGTGTACGTCATGTTGGCACACCTCCGTATTTTTTTTATATTTCGTGTCAAACTTCGACAAATCTGTGTCCGCACATCTCAATGCGACTACTTTAATCAGCCATATTTCCAAAACCTAAGTTTTTACTGTAACTTGGGTGGTATAATACAGACGTTCTGGTCCTATTCTATCACCCTACGTGTACGTAATGTTGGCACACCTCCGTATTTATTTTTATATTTCATGTCAAACTTAGACAAATCGTTGTTCGCACATCGCATAGCGACTAATTTAATCACCCATATTTCCAAAACCTAAGTTTTTACGGTAACTTGGGTGGTATAATACAGAAGTTCTGGTCCTATTCTATCACCCTATGTGTTCGTCATGTATCCACAATTCCGTATTTATTTTTATATTTCATGTCAAACTTAGACAAATCGCTGTCCGCACATCCCAATGCGACTACTTTAATCAGCCATATTTCCAAAACCTAAGTATTTACGGTAACTTGGGTGGTATAGTACTAAAGTTCTGGACCTATTATATCATCCTATGTGTACGTCATGTTGGGACACCTCCGTATTTTTTTTATATTTCGTGTCAAACTTCGACAAATCTCTGTCCGCACATCTCAATGCGACTACTTTAATCAGCCATATTTCCAAAACCTAAGTTTTTACGGTAACTTGGGCGGTATAATACAGAAGTTCTGGTCCTATTCTATCACCCTATGTGTACGTCATGTATCCACAATTCCGTATTTATTTTTATATTTCATGTCAAACTTAGACAAATCGTTGTCCGCACATCGCATAGCGACTAATTTAATCACCCATATTTCCAAAACCTAAGTTTTTAAGGTAACTTCGGTGGTATAATACTAAATTTCAGGACCTATTCTATCATCCTATGTGTACGTCAGTTGGCACACTTCCGTATTTATTTTATTTTTCATGTCATACTTTGACAAATCGCTGTCCGCACATCTCAATGCGACTACTTTAATCAGCCATATTTCCAAAACCTAAGTTTTTACGGTAACTTGGGTGGTATAATACAGAAGTTCTGGTCCTATTCTATCACCCTACGTGTACGTAATGTTGGCACACTTCCGTATTTATTATTATATTTCATGTCATACTTAGACAAATCGTTGCCCGCACATCGCATAGCGACTAATTTAATCACCCATATTTCCAAAACCTAAGTTTTTAAGGTAACTTGGGTGGTATAGTACTAAAGTTCTGGTCCTATTCTTTCATCCTACGTGTACGTCATGCTGACACACTGCCGTATTTATTTTATATTTTATGTCAAACTTAGGTGGATCGCTGTCCACACATCCAAAGCGACTATTTTAATCACCCGTATTTCCAAAACCTAAGTTTTTAAGATAACTTGGGTGGTATAGTACTAAGGTTCTGGACCTATTCTATCATCCTATGTGTACGTCATGTTGGCACACCTCCGTATTTTTTTTATATTTCGTGTCAAACTTCGACAAATCTCTGTCCGCACATCTCAATGCGACTACTTTAATCAGCCATATTTCCAAAACCTAAGTTTTTACGGTAACTTGGGTGGTATAATACAGAAGTTCTGGTCCTATTCTATCACCCTATATGTACGTAATGTTGGCACACTTCCGTATTTATTATTATATTTCATGTCATACTAAGACAAATCGTTGTCCGCACATCGCATAGCGACTAATTTAATCACCCATATTTCCAAAACCTAAGTTTTTAAGGTAACTTGGGTGGTATAGTACTAAAGTTCTGGTCCTATTCTTTCATCCTACGTGTACGTCATGCTGACACACTGCCGTATTTATTTTATATTTTATGTCAAACTTAGGTGGATCGCTGTCCACACATCCAAAGCGACTATTTTAATCACCCGTATTTCCAAAACCTAAGTTTTGACGGTAACCTGAGTGGTATAATAATATAGTTCTAATCCTATTCTATCACCCAATGTGTACGTCATGTATCCAAAACTCCGTATTTATTTTTATATTTCATGTCAAACTTAGACAAATCGTTGTCCGCACATCGCATAGCGACTAATTTAATCACCCATATTTCCAAAACCTAAGTTTTTACGGTAACTTGGATGGTATAATACAGAAGTTCAGGTCCTATTCTATCAACCTATGTGTACGTCATGTATCCACAATTCCGTATTTATTTTTATATTTCATGTCAAACTTAGACAAATCGTTGTCCGCACATCGCATAGCGACTAATTTAATCACCCATATTTCCAAAACCTAAGTTTTTAAGGTAACTTGGGTGGTATAATACTAAATTTCAGGACCTATTCTATCATCCTATGTGTACGTCATGTTGGCACACTTCCGTATTTATTTTATTTTTCATGTCATACTTTGACAAATCGCTGTCCGCACATCTCAATGCGACTACTTTAATCAGCCATATTTCCAAAACCTAAGTTTTTACGGTAACTTGGGTTGTATAGTACTAAAGTTCTGGACCTATTCTATCATCCTATGTGTACGTCATGTTGGCACACCTCCGTATTTTTTTTATATTTCGTGTCAAACTTCGACAAATCTCTGTCCGCACATCTCAATGCGACTACTTTAATCAGCCATATTTCCAAAACCTAAGTTTTTACGGTAACTTGGGTGGTATAATACAGAAGTTCTGGTCCTATTCTATCACCCTACGTGTACGTAATGTTGGCACACCTCCGTATTTATTTTTATATTTCATGTCAAACTTAGACAAATCGTTGTCCGCACATCGCATAGCGACTAATTTAATCACCCATATTTCCTAAACCTAAGTTTTTACGGTAACTTGGGTGGTATAATACAGAAGTTCTGGTCCTATTCTATCACCCTATGTGTACGTCATGTATCCACAATTCCGTATTTATTTTTATATTTCGTGTCAAACTTCGACAAATCTCTGTCCGCACATCGCATAGCGACTACTTTAATCAGCCATATTTCCAAAACCTAAGTTTTTACGGGAACTTGGGTGGTATAATACAGAAGTTCTGGTCCTATTCTATCACCCTACGTTTACGTAATGTTGGCACACCTCCGTATTTATTATTATATTTCATGTCATACTTAGACAAATCGTTGTCCGCACATCGCATAGCGACTAATTTAATCACCCATATTTCCAAAACCTAAGTTTTTAAGGTAACTTGGGTGGTATAGTACTAAAGTTCTGGACCTATTCTATCATCCTATGTGTACGTCATGTATCCACAATTCCGTATTTATTTTTATATTTCATGTCAAACTTAGACAAATCGTTGTCCGCACTTCGCATAGCGACTAATTTAATCACCCATATTTCCAAAACCTAAGTTTTAAGGTAACTTGGGTGGTATAATACTAAATTTCAGGACCTATTCTATCATCCTATGTGTACGTCATGTTGGCACACTTCCGTATTTATTTTATTTTTCATGTCATACTTTGACAAATCGCTGTCCGCACATCTCAATGCGACTACTTTAATCAGCCATATTTCCAAAACATAAGTTTTTACGGTAACTTGGGTGGTATAGTACAGAAGTTCTGGTCCTATTCTATCACCCTATGTGTACGTCATGTATCCACAATTCCGTATTTATTTTTATATTTCATGTCAAACTTAGACAAATCGTTGTCCGCACATCGCATAGCGACTAATTTAATCACCCATATTTCCAAAACCTAAGTTTTTACGGTAACTTGGGTGGTATAGTACTAAAGTTCTGGACCTATTCTATCATCCTATTTGTACGTCATGTTGGCACACCTCCGTATTTTTTTTATATTTCGTGTCAAACTTCGACAAATCGTTGTCCGCACATCGCATAGCGACTAATTTAATCACTTATATTTCCAAAACCTAAGTTTTTACGGTAACGTGGGTTGTATAATACAGAAGTTCTGGTCCTATTCTATCACCCTATGTGTACGTCATGTATCCACAATTCCGTATTTATTTTATATTTTATGTCAAACTTAGGTGGATCACTGTCCACACATCCAAAGCGACTAATCACCCGTATTTCCAAAACCTAAGTTTTTAAAGTAACTTGGGTGGTATAGTACTAAAGTTCTGGACCTATTCTATCATCCTATGTGTACGTCATGTTGGCACACCTCCGCATTTTTTTTATATTTCGTGTCAAACTTCGACAAATCGTTGTCCGCACATCGCATAGCGACTAATTTAATCAGCCATATTTCCAAAACCTAAGTTTTTACGGTAACTTGGGTGGTATAATACAGAAGTTCTGGTCCTATTTCATCACCCTACGTGTACGTCATGCTGACACACTGCCGTATTTATTTTATATTTTATGTCAAACTTAGGTGGATCACTGTCCACACATCCAAAGCGACTATTTTAATCACCCGTATTTCCAAAACCTAAGTTTTTAAGGTAACTTGGGTGATATAATACAGAAGTTCTGGTCCTATTCTATCACCCTATGTGTACGTCATGTATCCACAATTCCGTATTTATTTTTATATTTCGTGTCAAACTTCGACAAATCTCTGTCCGCACATCGCATAGCGACTACTTTAATCAGCCATATTTCCAAAACCTAAGTTTTTACGGGAACTTGGGTGGTATAATACAGAAGTTCTGGTCCTATTCTATCACCCTACGTGTACGTAATGTTGGCACACCTCCGTATTTATTATTATATTTCATGTCATACTTAGACAAATCGTTGTCCGCACATCGCATAGCGACTAATTTAATCACCCATATTTCCAAAACCTAAGTTTTTAAGGTAACTTGGGTGGTATAATACTAAATTTCAGGACCTGTTCTATCATCCAATGTGTACGTCATGTTGGCAAACTTCCGTATTTATTTTATTTTTCATGTCATACTTTGACAAATCGCTGTCCGCACATCTCAATGCGACTACTTTAATCAGCCATATTTCCAAAACCTATGTTTTTACGGTAACTTGGGTGGTATAATACAGATGTTCTGGTCCTATTTCATCATCCTACGTGTACGTCATGCTGACACACTGCCGTATTTATTTTATATTTTATGTCAAACTTAGAAAAAATCGTTGTCCGCACATCTCAATGCGACTACTTTAATCAGCCATATTTCCAAACCTAAGTTTTTACGGTAACTTGGGCGGTATAATACAGAAGTTCTGGTCCTATTCTATCACCCTATGTGTACGTCATGTATCCACAATTCCGTATTTATTTTTATATTTCATGTCAAACTTAGACAAATCGTTGTCCGCACATCGCATAGCGACTAATTTAATCACCCATATTTCCAAAACCTAAGTTTTTAAGGTAACTTCGGTGGTATAATACTAAATTTCAGGACCTATTCTATCATCCTATGTGTACGTCAGTTGGCACACTTCCGTATTTATTTTATTTTTCATGTCATACTTTGACAAATCGCTGTCCGCACATCTCAATGCGACTACTTTAATCAGCCATATTTCCAAAACCTAAGTTTTTACGGTAACTTGGGTGGTATAATACAGAAGTTCTGGTCCTATTCTATCACCCTACGTGTACGTAATGTTGGCACACCTCCGTATTTATTATTATATTTCATGTCATACTTAGACAAATCGTTGTCCGCACATCGCATAGCGACTAATTTAATCACCCATATTTCCAAAACCTAAGTTTTTAAGGTAACTTGGGTGGTATAGTACTAAAGTTCTGGACCTATTCTATCATCCTATGTGTACGTCATGTTGGCACACCTCCGTATTTTTTTTATATTTCGTGTCAAACTTCGACAAATCTCTGTCCGCACATCTCAATGCGACTACTTTAATCAGCCATATTTCCAAAACCTAAGTTTTTACGGTAACTTGGGTGGTATAATACAGAAGTTCTGGTCCTATTCTATCACCCTATATGTACGTAATGTTGGCACACTTCCGTATTTATTATTATATTTCATGTCATACTTAGACAAATCGTTGTCCGCACATCGCATAGCGACTAATTTAATCACCCATATTTCCAAAACCTAAGTTTTTAAGGTAACTTGGGTGGTATAGTACTAAAGTTCTGGTCCTATTCTTTCATCCTACGTGTACGTCATGCTGACACACTGCCGTATTTATTTTATATTTTATGTCAAACTTAGGTGGATCGCTGTCCACACATCCAAAGCGACTATTTTAATCACCCGTATTTCCAAAACCTAAGTTTTGACGGTAACCTGAGTGGTATAATAATATAGTTCTAATCCTATTCTATCACCCAATGTGTACGTCATGTATCCAAAACTCCGTATTTATTTTTATATTTCATGTCAAACTTAGACAAATCGTTGTCCGCACATCGCATAGCGACTAATTTAATCACCCATATTTCCAAAACCTAAGTTTTTACGGTAACTTGGGTGGTATAATACAGAAGTTCAGGTCCTATTCTATCAACCTATGTGTACGTCATGTATCCACAATTCCGTATTTATTTTTATATTTCATGTCAAACTTAGACAAATCGTTGTCCGCACATCGCATAGCGACTAATTTAATCACCCATATTTCCAAAACCTAAGTTTTTAAGGTAACTTGGGTGGTATAATACTAAATTCCAGGACCTATTCTATCATCCTATGTGTACGTCATGTTGGCACACTTCCGTATTTATTTTATTTTTCATGTCATACTTTGACAAATCGCTGTCCGCACATCTCAATGCGACTACTTTAATCAGCCATATTTCCAAAACCTAAGTTTTTACGGTAACTTGGGTGGTATAATACAGAAGTTCTGGTCCTATTCTATCACCCTACGTGTACGTAATGTTGGCACACCTCCGTATTTATTATTATATTTCATGTCATACTTAGACAAATCGTTGTCCGCACATCGCATAGCGACTAATTTAATCACCCATATTTCCAAAACCTAAGTTTTTAAGGTAACTTGGGTGGTATAGTACTAAAGTTCTGGTCTTATTCTTTCATCCTACGTGTACGTCATGCTGACACACTGCCGTATTTATTTTATATTTTATGTCAAACTTAGGTGGATCGCTGTCCACACATCCAAAGCGACTATTTTAATCACCCGTATTTCAAAAACCTTAGTTTTTAAGGTAACTTGGGTGGTATAGTACTAAAGTTCTGGACCTATTCTATCATCCTATGTGTACGTCATGTTGGCACACCTCCGTATTTTTTTTATATTTCGTGTCAAACTTCGACAAATCTCTGTCCGCACATCTCAATGCGACTACTTTAATCAGCCATATTTCCAAAACCTAAGTTTTTACGGTAACTTGGGTGGTATAATACAGAAGTTCTGGTCCTATTCTATCACCCTATATGTACGTAATGTTGGCACACTTCCGTATTTATTATTAAATTTCATGTCATACTTAGACAAATCGTTGTCCGCACATCGCATAGCGACTAATTTAATCACCCATATTTCCAAAACCTAAGTTTTTAAGGTAACTTGGGTGGTATAGTACTAAAGTTCTGGCCCTATTCTTTCATCCTACGTGTACGTCATGCTGACACACTGCCGTATTTATTTTATATTTTATGTCAAACTTAGGTGGATCGCTGTCCACACATCCAAAGCGACTATTTTAATCACCCGTATTTCCAAAACCTAAGTTTTGACGGTAACCTGAGTGATATAATAATATAGTTCTAATCCTATTCTATCACCCAATGTGTACGTCATGTATCCAAAACTCCGTATTTATTTTTATATTTCATGTCAAACTTAGACAAATCGTTGTCCGCACATCGCATAGCGACTAATTTAATCACCCATATTTCCAAAACCTAAGTTTTTACGGTAACTTGGGTGGTATAATACAGAAGTTCAGGTCCTATTCTATCAACCTATGTGTACGTCATGTATCCACAATTCCGTATTTATTTTTATATTTCATGTCAAACTTAGACAAATCGTTGTCCGCACATCGCATAGCGACTAATTTAATCACCCATATTTCCAAAACCTAAGTTTTTAAGGTAACTTGGGTGGTATAATACTAAATTCCAGGACCTATTATATCATCCTATGTGTACGTCATGTTGGCACACTTCCGTATTTATTTTATTTTTCATGTCATACTTTGACAAATCGCTGTCCGCACATCTCAATGCGACTACTTTAATCAGCCATATTTCCAAAACCTAAGTTTTTGCGGTAACTTGGGTGGTATAATACAGAAGTTCTGGTCCTATTTTATCACCCTATGTGTACGTCATGTATCCACAATTCCGTATTTATTTTTATATTTCATGTCAAACTTAGACAAATCGTTGTCCGCACATCGCATAGCGACTAATTTAATCACCCATATTTCCAGAACCTAAGTTTTTAAGGTAACTTGGGTGGTATAATACTAAATTTCAGGACCTATTCTATCATCCTATGTGTACGTCATGTTGGCACACTTCCGTATTTATTTTATTTTTCATGTCATACTTTGACAAATCGCTGTCCGCACATCTCAATGCGACTACTTTAATCAGCCATATTTCCAAAACCTAAGTTTTTACGGTAACTTGGGTTGTATAGTACTAAAGTTCTGGACCTATTCTATCATCCTATGTGTACGTCATGTTGGCACACCTCCGTATTTTTTTTATATTTCGTGTCAAACTTCGACAAATCTCTGTCCGCACATCTCAATGCGACTACTTTAATCAGCCATATTTCCAAAACCTAAGTTTTTACGGTAGCTTGGGTGGTATAATACAGAAGTTCTGGTCCTATTCTATCACCCTACGTGTACGTAATGTTGGCACACCTCCGTATTTATTTTTATATTTCATGTCAAACTTAGACAAATCGTTGTCCGCACATCGCATAGCGACTAATTTAATCACCCATATTTCCAAAACCTAAGTTTTTACGGTAACTTGGGTGGTATAATACAGAAGTTCTGGTCCTATTCTATCACCCTATGTGTACGTCATGTATCCACAATTCCGTATTTATTTTTATATTTCGTGTCAAACTTCGACAAATCTCTGTCCGCACATCGCATAGCGACTACTTTAATCAGCCATATTTCCAAAACCTAAGTTTTTACGGGAACTTGGGTGGTATAATACAGAAGTTCTGGTCCTATTCTATCACCCTACGTGTACGTAATGTTGGCACACCTCCGTATTTATTATTATATTTCATGTCATACTTAGACAAATCGTTGTCCGCACATCGCATAGCGACTAATTTAATCACCCATATTTCCAAAACCTAAGTTTTTAAGGTAACTTGGGTGGTATAGTACTAAAGTTCTGGTCCTATTCTTTCATCCTACGTGTACGTCATGCTGACACACTGCCGTATTTATTTTATATTTTATGTCAAACTTAGGTGGATCGCTGTCCACACATCCAAAGCGACTATTTTAATCACCCGTATTTCAAAAACCTAAGTTTTTAAGGTAACTTGGGTGGTATAGTACTAAAGTTCTGGACCTATTCTATCATCCTATGTGTACGTCATGTTGGCACACCTCCGTATTTTTTTTATATTTCGTGTCAAACTTCGACAAATCTCTGTCCGCACATCTCAATGCGACTACTTTAATCAGCCATATTTCCAAAACCTAAGTTTTTACGGTAACTTGGGTGGTATAATACAGAAGTTCTGGTCCTATTCTATCACCCTATATGTACGTAATGTTGGCACACTTCCGTATTTATTATTATATTTCATGTCATACTTAGACAAATCGTTGTCCGCACATCGCATAGCGACTAATTTAATCACCCATATTTCCAAAACCTAAGTTTTTAAGGTAACTTGGGTGGTATAGTACTAAAGTTCTGGTCCTATTCTTTCATCCTACGTGTACGTCATGCTGACACACTGCCGTATTTATTTTATATTTTATGTCAAACTTAGGTGGATCGCTGTCCACACATCCAAAGCGACTATTTTAATCACCCGTATTTCCAAAACCTAAGTTTTGACGGTAACCTGAGTGGTATAATAATATAGTTCTAATCCTATTCTATCACCCAATGTGTACGTCATGTATCCAAAACTCCGTATTTATTTTTATATTTCATGTCAAACTTAGACAAATCGTTGTCCGCACATCGCATAGCGACTAATTTAATCACCCATATTTCCAAAACCTAAGTTTTTACGGTAACTTGGGTGGTATAATACAGAAGTTCAGGTCCTATTCTATCAACCTATGTGTACGTCATGTATCCACAATTCCGTATTTATTTTTATATTTCATGTCAAACTTAGACAAATCGTTGTCCGCACATCGCATAGCGACTAATTTAATCACCCATATTTCCAAAACCTAAGTTTTTAAGGTAACTTGGGTGGTATAATACTAAATTCCAGGACCTATTCTATCATCCTATGTGTACGTCATGTTGGCACACTTCCGTATTTATTTTATTTTTCATGTCATACTTTGACAAATCGCTGTCCGCACATCTCAATGCGACTACTTTTATCAGCCATATTTCCAAAACCTAAGTTTTTACGGTAACTTGGGTGGTATAATACAGAAGTTCTGGTCCTATTCTATCACCCTACGTGTACGTAATGTTGGCACACCTCCGTATTTATTATTATATTTCATGTCATACTTAGACAAATCGTTGTCCGCACATCGCATAGCGACTAATTTAATCACCCATATTTCCAAAACCTAAGTTTTTAAGGTAACTTGGGTGGTATAGTACTAAAGTTCTGGTCTTATTCTTTCATCCTACGTGTACGTCATGCTGACACACTGCCGTATTTATTTTATATTTTATGTCAAACTTAGGTGGATCGCTGTCCACACATCCAAAGCGACTATTTTAATCACCCGTATTTCAAAAACCTTAGTTTTTAAGGTAACTTGGGTGGTATAGTACTAAAGTTCTGGACCTATTCTATCATCCTATGTGTACGTCATGTTGGCACACCTCCGTATTTTTTTTATATTTCGTGTCAAACTTCGACAAATCTCTGTCCGCACATCTCAATGCGACTACTTTAATCAGCCATATTTCCAAAACCTAAGTTTTTACGGTAACTTGGGTGGTATAATACAGAAGTTCTGGTCCTATTCTATCACCCTATATGTACGTAATGTTGGCACACTTCCGTATTTATTATTAAATTTCATGTCATACTTAGACAAATCGTTGTCCGCACATCGCATAGCGACTAATTTAATCACCCATATTTCCAAAACCTAAGTTTTTAAGGTAACTTGGGTGGTATAGTACTAAAGTTCTGGTCCTATTCTTTCATCCTACGTGTACGTCATGCTGACACACTGCCGTATTTATTTTATATTTTATGTCAAACTTAGGTGGATCGCTGTCCACACATCCAAAGCGACTATTTTAATCACCCGTATTTCCAAAACCTAAGTTTTGACGGTAACCTGAGTGATATAATAATATAGTTCTAATCCTATTCTATCACCCAATGTGTACGTCATGTATCCAAAACTCCGTATTTATTTTTATATTTCATGTCAAACTTAGACAAATCGTTGTCCGCACATCGCATAGCGACTAATTTAATCACCCATATTTCCAAAACCTAAGTTTTTACGGTAACTTGGGTGGTATAATACAGAAGTTCAGGTCCTATTCTATCAACCTATGTGTACGTCATGTATCCACAATTCCGTATTTATTTTTATATTTCATGTCAAACTTAGACAAATCGTTGTCCGCACATCGCAAAGCGACTAATTTAATCACCCATATTTCCAAAACCTAAGTTTTTAAGGTAACTTGGGTGGTATAATACTAAATTCCAGGACCTATTATATCATCCTATGTGTACGTCATGTTGGCACACTTCCGTATTTATTTTATTTTTCATGTCATACTTTGACAAATCGCTGTCCGCACATCTCAATGCGACTACTTTAATCAGCCATATTTCCAAAACCTAAGTTTTTACGGTAACTTGGGTGGTATAATACAGAAGTTCTGGTCCTATTTTATCACCCTATGTGTACGTCATGTATCCACAATTCCGTATTTATTTTTATATTTCATGTCAAACTTAGACAAATCGTTGTCCGCACATCGCATAGCGACTAATTTAATCACCCATATTTCCAGAACCTAAGTTTTTAAGGTAACTTGGGTGGTATAATACTAAATTTCAGGACCTATTCTATCATCCTATGTGTACGTCATGTTGGCACACTTCCGTATTTATTTTATTTTTCATGTCATACTTTGACAAATCGCTGTCCGCACATCTCAATGCGACTACTTTAATCAGCCATATTTCCAAAACCTAAGTTTTTACGGTAACTTGGGTTGTATAGTACTAAAGTTCTGGACCTATTCTATCATCCTATGTGTACGTCATGTTGGCACACCTCCGTATTTTTTTTATATTTCGTGTCAAACTTCGACAAATCTCTGTCCGCACATCTCAATGCGACTACTTTAATCAGCCATATTTCCAAAACCTAAGTTTTTACGGTAGCTTGGGTGGTATAATACAGAAGTTCTGGTCCTATTCTATCACCCTACGTGTACGTAATGTTGGCACACCTCCGTATTTATTTTTATATTTCATGTCAAACTTAGACAAATCGTTGTCCGCACATCGCATAGCGACTAATTTAATCACCCATATTTCCAAAACCTAAGTTTTTAAGGTAACTTGGGTGGTATAATACTAAATTTCAGGACCTATTCTATCATCCTATGTGTACGTCATGTTGGCACACTTCCGTATTTATTTTATTTTTCATGTCATACTTTGACAAATCGCTGTCCGCACATCTCAATGCGACTACTTTAATCAGCCATATTTCCAAAACCTAAGTTTTTACGGTAACTTGGGTTGTATAGTACTAAAGTTCTGGACCTATTCTATCACCCTATGTGTACGTCATGTATCCACAATTCCGTATTTATTTTTATATTTCGTGTCAAACTTCGACAAATCTCTGTCCGCACATCGCATAGCGACTACTTTAATCAGCCATATTTCCAAAACCTAAGTTTTTACGGGAACTTGGGTGGTATAATACAGAAGTTCTGGTCCTATTCTATCACCCTACGTGTACGTAATGTTGGCACACCTCCGTATTTATTATTATATTTCATGTCATACTTAGACAAATCGTTGTCCGCACATCGCATAGCGACTAATTTAATCACCCATATTTCCAAAACCTAAGTTTTTAAGGTAACTTGGGTGGTATAGTACTAAAGTTCTGGTCCTATTCTTTCATCCTACGTGTACGTCATGCTGACACACTGCCGTATTTATTTTATATTTTATGTCAAACTTAGGTGGATCGCTGTCCACACATCCAAAGCGACTATTTTAATCACCCGTATTTCAAAAACCTAAGTTTTTAAGGTAACTTGGGTGGTATAGTACTAAAGTTCTGGACCTATTCTATCATCCTATGTGTACGTCATGTTGCCACACCTCCGTATTTTTTTTATATTTCGTGTCAAACTTCGACAAATCTCTGTCCGCACATCTCAATGCGACTACTTTAATCAGCCATATTTCCAAAACTTAAGTTTTTACGGTAACTTGGGTGGTATAATACAGAAGTTCTGGTCCTATTCTATCACCCTATATGTACGTAATGTTGGCACACTTCCGTATTTATTATTATATTTCATGTCATACTTAGACAAATCGTTGTCCGCACATCGCATAGCGACTAATTTAATCACCCATATTTCCAAAACCTAAGTTTTAAGGTAACTTGGGTGGTATAGTACTAAAGTTCTGGTCCTATTCTTTCATCCTACGTGTACGTCATGCTGACACACTGCCGTATTTATTTTATATTTTATGTCAAACTTAGGTGGATCGCTGTCCACACATCCAAAGCGACTATTTTAATCACCCGTATTTCCAAAACCTAAGTTTTGACGGTAACCTGAGTGGTATAATAATATAGTTCTAATCCTATTCTATCACCCAATGTGTACGTCATGTATCCAAAACTCCGTATTTATTTTTATATTTCATGTCAAACTTAGACAAATCGTTGTCCGCACATCGCATAGCGACTAATTTAATCACCCATATTTCCAAAACCTAAGTTTTTACGGTAACTTGGGTGGTATAATACAGAAGTTCAGGTCCTATTCTATCAACCTATGTGTACGTCATGTATCCACAATTCCGTATTTATTTTTATATTTCATGTCAAACTTAGACAAATCGTTGTCCGCACATCGCATAGCGACTAATTTAATCACCCATATTTCCAAAACCTAAGTTTTTAAGGTAACTTGGGTGGTATAATACTAAATTCCAGGACCTATTCTATCATCCTATGTGTACGTCATGTTGGCACACTTCCGTATTTATTTTATTTTTCATGTCATACTTTGACAAATCGCTGTCCACACATCTCAATGCGACTACTTTAATCAGCCATATTTCCAAAACCTAAGTTTTTACGGTAACTTGGGTGGTATAATACAGAAGTTCTGGTCCTATTCTATCACCCTACGTGTACGTAATGTTGGCACACCTCCGTATTTATTATTATATTTCATGTCATACTTAGACAAATCGTTGTCCGCACATCGCATAGCGACTAATTTAATCACCCATATTTCCAAAACCTAAGTTTTTAAGGTAACTTAAGTGGTATAGTACTAAAGTTCTGGTCCTATTCTTTCATCCTACGTGTACGTCATGCTGACACACTGCCGTATTTATTTTATATTTTATGTCAAACTTAGGTGGATCGCTGTCCACATATCCAAAGCGACTATTTTAATCACCCGTATTTCAAAAACCTAAGTTTTTAAGGTAACTTGGGTGGTATAGTACTAAAGTTCTGGACCTATTCTATCATCCTATGTGTACGTCATGTTGGCACACCTCCGTATTTTTTTTATATTTCGTGTCAAACTTCGACAAATCTCTGTCCGCACATCTCAATGCGACTACTTTAATCAGCCATATTTCCAAAACCTAAGTTTTTACGGTAACTTGGGTGGTATAATACAGAAGTTCTGGTCCTATTCTATCACCCTATATGTACGTAATGTTGGCACACTTCCGTATTTATTATTATATTTCATGTCATACTTAGACAAATCGTTGCCGCACATCGCATATCGACTAATTTAATCACCCATATTTCCAAAACCTAAGTTTTTAAGGTAACTTGGGTGGTATAATACTAAATTTCAGGACGTATTCTATCATCCTATGTGTACGTCATGTTGGCACACTTCCGTATTTATTTTATTTTTCATGTCATACTTTGACAAATCGCTGTCCGCACATCTCAATGCGACTACTTTAATCAGCCATATTTCCAAAACCTAAGTTTTTACGGTAACTTGGGTGGTATAATACAGAAGTTCTGGTCCTATTTTATCACCCTATGTGTACGTCATGTATCCACAGTTCCGTATTTATTTTTATATTTCATGTCAAACTTAGACAAATCGTTGTCCGCACATCGCATAGCGACTAATTTAATCACCCATATTTCCAAAACCTAAGTTTTTAAGGTAACTTGGGTGGTATAATACTAAATTTCAGGACCTATTCTATCATCCTATGTGTACGTCATGTTGGCACACTTCCGTATTTATTTTATTTTTCATGTCATACTTTGACAAATCGCTGTCCGCACATCTCAATGCGACTACTTTAATCAGCCATATTTCCAAAACCTAAGTTTTTACGGTAACTTGGGTTGTATAGTACTAAAGTTCTGGACCTATTCTATCATCCTATGTGTACGTCATGTTGGCACACCTCCGTATTTTTTTTATATTTCGTGTCAAACTTCGACAAATCTCTGTCCGCACATCTCAATGCGACTACTTTAATCAGCCATATTTCCAAAACCTAAGTTTTTACGGTAGCTTGGGTGGTATAATACAGAAGTTCTGGTCCTATTCTATCACCCTACGTGTACGTAATGTTGGCACACCTCCGTATTTATTTTTATATTTCATGTCAAACTTAGACAAATCGTTGTCCGCACATCGCATAGCGACTAATTTAATCACCCATATTTCCAAAACCTAAGTTTTTACGGTAACTTGGGTGGTATAATACAGAAGTTCTGGTCCTATTCTATCACCCTATGTGTACGTCATGTATCCACAATTCCGTATTTATTTTTATATTTCGTGTCAAACTTCGACAAATCTCTGTCCGCACATCGCATAGCGACTACTTTAATCAGCCATATTTCCAAAACCTAAGTTTTTACGGGAACTTGGGTGGTATAATACAGAAGTTCTGGTCCTATTCTATCACCCTACGTGTACGTAATGTTGGCACACCTCCGTATTTATTATTATATTTCATGTCATACTTAGACAAATCGTTGTCCGCACATCGCATAGCGACTAATTTAATCACCCATATTTCCAAAACCTAAGTTTTTAAGGTAACTTGGGTGGTATAGTACTAAAGTTCTGGTCCTATTCTTTCATCCTACGTGTACGTCATGCTGACACACTGCCGTATTTATTTTATATTTTATGTCAAACTTAGGTGGATCGCTGTCCACACATCCAAAGCGACTATTTTAATCACCCGTATTTCCAAAACCTAAGTTTTGACGGTAACCTGAGTGGTATAATAATATAGTTCTAATCCTATTCTATCACCCAATGTGTACGTCATGTATCCAAAACTCCGTATTTATTTTTATATTTCATGTCAAACTTAGACAAATCGTTGTCCGCACATCGCATAGCGACTAATTTAATCACCCATATTTCCAAAACCTAAGTTTTTACGGTAACTTGGGTGGTATAATACAGAAGTTCAGGTCCTATTCTATCAACCTATGTGTACGTCATGTATCCACAATTCCGTATTTATTTTTATATTTCATGTCAAACTTAGACAAATCGTTGTCCGCACATCGCATAGCGACTAATTTAATCACCCATATTTCCAAAACCTAAGTTTTTAAGGTAACTTGGGTGGTATAATACTAAATTCCAGGACCTATTCTATCATCCTATGTGTACGCCATGTTGGCACACTTCCGTATTTATTTTATTTTTCATGTCATACTTTGACAAATCGCTGTCCGCACATCTCAATGCGACTACTTTAATCAGCCATATTTCCAAAACCTAAGTTTTTACGGTAACTTGGGTGGTATAATACAGAAGTTCTGGTCCTATTCTATCACCCTACGTGTACGTAATGTTGGCACACCTCCGTATTTATTATTATATTTCATGTCATACTTAGACAAATCGTTGTCCGCACATCGCATAGCGACTAATTTAATCACCCATATTTCCAAAACCTAAGTTTTTAAGGTAACTTGGGTGGTATAGTACTAAAGTTCTGGTCCTATTCTTTCATCCTACGTGTACGTGATGCTGACACACTGCCGTATTTATTTTATATTTTATGTCAAACTTAGGTGGATCGCTGTCCACACATCCAAAGCGACTATTTTAATCACCCGTATTTCCAAAACCTAAGTTTTGACGGTAACCTGAGTGGTATAATAATATAGTTCTAATCCTATTCTATCACCCAATGTGTACGTCATGTATCCAAAACTCCGTATTTATTTTTATATTTCATGTCAAACTTAGACAAATCGTTGTCCGCACATCGCATAGCGACTAATTTAATCACCCATATTTCCAAAACCTAAGTTTTTACGGTAACTTGGGTGGTATAATACAGAAGTTCAGGTCCTATTCTATCAACCTATGTGTACGTCATGTATCCACAATTCCGTATTTATTTTTATATTTCATGTCAAACTTAGACAAATCGTTGTCCGCACATCGCATAGCGACTAATTTAATCACCCATATTTCCAAAACCTAAGTTTTTAAGGTAACTTGGGTGGTATAATACTAAATTCCAGGACCTATTCTATCATCCTATGTGTACGCCATGTTGGCACACTTCCGTATTTATTTTATTTTTCATGTCATACTTTGACAAATCGCTGTCCGCACATCTCAATGCGACTACTTTAATCAGCCATATTTCCAAAACCTAAGTTTTTACGGTAACTTGGGTGGTATAATACAGAAGTTCTGGTCCTATTCTATCACCCTACGTGTACGTAATGTTGGCACACCTCCGTATTTATTATTATATTTCATGTCATACTTAGACAAATCGTTGTCCGCACATCGCATAGCGACTAATTTAATCACCCATATTTCCAAAACCTAAGTTTTTAAGGTAACTTGGGTGGTATAGTACTAAAGTTCTGGTCCTATTCTTTCATCCTACGTGTACGTGATGCTGACACACTGCCGTATTTATTTTATATTTTATGTCAAACTTAGGTGGATCGCTGTCCACACATCCAAAGCGACTATTTTAATCACCCGTATTTCCAAAACCTAAGTTTTGACGGTAACCTGAGTGGTATAATAATATAGTTCTAATCCTATTCTATCACCCAATGTGTACGTCATGTATCCAAAACTCCGTATTTATTTTTATATTTCATGTCAAACTTAGACAAATCGTTGTCCGCACATCGCATAGCGACTAATTTAATCACCCATATTTCCAAAACCTAAGTTTTTACGGTAACTTGGGTGGTATAATACAGAAGTTCAGGTCCTATTCTATCAACCTATGTGTACGTCATGTATCCACAATTCCGTATTTATTTTTATATTTCATGTCAAACTTAGACAAATCGTTGTCCGCACATCGCATAGCGACTAATTTAATCACCCATATTTCCAAAACCTAAGTTTTTAAGGTAACTTGGGTGGTATAATACTAAATTCCAGGACCTATTCTATCATCCTATGTGTACGTCATGTTGGCACACTTCCGTATTTATTTTATTTTTCATGTCATACTTTGACAAATCGCTGTCCGCACATCTCAATGCGACTACTTTAATCAGCCATATTTCCAAAACCTAAGTTTTTACGGTAACTTGGGTAGTATAATACAGAAGTTCTGGTCCTATTCTATCACCCTACGTGTACGTAATGTTGGCACACCTCCGTATTTATTATTATATTTCATGTCATACTTAGACAAATCGTTGTCCGCACATCGCATAGCGACTAATTTAATCACCCATATTTCCAAAACCTAAGTTTTTAAGGTAACTTGGGTGGTAAAGTACTAAAGTTCTGGTCCTATTCTTTCATCCTACGTGTACGTCATGCTGACACACTGCCGTATTTATTTTATATTTTATGTCAAACTTAGGTGGATCGCTGTCCACACATCCAAAGCGACTATTTTAATCACCCGTATTTCAAAAACCTAAGTTTTTAAGGTAACTTGGGTGGTATAGTACTAAAGTTCTGGACCTATTCTATCATCCTATGTGTATGTCATGTTGGCACACCTCCGTATTTTTTTTATATTTCGTGTCAAACTTCGACAAATCTCTGTCCGCACATCTCAATGCGACTACTTTAATCAGCCATATTTCCAAAACCTAAGTTTTTACGGTAACTTGGGTGGTATAATACAGAAGTTCTGGTCCTATTCTATCACCCTATATGTACGTAATGTTGGCACACTTCCGTATTTATTATTATATTTCATGTCATACTTAGACAAATCGTTGTCCGCACATCGCATAGCGACTAATTTAATCACCCATATTTCCAAAACCTAAGTTTTTAAGGTAATTTGGGTGGTATAGTACTAAAGTTCTGGTCCTATTCTTTCATCCTACGTGTACGTCATGCTGACACACTGCCGTATTTATTTTATATTTTATGTCAAACTTAGGTGGATCGCTGTCCACACATCCAAAGCGACTATTTTAATCACCCGTATTTCCAAAACCTAAGTTTTGACGGTAACCTGAGTGGTATAATAATATAGTTCTAATCCTATTCTATCACCCAATGTGTACGTCATGTATCCAAAACTCCGTATTTATTTTTATATTTCATGTCAAACTTAGACAAATCGTTGTCCGCACATCGCATAGCGACTAATTTAATCACCCATATTTCCAAAACCTAAGTTTTTACGGTAACTTGGGTGGTATAATACAGAAGTTCTGGTCCTATTTTATCACCCTATGTGTACGTCATGTATCCACAATTCCGTATTTATTTTTATATTTCATGTCAAACTTAGACAAATCGTTGTCCGCACATCGCATAGCGACTAATTTAATCACCCATATTTCCAAAACCTAAGTTTTTAAGGTAACTTGGGTGGTATAATACTAAATTTCAGGACCTATTCTATCATCCTATGTGTACATCATGTTGGCACACTTCCGTATTTATTTTATTTTTCATGTCATACTTTGACAAATCGCTGTCCGCACATCTCAATGCGACTACTTTAATCAGCCATATTTCCAAAACCTAAGTTTTTACAGTAACTTGGGTTGTATAGTACTAAAGTTCTGGACCTATTCTATCATCCTATGTGTACGTCATGTTGGCACACCTCCGTATTTTTTTATATTTCGTGTCAAACTTCGACAAATCTCTGTCCGCACATCTCAATGCGACTACTTTAATCAGCCATATTTCCAAAACCTAAGTTTTTACGGTAACTTGGGTGGTATAATACAGAAGTTCTGGTCCTATTCTATCACCCTACGTGTACGTAATGTTGGCACACCTCCGTATTTATTTTTATATTTCATGACAAACTTAGACAAATCGTTGTCCGCACATCGCATAGCGACTAATTTAATCACCCATATTTCCAAAACCTAAGTTTTTACGGTAACTTGGGTGGTATAATACAGAAGTTCTGGTCCTATTCTATCACCCTATGTGTACGTCATGTATCCACAATTCCGTATTTATTTTTATATTTCATGTCAAACTTCGACAAATCTCTGTCCGCACATCGCATAGCGACTAATTTAATCACCCATATTTCCAAAACCTAAGTTTTTAAGGTAACTTGGGTGGTATAATACTAAATTTCAGGACCTATTCTATCATCCTATGTGTACGTCATGTTGGCACACTTCCGTATTTATTTTATTTTTCATGTCATACTTTGACAAATCGCTGTCCGCACATCTCAATGCGACTACTTTAATCAGCCATATTTCCAAAACCTAAGATTTTACGGTAACTTGGGTGGTATAGTACAGAAGTTCTGGTCCTATTCTATCACCCTATGTGTACGTCATGTATCCACAATTCCGTATTTATTTTTATATTTCATGTCAAACTTAGACAAATCGTTGTCCGCACATCGCATAGCGACTAATTTAATCACCCATATTTCCAAAACCTAAGTTTTTACGGTAACTTGGGTGGTATAGTACTAAAGTTCTGGACCTATTCTATCATCCTATTTGTACGTCATGTTGGCACACCTCCGTATTTTTTTTATATTTCGTGTCAAACTTCGACAAATCGTTGTCCAAACATCGCATAGCGACTAATTTAATCACTTATATTTCCAAAACCTAAGTTTTTACGGTAACTTGGGTTGTATAATACAGAAGTTCTGGTCCTATTCTATCACCCTATGTGTACGTCATGTATCCACAATTCCGTATTTATTTTATATTTTATGTCAAACTTAGGTGGATCACTGTCCACACATCCAAAGCGACTATTTTAATCACCCGTATTTCCAAAACCTAAGTTTTTAAGGTAACTTGGGTGGTATAGTACTAAAGTTCTGGACCTATTCTATCATCCTATGTGTACGTCATGTTGGCACACCTCCGTATTTTTTTTATATTTCGTGTCAAACTTCGACAAATCGTTGTCCGCACATCGCATAGCGACTAATTTAATCAGCCATATTTCCAAAACCTAAGTTTTTACGGTAACTTGGGTGGTATAATACAGAAGTTCTGGTCCTATTTCATCACCCTACGTGTACGTCATGCTGACACACTGCCGTATTTATTTTATATTTTATGTCAAACTTAGGTGGATCACTGTACACACATCCAAAGCGACTATTTTAATCACCCGTATTTCCAAAACCTAAGTTTTTAAGGTAACTTGGGTGGTATAATACAGAAGTTCTGGTCCTATTCTATCACCCTATGTGTACGTCATGTATCCACAATTCCGTATTTATTTTTATATTTCGTGTCAAACTTCGACAAATCTCTGTCCGCACATCGCATAGCGAATACTTTAATCAGCCATATTTCCAAAACCTAAGTTTTTACGGGAACTTGGGTGGTATAATACAGAAGTTCTGGTCCTATTCTATCACCCTACGTGTACGTAATGTTGGCACACCTCCGTATTTATTATTATATTTCATGTCATACTTAGACAAATCGTTGTCCGCACATCGCATAGCGACTAATTTAATCACCCATATTTCCAAAACCTAAGTTTTTAAGGTAACTTGGGTGGTATAGTACTAAAGTTCTGGACCTATTCTATCATCCTATGTGTACGTCATGTTGGCACACCTCCGTATTTTTTTTATATTTCGTGTCAAACTTCGACAAATCTCTGTCCGCACATCGCATAGCGACTAATTTAATCACCCATATTTCCAAAACCTAAGTTTTTAAGGTAACTTGGGTGGTATAATACTAAATTTCAGGACCTATTCTATCATCCTATGTGTACGTCATGTTGGCACACTTCCGTATTTATTTTATTTTTCATGTCATACTTTGACAAATCGCTGTCCGCACATCTCAATGCGACTACTTTAATCAGCCATATTTCCAAAACCTAAGTTTTTACGGTAACTTGGGTGGTATAGTACAGAAGTACTGGTCCTATTCTTTCATCCTACGTGTACGTCATGCTGACACACTGCCGTATTTATTTTATATTTTATGTCAAACTTAGGTGGATCGCTGTCCACACATCCAAAGCGACTATTTTAATCACCCGTATTTCCAAAACCTAAGTTTTTACGGTAACTTGGGTGGTATAATACAGAAGTTCTGGTCCTATTCTATCACCCTACGTGTACGTAATGTTGGCACACCTCGGTATTTATTATTATATTTCATGTCATACTTAGACAAATCGTTGTCCGCACATCGCATAGCGACTAATTTAATCACCCATATTTCCAAAACCTAAGTTTTTAAGGTAACTTGGGTGGTATAGTACTAAAGTTCTGGTCCTATTCTTTTATCCTACGTGTACGTCATGCTGACACACTGCCGTATTTATTTTATATTTTATGTCAAACTTAGGTGGATCGCTGTCCACACATCCAAAGCGACTATTTTAATCACCCGTATTTCCAAAACCTAAGTTTTTAAGGTAACTTGGGTGGTATAGTACTAAAGTTCTGGTCCTATTCTTTCATCCTACGTGTACGTCATGCTGACACACTGCCGTATTTATTTTATATTTTATGTCAAACTTAGGTGGATCGCTGTCCGCTCATCGCATAGCGACTATTTTAATCACCCATATTTCCAAAACCTAGGTTTTTACGGTAACTTGGGTGGTATAGTACTAAAGTTCTGGACCTATTCTATCATCCTATGTGTACGTCATGTTGGCACACTTCCGTATTTATTTTATTTTTCATGTCATACTTTGACAAATCGCTGTCCGCACATCTGAATGCGACTACTTTAATCAGCCATATTTCTAAAACCTAAGTTTTTAAGGTAACTTGGGTGGTATAGTACTAAAGTTCTTGACCTATTCTATCATCCTATGTGTACGTCATGTTGGCACACCTCCGTATTTTTTTTATATTTCGTGTCAAACTTCGACAAATCTCTGTCCGCACATCTCAATGCGACTACTTTAATCAGCCATATTTCCAAAACCTAAGTTTTTACGGTAACTTGGGTGGTATAATACAGAAGTTCTGGTCCTATTCTATCACCCTATATGTACGTTATGTTGGCACACTTCCGTATTTATTTTTATATTTCGTGTCATACTTAGACAAATCGTTGTCCGCACATCGCATAGCGACTAATTTAATCACCCATATTTCCAAAACCTAAGTTTTTAAGGTAACTTGGGTGGTATAATACAGAAGTTCTGGTCCTATTCTATCACCCTATGTGTACGTCATGTATCCACAATTCCGTATTTATTTTATATTTTATGTCAAACTTAGGTGGATCACTGTCCACACATCCAAAGCGACTATTTTAATCACCCGTATTTCCAAAACCTAAGTTTTTAAGGTAACTTGGGTGGTATAGTACTAAAGTTCTGGACCTATTCTATCATCCTATGTGTACGTCATGTTGGCACACCTCCGTATTTTTTTTATATTTCGTGTCAAACTTCGACAAATCGTTGTCCGCTTATCGCATAGCGACTAATTTAATCAGCCATATTTCCAAAACCTAAGTTTTTACGGTAACTTGGGTGGTATAATACAGAAGTTCTGGTCCTATTCTATCACCCTATGTGTACGTCATGTATCCACAATTCCGTATTTATTTTTATATTTCATGTCAAACTTAGACAAATCGTTGTCCGCACATCGCATAGCGACTAATTTAATCACCCATATTTCCAAAACCTAAGTTTTTAAGGTAACTTGGGTGGTATAATACTAAATTTCAGGACCTATTCTATCATCCTATGTGTACGTCATGTTGGCACACTTCCGTATTTATTTTATTTTTTATGTCATACTTTGACAAATCGCTGTCCGCACATCTCAATGGGACTACTTTAATCAGCCATATTTCCAAAACCTAAGTTTTTACGGTAACTTGGGTGGTATAATACAGAAGTTCTGGTCCTATTTCATCACCCTACGTGTACGTCATGCTGACACACTGCCGTATTTATTTTATATTTTATGTCAAACTTAGGTGGATCGCTGTCCACACATCCAAAGCGACTATTTTAATCACCCGTATTTCCAAAACCTAAGTTTTTAAGGTAACTTGGGTGGTATAGTACTAAAGTTCTGGTCCTATTCTTTCATCCTACGTGTACGTCATGCTGACACACTGCCGTATTTATTTTATATTTTATGTCAAACTTAGGTGTATCGCTGTCCGCTCATCGCATAGCGACTATTTTAATCACCCATATTTCCAAAACCTAGGTTTTTACGGTAACTTGGGTGGTATAGTACTAAAGTTCTGGACCTATTCTATCATCCTATGTGTACGTCATGTTGGCACACTTCCGTATTTATTTTATTTCTCATGTCATACTTTGACAAATCGCTGTCCGCACATCTGAATGCGACTACTTTAATCAGCCATATTTCTAAAACCTAAGTTTTTAAGGTAACTTGGGTGGTATAGTACTAAAGTTCTTGACCTATTCTATCATCCTATGTGTACGTCATGTTGGCACACCTCCGTATTTTTTTATATTTCGTGTCAAACTTCGACAAATCTCTGTCCGCACATCTCAATGCGACTACTTTAATCAGCCATATTTCCAAAACCTAAGTTTTTACGGTAACTTGGGTGGTATAATACAGAAGTTCTGGTCCTATTCTATCACCCTATATGTACGTTATGTTGGCACACTTCCGTATTTATTTTTATATTTCGTGTCATACTTAGACAAATCGTTGTCCGCACATTGCATAGCGACTAATTTAATCACCCATATTTCCAAAACCTAAGTTTTTAAGGTAACTTGGGTGGTATAGTACTAAAGTTCTGGTCCTATTCTTTCATCCTACGTGTACGTCATGCTGACACACTGCCGTATTTATTTTATATTTTATGTCAAACTTAGGTGGATCGCTGTCCGCTCATCGCATAGCGACTATTTTAATCACCCATGTTTCCAAAACCTAGGTTTTTACGGTAACTTGGGTGGTATAGTACTAAAGTTCTGGACCTATTCTATCATCCTATGTGTACGTCATGTTGGCACACTTCCGTATTTATTTTATTTTTCATGTCATACTTTGACAAATCTCTGTCCGCACATCTCAATGCGACTACTTTAATCAGCCATATTTCCAAAACCTAAGTTTTTACGGTAACTTGGGTGGTATAGTACAGAAGTTCTGGTCCTATTCTATCACCCTATGTGTACGTCATGTATCCACAATTCCGTATTTATTTTTATATTTCATGTCAAACTTAGACAAATCGTTGTCCGCACATCGCTTAGCGACTAATTTAATCACCCATATTTCCAAAACCTAAGTTTTTAAGGTAACTTGGGTGGTATAATACTAAATTTCAGGACCTATTCTATCATCCTATGTGTACGTCATGTTGGCACACCTCCGTATTTTTTTTATATTTCGTGTCAAACTTCGACAAATCTCTGTCCGCACATCTCAATGCGACTACTTTAATCAGCCATATTTCCAAAACCTAAGTTTTTACGGTAACTTGGGTGGTATAATACAGAAGTTCTGGTCCTATCCTATCACCCTATATGTACGTAATGTTGGCACACTTCCGTATTTATTATTATATTTCATGTCATACTTAGACAAATCGTTGTCCGCACATCGCATAGCGACTAATTTAATCACCCATATTTCCAAAACCTAAGTTTTTAAGGTAACTTGGGTGTTATAGTACTAAAGTTCTGGTCCTATTCTTTCATCCTACGTGTACGTCATGCTGACACACTGCCGTATTTATTTTATATTTTATGTAAACTTAGGTGGATCGCTGTCCGCACATCGCATAGCGACTATTTTAATCACCCATATTTCCAAAACCTAAGTTTTGACGGTAACCTGAGTGGTATAATAATATAGTTCTAATCCTATTCTATCACCCAATGTGTACGTCATGTATCCAAAATTCCGTATTTATTTTTATATTTCATGTCAAACTTAGACAAATCGTTGTCCGCACATCGCATAGCGACTAATTTAATCACCCATATTTCCAAAACCTAAGTTTTTAAGGTAACTTGGGTGGTATAGTACTAAAGTTCTGGTCCTATTCTTTCATCCTACGTGTACGTCATGCTGACACACTGCCGTATTTATTTTATATTTTATGTCAAACTTAGGTGGATCGCTGTCCACACATCCAAAGCGACTATTTTAATCACCCGTATTTCCAAAACCTAAGTTTTTACGGTAACTTGGGTGGTATAGAACTAAAGTTCTGGACCTATTCTATCATCCTATGTGTACGTCATATTGGCACACCTCCGTATTTTTTTTATATTTCGTGTCAAACTTCGACAAATCGTTGTCCGCACATCGCATAGCGACTAATTTAATCACCCATATTTCCAAAACCTAAGTTTTGACGGTAACCTGAGTGGTATAATAATATAGTTCTAATCCTATTCTATCACCCAATGTGTACGTCATGTATCCAAAATTCCGTATTTATTTTTATATCTCATGTCAAACTTAAACAAATCGTTGTCCGCACATCGCATAGCGACTAATTTAATCACCCATATTTCCAAAACCTAAGTTTTTACGGTAACTTGGGTGGTATAGTACTAATGTTCTGGACCTATTCTATCATCCTATGTGTACGTCATGTTGGCACACCTCCGTATTTTTTTTATATTTCGTGTCAAACTTAGACAAATCGTTGTCCGCACATCGCATAGCGACTAATTTAAGCACCCATATTTCCAAAACCTAAGTTTTTACAGTAACTTGGGTGGTATAGTACTAAAGTTCTGGACCTATTCTATCATCCTATGTGTACGTCATGTTGGCACACCTCCGTATTTTTTTTTATATTTCGTGTCAAACTTAGACAAATCGTTGTCCGCACATCGCATAGCGACTAATTTAAGCACCCATATTTCCAAAACCTAAGTTTTTACAGTAACTTGGGTGGTATAATACAGAAGTTCTGGTCCTATTCTATCACCCTATGTGTACGTCATGTATCCACAATTCCGTATTTATTTTTATATTTCATGTCAAACTTAGACAAATCGTTGTCCGCACACCGCATAGCGACTAATTTAATCACCCATATTTCCAAAACCTAAGTTTTTAAGGTAACTTGGGTGGTATAGTACTAAAGTTCTGGTCCTATTCTTTCATCCTACGTGTACGTCATGCTGACACACTGCCGTATTTATTTTATATTTTATGTCAAACTTAGGTGGATCGCTGTCCACACATCCAAAGCGACTATTTTAATCACCCGTATTTCCAAAACCTAAGTTTTTACGGTAACTTGGGTGGTATAGAACTAAAGTTCTGGACCTATTCTATCATCCTATGTGTACGTCATATTGGCACACCTCCGTATTTTTTTTATATTTCGTGTCAAACTTCGACAAATCGTTGTCCGCACATCGCATAGCGACTAATTTAATCACCCATATTTCCAAAACCTAAGTTTTGACGGTAACCTGAGTGGTATAATAATATAGTTCTAATCCTATTCTATTACCCAATGTGTACGTCATGTATCCAAAATTCCGTATTTATTTTTATATCTCATGTCAAACTTAAACAAATCGTTGTCCGCACATCGCATAGCGACTAATTTAATCACCCATATTTCCAAAACCTAAGTTTTTAAGGTAACTTGGGTGGTATAATACTAAATTTCAGGACCTATTCTATCATCCTATGTGTACGTCATGTTGGCACACTTCCGTATTTATTTTATTTTTTATGTCATACTTTGACAAATCGCTGTCCGCACATCTCAATGCGACTACTCTAATCAGCCATATTTCCAAAACCTAAGTTTTTACGGTAACTTGGGTGGTATAATACAGAAGTTCTGGTCCTATTCTATCACCCTACGTGTACGTAATGTTGGCACACCTCGGTATTTATTATTACATTTCATGTCATACTTAGACAAATCGTTGTCCGCACATCGCATAGCGACTAATTTAATCACCCATATTTCCAAAACCTAAGTTTTTAAGGTAACTTGGGTGGTATAGTACTAAAGTTCTGGTCCTATTCTTTCATCCTACGTGTACGTCATGCTGACACACTGCCGTATCTATTTTATATTTTATGTCAAACTTAGGTGGATCGCTGTCCACAGATCCAAAGCGACTATTTTAATCACCCGTATTTCCAAAACCTAAGTTTTTAAGGTAACTTGGGTGGTATAGTACTAAAGTTCTGGACCTATTCTATCATCCTATGTGTACGTCATGTTGGCACACCTCCGTATTTTTTTATATTTCGTGTCAAACTTCGACAAATCTCTGTCCGCACATCTCAATGCGACTACTTTAATCAGCCATATTTCTAAAACCTAAGTTTTTAAGGTAACTTGGGTGGTGTAGTACTAAAGTTCTGGACCTATTCTATCATCCTACGTGTACGTCATGCTGACACACTGCCGTATTTATTTTATATTTTATGTCAAACTTAGGTGGATCGCTGTCCGCTCATCGCATAGCGACTATTTTAATCACCCATATTTCCAAAACCTAGGTTTATACGGAAAAATTGGGTGGTATAGTACTAAAGTTCTGGACCTATTCTATCATCCTATGTGTACGTCATGTTGGCACACTTCCGTATTTATTTTATTTTTCATGTCATACTTTGACAAATCGCTGTCCGCACATCTCAATGCGACTACTTTAATCAGCCATATTTCTAAAACCTAAGTTTTTAAGGTAACTTGGGTGGTGTAGTACTAAAGTTCTGGACCTATTCTATCATCCTATGTGTACGTCATGTTGGCACACCTCCGTATTATTTTTTTTAATTCGTGTCAAACTTCGACAAATCTCTGTCCGCACATCTCAATGCGACTACTTTAATCAGCCATATTTCCAAAACCTAAGTTTTTACGGTAACTTGGGTGGTATAATACAGAAGTTCTGGTCCTATTCTATGACCCTATATGTACGTAATGTTGGCACACTTCCGTATTTATTTTTATATTTCATGTCATACTTAGACAAATCGTTGTCCGCACATCGCATAGCGACTAATTTAATCACCCATATTTCCAAAACCTAAGTTTTTAAGGTAACTTGGGTGGTATAGTACTAAAGTTCTGGTCCTATTCTTTCATCCTACGAGTACGTCATGCTGACACACTGCCGTATTTATTTTATATTTTATGTCAAACTTAGGTGGATCGCTGTCCGCTCATCGCATAGCGACTATTTTAATCACCCATATTTCCAAAACCTAGGTTTTTACGGTAACTTGGGTGGTATAGTACTAAAGTTCTGGACCTATTCTATCATCCTATGTGTACGTCATGTTGGCACACTTCCGTATTTATTTTATTTTTCATGTCATACTTTGACAAATCGCTGTCCGCACATCTCAATGCGACTACTTTAATCAGCCATATTTCTAAAACCTAAGTTTTTAAGGTAACTTGGGTGGTATAATACTAAATTTCAGGACCTATTCTATCATCCTATGTGTACGTCATGTATCCACAATTCCGTATTTATTTTTATATTTTATGTCAAACTTAGACAAATCGTTGTCCGCACATCTCAATGCGACTAATTTAATCACCCATATTTCCAAAACCTAAGTTTTTAAGGTAACTTGGGTGGTATAGTACTAAAGTTCTGGTCCTATTCTTTCATCCTACGTGTACGTCATGCTGACACACTGCCGTATTTATTTTATATTTTATGTCAAACTTAGGTGGATCGCTGTCCACACATCCAAAGCGACTATTTTAATCACCCGTATTTCCAAAACCTAAGTTTTGACGGTAACCTGAGTGGTATAATAATATAGTTCTAATCCTATTCTATCACCCAATGTGTACGTCATGTATCCAAAATTCCGTATTTATTTTTATATTTCATGTCAAACTTAGACAAATCGTTGTCCGCACATCGCATAGCGACTAATTTAATCACCCATATTTCCAAAACCTAAGTTTTTAAGGTAACTTGGGTGGTATAGTACTAAAGTTCTGGTCCTATTCTTTCATCCTACGTGTACGTCATGCTGACACACTGCCGTATTTATTTTATATTTTATGTCAAACAGGTGGATCGCTGTCCACACATCCAAAGCGACTATTTTAATCACCCGTATTTCCAAAACCTAAGTTTTTAAGGTAACTTGGGTGGTATAGTACTAAAGTTCTGGACCTATTCTATCATCCTATGTGTACGTAATGTTGGCACACCTCCGTATTTTTTTTTAAATTTCGTGTCAAACTTCGACAAATCGTTGTCCGCACATCGCATAGCGACTAATTTAATCACCCATATTTCCAAAACCTAAGTTTTTACGGTAACTTGGGTGGTATAATACAAAAGTTCTTGTCCTATTTCATCACCCTACGTGTACGTCATGCTGACACACTGCCGTAATATTTTATATTTTATGTCAAACTTAGGTGGATCACTGTCCACACATCCAAAGCGACTATTTTAATCACCCGTATTTCCAAAACCTAAGTTTTTAAGGTAACTTGGGTGGTATAGTACGAAAGTTCTGGACCTATTCTATCATCCTATGTGTACGTCATGTTGGCACACCTCCGTATTTTTTTATATTTCGTGTCAAACTTCGACAAATCTCTGTCCGCACATCTCAATGCGACTACTTTAATCAGCCATATTTCCAAAACCTAAGTTTTTACGGTAACTTGGGTGGTATAATACAGAAGTTCTGGTCCTATTCTATCACCCTACATGTACGTAATGTTGGCACACCTCCGTATTTATTATTATATTTCATGTCATACTTAGACAAATCGTTGTCCGCACATCGCATAGCGACTAATTTAATCACCCATATTTCCAAAACCTAAGTTTTTAAGGTAACTTGGGTGGTATAATACTAAATTTCAGGACCTATTCTATCATCCTATGTGTACGTCATGTTGGCACACTTCCTTTTATTTTATTTTATATTTCATGTCATACTTTGACAAATCGCTGTCCGCACATCTCAATGCGACTACTTTAATCAGCCATATTTCCAAAACCTAAGTTTTTACGGTAACTTGGGTGGTATAGTACAGAAGTTCTGGTCCAATTCTATCACCCTATATGTACGTCATGTATCCACAATTCCGTATTTATTTTTATATTTCATGTCAAACTTAGACAAATCGTTGTCCGCACATCGCATAGCGACTAATTTAATCACCCATATTTCCAAAACCTAAGTTTTTAAGGTAACTTGGGTGGTATAATACTAAATTTCAGGACCTATTCTATCATCCTATGTGTACGTCATGTTGGCACACTTCCGTATTTATTATTATATTTCATGTCATACTTAGACAAATCGTTGTCCGCACATCGCATAGCGACTAATTTAATCACCCATATTTCCAAAACCTAAGTTTTTAAGGTAATTTGGGTGGTATAGTACTAAAGTTCTGGTCCTATTCTTTCATCCTACGTGTACGTCATGCTGACACACTGCCGTATTTATTTTATATTTTATGTCAAACTTAGGTGGATCGCTGTCCACACATCCAAAGCGACTATTTTAATCACCCGTATTTCCAAAACCTAAGTTTTGACGGTAACCTGAGTGGTATAATAATATAGTTCTAATCCTATTCTATCACCCAATGTGTACGTCATGTATCCAAAACTCCGTATTTATTTTTATATTTCATGTCAAACTTAGACAAATCGTTGTCCGCACATCGCATAGCGACTAATTTAATCACCCATATTTCCAAAACCTAAGTTTTTACGGTAACTTGGGTGGTATAATACAGAAGTTCTGGTCCTATTTTATCACCCTATGTGTACGTCATGTATCCACAATTCCGTATTTATTTTTATATTTCATGTCAAACTTAGACAAATCGTTGTCCGCACATCGCATAGCGACTAATTTAATCACCCATATTTCCAAAACCTAAGTTTTTAAGGTAACTTGGGTGGTATAATACTAAATTTCAGGACCTATTCTATCATCCTATGTGTACATCATGTTGGCACACTTCCGTATTTATTTTATTTTTCATGTCATACTTTGACAAATCGCTGTCCGCACATCTCAATGCGACTACTTTAATCAGCCATATTTCCAAAACCTAAGTTTTTACAGTAACTTGGGTTGTATAGTACTAAAGTTCTGGACCTATTCTATCATCCTATGTGTACGTCATGTTGGCACACCTCCGTATTTTTTTTATATTTCGTGTCAAACTTCGACAAATCTCTGTCCGCACATCTCAATGCGACTACTTTAATCAGCCATATTTCCAAAACCTAAGTTTTTACGGTAACTTGGGTGGTATAATACAGAAGTTCTGGTCCTATTCTATCACCCTACGTGTACGTAATGTTGGCACACCTCCGTATTTATTTTTATATTTCATGACAAACTTAGACAAATCGTTGTCCGCACATCTCAATGCGACTACTTTAATCAGCCATATTTCCAAAACCTAAGTTTTTACGGTAACTTGGGTGGTATAATACAGAAGTTCTGGTCCTATTCTATCACCCTATATGTACGTAATGTTGGCACACTTCCGTATTTATTTTTATATTTCATGTCATACTTAGACAAATCGTTGTCCGCACATCGCATAGCGACTAATTTAATCACCCATATTTCCAAAACCTAAGTTTTTAAGGTAACTTGGGTGGTAAAGTACTAAAGTTCTGGTCCTATTCTTTCATCCTACGTGTACGTC
Source organism: Flexamia atlantica (assembly GCA_035578135.1). NCBI lineage: Eukaryota > Metazoa > Arthropoda > Insecta > Hemiptera > Cicadellidae > Flexamia > Flexamia atlantica. The sequence goes on from JAQJVK010000102.1 coordinate 116,055, forward strand.
ATGCTGACACACTGCCGTATTTATTTTATATTTTATGTCAAACTTAGGTGGATCGCTGTCCGCACATCGCATAGCGACTATTTTAATCACCCATATTTCCAAAACCTAAGTTTTTACGGTAACTTGGGTGGTATAGTACTAAAGTTCTGGACCTATTCTATCATCCTATGTGTACGTCATGTTGGCACACTTCCGTATTTATTTTATTTTTCATGTCATACTTTGACAAATCGCTGTCCGCACATCTCAATGCGACTACTTTAATCAGCCATATTTCCAAAACCTAAGTTTTTAAGGTAACTTGGGTGGTATAATACTAAATTTCAGGACCTATTCTATCATCCTATGTGTACGTCATGTATCCACAATTCCGTATTTATTTTTATATTTCATGTCAAACTTAGACAAATCGTTGTCCGCACATCTCAATGCGACTAATTTAATCACCCATATTTCCAAAACCTAAGTTTTTAAGGTAACTTGGGTGGTATAGTACTAAAGTTCTGGTCCTATTCTTTCATCCTACGTGTACGTCATACTGACACACTGCCGGATTTATTTTATATTTTATGTCAAACTTAGGTGGATCGCTGTCCACACATCCAAAGCGACTATTTTAATCACCCGTATTTCCAAAACCTAAGTTTTGACGGTAACCTGAGTGGTATAATAATATAGTTCTAATCCTATTCTATCACCCAATGTGTACGTCATGTATCCAAAATTCCGTATTTATTTTTATATTTCATGTCAAACTTAGACAAATCGTTGTCCGCACATCGCGTAGCGACTAATTTAATCACCCATATTTCCAAAACCTAAGTTTTTAAGGTAACTTGGGTGGTATAGTACTAAAGTTCTGGTCCTATTCTTTCATCCTACGTGTACGTCTTGCTGACACACTGCCGTATTTATTTTATATTTTATGTCAAACTTAGGTGGATCGCTGTCCACACATCGCATAGCGACTAATTTAATCACCCATATTTCCAAAACCTAAGTTTTTACGGTAACTTGGGTGGTATAATACAGAAGTTCTTGTCCTATTTCATCACCCTACGTGTACGTCATGCTGACACACTGCCGTAATATTTTATATTTTATGTCAAACTTAGGTGGATCACTGTCCACACATCCAAAGCGACTATTTTAATCACCCGTATTTCCAAAACCTAAGTTTTTAAGGTAACATGGGTGGTATAGTACGAAAGTTCTGGGCCTATTCTATCATCCTATGTGTACGTCATGTTGGCACACCTCCGTATTTTTTTATATTTCGTGTCAAACTTCGACAAATCTCTGTCCGCACATCTCAATGCGACTACTTTAATCAGCCATATTTCCAAAACCTAAGTTTTTACGGTAACTTGGGTGGTATAATACAGAAGTTCTGGTCCTATTCTATCACCCTACATGTACGTAATGTTGGCACACCTCCGTATTTATTATTATATTTCATGTCATACTTAGACAAATCGTTGTCCGCACATCGCATAGCGACTAATTTAATCACCCATATTTCCAAAACCTAAGTTTTTAAGGTAACTTGGGTGGTATAATACTAAATTTCAGGACCTATTCTATCATCCTATGTGTACGTCATGTTGGCACACTTCCTTTTATTTTATTTTATATTTCATGTCATACTTTGACAAATCGCTGTCCGCACATCTCAATGCGACTACTTTAATCAGCCATATTTCCAAAACCTAAGTTTTTACGGTAACTTGGGTGGTATAGTACAGAGGTTCTGGTCCTATTCTATCACCCTATGTGTACGTCATGTATCCACAATTCCGTATTTATTTTTATATTTCATGTCAAACTTAGACAAATCGTTGTCCGCACATCGCATAGCGACTAATTTAATCACCCATATTTCCAAAACCTAAGTTTTTAAGGTAACTTGGGTGGTATAATACTAAATTTCAGGACCTATTCTATCATCCTATGTGTACGTCATGTTGGCACACCTCCGTTTTTTTTTATATTTCGTGTCAAACTTCGACAAATCTCTGTCCGCACATCTCAATGCGACTACTTTAATCAGCCATATTTCCAAAACCTAAGTTTTTACGGTAACTTGGGTGGTATAATACAGAAGTTCTGGTCCTATCCTATCACCCTATATGTAAGTAATGTTGGCACACTTCCGTATTTATTATTATATTTCATGTCATACTTAGACAAATCGTTGTCCGCACATCGCATAGCGACTAATTTAATCACCCATATTTCCAAAACCTAAGTTATGACGGTAACCTGAGTGGTATAATAATATAGTTCTAATCCTATTCTATCACCCAATGTGTACGTCATGTATCCAAAATTCCGTATTTATTTTTATATCTCATGTCAAACTTAGACAAATCGTTGTCCGCACATCGCATAGCGACTAATTTAATCACCCATATTTCCAAAACCTAAGTTTTTAAGGTAACTTGGGTGTTATAGTACTAAAGTTCTGGTCCTATTCTTTCATCCTACGTGTACGTCATGCTGACACACTGCCGTATTTATTTTATATTTTATGTCAAACTTAGGTGGATCGCTGTCCACACATCCAAAGCGACTATTTTAATCACCCGTATTTCCAAAACCTAAGTTTTTACGGTAACTTGGGTGGTATAGTACTAAAGTTCTGGACCTATTCTATCATCCTATGTGTACGTCATATTGGCACACCTCCGTATTTTTTTTATATTTCGTGTCAAACTTCGACAAATCGTTGTCCGCACATCGCATAGCGACTAATTTAATCACCCATATTTCCAAAACCTAAGTTTTGACGGTAACCTGAGTGGTATAATAATATAGTTCTAATCCTATTCTATCACCCAATGTGTACGTCATGTATCCAAAATTCCGTATTTATTTTTATATCTCATGTCAAACTTAGACAAATCGTTGTCCGCATATCGCATAGCGACTAATTTAATCACCCATATTTCCAAAACCTAAGTTTTTAAGGTAACTTGGGTGGTATAGTACTAAAGTTCTGGTCCTATTCTTTCATCCTACGTGTACGTAATGTTGGCTCACCTCCGTATTTATTTTTATATTTCATGTCAAACTTAGACAAATCGTTGTCCGCACATCGCATAGCGACTAATTTAATCACCCATATTTCCAAAACCTAAGTTTTTACGGTAACTTGGGTGGTATAGTACTAAAGTTCTGGACCTATTCTATCATCCTATGTGTACGTCATGTTGGCACACCTCCGTATTTTTTTTATATTTCGTGTCAAACTTCGACAAATCTCTGTCCGCACATCTCAATGCGACTAATTTAATCACCCATATTTCCAAAACCTAAGTTTTTACGGTATTTTGGGTGGTATAGTACAGAAGTTCTGGTCCTATTCTATCACCCTATGTGTACGTCATGTATCCAAAATTCCGTATTTATTTTTATATTTCATGTCAAACTTAGACAAATCGTTGTCCGCACATCGCATAGCGACTAATTTAATCACCCATATTTCCAAAACCTAAGTTTTTACGGTAACTTGTGTGGTATAATACTAAATTTCAGGACCTATTCTATCATCCTATGTGTACGTCATGTTGGCACACTTCCTTTTATTTTATTTTATATTTCATGTCCTACTTTGACAAATCGCTGTCCGCACATCTCAATGCGACTACTTTAATCAGCCATATTTCCAAAACCTAAGTTTTTACGGTAACTTGGGTGGTATAGTACAGAGGTTCTGGTCCTATTCTATCACCCTATGTGTACGTCATGTATCCACAATTCCGTATTTATTTTTATATTTCATGTCAAACTTAGACAAATCGTTGTCCGCACATCGCATAGCGACTAATTTAATCACCCATATTTCCAAAACCTAAGTTTTTAAGGTAACTTGGGTGGTATAATACTAAATTTCAGGACCTATTCTATCATCCTATGTGTACGTCATGTTGGCACACTTCCTTTTATTTTATTTTATATTTCATGTCATACTTTGACAAATCACTGTCCACACATCCAAAGCGACTATTTTAATCACCCGTATTTCCAAAACCTAAGTTTTTAAGGTAACTTGGGTGGTATAATACTAAATTTCAGGACCTATTCTATCATCCTATGTGTACGTCATGTTGGCACACCTCCGTATTTTTTTTATATTTCGTGTCAAACTTCGACAAATCTCTGTCCGCACATCTCAATGCGACTACTTTAATCAGCCATATTTCCAAAACCTAAGTTTTTACGGTAACTTGGGTGGTATAATACAGAAGTTCTGGTCCTATCCTATCACCCTATATGTACGTAATGTTGGCACACTTCCGTATTTATTATTATATTTCATGTCATACTTAGACAAATCGTTGTCCGCACATCGCATAGCGACTAATTTAATCACCCATATTTCCAAAACCTAAGTTTTTAAGGTAACTTGGGTGTTATAGTACTTAAGTTCTGGTCCTATTCTTTCATCCTACGTGTACGTCATGCTGACACACTGCCGTATTTATTTTATATTTTATGTCAAACTTAGGTGGATCGCTGTCCGCACATCGCATAGCGACTAGTTTAATCACCCATATTTCCAAAACCTAAGTTTTTAAGGTAACTTGGATGGTATAATACTAAATTTCAGAACCTATTCTATCATCCTATGTGTACGTCATGTTGGCACACTTCCGTATTTATTTTATTTTTCATGTAATACTTTGACAAATCGCTGTCCGCACATCTCAATGCGACTACTTTAATCAGCCATATTTCCAAAACCTAAGTTTTTAAGGTAACTTGGGTGGTATAATACTAAATTTCAGGACCTATTCTATCATCCTATGTGTACGTCATGTATCCACAATTCCGTATTTATTTTTATATTTCATGTCAAACTTAGACAAATCGTTGTCCGCACATCTCAATGCGACTAATTTAATCACCCATATTTCCAAAACCTAAGTTTTTAAGGTAACTTGGGTGGTATAGTACTAAAGTTCTGGTCCTATTCTTTCATCCTACGTGTACGTCATGCTGACACACTGCCGGATTTATTTTATATTTTATGTCAAACTTAGGTGGATCGCTGTCCACACATCCAAAGCGACTATTTTAATCACCCGTATTTCCAAAACCTAAGTTTTGACGGTAACCTGAGTGGTATAATAATATAGTTCTAATCCTATTCTATCACCCAATGTGTACGTCATGTATCCAAAATTCCGTATTTATTTTTATATCTCATGTCAAACTTAGACAAATCGTTGTCCGCATATCGCATAGCGACTAATTTAATCACCCATATTTCCAAAACCTAAGTTTTTAAGGTAACTTGGGTGGTATAGTACTAAAGTTCTGGTCCTATTCTTTCATCCTACGTGTACGTAATGTTGGCACACCTCCGTATTTATTTTTATATTTCATGTCAAACTTAGACAAATCGTTGTCCGCACATCGCATAGCGACTAATTTAATCACCCATATTTCCAAAACCTAAGTTTTTACGGTAACTTGGGTGGTATAGTACTAAAGTTCTGGACCTATTCTATCATCCTATGTGTACGTCATGTTGGCACACCTCCGTATTTTTTTTATATTTCGTGTCAAACTTCGACAAATATCTGTCCGCACATCTCAATGCGACTAATTTAATCACCCATATTTCCAAAACCTAAGTTTTACGGTAACTTGGGTGGTATAATACAGAAGTTCTGGTCCTATTCTATCACCCTACGTGTACGTAATGTTGGCACACCTCCGTATTTATTATTATATTTCATGTCATACTTAGACAAATCGTTGTCCGCACATCGCATAGCGACTAATTTAATCACCCATATTTCCAAAACCTAAGTTTTTAAGGTAACTTGGGTGGTATAGTACTAAAGTTCTGGTCCTATTCTTTCATCCTATGTGTACGTCATGTTGGCACACTTCCGTATTTATTTTATTTTTCATGTCATACTTTGACAAATCGCTGTCCGCACATCTCAATGCGACTACTTTAATCAGCCATATTTCCAAAACCTAAGTTTTTACGGTATTTTGGGTGGTATAGTACAGAAGTTCTGGTCCTATTCTATCACCCTATGTGTACGTCATGTATCCACAATTCCGTATTTATTTTTATATTTCATGTCAAACTTAGACAAATCGTTGTCCGCACATCGCATAGCGACTAATTTAATCACCCATATTTCCAAAACCTAAGTTTTTAAGGTAACTTGGGTGGTATAATACTAAATTTCAGGACCTATTCTATCATCCTATGTGTACGTCATGTTGGCACACTTCCTTTTATTTTATTTTATATTTCATGTCATACTTTGACAAATCGCTGTCCGCACATCTCAATGCGACTACTTTAATCAGCCATATTTCCAAAACATAAGTTTTTACGGTAACTTGGGTGGTATAGTACAGAGGTTCTGGTCCTATTCTATCACCCTATGTGTACGTTATGTATCCACAATTCCGTATTTATTTTTATATTTCATGTCAAACTTAGACAAATCGTTGTCCGCACATCGCATAGCGACTAGTTTAATCACCCATATTTCCAAAACCTAAGTTTTTAAGGTAACTTGGGTGGTATAATACTAAATTTCAGGACCTATTCTATCATCCTATGTGTACGTCATGTTGGCACACCTCCGTATTTTTTTAAAAAAACGTGCCAAACTTCGACAAATCTCTGTCCGCACATCTCAATGCGACTACTTTAATCAGCCATATTTCCAAAACATAAGTTTTTACGGTAACTTGGGTGGTATAATACAGAAGTTCTGGTCCTATCCTATCACCCTATATGTACGTAATGTTGGCACACTTCCGTATTTATTATTATATTTTATGTCATACTTAGACAAATCGTTGTCCGCAAATCGCATAGCGACTAATTTAATCACCCATATTTCCAAAACCTAAGTTTTTAAGGTAACTTGGGTGTTATAGTAATTTAGTTCTGGTCCTATTCTTTCATCCTACGTGTACGTCATGCTGACACACTGCCGTATTTATTTTATATTTTATGTCAAACTTAGGTGGATCGCTGTCCGCACATCGCATAGCGACTAGTTTAATCACCCATATTTCCAAAACCTAAGTTTTTAAGGTAACTTGGGTGGTATAATACTAAATTTCAGGACCTATTCTATCATCCTATGTGTACGTCATGTTGGCACACTTCCGTATTTATTTTATTTTTCATGTCATACTTTGACAAATCGCTGTCCGCACATCTCAATGCGACTACTTTAATCAGCCATATTTCCAAAACCTAAGTTTTTAAGGTAACTTGGGTGGTATAATATTAAATTTCAGGACCTATTCTATCATCCTATGTGTACGTCATGTATCCACAATTCCGTATTTATTTTTATATTTCATGTCAAACTTAGACAAATCGTTGTCCGCACATCTCAATGCGACTAATTTAATCACCCACATTTCCAAAACCTAAGTTTTTAAGGTAACTTGGGTGGTATAGTACTAAAGTTCTGGTCCTATTCTTTCATCCTACGTGTACGTCATGCTGACACACTGCCGGATTTATTTTATATTTTATGTCAAACTTAGGTGGATCGCTGTCCACACATCCAAAGCGACTATTTTAATCACCCGTATTTCCAAAACCTAAGTTTTGACGGTAACCTGAGTGGTATAATAATATAGTTCTAATCCTATTCTATCACCCAATGTGTACGTCATGTATCCAAAATTCCGTATTTATTTTTATATCTCATGTCAAACTTAGACAAATCGTTTTCCGCACATCGCATAGCGACTAATTTAATCACCCATATTTCCAAAACCTAAGTTTTTAAGGTAACTTGGGTGGTATAGTACTAAAGTTCTGGTCCTATTCTTTCATCCTACGTGTACGTAATGTTGGCACACCTCCGTATTTATTTTTATATTTCATGTCAAACTTAGACAAATCGTTGTCCGCACATCGCATAGCAACTAATTTAATCACCCATATTTCCAAAACCTAAGTTTTTACGGTAACTTGGGTGGTATAGTACTAAAGTTCTGGACCTATTCTATCATCCTATGTGTACGTCATGTTGGCACACCTCCGTATTTTTTTTATATTTCGTGTCAAACTTCGACAAATCTCTGTCCGCACATCTCAATGCGACTAATTTAATCACCCATATTTCCAAAACCTAAGTTTTTACGGTAACTTGGGTGGTATAATACAGAAGTTCTGGTCCTATTCTATCACCCTACGTGTACGTAATGTTGGCACACCTCCGTATTTATTATTATATTTCATGTCATACTTAGACAAATCGTTGTCCGCACATCGCATAGCGACTAATTTAATCACCCATATTTCCAAAACCTAAGTTTTTAAGGTAACTTGGGTGGTATAGTACTAAAGTTCTGGTCCTATTCTTTCATCCTATGTGTACGTCATGTTGGCACACTTCCGTATTTATTTTATTTTTCATGTCATACTTTGACAAATCGCTGTCCGCACATCTCAATGCGACTAATTTAATCAGCCATATTTCCAAAACCTAAGTTTTTAAGGTAACTTGGGTGGTATAATACTAAATTTCAGGACCTATTCTATCATCCTATGTGTACGTCATGTTGGCACACTTCCTTTTATTTTATTTTATATTTCATGTCATACTTTGACAAATCACTGTCCACACATCCAAAGCGACTATTTTAATCACCCGTATTTCCAAAACCTAAGTTTTTAAGGTAACTTGGGTGGTATAATACTAAATTTCAGGACCTATTCTATCATCCTATGTGTACGTCATGTTGGCACACCTCCGTATTTTTTTTATATTTCGTGTCAAACTTCGACAAATCTCTGTCCGCACATCTCAATGCGACTACTTTAATCAGCCATATTTCCAAAACCTAAGTTTTTACGGTAACTTGGGTGGTATAATACAGAAGTTCTGGTCCTATCCTATCACCCTATATGTACGTAATGTTGGCACACTTCCGTATTTATTATTATATTTCATGTCATACTTAGACAAATCGTTGTCCGCACATCGCATAGCGACTAATTTAATCACCCATATTTCCAAAACCTAAGTTTTTAAGGTAACTTGGGTGTTATAGTACTTAAGTTCTGGTCCTATTCTTTCATCCTACGTGTACGTCATGCTGACACACTGCCGTATTTATTTTATATTTTATGTCAAACTTAGGTGGATCGCTGTCCGCACATCGCATAGCGACTAGTTTAATCACCCATATTTCCAAAACCTAAGTTTTTAAGGTAACTTGGATGGTATAATACTAAATTTCAGAACCTATTCTATCATCCTATGTGTACGTCATGTTGGCACACTTCCGTATTTATTTTATTTTTCATGTAATACTTTGACAAATCGCTGTCCGCACATCTCAATGCGACTACTTTAATCAGCCATATTTCCAAAACCTAAGTTTTTAAGGTAACTTGGGTGGTATAATACTAAATTTCAGGACCTATTCTATCATCCTATGTGTACGTCATGTATCCACAATTCCGTATTTATTTTTATATTTCATGTCAAACTTAGACAAATCGTTGTCCGCACATCTCAATGCGACTAATTTAATCACCCATATTTCCAAAACCTAAGTTTTTAAGGTAACTTGGGTGGTATAGTACTAAAGTTCTGGTCCTATTCTTTCATCCTACGTGTACGTCATGCTGACACACTGCCGGATTTATTTTATATTTTATGTCAAACTTAGGTGGATCGCTGTCCACACATCCAAAGCGACTATTTTAATCACCCGTATTTCCAAAACCTAAGTTTTGACGGTAACCTGAGTGGTATAATAATATAGTTCTAATCCTATTCTATCACCCAATGTGTACGTCATGTATCCAAAATTCCGTATTTATTTTTATATCTCATGTCAAACTTAGACAAATCGTTGTCCGCATATCGCATAGCGACTAATTTAATCACCCATATTTCCAAAACCTAAGTTTTTAAGGTAACTTGGGTGGTATAGTACTAAAGTTCTGGTCCTATTCTTTCATCCTACGTGTACGTAATGTTGGCACACCTCCGTATTTATTTTTATATTTCATGTCAAACTTAGACAAATCGTTGTCCGCACATCGCATAGCGACTAATTTAATCACCCATATTTCCAAAACCTAAGTTTTTACGGTAACTTGGGTGGTATAGTACTAAAGTTCTGGACCTATTCTATCATCCTATGTGTACGTCATGTTGGCACACCTCCGTATTTTTTTTATATTTCGTGTCAAACTTCGACAAATATCTGTCCGCACATCTCAATGCGACTAATTTAATCACCCATATTTCCAAAACCTAAGTTTTACGGTAACTTGGGTGGTATAATACAGAAGTTCTGGTCCTATTCTATCACCCTACGTGTACGTAATGTTGGCACACCTCCGTATTTATTATTATATTTCATGTCATACTTAGACAAATCGTTGTCCGCACATCGCATAGCGACTAATTTAATCACCCATATTTCCAAAACCTAAGTTTTTAAGGTAACTTGGGTGGTATAGTACTAAAGTTCTGGTCCTATTCTTTCATCCTATGTGTACGTCATGTTGGCACACTTCCGTATTTATTTTATTTTTCATGTCATACTTTGACAAATCGCTGTCCGCACATCTCAATGCGACTACTTTAATCAGCCATATTTCCAAAACCTAAGTTTTTACGGTATTTTGGGTGGTATAGTACAGAAGTTCTGGTCCTATTCTATCACCCTATGTGTACGTCATGTATCCACAATTCCGTATTTATTTTTATATTTCATGTCAAACTTAGACAAATCGTTGTCCGCACATCGCATAGCGACTAATTTAATCACCCATATTTCCAAAACCTAAGTTTTTAAGGTAACTTGGGTGGTATAATACTAAATTTCAGGACCTATTCTATCATCCTATGTGTACGTCATGTTGGCACACTTCCTTTTATTTTATTTTATATTTCATGTCATACTTTGACAAATCGCTGTCCGCACATCTCAATGCGACTACTTTAATCAGCCATATTTCCAAAACATAAGTTTTTACGGTAACTTGGGTGGTATAGTACAGAGGTTCTGGTCCTATTCTATCACCCTATGTGTACGTTATGTATCCACAATTCCGTATTTATTTTTATATTTCATGTCAAACTTAGACAAATCGTTGTCCGCACATCGCATAGCGACTAGTTTAATCACCCATATTTCCAAAACCTAAGTTTTTAAGGTAACTTGGGTGGTATAATACTAAATTTCAGGACCTATTCTATCATCCTATGTGTACGTCATGTTGGCACACCTCCGTATTTTTTTAAAAAAACGTGCCAAACTTCGACAAATCTCTGTCCGCACATCTCAATGCGACTACTTTAATCAGCCATATTTCCAAAACATAAGTTTTTACGGTAACTTGGGTGGTATAATACAGAAGTTCTGGTCCTATCCTATCACCCTATATGTACGTAATGTTGGCACACTTCCGTATTTATTATTATATTTTATGTCATACTTAGACAAATCGTTGTCCGCAAATCGCATAGCGACTAATTTAATCACCCATATTTCCAAAACCTAAGTTTTTAAGGTAACTTGGGTGTTATAGTAATTTAGTTCTGGTCCTATTCTTTCATCCTACGTGTACGTCATGCTGACACACTGCCGTATTTATTTTATATTTTATGTCAAACTTAGGTGGATCGCTGTCCGCACATCGCATAGCGACTAGTTTAATCACCCATATTTCCAAAACCTAAGTTTTTAAGGTAACTTGGGTGGTATAATACTAAATTTCAGGACCTATTCTATCATCCTATGTGTACGTCATGTTGGCACACTTCCGTATTTATTTTATTTTTCATGTCATACTTTGACAAATCGCTGTCCGCACATCTCAATGCGACTACTTTAATCAGCCATATTTCCAAAACCTAAGTTTTTAAGGTAACTTGGGTGGTATAATATTAAATTTCAGGACCTATTCTATCATCCTATGTGTACGTCATGTATCCACAATTCCGTATTTATTTTTATATTTCATGTCAAACTTAGACAAATCGTTGTCCGCACATCTCAATGCGACTAATTTAATCACCCACATTTCCAAAACCTAAGTTTTTAAGGTAACTTGGGTGGTATAGTACTAAAGTTCTGGTCCTATTCTTTCATCCTACGTGTACGTCATGCTGACACACTGCCGGATTTATTTTATATTTTATGTCAAACTTAGGTGGATCGCTGTCCACACATCCAAAGCGACTATTTTAATCACCCGTATTTCCAAAACCTAAGTTTTGACGGTAACCTGAGTGGTATAATAATATAGTTCTAATCCTATTCTATCACCCAATGTGTACGTCATGTATCCAAAATTCCGTATTTATTTTTATATCTCATGTCAAACTTAGACAAATCGTTTTCCGCACATCGCATAGCGACTAATTTAATCACCCATATTTCCAAAACCTAAGTTTTTAAGGTAACTTGGGTGGTATAGTACTAAAGTTCTGGTCCTATTCTTTCATCCTACGTGTACGTAATGTTGGCACACCTCCGTATTTATTTTTATATTTCATGTCAAACTTAGACAAATCGTTGTCCGCACATCGCATAGCAACTAATTTAATCACCCATATTTCCAAAACCTAAGTTTTTACGGTAACTTGGGTGGTATAGTACTAAAGTTCTGGACCTATTCTATCATCCTATGTGTACGTCATGTTGGCACACCTCCGTATTTTTTTTATATTTCGTGTCAAACTTCGACAAATCTCTGTCCGCACATCTCAATGCGACTAATTTAATCACCCATATTTCCAAAACCTAAGTTTTTACGGTAACTTGGGTGGTATAATACAGAAGTTCTGGTCCTATTCTATCACCCTACGTGTACGTAATGTTGGCACACCTCCGTATTTATTATTATATTTCATGTCATACTTAGACAAATCGTTGTCCGCACATCGCATAGCGACTAATTTAATCACCCATATTTCCAAAACCTAAGTTTTTAAGGTAACTTGGGTGGTATAGTACTAAAGTTCTGGTCCTATTCTTTCATCCTATGTGTACGTCATGTTGGCACACTTCCGTATTTATTTTATTTTTCATGTCATACTTTGACAAATCGCTGTCCGCACATCTCAATGCGACTACTTTAATCAGCCATATTTCCAAAACCTAAGTTTTTACGGTATTTTGGGTGGTATAGTACAGAAGTTCTGGTCCTATTCTATCACCCTACGTGTACGTCAAGTATCCAAAATTCCGTATTTATTTTTATATTTCATGTCAAACTTAGACAAATCGTTGTCCGCACATCGCATAGCGACTAATTTAATCACCCATATTTCCAAAACCTAAGTTTTTACGGTAACTTGGGTGGTATAATACAGAAAATCTGGTCCTATTCTATCACCCTATGTGTACGTCATGTATCCACAATTCCGTATTTATTTTTATATTTCATGTCAAACTTAGACAAATCTCTGTCTGCACATCTCAATGCGACTACTTTAATCAGCCATATTTCCAAAACCTAAGTTTTTACGGTAACTTGGGTGGTATAATACAGAAGTTCTGGTCCTATTCTATCACCCTACGTGTACGTAATGTTGGCACACCTCCGTATTTATTATTATATTTCATGTCATACTTAGACAAATCGTTGTCCGCACATCGCATAGCGACTAATTTAATCACCCATATTTCCAAAACCTAAGTTTTTAAGGTAACTTGGGTGGTATAGTACTAAAGTTCTGGTCCTATTCTTTCATCCTATGTGTACGTCATGTTGGCACACTTCCGTATTTATTTTATATTTCATGTCATACTTTGACAAATCGCTGTCCGCACATCTCAATGCGACTACTTTAATCAGCCATATTTCCAAAACCTAAGTTTTTACGGTAACTTGGGTGGTATAATACAGAAGTTCTGGTCCTATATCATCACCCTACGTGTACGTCATGCTGACACACTGCCGTTGTTATTTTATATTTTATGTTAAACAGGTGGATCACTGTCAACACATCCAAAGCGACTATTTTAATCACCCGTATTTCCAAAACCCAAGTTTTTAAGGTAACTTGGGTGGTATAGTACTAAAGTTCTGGACCTATTCTATCATCCTATGTGTATGTCATGTTGGCACACCTCCGTATTTTTTTATATTTCGTGTCAAACGTCGACAAATCTCTGTCCGCACATCTCAATGCGACTAATTTAATCACCCATATTTCCAAAACCTAAGTTTTTACGGTAACTTGGGTGGTATAATACAGAAGTTCTGGTCCTATTCTATCACCCTACGTGTACGTAATGTTGGCACAACTCCGTATTTATTATTATATTTCATGTCATACTTAGACGAATCGTTTTCCGCACATCGCATAGCGACTAATTTAATCACCCATATTTCCAAAACCTAAGTTTTTAAGGTAACTTGGGTGGTATAGTACTAAAGTTCTGGTCCTATTCTTTCATCCTATGTGTACGTCATGCTGACACACTGCCGTATTTATTTTATATTTTATGTCAAACTTAGGTGGATCGCTGTCCACACATCCAAAGCGACTATTTTAATCACCCGTATTTCCAAAACCTAAGTTTTTAATGTAACTTGGGTGGTATAGTACTAAATTTCAGGACCTATTCTATCATCCTATGTGTACGTCATGTTGGCACACTTCCGTATTTATTTTATTTTTCATGTCATACTTTGATAAATCGCTGTCCGCACATCTCAATGCGACTACTTTAATCAGCCATATTTCCAAAACCTAAGTTTTTACGGTAACTTGGGTGGTATATTACAGAAGTTCTGGTCCTATTTCATCACCCTACGTGTACGTCATGCTGACACACTGCCGTATTTATTTTATATTTTATGTCAAACTTAGGTGGATCACTGTCCACACATCCAAAGCGTCTAATTTAATCACCCATATTTCCAAAACCTAAGTTTTTACGGTAACTTGGGTGGTATAGTACTAAAGTTCTGGTCCTATTCTTTCATCCTACGTGTACGTCATGCTGACACACTGCCGTATTTATTTTATATTTTATGTCAAACTTAGGTGGATCGCTGTCCGCACATCGCATAGCGACTAATTTAATCACCCATATTTCCAAAACCTAAGTTTTTACGGTAACTTGGGTGGTATAGTACTAAAGTTCTGGACCTATTCTATCATCCTATGTGTACGTCATGTTGGCACACTTCCGTATTTATTTTATTTTTCATGTCATACTTTGACAAATCGCTGTCCGCACATCTCAATACGACTACTTTAATCAGCCATATTTCCAAAACCTAAGTTTTTAAGGTAACTTGGGTGGTATAATACTAAATTTCAGGACCTATTCTATCATCCTATGTGTACGTCATGTATCCACAATTCCGTATTTATTTTTATATTTCATGTCAAACTTAGACAAATCGTTGTCCGCACATCTCAATGCGACTAATTTAATCACCCATATTTCCAAAACCTAAGTTTTTAGGGTAACTTGGGTGGTATAGTACTAAAGTTCTGGTCCTATTCTTTCATCCTACGTGTACGTCATGCTGACACACTGCCGGATTTATTTTATATTTTATGTCAAACTTAGGTGGATCGCTGTCCACACATTCAAAGCGACTATTTTAATCACCCGTATTTCCAAAACCTAAGTTTTGACGGTAACCTGAGTGGTATAATAATATAGTTCTAATCCTATTCTATCACCCAATGTGTACGTCATGTATCCAAAATTCCGTATTTATTTTTATATCTCATGTCAAACTTAGACAAATCGTTTTCCGCACATCGCATAGCGACTAATTTAATCACCCATATTTCCAAAACCTAAGTTTTTAAGGTAACTTGGGTGGTATAGTACTAAAGTTCTGGTCCTATTCTTTCATCCTACGTGTACGTAATGTTGGCACACCTCCGTATTTATTTTTATATTTCATGTCAAACTTAGACAAATCGTTGTCCGCACATCGCATAGCGACTAATTTAATCACCCATATTTCCAAAACCTAAGTTTTTACGGTAACTTGGGTGGTATAGTACTAAAGTTCTGGACCTATTCTATCATCCTATGTGTACGTCATGTTGGCACACCTCCGTATTTTTTTTATATTTCGTGTCAAACTTCGACAAATCTCTGTCCGCACATCTCAATGCGACTAATTTAATCACCCATATTTCCAAAACCTACGTTTTTACGGTAACTTGGGTGGTATAATACAGAAGTTCTGGTCCTATTCTATCACCCTATGTGTACGTCATGTATCCACAATTCCGTATTTATTTTTATATTTCATGTAAAACTTAGACTAATCGCTGTCCGCACATCTCAATGCGACTATTTTAATCACCCGTATTTCCAAAACCTAAGTTTTTAAGGTAACTTGGGTGGTATAGTACTAAAGTTCTGGACCTATTCTATCATCCTATGTGTACGTCATGTCGGCACACCTCCGTATTTTTTTATATTTCGTGTCAAACTTCGACAAATCGTTGTCCCCACATCGCATAGCGACTAATTTAATCACCCATATTTCCAAAACCTAAGTTTTTAAGGTAACTTGGGTGGTATAATACTAAATTTCAGGACCTATTCTATCATCCTATGTGTACGTCATGTTGGCACACTTCCGTATTTATTTTATTTTTCATGTCATACTTTGACAAATCGCTGTCCGCACATCTCTATGCGACTACTTTAATCAGCCATATTTCCAAAACCTAAGTTTTTACGGTAACTTGGGTGGTATAATACAGAAGTTCTGGTCCTATTCTATCACCCTACGTGTACGTCATGTATCCACAATTCCGTATTTATTTTTATATTTCATGTGAAACCTAGACAAATCGTTGTCCGCACATCGCATAGCGACTAATTTAATCACCCATATTTCCAAAACCTAAGTTTTTAAGGTAACTTGGGTGTTATAGTAATTTAGTTCTGGACCTATTCTTTCATCCTACGTGTACGTCATGCTGACACACTGCCGTATTTATTTTATATTTTATGTCAAACTTAGGTGGATCGCTGTCCGCACATCGCATAGCGACTAGTTTAATCACCCATATTTCCAAAACCTAAGTTTTTAAGGTAACTTGGGTGGTATAATACTAAATTTCAGGACCTATTCTATCATCCTATGTGTACGTCATGTTGGCACACTTCCGTATTTATTTTATTTTTCATGTCATACTTTGACAAATCGCTGTCCGCACATCTCAATGCGACTACTTTAATCAGCCATATTTCCAAAACCTAAGTTTTTAAGGTAACTTGGGTGGTATAATATTAAATTTCAGGACCTATTCTATCATCCTATGTGTACGTCATGTATCCACAATTCCGTATTTATTTTTATATTTCATGTCAAACTTAGACAAATCGTTGTCCGCACATCTCAATGCGACTAATTTAATCACCCACATTTCCAAAACCTAAGTTTTTAAGGTAACTTGGGTGGTATAGTACGAAAGTTCTGGTCCTATTCTTTCATCCTACGTGTACGTCATGCTGACACACTGCCGGATTTATTTTATATTTTATGTCAAACTTAGGTGGATCGCTGTCCACACATCCAAAGCGACTATTTTAATCACCCGTATTTCCAAAACCTAAGTTTTGACGGTAACCTGAGTGGTATAATAATATAGTTCTAATCCTATTCTATCACCCAATGTGTACGTCATGTATCCAAAATTCCGTATTTATTTTTATATCTCATGTCAAACTTAGACAAATCGTTTTCCGCACATCGCATAGCGACTAATTTAATCACCCATATTTCCAAAACCTAAGTTTTTAAGGTAACTTGGGTGGTATAGTACTAAAGTTCTGGTCCTATATCATCACCCTACGTGTACGTCATGCTGACACACTGCCGTAGTTATTTTATATTTTATGTCAAACTTAGGTGGATCACTGTCCACACATCCAAAGCGACTATTTTAATCACCCGTATTTCCAAAACCCAAGTTTTTAAGGTAACTTGGGTGGTATAGTACTAAAGTTCTGGACCTATTCTATCATCCTATGTGTATGTCATGTTGGCACACCTCCGTATTTTTTTTATATTTCGTGTCAAACGTCGACAAATCTCTGTCCGCACATCTCAATGCGACTAATTTAATCACCCATATTTCCAAAACCTAAGTTTTTAAGGTAACTTGGGTGGTATAGTACTAAAGTTCTGGTCCTATATCATCACCCTACGTGTACGTCATGCTGACACACTGCCGTAGTTATTTTATATTTTATGTCAAACTTAGGTGGATCACTGTCCACACATCCAAAGCGACTATTTTAATCACCCGTATTTCCAAAACCTAAGTTTTGACGGTAACCTGAGTGGTATAATAATATAGTTCTAATCCTATTCTATCACCCAATGTGTACGTCATGTATCCAAAATTCCGTATTTATTTTTATATCTCATGTCAAACTTAGACAAATCGTTTTCCGCACATCGCATAGCGACTAATTTAATCACCCATATTTCCAAAACCTAAGTTTTTAAGGTAACTTGGGTGGTATAGTACTAAAGTTCTGGTCCTATTCTTTCATCCTACGTGTACGTAATGTTGGCACACCTCCGTATTTATTTTTATATTTCATGTCAAACTTAGACAAATCGTTGTCCGCACATCGCATAGCGACTAATTTAATCACCCATATTTCCAAAACCTAAGTTTTTACGGTAACTTGGGTGGTATAGTACTAAAGTTCTGGACCTATTCTATCATCCTATGTGTACGTCATGTTGGCACACCTCCGTATTTTTTTTATATTTCGTGTCAAACTTCGACAAATCTCTGTCCGCACATCTCAATGCGACTAATTTAATCACCCATATTTCCAAAACCTACGTTTTTACGGTAACTTGGGTGGTATAATACAGAAGTTCTGGTCCTATTCTATCACCCTATGTGTACGTCATGTATCCACAATTCCGTATTTATTTTTATATTTCATGTAAAACTTAGACTAATCGCTGTCCGCACATCTCAATGCGACTATTTTAATCACCCGTATTTCCAAAACCTAAGTTTTTAAGGTAACTTGGGTGGTATAGTACTAAAGTTCTGGACCTATTCTATCATCCTATGTGTACGTCATGTCGGCACACCTCCGTATTTTTTTATATTTCGTGTCAAACTTCGACAAATCGTTGTCCCCACATCGCATAGCGACTAATTTAATCACCCATATTTCCAAAACCTAAGTTTTTAAGGTAACTTGGGTGGTATAATACTAAATTTCAGGACCTATTCTATCATCCTATGTGTACGTCATGTTGGCACACTTCCGTATTTATTTTATTTTTCATGTCATACTTTGACAAATCGCTGTCCGCACATCTCAATGCGACTACTTTAATCAGCCATATTTCCAAAACCTAAGTTTTTACGGTAACTTGGGTGGTATAATACAGAAGTTCTGGTCCTATTCTATCACCCTACGTGTACGTCATGTATCCACAATTCCGTATTTATTTTTATATTTCATGTGAAACCTAGACAAATCGTTGTCCGCACATCGCATAGCGACTAATTTAATCACCCATATTTCCAAAACCTAAGTTTTTAAGGTAACTTGGGTGTTATAGTAATTTAGTTCTGGTCCTATTCTTTCATCCTACGTGTACGTCATGCTGACACACTGCCGTATTTATTTTATATTTTATGTCAAACTTAGGTGGATCGCTGTCCGCACATCGCATAGCGACTAGTTTAATCACCCATATTTCCAAAACCTAAGTTTTTAAGGTAACTTGGGTGGTATAATACTAAATTTCAGGACCTATTCTATCATCCTATGTGTACGTCATGTTGGCACACTTCCGTATTTATTTTATTTTTCATGTCATACTTTGACAAATCGCTGTCCGCACATCTCAATGCGACTACTTTAATCAGCCATATTTCCAAAACCTAAGTTTTTAAGGTAACTTGGGTGGTATAATATTAAATTTCAGGACCTATTCTATCATCCTATGTGTACGTCATGTATCCACAATTCCGTATTTATTTTTATATTTCATGTCAAACTTAGACAAATCGTTGTCCGCACATCTCAATGCGACTAATTTAATCACCCACATTTCCAAAACCTAAGTTTTTAAGGTAACTTGGGTGGTATAGTACGAAAGTTCTGGTCCTATTCTTTCATCCTACGTGTACGTCATGCTGACACACTGCCGGATTTATTTTATATTTTATGTCAAACTTAGGTGGATCGCTGTCCACACATCCAAAGCGACTATTTTAATCACCCGTATTTCCAAAACCTAAGTTTTGACGGTAACCTGAGTGGTATAATAATATAGTTCTAATCCTATTCTATCACCCAATGTGTACGTCATGTATCCAAAATTCCGTATTTATTTTTATATCTCATGTCAAACTTAGACAAATCGTTTTCCGCACATCGCATAGCGACTAATTTAATCACCCATATTTCCAAAACCTAAGTTTTTAAGGTAACTTGGGTGGTATAGTACTAAAGTTCTGGTCCTATATCATCACCCTACGTGTACGTCATGCTGACACACTGCCGTAGTTATTTTATATTTTATGTCAAACTTAGGTGGATCACTGTCCACACATCCAAAGCGACTATTTTAATCACCCGTATTTCCAAAACCCAAGTTTTTAAGGTAACTTGGGTGGTATAGTACTAAAGTTCTGGACCTATTCTATCATCCTATGTGTATGTCATGTTGGCACACCTCCGTATTTTTTTTATATTTCGTGTCAAACGTCGACAAATCTCTGTCCGCACATCTCAATGCGACTAATTTAATCACCTATATTTCCAAAACCTAAGTTTTTACGGTAACTTGGGTGGTATAATACAGAAGTTCTGGTCCTATTCTATCACCCTACGTGTACGTAATGTTGGCACAACTCCGTATTTATTATTATATTTCATGTCATACTTAAACGAATCGTTTTCCGCACATCGCATAGCGACTAATTTAATCACCCATATTTCCAAAACCTAAGTTTTTAAGGTAACTTGGGTGGTATAGTACTAAAGTTCTGGTCCTATTCTTTCATCCTATGTGTACGTCATGCTGACACACTGCCGTATTTATTTTATATTTTATGTCAAACTTAGGTGGATCGCTGTCCACACATCCAAAGCGACTATTTTAATCACCCGTATTTCCAAAACCTAAGTTTTTAATGTAACTTGGGTGGTATAGTACTAAATTTCAGGACCTATTCTATCATCCTATGTGTACGTCATGTTGGCACACTTCCGTATTTATTTTATTTTTCATGTCATACTTTGATAAATCGCTGTCCGCACATCTCAATGCGACTACTTTAATCAGCCATATTTCCAAAACCTAAGTTTTTACGGTAACTTGGGTGGTATAATACAGAAGTTCTGGTCCTATTTCATCACCCTACGTGTACGTCATGCTGACACACTGCCGTATTTATTTTATATTTTATGTCAAACTTAGGTGGATCACTGTCCACACATCCAAAGCGTCTAATTTAATCACCCATATTTCCAAAACCTAAGTTTTTACGGTAACTTGGGTGGTATAGTACTAAAGTTCTGGTCCTATTCTTTCATCCTACGTGTACGTCATGCTGACACACTGCCGTATTTATTTTATATTTTATGTCAAACTTAGGTGGATCGCTGTCCGCACATCGCATAGCGACTAATTTAATCACCCATATTTCCAAAACCTAAGTTTTTACGGTAACTTGGGTGGTATAGTACTAAAGTTCTGGACCTATTCTATCATCCTATGTGTACGTCATGTTGGCACACTTCCGTATTTATTTTATTTTTCATGTCATACTTTGACAAATCGCTGTCCGCACATCTCAATACGACTACTTTAATCAGCCATATTTCCAAAACCTAAGTTTTTAAGGTAACTTGGGTGGTATAATACTAAATTTCAGGACCTATTCTATCATCCTATGTGTACGTCATGTTGGCACACTTCCGTATTTATTTTATTTTTCATGTCATACTTTGACAAATCGCTGTCCGCACATCTCAATGCGACTACTTTAATCAGCCATATTTCCAAAACCTAAGTTTTTAAGGTAACTTGGGTGGTATAATATTAAATTTCAGGACCTATTCTATCATCCTATGTGTACGTCATGTATCCACAATTCCGTATTTATTTTTATATTTCATGTCAAACTTAGACAAATCGTTGTCCGCACATCTCAATGCGACTAATTTAATCACCCATATTTCCAAAACCTAAGTTTTTAAGGTAACTTGGGTGGTATAGTACTAAAGTTCTGGTCCTATTCTTTCATCCTACGTGTACGTCATGCTGACACACTGCCGGATTTATTTTATATTTTATGTCAAACTTAGGTGGATCGCTGTCCACACATTCAAAGCGACTATTTTAATCACCCGTATTTCCAAAACCTAAGTTTTGACGGTAACCTGAGTGGTATAATAATATAGTTCTAATCCTATTCTATCACCCAATGTGTACGTCATGTATCCAAAATTCCGTATTTATTTTTATATCTCATGTCAAACTTAGACAAATCGTTTTCCGCACATCGCATAGCGACTAATTTAATCACCCATATTTCCAAAACCTAAGTTTTTAAGGTAACTTGGGTGGTATAGTACTAAAGTTCTGGTCCTATTCTTTCATCCTACGTGTACGTAATGTTGGCACACCTCCGTATTTATTTTTATATTTCATGTCAAACTTAGACAAATCGTTGTCCGCACATCGCATAGCGACTAATTTAATCACCCATATTTCCAAAACCTAAGTTTTTACGGTAACTTGGGTTGTATAGTACTAAAGTTCTGGACCTATTCTATCATCCTATGTGTACGTCATGTTGGCACACCTCCGTATTTTTTTTATATTTCGTGTCAAACTTCGACAAATCTCTGTCCGCACATCTCAATGCGACTAATTTAATCACCCATATTTCCAAAACCTAAGTTTTTACGGTAACTTGGGTGGTATAATACAGAAGTTCTGGTCCTATTCTATCACCCTACGTGTACGTAATGTTGGCACACCTCCGTATTTATTATTATATTTCATGTCATACTTAGACAAATCGTTGTCCGCACATCGCATAGCGACTAATTTAATCACCCATATTTCCAAAACCTAAGTTTTTAAGGTAACTTGGGTGGTATAGTACTAAAGTTCTGGTCCTATTCTTTCATCCTATGTGTACGTCATGTTGGCACACTTCCGTATTTATTTTATTTTTCATGTCATACTTTGACAAATCGCTGTCCGCACATCTCAATGCGACTACTTTAATCAGCCATATTTCCAAAACCTAAGTTTTTACGGTAACTTGGGTGGTATAATACAGAAGTTCTGGTCCTATATCATCACCCTACGTGTACGTCATGCTGACACACTGCCGTAGTTATTTTATATTTTATGTCAAACTTAGGTGGATCACTGTCCACACATCCAAAGCGACTATTTTAATCACCCGTATTTCCAAAACCCAAGTTTTTAAGGTAACTTGGGTGGTATAGTACTAAAGTTCTGGACCTATTCTATCATCCTATGTGTATGTCATGTTGGCACACCTCCGTATTTTTTTTATATTTCGTGTCAAACGTCGACAAATCTCTGTCCGCACATCTCAATGCGACTAATTTAATCACCCATATTTCCAAAACCTAAGTTTTTACGGTAACTTGGGTGATATAATACAGAAGTTCTGGTCCTATTCTATCACCCTACGTGTACGTAATGTTGGCACACCTCCGTATTTATTATTATATTTCATGTCATACTTAGACGAATCGTTTTCCGCACATCGCATAGCGACTAATTTAATCACCCATATTTCCAAAACCTAAGTTTTTACGGTAACTTGGGTGGTATAATACAGAAGTTCTGGTCCTATTTCATCACCCTACGTGTACGTCATGCTGACACACTGCCGTATTTATTTTATATTTTATGTCAAACTTAGGTGGATCACTGTCCACACATCCAAAGCGTCTAATTTAATCACCCATATTTCCAAAACCTAAGTTTTTACGGTAACTTGGGTGGTATAGTACTAAAGTTCTGGTCCTATTCTTTCATCCTACGTGTACGTCATGCTGACACACTGCCGTATTTATTTTATATTTTATGTCAAACTTAGGTGGATCGCTGTCCGCACATCGCATAGCGACTAATTTAATCACCCATATTTCCAAAACCTAAGTTTTTACGGTAACTTGGGTGGTATAGTACTAAAGTTCTGGACCTATTCTATCATCCTATGTGTACGTCATGTTGGCACACTTCCGTATTTATTTTATTTTTCATGTCATACTTTGACAAATCGCTGTCCGCACATCTCAATACGACTACTTTAATCAGCCATATTTCCAAAACCTAAGTTTTTAAGGTAACTTGGGTGGTATAATACTAAATTTCAGGACCTATTCTATCATCCTATGTGTACGTCATGTTGGCACACTTCCGTATTTATTTTATTTTTCATGTCATACTTTGACAAATCGCTGTCCGCACATCTCAATGCGACTACTTTAATCAGCCATATTTCCAAAACCTAAGTTTTTAAGGTAACTTGGGTGGTATAATATTAAATTTCAGGACCTATTCTATCATCCTATGTGTACGTCATGTATCCACAATTCCGTATTTATTTTTATATTTCATGTCAAACTTAGACAAATCGTTGTCCGCACATCTCAATGCGACTAATTTAATCACCCATATTTCCAAAACCTAAGTTTTTAAGGTAACTTGGGTGGTATAGTACTAAAGTTCTGGTCCTATTCTTTCATCCTACGTGTACGTCATGCTGACACACTGCCGGATTTATTTTATATTTTATGTCAAACTTAGGTGGATCGCTGTCCACACATCCAAAGCGACTATTTTAATCACCCGTATTTCCAAAACCTAAGTTTTGACGGTAACCTGAGTGGTATAATAATATAGTTCTAATCCTATTCTATCACCCAATGTGTACGTCATGTATCCAAAATTCCGTATTTATTTTTATATCTCATGTCAAACTTAGACAAATCGTTTTCCGCACATCGCATAGCGACTAATTTAATCACCCATATTTCCAAAACCTAAGTTTTTAAGGTAACTTGGGTGGTATAGTACTAAAGTTCTGGTCCTATTCTTTCATCCTACGTGTACGTAATGTTGGCACACCTCCGTATTTATTTTTATATTTCATGTCAAACTTAGACAAATCGTTGTCCGCACATCGCATAGCGACTAATTTAATCACCCATATTTCCAAAACCTACGTTTTTACGGTAACTTGGGTGGTATAGTACTAAAGTTCTGGACCTATTCTATCATCCTATGTGTACGTCATGTTGGCACACCTCCGTATTTTTTTTATATTTCGTGTCAAACTTCGACAAATCTCTGTCCGCACATCTCAATGCGACTAATTTAATCACCCATATTTCCAAAACCTAAGTTTTTACGGTAACTTGGGTGGTATAATACAGAAGTTCTGGTCCTATTCTATCACCCTACGTGTACGTAATGTTGGCACACCTCCGTATTTATTATTATATTTCATGTCATACTTAGACAAATCGTTGTCCGCACATCGCATAGCGACTAATTTAATCACCCATATTTCCAAAACCTAAGTTTTTAAGGTAACTTGGGTGGTATAGTACTAAAGTTCTGGTCCTATTCTTTCATCCTATGTGTACGTCATGTTGGCACACTTCCGTATTTATTTTATTTTTCATGTCATACTTTGACAAATCGCTGTCCGCACATCTCAATGCGACTACTTTAATCAGCCATATTTCCAAAACCTAAGTTTTTACGGTAACTTGGGTGGTATAATACAGAAGTTCTGGTCCTATATCATCACCCTACGTGTACGTCATGCTGACACACTGCCGTAGTTATTTTATATTTTATGTCAAACTTAGGTGGATCACTGTCCACACATCCAAAGCGACTATTTTAATCACCCGTATTTCCAAAATCCAAGTTTTTAAGGTAACTTGGGTGGTATAGTACTAAAGTTCTGGACCTATTCTATCATCCTATGTGTATGTCATGTTGGCACACCTCCGTATTTTTTTTATATTTCGTGTCAAACGTCGACAAATCTCTGTCCGCACATCTCAATGCGACTAATTTAATCACCCATATTTCCAAAACCTAAGTTTTTACGGTAACTTGGGTGGTATAATACAGAAGTTCTGGTCCTATTCTATCACCCTACGTGTACGTAATGTTGGCACACCTCCGTATTTATTATTATATTTCATGTCATACTTAGACGAATCGTTTTCCGCACATCGCATAGCGACTAATTTAATCACCCATATTTCCAAAACCTAAGTTTTTAAGGTAACTTGGGTGGTATAGTACTAAAGTTCTGGTCCTATTCTTTCATCCTATGTGTACGTCATGCTGACACACTGCCGTATTTATTTTATATTTTATGTCAAACTTAGGTGGATCGCTGTCCACACATCCAAAGCGACTATTTTAATCACCCGTATTTCCAAAACCTAAGTTTTTAATGTAACTTGGGTGGTATAGTACTAAATTTCAGGACCTATTCTATCATCCTATGTGTACGTCATGTTGGCACACTTCCGTATTTATTTTATTTTTCATGTCATACTTTGATAAATCGCTGTCCGCACATCTCAATGCGACTACTTTAATCAGCCATATTTCCAAAACCTAAGTTTTTACGGTAACTTGGGTGGTATAATACAGAAGTTCTGGTCCTATTTCATCACCCTACGTGTACGTCATGCTGACACACTGCCGTATTTATTTTATATTTTATGTCAAACTTAGGTGGATCACTGTCCACACATCCAAAGCGTCTAATTTAATCACCCATATTTCCAAAACCTAAGTTTTTACGGTAACTTGGGTGGTATAGTACTAAAGTTCTGGTCCTATTCTTTCATCCTACGTGTACGTCATGCTGACACACTGCCGTATTTATTTTATATTTTATGTCAAACTTAGGTGGATCGCTGTCCGCACATCGCATAGCGACTAATTTAATCACCCATATTTCCAAAACCTAAGTTTTTACGGTAACTTGGGTGGTATAGTACTAAAGTTCTGGACCTATTCTATCATCCTATGTGTACGTCATGTTGGCACACTTCCGTATTTATTTTATTTTTCATGTCATACTTTGACAAATCGCTGTCCGCACATCTCAATACGACTACTTTAATCAGCCATATTTCCAAAACCTAAGTTTTTAAGGTAACTTGGGTGGTATAATACTAAATTTCAGGACCTATTCTATCATCCTATGTGTACGTCATGTTGGCACACTTCCGTATTTATTTTATTTTTCATGTCATACTTTGACAAATCGCTGTCCGCACATCTCAATGCGACTACTTTAATCAGCCATATTTCCAAAACCTAAGTTTTTAAGGTAACTTGGGTGGTATAATATTAAATTTCAGGACCTATTCTATCATCCTATGTGTACGTCATGTATCCACAATTCCGTATTTATTTTTATATTTCATGTCAAACTTAGACAAATCGTTGTCCGCACATCTCAATGCGACTAATTTAATCACCCATATTTCCAAAACCTAAGTTTTTAAGGTAACTTGGGTGGTATAGTACTAAAGTTCTGGTCCTATTCTTTCATCCTACGTGTACGTCATGCTGACACACTGCCGGATTTATTTTATATTTTATGTCAAACTTAGGTGGATCGCTGTCCACACATCCAAAGCGACTATTTTAATCACCCGTATTTCCAAAACCTAAGTTTTGACGGTAACCTGAGTGGTATAATAATATAGTTCTAATCCTATTCTATCACCCAATGTGTACGTCATGTATCCAAAATTCCGTATTTATTTTTATATCTCATGTCAAACTTAGACAAATCGTTTTCCGCACATCGCATAGCGACTAATTTAATCACCCATATTTCCAAAACCTAAGTTTTTAAGGTAACTTGGGTGGTATAGTACTAAAGTTCTGGTCCTATTCTTTCATCCTACGTGTACGTAATGTTGGCACACCTCCGTATTTATTTTTATATTTCATGTCAAACTTAGACAAATCGTTGTCCGCACATCGCATAGCGACTAATTTAATCACCCATATTTCCAAAACCTACGTTTTTACGGTAACTTGGGTGGTATAGTACTAAAGTTCTGGACCTATTCTATCATCCTATGTGTACATCATGTTGGCACACCTCCGTATTTTTTTTATATTTCGTGTCAAACTTCGACAAATCTCTGTCCGCACATCTCAATGCGACTAATTTAATCACTCATATTTCCAAAACCTAAGTTTTTACGGTAACTTGGGTGGTATAATACAGAAGTTCTGGTCCTATTCTATCACCCTACGTGTACGTAATGTTGGCACACCTCCGTATTTATTATTATATTTCATGTCATACTTAGACAAATCGTTGTCCGCACATCGCATAGCGACTAATTTAATCACCCATATTTCCAAAACCTAAGTTTTTAAGGTAACTTGGGTGGTATAGTACTAAAGTTCTGGTCCTATTCTTTCATCCTATGTGTACGTCATGTTGGCACACTTCCGTATTTATTTTATTTTTCATGTCATACTTTGACAAATCGCTGTCCGCACATCTCAATGCGACTACTTTAATCAGCCATATTTCCAAAACCTAAGTTTTTACGGTAACTTGGGTGGTATAATACAGAAGTTCTGGTCCTATATCATCACCCTACGTGTACGTCATGCTGACACACTGCCGTAGTTATTTTATATTTTATGTCAAACTTAGGTGGATCACTGTCCACACATCCAAAGCGACTATTTTAATCACCCGTATTTCCAAAACCCAAGTTTTTAAGGTAACTTGGGTGGTATAGTACTAAAGTTCTGGACCTATTCTATCATCCTATGTGTATGTCATGTTGGCACACCTCCGTATTTTTTTTATATTTCGTGTCAAACGTCGACAAATCTCTGTCCACACATCTCAATGCGACTAATTTAATCACCCATATTTCCAAAACCTAAGTTTTTACGGTAACTTGGGTGGTATAATACAGAAGTTCTGGTCCTATTTCATCACCCTACGTGTACGTCATGCTGACACACTGCCGTATTTATTTTATATTTTATGTCAAACTTAGACGAATCGTTTTCCGCACATCGCATAGCGACTAATTTAATCACCCATATTTCCAAAACCTAAGTTTTTAAGGTAACTTGGGTGGTATAGTACTAAAGTTCTGGTCCTATTCTTTCATCCTATGTGTACGTCATGCTGACACACTGCCGTATTTATTTTATATTTTATGTCAAACTTAGGTGGATCGCTGTCCACACATCCAAAGCGACTATTTTAATCACCCGTATTTCCAAAACCTAAGTTTTTAATGTAACTTGGGTGGTATAGTACTAAATTTCAGGACCTATTCTATCATCCTATGTGTACGTCATGTTGGCACACTTCCGTATTTATTTTATTTTTCATGTCATACTTTGATAAATCGCTGTCCGCACATCTCAATGCGACTACTTTAATCAGCCATATTTCCAAAACCTAAGTTTTTACGGTAACTTAGGTGGTATAATATAGAAGTTCTGGTCCTATTTCATTACCCTACGTGTACGTCATGCTGACACACTGCCGTATTTATTTTATATTTTATGTCAAACTTAGGTGGATCACTGTCCACACATCCAAAGCGTCTAATTTAATCACCCATATTTCCAAAACCTAAGTTTTTACGGTAACTTGGGTGGTATAGTACTAAAGTTCTGGTCCTATTCTTTCATCCTACGTGTACGTCATGCTGACACACTGCCGTATTTATTTTATATTTTATGTCAAAGTTAGGTGGATCGCTGTCCGCACATCGCATAGCGACTAATTTAATCACCCATATTTCCAAAACCTAAGTTTTTACGGTAACTTGGGTGGTATAGTACTAAAGTTCTGGACCTATTCTATCATCCTATGTGTACGTCATGTTGGCACACTTCCGTATTTATTTTATTTTTCATGTCATACTTTGACAAATCGCTGTCCGCACATCTCAATACGACTACTTTAATCAGCCATATTTCCAAAACCTAAGTTTTTAAGGTAACTTGGGTGGTATAATACTAAATTTCAGGACCTATTCTATCATCCTATGTGTACGTCATGTTGGCACACTTCCGTATTTATTTTATTTTTCATGTCATACTTTGACAAATCGCTGTCCGCACATCTCAATATGGCTGATTAAAGTAGTCGCATTGAGATGTGCGGACAGAGATTTGTCGAAGTTTGACACGAAATATAAAAAAAATACGGAGGTGTGCCAACATGACGTACACATAGGATGATAGAATAGGTCCAGAACTTTAGTACTATACCACCCAAGTTACCGTAAAAACTTAGGTTTTGGAAATATGGCTGATTAAAGTAGTCGCATTGAGATGTGCGGACAGCGATTTGTCAAAGTATGACATGAAAAATAAAATAAATACGGAAGTGTGCCAACATGACGTACACATAGGATGATAGAATAGTTCAAGAACTTTAGTACTATACCACCCAAGTTACCTTAAAAACTTAGGTTTTGGAAATACGGGTGATTAAAATAGTCGCTTTGGATGTGTGGACAGCGATCCACCTAAGTTTGACATAAAATATAAAGTAAATACGGCAGTGTGCCAACATTACGTACACGTAGGGTGATAGAATAGGACCAGAACTTCTGTATTATACCACCCAAGTTACCGTAAAAACTTAGGTTTTGGAAATATGGCTGATTAAAGTAGTCGCTATGCAATGTGCGGACAACGATTTGTCCAAGTTTGACATGAAATATAAAAATAAATACGGAATTTTGGATACATGACGTACACATAGGGTGATAGAATAGGACCAGAACTTTAGTACTATACCACCCAAGTTACCGTAAAAACTTAGGTTTTGGAAATATGGGTGATTAAATTAGTCGCTTTGCGATCTGCGGACAACGATTTGTCGAAGTTTGACACGAAATATAAAAAAAATACGGAGGTGTGCCAACATGATGTACACATAGGATGATAGAATAGGTCCAGAACTTTAGTACTATACCACCCAAGTTACCGTAAAAACTTAGGTTTTGGAAAAATGGGTGATTAAACTAGTCGCTATGCGATGTGCGGACAACGATTTGTCTAAGTTTGACATGAAATATAAAAATAAATACGGAGGTGTGCCAACATTACGTACACGTAGGGTGATAGAATAGGACCAGAATTTCTGTATTATACCACCCAAGTTACCGTAAAAACTTAGGTTTTGGAAATGTGGGTGATTAAATTAGTCGCTATGCGATGTGCGGACAACGATTTGTCTAAGTATGACATGAAATATAAAAATAAATACGGAATTGTGGATACATGACGTACACATAGGGTGATAGAATAGGACCAGAACTTCTGTATTATACCACCCAAGTTACCGTAAAAACGTAGGTTTTGGAAATATGGGTGATTAAATTAGTCGCATTGAGATGTGCGGACAACGATTTGTCTAAGTTTGACATGAAATATAAAAATAAATACGGAATTTTGGATACATGACGTACACATAGGGTGATAGAATAGGACCAGAACTATAGTATTATACCACTCAGGTTATCCGAAAAACTTAGGTTTTGGAAATATGGGTAATTAAAATAGTCGCTTTGGATGTGTGGACAGCGATCCGCCTAAGTTTTACATGAAATATAAAATAAATACGCGAGTGTGCCAACAAGACGTACACATAGGGTGATAGAATAGGACCAGAACTTCTGTATTATACCACCCAAGTTACCGTAAAAACTTAGGTTTTGGAAATATGGCTGATTAAAGTAGTCGCATTGAGATGTGCGGACAGCGATTTGTCAAAGTATGACATGAAAAATAAAAATAAATACTGAATTGTGGATACATGACGTACACATAGGGTGATAGAATAGGACCAGAACTTCTGTATTATACCACCCAAGTTACCGTAAAAACTTAGGTTTTGGAAATATGGCTGATTAAAGAAGTCGCATTGAGATGTGCGGACAGCGATTTGTCAAAGTATGACATGAAAAATAAAATAAATACGGAAGTGTGCCAACATGACGTACACATAGGATGAAAGAATAGGACCAGAACTTTAGTACTTTACCACCCAAGTTACCTTAAAAACTTAGGTTTTGGAAATACGGGTGATTAAAATAGTCGCTTTGGATGTGTGGACAGTGATCCACCTAAGTTTGACATAAAATATAAAATAAATACGGCAGTATGTCAGCATGACGTACACGTTGGGTGATGAAATAGGACCAGAACTTCTGTATTATACCACCCAAGTAACCGTAAAAACTTAGGTTTTGGAAATATGGCTGATTAAAGTAGTCGCATTGAGATGTGCGGACAGCGATTTGTCAAAGTATGACATGAAAAATAAAATAATTACGGAAGTGTGCCAACATGACGTACACATAGGATGATAGAATAGGTCCTGAAATTTAGTATTATACCACCCAAGTTACCTTAAAAACTTAGGTTTTGGAAATATGGGTGATTAAATTAGTCGCTATGCGATGTGCGGACAACGATTTGTCTAAGTTTGACATGAAATATAAAAATAAATACGGAATTGTGGATACATGACGTACACATAGGGTGATAGAATAGGACCAGAACTTCTGTATTATACCACCCAATTTTCCGTAAAAACTTAGGTTTTGGAAATATGGGTGATTAAATTAGTCGCTATGCGATGTGCGGACAACGATTTGTCTAAGTTTGACATGAAATATAAAAATAAATACGGAGGTGTGCCAACATTACGTACACGTAGGGTGATAGAATAGGACCAGAACTTCTGTATTATACCACCCAAGTTACCGTAAAAACTTAGGTTTTGGAAATATGGGTGATTAAATTAGTCGCTATGCGATGTGCGGACAACGATTTGTCTAAGTTTGACATGAAATATAAAAATAAATACGGAATTGTGGATACATGACGTACACATAGGATGATAGAATAGGTCCTGAAATTTAGTATTATACCACCCAAGTTACCGTAAAAACTTAGGTTTTGGAAATATGGCTGATTAAAGTAGTCGCATTGAGATGTGCGGACAGCGATTCCATATTTCCAAAACCTAAGTTTTTAAGGTAACTTGGGTGGTATAGTACTAAAGTTCTGGACCTATTCTATCATACTATGTGTACGTCATGTTGGAACACTTCCGTATTTATTTTATATTTCATGTCAAACTTAGACAAATCGCTGTCCGCCCATCGCAAAGCGACTACTTTAATCAGCCATATTTCAAAAACCCAAGTTTTTACGGTAACTTGGGTGGTATAATACAGAAGTTCTGGTCCTATTCTATCACCCTATGTGTACGTCTTGTTGGCACACTCGCGTATTTATTTTATATTTCATGTCAAACTTAGGCGGATCGCTGTCCACACATCCAAAGCGACTATTTTAATTACCCATATTTCCAAAACCTAAGTTTTTCGGATAACCTGAATGGTATAATACTATAGTTCTGGTCCTATTCTATCACCCTATGTGTACGTCATGTATCCAAAATTCCGTATTTATTTTTATATTTCATGTCAAACTTAGACAAATCGTTGTCCGCACATCTCAATGCGACTAATTTAATCACCCATATTTCCAAAACCTAAGTTTTTACGGTAACTTGGGTGGTATAATACAGAAGTTCTGGTCCTATTCTATCACCCTATGTGTACGTCATGTATCCACAATTCCGTATTTATTTTTATATTTCATGTCAAACTTAGACAAATCGCTGTCCGCACATCTCAATGCGACTACTTTAATCAGCCATATTTCCAGAACCTAAGTTTTTACGGTAACTTGGGTGGTATAGTACTAAAGTTCTAGACCTATTCTATCATCCTATGTGTACGTCATGTTGGCACACTTCCGTATTTATTTTATTTTTCATGTCATACTTTGACAAATCGCTGTCCGCACATCTCAATGCGACTACTTTAATCAGCCATATTTCCAAAACCTAAGTTTTTAAGGTAACTTGGGTGGTATAATACTAAATTTCAGGACCTATTCTATCATCCTATGTGTACGTCATGTATCCACAATTCCGTATTTATTTTTATATTTCATGTCAAACTTAGACAAATCGTTGTCCGCACATCTCAATGCGACTACTTTAATCAGCCATATTTCCAAAACCTAAGTTTTTAAGGTAACCTGGGTGGTATAATACTAAATTTCAGGACCGATTCTATCATCCTATGTGTACGTCATGTTGGCACACTTCCGTATTTATTTTATTTTTCATGTCATACTTTGACAAATCGCTGTCCACACATCTCAATATGGCTGATTAAAGTAGTCGCATTGAGATGTGCGGACAGAGGTTTGTCGAAGTTTGACACGAAATATAAAAAAATACGGAGGTGTGCCAACATGACGTACACATAGGATGATAGAATAGGTCCAGAACTTTAGTACTATACCACCCAAGTTACCGTAAAAACTTAGGTTTTGTAAATATGGCTGATTAAAGTAGTCGCATTGAGATGTGCGGACAGCGATTTGTCAAAGTATGACATGAAAAATAAAATAAATACGGAAGTGTGCCAACATGACGTACACATAGGATGATAGAATAGGTCAAGAACTTTAGTACTATACCACCCAAGTTACCTTAAAAACTTAGGTTTTGGAAATACGGGTGATTAAAATAGTCGCTTTGGATGTGTGGACAGCGATCCACCTAAGTTTGACATAAAATATAAAGTAAATACGGCAGTGTGCCAACATTACGTACACGTAGGGTGATAGAATAGGACCAGAACTTCTGTATTATACCACCCAAGTTAAAACTTAGGTTTTGGAAATATGGCTGATTAAAGTAGTCGCTATGCGATGTGCGGACAACGATTTGTCCAAGTTTGACATGAAATATAAAAATAAATACGGAATTTTGGATACATGACGTACACATAGGGTGATAGAATAGGACCAGAACTTCTGTATTATACCACCCAAGTTACCGTAAAACTTAGGTTTTGGAAATATGGCTGATTTAAGTAGTCGCATTGAGATGTGCGGACAGAGATTTGTCGAAGTTTGACACGAAATATAAAAAAAATACGGAGGTGTGCCAACATGACGTACACATAGGATGATAGAATAGGTCCAGAACTTTAGTACTTTACCACCCAAGTTACCGTAAAAACTTAGGTTTTGGAAATATGGGTGATTAAATTAGTCGCTTTGCGATCTGCGGACAACGATTTGTCGAAGTTTGACACGAAATATAAAAAAAATACGGAGGGTTGTGCCAACATGATGTACACATAGGATGATAGAATAGGTCCAGAACTTTAGTAACTATACCACCCAAGTTACCGTAAAAACTTAGGTTTTGGAAAAATGGGTGATTAAACTAGTCGCTATGCGATGTGCGGACAACGATTTGTCTAAGTTTGACATGAAATATAAAAATAAATACGGAGGTGTGCCAACATTACGTACACGTAGGGTGATAGAATAGGACCAGAATTTCTGTATTATACCACCCAAGTTACCGTAAAAACTTAGGTTTTGGAAATATGGGTGATTAAATTAGTCGCTATGCGATGTGCGGACAACGATTTGTCTAAGTATGACATGAAATATAAAAATAAATACGGAATTGTGGATACATGGCGTACACATAGGGTGATAGAATAGGACCAGAACTTCTGTATTATACAACCCAAGTTACCGTAAAAACGTAGGTTTTGGAAATATGGGTGATTAAATTAGTCGCATTGAGATGTGCGGACAACGATTTGTCTAAGTTTGACATGAAATATAAAAATAAATACGGAATTTTGGATACATGACGTACACATAGGGTGATAGACTAGGACCAGAACTATAGTATTATACCACTCAGGTTATCCGAAAAACTTAGGTTTTGGAAATATGGGTAATTAAAATAGTCGCTTTGGATGTGTGGACAGCGATCCGCCCTAAGTTTTACATGAAATATAAAATAAATACGCGAGTGTGCCAACAAGACGTACACATAGGGTGATAGAATAGGACCAGAACTTCTGTATTATACCACCCAAGTTACCGTAAAAACTTAGGTTTTAGAAATATGGCTGATTAAAGTAGTCGCATTGAGATGTGCGGACAGCGATTTGTCAAAGTATGACATGAAAAATAAAAATAAATACTGAATTGTGGATACATGACGTACACATAGGGTGATAGAATAGGACCAGAACTTCTGTATTATACCACCCAAGTTACCGTAAAAACTTAGGTTTTGGAAATATGGCTGATTAAAGTAGTCGCATTGAGATGTGCGGACAGCGATTTGTCAAAGTATGACATGAAAAATAAAATAAATACGGAAGTGTGCCAACATGACGTACACATAGGATGAAAGAATAGGACCAGAACTTTAGTACTATACCACCAAAGTTACCGTAAAAACTTAGGTTTTGGAAATACGGGTGATTAAAATAGTCGCTTTGGATGTGTGGACAGTGATCCACCTAAGTTTGACATAAAATATAAAATAAATACGGCAGTATGTCAGCATGACGTACACGTTGGGTGATGAAATAGGACCAGAACTTCTGTATTATACCACCCAAGTAACCGTAAAAACTTAGGTTTTGGAAATATGGCTGATTAAAGTAGTCGCATTGAGATGTGCGGACAGCGATTTGTCAAAGTATGACATGAAAAATAAAATAATTACGGAAGTGTGCCAACATGACGTACACATAGGATGATAGAATAGGTCCTGAAATTTAGTATTATACCACCCAAGTTACCTTAAGAACTTAGGTTTTGGAAATATGGGTGATTAAATTAGTCGCTATGCGATGTGCGGACAACGATTTGTCTAAGTTTGACATGAAATATAAAAATAAATACGGAATTGTGGATACATGACGTACACATAGGATGATAGAATAGGTCCTGAAATTTAGTATTATACCACCCAAGTTACCGTAAAAACTTAGGTTTTGGAAATATGGCTGATTAAAGTAGTCGCATTGAGATGTGCGGACAGCGATTCCATATTTCCAAAACCTAAGTTTTTAAGGTAACTTGGGTGGTATAGTACTAAAGTTCTAAACCTATTCTATCATCCTATGTGTACGTCATGTTGGCACACTTCCGTAATTATTTTATTTTTCATGTCATACTTTGACAAATCGCTGTCCGCACATCTCAATGCGACTACTTTAATCAGCCATATTTCCAAAACCTAAGTTTTTACGGTTACTTGGGTGGTATAATACAGAAGTTCTGGTCCTATTTCATCACCCAACGTGTACGTCATGCTGACATACTGCCGTATTTATTTTATATTTTATGTCAAACTTAGGTGGATCACTGTCCACACATCCAAAGCGACTATTTTAATCACCCGTATTTCCAAAACCTAAGTTTTTACGGTAACTTGGGTGGTATAGTACTAAAAGTCTGGACCTATTCTATCATCCTATGTGTACGTCATGTTGGCACACCTCCATATTTTTTTTATATTTCGTGTCATACTTTGACAAATCGCTGTCCGCACATCTCAATGCGACTACTTTAATCAGCCATATTTCCAAAACCTAAGTTTTTACGGTAACTTGGGTGGTATAATACAGACGTTCTGGTCCTATTCTATCACCCTACGTGTACGTACTGTTGGCAACCCTCCGTATTTATTATTATATTTCATGTCATACTTAGACAAATCGTTGTCCGCACGTCGCATAGCGACTAATTTAATCACCCATATTTCGAAAACCTAAGTTTTTAAGGTAACTTGGGTGGTATAATACTAAATTTCTGGTCCTATTTTATCACCCTATGTGGATGTCATGTATCCACAATTCCGTATTTATTTTTATATTTCATGTCATACTTTGACAAATCGCTGTCTGCACATCTCAATGCAACTATTTTAATCAACCGTATTTCCAAAACCTAAGTTTTTAAGGTAACTTGGGTGGTATAGTACTAAAGTTCTGGACCTATTCTATCATCTTATGTGTACGTCATGTTGGCACACCTCCATATTTTTGTTATATTTCGTGTCAAACTTCGACAAATCTCTGTCCGCACATCTCAATGCGACTACTTTAATCAGCCATATTTCCAAAACCTAAGTTTTTACGGTAACTTGGGTGGTATAGTAGTAAAGTTCTGGACCTATTCTATCATCCTATGTGTACGTAGTGTTGGCACACCTCCGTATTTATTATTATATTTCATGTCATACTTAGACAAATCGTTGTCCGCACATCGTAGAGCGACTAATTTAATCACCCATATTTCCAAAACCTAAGTTTTTAAGGTAACTTGGGTGGTATAGTACTAAAGTTCTGGTCCTATTCTTTCATCCTACGTGTAAGTCATGCTGACACACTGCCGTATTTATTTTATTTTTCATGTCATACTTAGACAAATCGCTGTCCGCACATCTCAATGCGCCTACTTTAATCAGTCATATTTCCAAAACCTTAGTTTTTACGGTAACTTGGGTGGTATAATACAGACTTTCTGGTCCTATTCTATCACCCTATGTGACCGTAATGTTGGCACACTTCCGTATTTATTTCTATATTACATGTCAAACTTAGACAAATCGCTGTCCGCACATCTCAATGCGACTACTTTAATCAGCCATATTTCCAAAACCTAAGTTTTTAAGGTAACTTGGGTGGTATAGTACTAAAGTTCTGGTCCTATTCTATCACCCTATGTGTACGTCATGTATCCACAATTCCGTATTTATTTTTATATTTCATGTCAATCTTAGACAAATCGTTGTCCGCACATCGCATAGCGACTAATTTAATCACCCATATTTCCAAAACCTAAGTTTTTACGGTAACTTGGGTGGTATAATACAGAAGTTCTGGTCCTATTCTATCACCCTATGTGTACGTCATGTATCCACAATTCCGTATTTATTTTTATATTTCATGTCAAACTTAGACAAATCGCTGTCCGCACATCTCAATGCGACTACTTTAATCAGCCATATTTCCAAAACCTAAGTTTTTACGGTAACTTGGGTGGTATAGTACTAAAGTTCTGGACCTATTCTATCATCCTATGTGTACGTCATGTTGGCACACCTCCGTATTTTTTTTTATATTTCGTGTCAAACTTCGACAAATCTCTGTCCGCACACCTCAATGCGACTACTTTAATCAGCCATATTTCCAAAACCTAAGTTTTTACGGTAACTTGGGTGGTATAATACAGAAGTTCTGGTCCTATTCTATCACCCTACGTGTACGTAATGTTGGCACACCTCCGTATTTATTATTATATTTCATGTCATACTTAGAAAAATCGTTGTCCGCACATCGCATAGCGACTAATTTAATCACCCATATTTCCAAAACCTAAGTTTTTAAGGTAACTTGGGTGGTATAGTACTAAAGTTCTGGACCTATTCTATCATCCTATGTGTACGTCATGTTGGCACACCTCCGTATTTTTTTTATATTTCGTGTCAAACTTCGACAAATCTCTGTCCGCACATCTCAATGCGACTACTTTAATCAGCCATATTTCCAAAACCTAAGTTTTTACGGTAACTTGGATGGAAAAATACAGAAGTTCTGGTCCTATTCTATCACCCTACGTGTACGTAATGTTGGCACACCTCCGTATTTATTATTATATTTCATGTCATACTTAGACAAATCGTTGTCCGCACATCGCATAGCGACTAATTTAATCACCCATATTTCCAAAACCTAAGTTTTTACGGTAACTTGGGTGGTATAATACAGAAGTTCTGGTCCTATTCTATCACCCTATGTGTACGTAATGTTGGCACAACTCCGTATTTATTTTTATATTTCATGTCAAACTTAGACAAATCGTTGTCCGCACATCGCATAGCGACTAATTTAATCACCCATATTTCCAAAACCTAAGTTTTTACGGTAACTTGGGTGGTATAGTACTAAAGTTCTGGACCTATTCTATCATCCTATGTGTACGTCATGTTGGCACACCTCCGTATTTTTTTTATATTTCGTGTCAAACTTCGACAAATCGTTGTCCTCACATCGCATAGCGACTAATTTAATCACCCATATTTCCAAAACCTAAGTTTTTACGGTAACTTGGGTGGTATAATACAGAAGTTCTGGTCCTATTCTATCACCCTATGTGTACGTCATGTATCCACAATTCCGTATTTATTTTTATATTTCATGTCAAACTTAGTCAAATCGTTGC
The DNA here is from genome assembly GCA_035578135.1 of Flexamia atlantica. Lineage (NCBI taxonomy): Eukaryota > Metazoa > Arthropoda > Insecta > Hemiptera > Cicadellidae > Flexamia > Flexamia atlantica. Next base: position 156,277 of record JAQJVK010000102.1, read on the forward strand.
CCGCACATCGCATAGCGACTAATTTAATCACCCATATTTCCAAAACCTAAGTTTTTAAGGTAATTTGGGTGGTATAATACTAAATTTCAGGACCTATTCTATCATCCTATGTGTACGTCATGTTGGCACACTTCCGTATTTATTTTATTTTTCATGTCATACTTTGACAAATCGCTGTCCGCCCATCGCAAAGCGACTACTTTAATCAGCCATATTTCCAAAACCCAAGTTTTTACGGTAACTTGGGTGGTATAATACAGAAGTTCTGGTCCTATTCTATTACCCTATGTGTACGTCTTGTTGGCACACTCGCGTATTTATTTTATATTTCATGTCAAACTTAGGCGGATCGCTGTCCACACATCCAAAGCGACTATTTTAATTACACATATTTCCAAAACCTAAGTTTTTCAGATAACCTGAGTGGTATAATACTATAGTTCTGGTCCTATTCTATCACCCTATGTGTACGTCATGTATCCACAATTCCGTATTTATTTTTATATTTCATGTCAAACTTAGACAAATCGTTGTCCATACATCACATAGCGACTAATTTAATCACCCATATTTCCAAAGCCTAAGTATTTAAGGTAACTTGGGTGGTATAATACTAAATTTCAGGACCTATTCTATCATCCTATGTGTACGTCATGTTGGCACACTTCCATATTTATTTTATTTTTCATGTCATACTTTGACAAATCGCTGTCCGCACATCTCAATGCGACTACTTTAATCAGCCATATTTCCAAAACCTAAGTTTTTACGGTAACTTGGGTGGTATAATACAGAAGTTCTGGTCCTATTTCATCACCCTACGTGTACGTCATGCTGACACACTGCCGTATTTATTTTATATTTTATGTCAAACTCAGGTGGATCACTGTCCACACATCCAAAGCGACTATTTTAATCACCCGTATTTCCAAAACCTAAGTTTTTAAGGTAACTTGGGTGGTATAGTACTAAAGTTCTGGACCTATTCTATCATTCTATGTGTACGTCATGTTGGCACACCTTCTAATTTTTTTTATATTTCGTGTCAAACTTCGACAAATCTCTGTCCGCACATCTCAATGCGACTACTTTAATCAGCCATATTTCCAAAACCTAAGTTTTTACGGTAACTTGGGTGGTATAATACAGAAGTTCTGGTCCTATTCTATCACCCTACGTGTACGTAATGTTGGCACACCTCCGTATTTATTATTATATTTCATGTCAAACTTAGACAAATCGTTGTCCGCACATCGCATAGCGACTACTTTAATCAGCCATATTTCCAAAACCTAAGTTTTTACGGTAACTTGGGTGGTATAATACAGAAGTTATGGTCCTATTCTATCACCCTATGTGTACGTCATGTATCCACAATTCCGTATTTATTTTTATTTTTCATGTCAAACTTAGACAAATCGCTGTCCGCACATCTCAATGCGACTACTTTAATCAGCCATATTTCCAAAACCTAAGTTTTTACGGTAACTTGGGTGGTATAGTACTAAAGTTCTGGACCTATTCTATCATCCTATGTGTACGTCATGTTGGCACACCTCCGTATTTTTTTTTATATTTCGTGTCAAACTTCGACAAATCTCTGTCCGCACATCTCAATGCGACTACTTTAATCAGCCATATTTCCAAAACCTAAGTTTTACGGTAACTTGGGTGGTATAATACAGAAGTTCTGGTCCAATTCTATCACCCTACGTGTACGTAATGTTGGCACACCTCCGTATTTATTATTATATTTCATGTCATACTTAGACAAATCGTTGTCCGCACATCGCATAGCGACTAATTTAATCACCCATATTTCCAAAACCTAAGTTTTTACGGTAACTTGGGTGGTATAATACAGAAGTTCTGGTCCTATTCTATCACCCTACGTGTACGTAATGTTGGCACACCTCCGTATTTATTTTTATATTTCATGTCAAACTTAGACAAATCGTTGTCCGCACATCGCATAGCGACTAATTTAATCAGCCATATTTCCAAAACCTAAGTTTTTACGGTAACTTGGGTGGTATAATACAGAAGTTCTGGTCCTATTCTATCACCCTATGTGTACGTCATGTATCCACAATTCCGTATTTATTTTTATATTTCATGTCAAACTTAGACAAATCGTTGTCCGCACATCGCATAGCAACTAATTTAATCACCCATATTTCCAAAACCTAAGTTTTTAAGGTAACTTGGGTGGTATAATACTAACTTTCAGGACCTATTCTATCATCCTATGTGTACGTCATGTTGGCACACCTCCGTATTTATTTAATTTTTCATGTCATACTTCGACAAATCTCTGTCCGCACATCTCAATGCGACTAATTTAATCAGCCATATTTCCAAAACCTAAGTTTATACGGTAACTTGGGTGGTATAATACAGAAGTTCTGGTCCTATTCTATCACCCTACGTGTACGTAATGTTGGCACACCTCCGTATTTATTATTATATTTCATGTCATACTTAGACAAATCGTTGTCCGCACATAGCATAGCGACTAATTTAATCACCCATATTTCCAAAACCTAAGTTTTTAAGGTAACTTGGGTGGTATACTACTAAAGTTCTGGTCCTATTCTTTCATCCTACGTGTACGTCATGCTTACACACTGCTGTATTTATTTTATATTTTATGTCAAACTTAGGTAGATCGCTGTCCACACATCCAAAGCGACTATTTTAATCACCCGTATTTCCAAAACCTAAGTTTTGACGGTAACCTGAGTGGTATAATAATATAGTTCTAATCCTATTCTATCACCCAATGTGTACGTCATGTATCCAAAATTCCGTATTTATTTTTTTATTTCGTGTCAAACTTAGACAAATCGTTGTCCGCACATCGCATAGCGTCTAATTTAATCACCCATATTTCCAAAACCTAAGTTTTTAAGGTAACTTGGGTGGTATAGTACTAAAGTTCTGGACCTATTCTATCATCCTATGTGTACGTCATGTTGGCACACCTCCGTATTTTTTTTATATTTCGTGTCAAACTTCGCTAAATCTCTGTCCGCACATCTCAATGGGACTACTTTAATCAGCCATATTTCCAAAACCTAAGTTTTTTCGGTAACTTGGGTGGTATAATACAGAAGTTCTGGTCCTATTCTATCACCCTACGTGTACGTAATGTTGGCACACCTCCGTATTTATTATTATATTTCATGTCATACTTAGACAAATCGTTGTCCGCACATCGCATAGCGACTAATTTAATCACCCATATTTCCAAAACCTAAGTTGTTAAGGTAACTTGGGTGGTATAGTACTAATGTTCTGGTCCTATTCTTTCATCCTACGTGTACGTCATGCTGACACACTGCCGTATTTATTTTATTTTTCATGTCATACTTAGACAAATCGCTGTCCGCACATCTCAATGCGACTACTTTAATCAGCCATATTTCCAAAACCTAAGTTTTTACGGTAATTTGGGTGGTATAATACAGAAGTTCTGGTCCTATTCTATCACCCTATGTGTACGTCATGTATCCACAATTCCGTATTTATTTTTATATTTAATGTCAAACTTAGACAAATCGCTGTCCGCACATCTCAATGCGACTAATTTAATCAGCCATATTTCCAAAACCTAAGTTTTTACGGTAACTTGGGTGGTATAGTACTAAAGTTCTGGTCCTATTCTGTCACCCTACGTGTACGTAATGTTGGCACACTTCCGTATTTATTTTATTTTTCATGTCAAACTTCGACAAATCGTTGTCCGCACATCGCATAGCGACTAATTTAATCACCCATATTTCCAAAACCTAAGTTTTTACGGTAACTTGGATGGTATAGTACTAAAGTTCTGGACCTATTCTATCATCCTATGTGTACGTCATGTTGGTCACACTTCCGTATTTTTTTTATATTTCGTGTCAAACTTCGACAAATCTCTGTCCGCACATCTCAATGCGACTACTTTAATCAGCCATATTTCTAAAACCTAAGTTTTTACGGTAACTTGGGTGGTATAATACAGAAGTTCTGGTCCTATTCTATCACCCTACGTGTACGTAATGTTGGCACACCTCCGTATTTATTATTATATTTCATGTCATACTTAGACAAATCGTTGTCCGCACATCGCATAGCGACTAATTTAATCACCCATATTTCCAAAACCTAAGTTTTTAAGGTAACTTGGGTGGTATAGTACTAAAGTTCTGGACCTATTCTATCATCCTATGTGTACGTCATGTTGGCACACCTCCGTATTTTTTTTATATTTCGTGTCAAACTTCGACAAAACTCTGTCCGCACATCTCAATGCGACTACTTTAATCAGCCATATTTCCAAAACCTAAGTTTTTACGGTAACTTGGGTGGTATAATACAGAAGTTCTGGTCCTATTCTATCAACCTACGTGTACGTAATGTTGGCAAACCTCCGTATTTATTATTATATTTCATGTCATACTTAGACAAATCGTTGTCCGCACATCGCATAGCGACTAATTTAATCACCCATATTTCCAAAACCTAAGTTTTTAAGGTAACTTGGGTGGTATAGTACTAAAGTTCTGGTCCTATTCTATCACCCTACGTGTACGTAATGTTGGCACACCTCCGTATTTATTATTATATTTCATGTCAAACTTAGACAAATCGTTGTCCGCACATCGCATAGCGACTAATTTAATCACTTATATTTCCAAAACCTAAGTTTTTACGGTAACTTGGGTGGTATAGTACTAAAGTTCTGGACCTATTCTATCATCCTATGTGTACGTCATGTTGGCACACCTCCGTATTTTTTTTATATTTCGTGTCAAACTTCGACAAATCTCTGTCCGCACATCTCAATGCGACTACTTTAATCAGCCATATTTCCAAAACCTAAGTTTTTACGGTAACTTGGGTGGTATAATACAGAAGTTCCGGTCCTATTCTATCACCCTACGTGTACGTAATGTTGGCACACCTCCGTATTTATTATTATATTTCATGTCATACTTAGACAAATCGTTGTCCGCTCATCGCATAGCGACTAATTTAATCACCCATATTTCCAAAACCTAAGTTTTTACGGTAACTTGGGTGGTATAATACAGAAGTTCTGGACCTATTCTATCATCCTATGTGTACGTCATGTTGGCACACCTCCGTATTTTTTTTATATTTCGTGTCAAACTTCGACAAATCTCTGTCCGCACATCTCAATGCGACTACTTTAATCAGCCTTATTTCCAAAACCTAAGTTTTTACGGTAACTTGGGTGGTATAATACAGAAGTTCTGGTCCTATTCTATCACCCTACGTGTACGTAATGTTGGCACACCTCCGTATTTATTATTATATTTCATGTCAACTTAGACAAATCGTTGTCCGCACATCGCATAGCGACTAATTTAATCACCCATATTTCCAAAACCTAAGTTTTTACGGTAACTTGGGTGGTATAATACAGAAGTTCTGGTCCTATTCTATCACCTACGTGTACGTAATGTTGGCACACCTCCGTATTTATTTTTATATTTCATGTCAAACTTAGACAAATCGTTGTCCGCACATCGCATATCGACTAATTTAATCACCCATATTTCCAAAACCTAAGTTTTTACGGTAACTTGGTTGGTATAATACAGAAGTTCTGGTCCTATTCTATCACCCTATGTGTACGTCATGTATCCACAATTCCGTATTTATTTTTATATTTCATGTCAAACTTAGACAAATCGCTGTCCGCACATCTCAATGCGACTACTTTAATCAGCCATATTTCCAAAACCTAAGTTTTTACGGTAACTTGTATGGTATAGTACTAAAGTTCTGGACCTATTCTATCATCCTATGTGTACGTCATGTTGGCACACCTCCGTATTTTTTTTATATTTCGTGTCAAACTTCGACAAATCGTTGTCCGCACATCGCATAGCGACTAATTTAATCACCCATATTTCCAAAACCTAAGTTTTTACGGTAACTTGGGTGGTATAATACAGAAGTTCTGGTCCTATTCTATCACCCTATGTGTACGTCATGTATCCACAATTCCGTATTTATTTTTATATTTCATGTCAAACTTAGACAAATCGTTGTCCGCACATCGCATAGCGACTAATTTAATCACCCATATTTCCAAAACCTAAGTTTTTACGGTAACTTGGATGGTATAGTACTAAAGTTCTGGACCTATTCTATCATCCTATGTGTACGTCATGTTGGTCACACTTCCGTATTTTTTTTATATTTCGTGTCAAACTTCGACAAATCTCTGTCCGCACATCTCAATGCGACTACTTTAATCAGCCATATTTCTAAAACCTAAGTTTTTACGGTAACTTGGGTGGTATAATACAGAAGTTCTGGTCCTATTCTATCACCCTACGTGTACGTAATGTTGGCACACCTCCGTATTTATTATTATATTTCATGTCAACTTAGACAAATCGTTGTCCGCACATCGCATAGCGACTAATTTAATCACCCATATTTCCAAAACCTAAGTTTTTACGGTAACTTGGGTGGTATAATACAGAAGTTCTGGTCCTATTCTATCACCTACGTGTACGTAATGTTGGCACACCTCCGTATTTATTTTTATATTTCATGTCAAACTTAGACAAATCGTTGTCCGCACATCGCATATCGACTAATTTAATCACCCATATTTCCAAAACCTAAGTTTTTACGGTAACTTGGGTGGTATAATACAGAAGTTCTGGTCCTATTCTATCACCCTATGTGTACGTCATGTATCCACAATTCCGTATTTATTTTTATATTTCATGTCAAACTTAGACAAATCGCTGTCCGCACATCTCAATGCGACTACTTTAATCAGCCATATTTCCAAAACCTAAGTTTTTACGGTAACTTGTATGGTATAGTACTAAAGTTCTGGACCTATTCTATCATCCTATGTGTACGTCATGTTGGCACACCTCCGTATTTTTTTTATATTTCGTGTCAAACTTCGACAAATCGTTGTCCGCACATCGCATAGCGACTAATTTAATCACCCATATTTCCAAAACCTAAGTTTTTACGGTAACTTGGGTAATATAATACAGAAGTTCTGGTCCTATTCTATCACCCTATGTGTACGTCATGTATCCACAATTCCGTATTTATTTTTATATTTCATGTCAAACTTAGACAAATCGTTGTCCGCACATCGCATAGCGACTAATTTAATCACCCATATTTCCAAAACCTAAGTTTTTACGGTAACTTGGATGGTATAGTACTAAAGTTCTGGACCTATTCTATCATCCTATGTGTACGTCATGTTGGTCACACTTCCGTATTTTTTTTATATTTCGTGTCAAACTTCGACAAATCTCTGTCCGCACATCTCAATGCGACTACTTTAATCAGCCATATTTCTAAAACCTAAGTTTTTACGGTAACTTGGGTGGTATAATACAGAAGTTCTGGTCCTATTCTATCACCCTACGTGTACGTAATGTTGGCACACCTCCGTATTTATTATTATATTTCATGTCATACTTAGACAAATCGTTGTCCGCACATCGCATAGCGACTAATTTAATCACCCATATTTCCAAAACCTAAGTTTTTAAGGTAACTTGGGTGGTATAGTACTAAAGTTCTGGACCTATTCTATCATCCTATGTGTACGTCATGTTGGCACACCTCCGTATTTTTTTTATATTTCGTGTCAAACTTCGACAAAACTCTGTCCGCACATCTCAATGCGACTACTTTAATCAGCCATATTTCCAAAACCTAAGTTTTTACGGTAACTTGGGTGGTATAATACAGAAGTTCTGGTCCTATTCTATCAACCTACGTGTACGTAATGTTGGCAAACCTCCGTATTTATTATTATATTTCATGTCTTACTTAGACAAATCGTTGTCCGCACATCGCATAGCGACTAATTTAATCACCCATATTTCCAAAACCTAAGTTTTTAAGGTAACTTGGGTGGTATAGTACTAAAGTTCTGGTCCTATTCTATCACCCTACGTGTACGTAATGTTGGCACACCTCCGTATTTATTATTATATTTCATGTCAAACTTAGACAAATCGTTGTCCGCACATCGCATAGCGACTAATTTAATCACTTATATTTCCAAAACCTAAGTTTTTACGGTAACTTGGGTGGTATAGTACTAAAGTTCTGGACCTATTCTATCATCCTATGTGTACGTCATGTTGGCACACCTCCGTATTTTTTTTATATTTCGTGTCAAACTTCGACAAATCTCTGTCCGCACATCTCAATGCGACTACTTTAATCAGCCATATTTCCAAAACCTAAGTTTTTACGGTAACTTGGGTGGTATAATACAGAAGTTCCGGTCCTATTCTATCACCCTACGTGTACGTAATGTTGGCACACCTCCGTATTTATTATTATATTTCATGTCATACTTAGACAAATCGTTGTCCGCTCATCGCATAGCGACTAATTTAATCACCCATATTTCCAAAACCTAAGTTTTTACGGTAACTTGGGTGGTATAATACAGAAGTTCTGGTCCTATTCTATCACCCTACGTGTACGAAATGTTGGCACACCTCCGTATTTATTTTTATATTTCATGTCAAACTTAGACAAATCGTTGTCCGCACATCGCATAGCGACTAATTTAATCACCCATATTTCCAAAACCTAAGTTTTTACGGTAACTTGGGTGGTATAGTACTAAAGTTCTGGACCTATTCTATCATCCTATGTGTACGTCATGTTGGCACACCTCCGTATTTTTTTTATATTTCGTGTCAAACTTCGACAAATCTCTGTCCGCACATCTCAATGCGACTACTTTAATCAGCCTTATTTCCAAAACCTAAGTTTTTACGGTAACTTGGGTGGTATAATACAGAAGTTCTGGTCCTATTCTATCACCCTACGTGTACGTAATGTTGGCACACCTCCGTATTTATTATTATATTTCATGTCAACTTAGACAAATCGTTGTCCGCACATCGCATAGCGACTAATTTAATCACCCATATTTCCAAAACCTAAGTTTTTACGGTAACTTGGGTGGTATAATACAGAAGTTCTGGTCCTATTCTATCACCTACGTGTACGTAATGTTGGCACACCTCCGTATTTATTTTTATATTTCATGTCAAACTTAGACAAATCGTTGTCCGCACATCGCATATCGACTAATTTAATCACCCATATTTCCAAAACCTAAGTTTTTACGGTAACTTGGGTGGTATAATACAGAAGTTCTGGTCCTATTCTATCACCCTATGTGTACGTCATGTATCCACAATTCCGTATTTATTTTTATATTTCATGTCAAACTTAGACAAATCGCTGTCCGCACATCTCAATGCGACTACTTTAATCAGCCATATTTCCAAAACCTAAGTTTTTACGGTAACTTGTATGGTATAGTACTAAAGTTCTGGACCTATTCTATCATCCTATGTGTACGTCATGTTGGCACACCTCCGTATTTTTTTTATATTTCGTGTCAAACTTCGACAAATCGTTGTCCGCACATCGCATAGCGACTAATTTAATCACCCATATTTCCAAAACCTAAGTTTTTACGGTAACTTGGGTGGTATAATACAGAAGTTCTGGTCCTATTCTATCACCCTATGTGTACGTCATGTATCCACAATTCCGTATTTATTTTTATATTTCATGTCAAACTTAGACAAATCGCTGTCCGCACATCTCAATGCGACTACTTTAATCAGCCATATTTCCAAAACCTAAGTTTTTACGGTAACTTGGATGGTATAGTACTAAAGTTCTGGACCTATTCTATCATCCTATGTGTACGTCATGTTGGTCACACTTCCGTATTTTTTTTATATTTCGTGTCAAACTTCGACAAATCTCTGTCCGCACATCTCAATGCGACTACTTTAATCAGCCATATTTCTAAAACCTAAGTTTTTACGGTAACTTGGGTGGTATAATAAAGAAGTTCTGGTCCTATTCTATCACCCTACGTGTACGTAATGTTGGCACACCTCCGTATTTATTATTATATTTCATGTCATACTTAGACAAATCGTTGTCCGCACATCGCATAGCGACTAATTTAATCACCCATATTTCCAAAACCTAAGTTTTTAAGGTAACTTGGGTGGTATAGTACTAAAGTTCTGGACCTATTCTATCATCCTATGTGTACGTCATGTTGGCACACCTCCGTATTTTTTTTATATTTCGTGTCAAACTTCGACAAAACTCTGTCCGCACATCTCAATGCGACTACTTTAATCAGCCATATTTCCAAAACCTAAGTTTTTACGGTAACTTGGGTGGTATAATACAGAAGTTCTGGTCCTATTCTATCAACCTACGTGTACGTAATGTTGGCAAACCTCCGTATTTATTATTATATTTCATGTCATACTTAGACAAATCGTTGTCCGCACATCGCATAGCGACTAATTTAATCACCCATATTTCCAAAACCTAAGTTTTTAAGGTAACTTGGGTGGTATAGTACTAAAGTTCTGGTCCTATTCTATCACCCTACGTGTACGTAATGTTGGCACACCTCCGTATTTATTATTATATTTCATGTCAAACTTAGACAAATCGTTGTCCGCACATCGCATAGCGACTAATTTAATCACTTATATTTCCAAAACCTAAGTTTTTACGGTAACTTGGGTGGTATAGTACTAAAGTTCTGGACCTATTCTATCATCCTATGTGTACGTCATGTTGGCACACCTCCGTATTTTTTTTATATTTCGTGTCAAACTTCGACAAATCTCTGTCCGCACATCTCAATGCGACTACTTTAATCAGCCATATTTCCAAAACCTAAGTTTTTACGGTAACTTGGGTGGTATAATACAGAAGTTCCGGTCCTATTCTATCACCCTACGTGTACGTAATGTTGGCACACCTCCGTATTTATTATTATATTTCATGTCATACTTAGACAAATCGTTGTCCGCTCATCGCATAGCGACTAATTTAATCACCCATATTTCCAAAACCTAAGTTTTTACGGTAACTTGGGTGGTATAATACAGAAGTTCTGGTCCTATTCTATCACCCTACGTGTACGTAATGTTGGCACAACTCCGTATTTATTATTATATTTCATGTCATACTTAGACAAATCGTTGTCCGCACATAGCATAGCGACTAATTTAATCACCCATATTTCCAAAACCTAAGTTTTTAAGGTAACTTGGGTGGTATACTACTAAAGTTCTGGTCCTATTCTTTCATCCTACGTGTACGTCATGCTTACACACTGCTGTATTTATTTTATATTTTATGTCAAACTTAGACAAATCGTTGTCCGCACATCGCATATCGACTAATTTAATCACTTATATTTCCAAAACCTAAGTTTTTACGGTAACTTGGGTGGTATAGTACTAAAGTTCTGGACCTATTCTATCATCCTATGTGTACGTCATGTTGGCACACCTCCGTATTTTTTTTATATTTCGTGTCAAACTTCGACAAATCTCTGTCCGCACATCTCAATGCGACTACTTTAATCACCCATATTTCCAAAACTTAAGATTTTACGGTAACTTGGGTGGTATAGTACTAAAGTTCTGGACCTATTCTATCATCCTATGTGTACGTCATGTTGGCACACCTCCGTATTTTTTTTATATTTCGTGTCAAACTTCGACAAATCGTTGTCCGCACATCGCATAGCGACTAATTTAATCACCCATATTTCCAAAACCTAAGTTTTTACGGTAACTTGGGTGGTATAATACAGAAGTTCTGGTCCTATTCTATCACCCTATGTGTACGTCATGTATCCACAATTCCGTATTTATTTTTATATTTCGTGTCAAACTTAGACAAATCGCTGTCCGCACATCTCAATGCGACTACTTTAATCAGCCATATTTCCAAAACCTAAGTTTTTACGGTAACTTGGGTGGTATAGTACTAAAGTTCTGGACCTATTCTATCATCCTATGTGTACGTCATGTTGGCACACCTCCGTATTTTTTTTATATTTCGTGTCAAACTTCGACAAATCGTTGTCCGCACATCGCATAGCGACTAATTTAATCACCCATATTTCCAAAACCTAAGTTTTTACGGTAACTTGGGTGGTATAATACAGAAGTTCTGGTCCTATTCTATCACCCTATGTGTACGTCATGTATCCACAATTCCGTATTTATTTTTATATTTCATGTCAAACTTAGACAAATCGCTGTCCGCACATCTCAACGCGACTACTTTAATCAGCCATATTTCCAAAACCTAAGTTTTTACGGTAACTTGGATGGTATAGTACTAAAGTTCTGGACCTATTCTATCATCCTATGTGTACGTCATGTTGGTCACACTTCCGTATTTTTTTTATATTTCGTGTCAAACTTCGACAAATCTCTGTCCGCACATCTCAATGCGACTACTTTAATCAGCCATATTTCTAAAACCTAAGTTTTTACGGTAACTTGGGTGGTATAATAAAGAAGTTCTGGTCCTATTCTATCACCCTACGTGTACGTAATGTTGGCACACCTCCGTATTTATTATTATATTTCATGTCATACTTAGACAAATCGTTGTCCGCACATCGCATAGCGACTAATTTAATCACCCATATTTCCAAAACCTAAGTTTTTAAGGTAACTTGGGTGGTATAGTACTAAAGTTCTGGACCTATTCTATCATCCTATGTGTACGTCATGTTGGCACACCTCCGTATTTTTTTTATATTTCGTGTCAAACTTCGACAAAACTCTGTCCGCACATCTCAATGCGACTACTTTAATCAGCCATATTTCCAAAACCTAAGTTTTTACGGTAACTTGGGTGGTATAATACAGAAGTTCTGGTCCTATTCTATCAACCTACGTGTACGTAATGTTGGCAAACCTCCGTATTTATTATTATATTTCATGTCATACTTAGACAAATCGTTGTCCGCACATCGCATAGCGACTAATTTAATCACCCATATTTCCAAAACCTAAGTTTTTAAGATAACTTGGGTGGTATAGTACTAAAGTTCTGGTCCTATTCTATCACCCTACGTGTACGTAATGTTGGCACACCTCCGTATTTATTATTATATTTCATGTCAAACTTAGACAAATCGTTGTCCGCACATCGCATAGCGACTAATTTAATCACTTATATTTCCAAAACCTAAGTTTTTACGGTAACTTGGGTGGTATAGTACTAAAGTTCTGGACCTATTCTATCATCCTATGTGTACGTCATGTTGGCACACCTCCGTATTTTTTTTATATTTCGTGTCAAACTTCGACAAATCTCTGTCCGCACATCTCAATGCGACTACTTTAATCAGCCATATTTCCAAAACCTAAGTTTTTACGGTAACTTGGGTGGTATAATACAGAAGTTCCGGTCCTATTCTATCACCCTACGTGTACGTAATGTTGGCACACCTCCGTATTTATTATTATATTTCATGTCATACTTAGACAAATCGTTGTCCGCTCATCGCATAGCGACTAATTTAATCACCCATATTTCCAAAACCTAAGTTTTTACGGTAACTTGGGTGGTATAATACAGAAGTTCTGGTCCTATTCTATCACCCTACGTGTACGTAATGTTGGCACAACTCCGTATTTATTATTATATTTCATGTCATACTTAGACAAATCGTTGTCCGCACATAGCATAGCGACTAATTTAATCACCCATATTTCCAAAACCTAAGTTTTTAAGGTAACTTGGGTGGTATACTACTAAAGTTCTGGTCCTATTCTTTCATCCTACGTGTACGTCATGCTTACACACTGCTGTATTTATTTTATATTTTATGTCAAACTTAGACAAATCGTTGTCCGCACATCGCATATCGACTAATTTAATCACTTATATTTCCAAAACCTAAGTTTTTACGGTAACTTGGGTGGTATAGTACTAAAGTTCTGGACCTATTCTATCATCCTATGTGTACGTCATGTTGGCACACCTCCGTATTTTTTTTATATTTCGTGTCAAACTTCGACAAATCTCTGTCCGCACATCTCAATGCGACTACTTTAATCACCCATATTTCCAAAACTTAAGATTTTACGGTAACTTGGGTGGTATAGTACTAAAGTTCTGGACCTATTCTATCATCCTATGTGTACGTCATGTTGGCACACCTCCGTATTTTTTTTATATTTCGTGTCAAACTTCGACAAATCGTTGTCCGCACATCGCATAGCGACTAATTTAATCACCCATATTTCCAAAACCTAAGTTTTTACGGTAACTTGGGTGGTATAATACAGAAGTTCTGGTCCTATTCTATCACCCTATGTGTACGTCATGTATCCACAATTCCGTATTTATTTTTATATTTCGTGTCAAACTTAGACAAATCGCTGTCCGCACATCTCAATGCGACTACTTTAATCAGCCATATTTCCAAAACCTAAGTTTTTACGGTAACTTGGGTGGTATAGTACTAAAGTTCTGGACCTATTCTATCATCCTATGTGTACGTCATGTTGGCACACCTCCGTATTTTTTTTATATTTCGTGTCAAACTTCGACAAATCGTTGTCCGCACATCGCATAGCGACTAATTTAATCACCCATATTTCCAAAACCTAAGTTTTTACGGTAACTTGGATGGTATAGTACTAAAGTTCTGGACCTATTCTATCATCCTATGTGTACGTCATGTTGGTCACACTTCCGTATTTTTTTTATATTTCGTGTCAAACTTCGACAAATCTCTGTCCGCACATCTCAATGCGACTACTTTAATCAGCCATATTTCTAAAACCTAAGTTTTTACGGTAACTTGGGTGGTATAATACAGAAGTTCTGGTCCTATTCTATCACCCTACGTGTACGTAATGTTGGCACACCTCCGTATTTATTATTATATTTCATGTCATACTTAGACAAATCGTTGTCCGCACATCGCATAGCGACTAATTTAATCACCCATATTTCCAAAACCTAAGTTTTTAAGGTAACTTGGGTGGTATAGTACTAAAGTTCTGGACCTATTCTATCATCCTATGTGTACGTCATGTTGGCACACCTCCGTATTTTTTTTATATTTCGTGTCAAACTTCGACAAAACTCTGTCCGCACATCTCAATGCGACTACTTTAATCAGCCATATTTCCAAAACCTAAGTTTTTACGGTAACTTGGGTGGTATAATACAGAAGTTCTGGTCCTATTCTATCAACCTACGTGTACGTAATGTTGGCAAACCTCCGTATTTATTATTATATTTCATGTCATACTTAGACAAATCGTTGTCTGCACATCGCATAGCGACTAATTTAATCACCCATATTTCCAAAACCTAAGTTTTTAAGGTAACTTGGGTGGTATAGTACTAAAGTTCTGGTCCTATTCTATCACCCTACGTGTACGTAATGTTGGCACACCTCCGTATTTATTATTATATTTCATGTCAAACTTAGACAAATCGTTGTCCGCACATCGCATAGCGACTAATTTAATCACTTATATTTCCAAAACCTAAGTTTTTACGGTAACTTGGGTGGTATAGTACTAAAGTTCTGGACCTATTCTATCATCCTATGTGTACGTCATGTTGGCACACCTCCGTATTTTTTTATATTTCGTGTCAAACTTCGACAAATCTCTGTCCGCACATCTCAATGCGACTACTTTAATCAGCCATATTTCCAAAACCTAAGTTTTTACGGTAACTTGGGTGGTATAATACAGAAGTTCCGGTCCTATTCTATCACCCTACGTGTACGTAATGTTGGCACACCTCCGTATTTATTATTATATTTCATGTCATACTTAGACAAATCGTTGTCCGCTCATCGCATAGCGACTAATTTAATCACCCATATTTCCAAAACCTAAGTTTTTACGGTAACTTGGGTGGTATAATACAGAAGTTCTGGTCCTATTCTATCACCCTACGTGTACGTAATGTTGGCACACCTCCGTATTTATTATTATATTTCATGTCATACTTAGACAAATCGTTGTCCGCACATAGCATAGCGACTAATTTAATCACCCATATTTCCAAAACCTAAGTTTTTAAGGTAACTTGGGTGGTATACTACTAAAGTTCTGGTCCTATTCTTTCATCCTACGTGTACGTCATGCTTACACACTGCTGTATTTATTTTATATTTTATGTCAAACTTAGGTAGATCGCTGTCCACACATCCAAAGCGACTATTTTAATCACCCGTATTTCCAAAACCTAAGTTTTGACGGTAACCTGAGTGGTATAATAATATAGTTCTAATCCTATTCTATCACCCAATGTGTACGTCATGTATCCAAAATTCCGTATTTATTTTTATATTTCGTGTCAAACTTAGACAAATCGTTGTCCGCACATCGCATAGCGTCTAATTTAATCACCCATATTTCCAAAACCTAAGTTGTTAAGGTAACTTGGGTGGTATAGTACTAATGTTCTGGTCCTATTCTTTCATCCTACGTGTACGTCATGCTGACACACTGCCGTATTTATTTTATTTTTCATGTCATACTTAGACAAATCGCTGTCCGCACATCTCAATGCGACTACTTTAATCAGCCATATTTCCAAAACCTAAGTTTTTACGGTAACTTGGGTGGTATAATACAGAAGTTCTGGTCCTATTCTATCACCCTATGTGTACGTCATGTATCCACAATTCCGTATTTATTTTTATATTTAATGTCAAACTTAGACAAATCGCTGTCCGCACATCTCAATGCGACTACTTTAATCAGCCATATTTCCAAAACCTAAGTTTTTACGGTAACTTGGGTGGTATAGTACTAAAGTTCTGGACCTATTCTATCATCCTATGTGTACGTCATGTTGGCAAACCTCCGTATTTTTTTATATTTCGTGTCAAACTTCGACAAATCTCTGTCCGCACATCTCAATGCGACTACTTTAATCAGCCATATTTCCAAAACCTAAGTTTTTACGGTAACTTGGGTGGTATAATACAGAAGTTCTGGTCCTATTCTATCACCCTATGTGTACTTCATGTATCCACAATTGCGTATTTATTTTTATATTTCATGTCAAACTTAGACAAATCGTTGTCCGCACATCGATAGCGACTAATTTAATCACCCATATTTCCAAAACCTAAGTTTTTAAGGTAACTTGGGTGGTATAGTACTAAGGTACTGGTCCTATTCTTTCATCCTACGTGTACGTCATGCTGACACACTGCCGTATTTATTTCATATTTTATGTCAAACTTAGTTGGATCGCTGTCCACACATCCAAAGCGACTATTTTAATCACCCGTATTTCCAAAACCTAAGTTTTTAAGGTAACTTGGGTGGTATAGTACTAAAGTTCTGGACCTATTCTATCATCCTATGTGTACGTCATGTTGGCACACCTCCGTATTTTTTTTATATTTCGTGTCAAACTTCGACAAAACTCTGTCCGCACATCTCAATGCGACTACTTTAATCAGCCATATTTCCAAAACCTAAGTTTTTACGGTAACTTGGGTGGTATAATACAGAAGTTCTGGTCCTATTCTATCAACCTACGTGTACGTAATGTTGGCAAACCTCCGTATTTATTATTATATTTCATGTCATACTTAGACAAATCGTTGTCCGCACATCGCATAGCGACTAATTTAATCACCCATATTTCCAAAACCTAGGTTTTTAAGGTAACTTGGGTGGTATAGTACTAAAGTTCTGGTCCTATTCTATCACCCTACGTGTACGTAATGTTGGCACACCTCCGTATTTATTATTATATTTCATGTCAAACTTAGACAAATCGTTGTCCGCACATCGCATAGCGACTAATTTAATCACTTATATTTCCAAAACCTAAGTTTTTACGGTAACTTGGGTGGTATAGTACTAAAGTTCTGGACCTATTCTATCATCCTATGTGTACGTCATGTTGGCACACCTCCGTATTTTTTTTATATTTCGTGTCAAACTTCGACAAATCTCTGTCCGCACATCTCAATGCGACTACTTTAATCAGCCATATTTCCAAAACCTAAGTTTTTACGGTAACTTGGGTGGTATAATACAGAAGTTCCGGTCCTATTCTATCACCCTACGTGTACGTAATGTTGGCACACCTCCGTATTTATTATTATATTTCATGTCATACTTAGACAAATCGTTGTCCGCTCATCGCATAGCGACTAATTTAATCACCCATATTTCCAAAACCTAAGTTTTTACGGTAACTTGGGTGGTATAATACAGAAGTTCTGGTCCTATTCTATCACCCTATGTGTACGTCATGTATCCACAATTCCGTATTTATTTTTATATTTCATGTCAAACTTAGACAAATCGCTGTCCGCACATCTCAATGCGACTACTTTAATCAGCCATATTTCCAAAACTTAAGTTTTTACGGTAACTTGGATGGTATAGTACTAAAGTTCTGGACCTATTCTATCATCCTATGTGTACGTCATGTTGGCACACCTCCGTATTTTTTTTATATTTCGTGTCAAACTTCGACAAATCGTTGTCCGCACATCGCATAGCGACTAATTTAATCACCCATATTTCCAAAACCTAAGTTTTTACGGTAACTTGGGTGGTATAATACAGAAGTTCTGGTCCTATTCTATCACCCTATGTGTACGTCATGTATCCACAATTCCGTATTTATTTTTATATTTCATGTCAAACTTAGACAAATCGCTGTCCGCACATCTCAATGCGACTACTTTAATCAGCCATATTTCCAAAACCTAAGTTTTTACGGTAACTTGGATGGTATAGTACTAAAGTTCTGGACCTATTCTATCATCCTATGTGTACGTCATGTTGGTCACACTTCCGTATTTTTTTTATATTTCGTGTCAAACTTCGACAAATCTCTGTCCGCACATCTCAATGCGACTACTTTAATCAGCCATATTTCTAAAACCTAAGTTTTTACGGTAACTTGGGTGGTATAATACAGAAGTTCTGGTCCTATTCTATCACCCTACGTGTACGTAATGTTGGCACACCTCCGTATTTATTATTATATTTCATGTCATACTTAGACAAATCGTTGTCCGCACATCGCATAGCGACTAATTTAATCACCCATATTTCCAAAACCTAAGTTTTTAAGGTAACTTGGGTGGTATAGTACTAAAGTTCTGGACCTATTCTATCATCCTATGTGTACGTCATGTTGGCACACCTCCGTATTTTTTTTATATTTCGTGTCAAACTTCGACAAATCTCTGTCCGCACATCTCAATGCGACTACTTTAATCAGCCATATTTCCAAAACCTAAGTTTTTACGGTAACTTGGGTGGTATAATACAGAAGTTCTGGTCCTATTCTATCACCCTACGTGTACGTAATGTTGGCACACTTCCGTATTTATTATTATATTTCATGTCATACTTTGACAAATTGTTGTCCGCACACCTCAATGCTACTACTTTAATCAGCCATATTTCCAAAACCTAAGTTTTTACGGTAACTTGGGTGGTATAATAGAGAAGTTCTGGTCCTATTCTATCACCCTATGTGTACGTCATGTATCCACAATTCCGTATTTATTTTTATATTTCATGTCAAACTTAGACAAATCGTTGTCCGCACATCGCATAGCGACTAATTTAATCACCCATATTTCCAAAACCTAAGTTTTTAAGGTAACTTGGGTGGTATAATACTAAATTTCAGGACCTATTCTATCATCCTATGTGTACGTCATGTTGGCACACTTCCGTATTTATTTTATTTTTCATGTCATACTTCAACAAATCTCTGTCCGCACATCTCAATGCGACTACTTTAATCAGCCATATTTCCAAAACCTAAGTTTTTACGGTAACTTGGGTGGTATAATACAGAAGTTCTGGTCCTATTCTATCACCCTACGTGTACGTAATGTTGGCACACCTCCGTATTTATTATTATATTTCATGTCATACTTAGATAAAACGTTGTCCGCACATCGCATAGCGACTAATTTAATCACCCATATTTCCAAAACCTAAGTTTTTAAGGTATCTTGGGTGGTATAGTACTAAAGTTCTGGTCCTATTCTTTCATCCTACGTGTACGTCATGCTGACACACTGCCGTATTTATTTTATATTTTATGTCAAACTTAAGTGGATCGCTGTCCACACATCCAAAGCGACTATTTTAATCACCCGTATTTCCAAAACCTAAGTTTTGACGGTAACCTGAGTGGTATAATAATATAGTTCTAATCCTATTCTATCACCCAATGTGTACGTCATGTATCCAAAATTCCGTATTTATTTTTATATTTCATGTCAAACTTAGACAAATCGTTGTCCGCACATCGCATTGCGACTAATTTAATCACCCATATTTCCAAAACCTAAGTTTTTAAGGTAACTTGGGTGGTATAGTACTAAATTTCTGGTTCTATTCTATCATCCTATGTGTACGTCATGTTGGCACACCTCCGTATTTTTTTTATATTTCGTGTCAAACTTCGACAAATCTCTGTCCGCACATCTCAATGCGACTACTTTAATCAGCCATATTTCCAAAACCTAAGTTTTTACGGTAACTTGGGTGGTATAATAAAGAAGTTCTGGTCCTATTCTATCACCCTACGTGTACGTAATGTTGGCACACTTCCGTATTTATTATTATATTTCATGTCATACTTTGACAAATCGTTGTCCGCACACCTCAATGCGACTACTTTAATCAGCCATATTTCCAAAACCTAAGTTTTTACGGTAACTTGGGTGGTATAGTACTAAAGTTCTGGTCCTATTCTATCACCCTATGTGTACGTCATGTATCCACAATTCCGTATTTATTTTTATATTTCATGTCAAACTTAGACAAATCGTTGTCCGCACATCGCATAGCGACTAATTTAATCACCCATATTTCCAAAACCTAAGTTTTTAAGGTAACTTGGGTGGTATAATACTAAATTTCAGGACCTATTCTATCATCCTATGTGTACGTCATGTTGGCACACTTCCGTATTTATTTTATTTTTCATGTCATACTTCAACAAATCTCTGTCCGCACATCTCAATGCGACTACTTTAATCAGCCATATTTCCAAAACCTAAGTTTTTACGGTAACTTGGGTGGTATAATACAGAGGTTCTGGTCCTATTCTATCACCCTACGTGTACGTAATGTTGGCACACCTCCGTATTTATTATTATATTTCATGTCATACTTAGACAAATCGTTGTCCGCACATCGCATAGCGACTAATTTAATCACCCATATTTCCAAAACCTAAGTTTTTAAGGTAACTTGGGTGGTATAGTACTAAAGTTCTGGTCCTATTCTTTCATCCTACGTGTACGTCATGCTGACACACTGCCGTATTTATTTTATTTTTCATGTCATACTTAGACAAATCGCTGTCCGCACATCTCAATGCGACTACTTTAATCAGCCATATTTCCAAAACCTTAGTTTTTACGGTAACTTGGGTGGTATAATACAGACTTTCTGGTCCTATTCTATCACCCTATGTGACCATAATGTTGGCACACTTCCGTATTTATTTCTATATTACATGTCAAACTTAGACAAATCGCTGTCCGCACATCTCAATGCGACTACTTTAATCAGCCATATTTCCAAAACCTAAGTTTTTACGGTAACTTGGGTGGTATAGTACTAAAGTTCTGGACCTATTCTATCATCCTATGTGTACGTCATGTTGGCACACCTCCGTATTTTTTTTATATTTCGTGTCAAACTTCGACAAATCTCTGTCCGCACATCTCAATGCGACTACTTTAATCAGCCATATTTCCAAAACCTAAGTTTTTACGGAACTTGGGTGGTATAATACAGAAGTTCTGGTCCTATTCTATCACCCTATGTGTACGTCATGTATCCACAATTCCGTATTTATTTTTATATTTCATGTCAAACTTAGACAAATCGTTGTCCGCACATCGCATAGCGACTAATTTAATCACCCATATTTCCAAAACCTAAGTTTTTAAGGTAACTTGGGTGGTATAATACTAAATTTCAGGACCTATTCTATCATCCTATGTGTACGTCATGTTGGCACACTTCCGTATTTATTTTATTTTTCATGTCAAACTTCGACAAATCTCTGTCCGCACATCTCAATGCGACTACTTTAATCAGCCATATTTCCAAAACCTAAGTTTTTACGGTAACTTGGGTGGTATAATACAGAAGTTCTGGTCCTATATTATCACCCTACGTGTACGTAATGTTGGCACACCTCCGTATTTATTATTATATTTCATGTCATACTTGGACAAATCGTTGTCCGCACATCGCATAGCGACTAATTTAATCACCCATATTTCCAAAACCTAAGTTTTTAAGGTATCTTGGGTGGTATAGTACTAAAGTTCTGGTCCTATTCTTTCATCCTACGTGTACGTCATGCTGACACACTGCCGTATTTATTTTATATTTTATGTCAAACTTAGGTGGATCGCTGTCCACACATCCAAAGCGACTATTTTAATCACCCGTATTTCCAAAACATAAGTTTTGACGGTAATCTGAGTGGTATAATAATATAGTTCTAATCCTATTCTATCACCCAATGTGTACGTCATGTATCCAAAATTCCGTATTTATTTTTATATTTCATGTCAAACTTAGACAAATCGTTGTCCGCACATCGCATAGCGACTAATTTAATCACCCATATTTCCAAAACCTAAGTTTTTAAGGTAACTTGGGTGGTATAATACTAAATTTCAGGACCTATTCTATCATCCTATGTGTACGTCATGTTGGCACACTTCCGTATTTATTTTATTTTTCATGTCATACTTCAACAAATCTCTGTCCGCACATCTCAATGCGACTACTTTAATCAGCCATATTTCCAAAACCTAAGTTTTTACGGTAACTTGGGTGGTATAATACAGAAGTTCTGGTCCTATTCTATCACCCTACGTGTACGTAATGTTGGCACACCTCCGTATTTATTGTTATATTTCATGTCATACTTAGATAAAACGTTGTCCGCACATCGCATAGCGACTAATTTAATCACCCATATTTCCAAAACCTAAGTTTTTAAGGTATCTTGGGTGGTATAGTACTAAAGTTCTGGTCCTATTCTTTCATCCTACGTGTACGTCATGCTGACACACTGCCGTATTTATTTTATATTTTATGTCAAACTTAAGTGGATCGCTGTCCACACATCCAAAGCGACTATTTTAATCACCCGTATTTCCAAAACCTAAGTTTTGACGGTAACCTGAGTGGTATAATAATATAGTTCTAATCCTATTCTATCACCCAATGTGTACGTCATGTATCCAAAATTCCGTATTTATTTTTATATTTCATGTCAAACTTAGACAAATCGTTGTCCGCACATCGCATTGCGACTAATTTAATCACCCATATTTCCAAAACCTAAGTTTTTAAGGTAACTTGGGTGGTATAGTACTAAATTTCTGGTTCTATTCTATCATCCTATGTGTACGTCATGTTGGCACACCTCCGTATTTTTTTTATATTTCGTGTCAAACTTCGACAAATCTCTGTCCGCACATCTCAATGCGACTACTTTAATCAGCCATATTTCCAAAACCTAAGTTTTTACGGTAACTTGGGTGGTATAATAAAGAAGTTCTGGTCCTATTCTATCACCCTACGTGTACGTAATGTTGGCACACTTCCGTATTTATTATTATATTTCATGTCATACTTTGACAAATCGTTGTCCGCACACCTCAATGCGACTACTTTAATCAGCCATATTTCCAAAACCTAAGTTTTTACGGTAACTTGGGTGGTATAGTACTAAAGTTCTGGTCCTATTCTATCACCCTATGTGTACGTCATGTATCCACAATTCCGTATTTATTTTTATATTTCATGTCAAACTTAGACAAATCGTTGTCCGCACATCGCATAGCGACTAATTTAATCACCCATATTTCCAAAACCTAAGTTTTTAAGGTAACTTGGGTGGTATAATACTAAATTTCAGGACCTATTCTATCATCCTATGTGTACGTCATGTTGGCACACTTCCGTATTTATTTTATTTTTCATGTCATACTTCAACAAATCTCTGTCCGCACATCTCAATGCGACTACTTTAATCAGCCATATTTCCAAAACCTAAGTTTTTACGGTAACTTGGGTGGTATAATACAGAGGTTCTGGTCCTATTCTATCACCCTACGTGTACGTAATGTTGGCACACCTCCGTATTTATTATTATATTTCATGTCATACTTAGACAAATCGTTGTCCGCACATCGCATAGCGACTAATTTAATCACCCATATTTCCAAAACCTAAGTTTTTAAGGTAACTTGGGTGGTATAGTACTAAAGTTCTGGTCCTATTCTTTCATCCTACGTGTACGTCATGCTGACACACTGCCGTATTTATTTTATTTTTCATGTCATACTTAGACAAATCGCTGTCCGCACATCTCAATGCGACTACTTTAATCAGCCATATTTCCAAAACCTTAGTTTTTACGGTAACTTGGGTGGTATAATACAGACTTTCTGGTCCTATTCTATCACCCTATGTGACCATAATGTTGGCACACTTCCGTATTTATTTCTATATTACATGTCAAACTTAGACAAATCGCTGTCCGCACATCTCAATGCGACTACTTTAATCAGCCATATTTCCAAAACCTAAGTTTTTACGGTAACTTGGGTGGTATAGTACTAAAGTTCTGGACCTATTCTATCATCCTATGTGTACGTCATGTTGGCACACCTCCGTATTTTTTTTATATTTCGTGTCAAACTTCGACAAATCTCTGTCCGCACATCTCAATGCGACTACTTTAATCAGCCATATTTCCAAAACCTAAGTTTTTACGGAACTTGGGTGGTATAATACAGAAGTTCTGGTCCTATTCTATCACCCTATGTGTACGTCATGTATCCACAATTCCGTATTTATTTTTATATTTCATGTCAAACTTAGACAAATCGTTGTCCGCACATCGCATAGCGACTAATTTAATCACCCATATTTCCAAAACCTAAGTTTTTAAGGTAACTTGGGTGGTATAATACTAAATTTCAGGACCTATTCTATCATCCTATGTGTACGTCATGTTGGCACACTTCCGTATTTATTTTATTTTTCATGTCAAACTTCGACAAATCTCTGTCCGCACATCTCAATGCGACTACTTTAATCAGCCATATTTCCAAAACCTAAGTTTTTACGGTAACTTGGGTGGTATAATACAGAAGTTCTGGTCCTATATTATCACCCTACGTGTACGTAATGTTGGCACACCTCCGTATTTATTATTATATTTCATGTCATACTTGGACAAATCGTTGTCCGCACATCGCATAGCGACTAATTTAATCACCCATATTTCCAAAACCTAAGTTTTTAAGGTATCTTGGGTGGTATAGTACTAAAGTTCTGGTCCTATTCTTTCATCCTACGTGTACGTCATGCTGACACACTGCCGTATTTATTTTATATTTTATGTCAAACTTAGGTGGATCGCTGTCCACACATCCAAAGCGACTATTTTAATCACCCGTATTTCCAAAACATAAGTTTTGACGGTAATCTGAGTAGTATAATAATATAGTTCTAATCCTATTCTATCACCCAATGTGTACGTCATGTATCCAAAATTCCGTATTTATTTTTATATTTCATGTCAAACTTAGACAAATCGTTGTCCGCACATCGCATAGCGACTAATTTAATCACCCATATTTCCAAAACCTAAGTTTTTAAGGTAACTTGGGTGGTATAGTACTTAAGTTCTGGTTCTATTCTATCATCCTATGTGTACGTCATGTTGGCACACGTCCGTATTTTTTTTATATTTCGTGTCAAACTTCGACAAATCTCTGTCCGCACATCTCAATGCGACTACTTTAATCAGCCATATTTCCAAAACCAAAGTTTTTACGGTAACTTGGGTGGTATAATACAGAAGTTCTGGTCCTATTCTATCTTCCTACGTGTACGTAATGTTGGCACACCTCCGTATTTATTATTATATTTCATGTCATACTTAGACAAATCGTTGTCCGCACATCGCATAGCGACTAATTTAATCACCCATATTTCCAAAACCTAAGTTTTTAAGGTAACTTGGGTGGTATAGTACTAAAGTTCTGGTCCTATTCTTTCATCCTACGTGTACGTCATGCTGACACACTGCCGTATTTATTTTATTTTTCATGTCATACTTAGACAAATCGCTGTCCGCACATCTCAATGCGACTACTTTAATCAGCCATATTTCCAAAACCTTAGTTTTTACGGTAACTTGGGTGGTATAATACAGACTTTCTGGTCCTATTCTATCACCCTATGTGACCGTAATGTTGGCACACTTCCGTATTTATTTCTATATTACATGTCAAACCTAGACAAATCGCTGTCCGCACATCTCAATGCGACTACTTTAATCAGCCATATTTCCAAAACCTAAGTTTTTACGGTAACTTGGGTGGTATAGTACTAAAGTTCTGGTCCTATTCTATCACCCTATGTGTACGTCATGTATCCACAATTTCGTATTTATTTTTATATTTCGTGTCAAACTTAGACAAATCGTTGTCCGCACATCTCAATGCGACTACTTTAATCAGCTATATTTCCAAAACCTAAGTTTTTACGGTAACTTGGGTGGTATAGTACTAAAGTTCTGGACCTATTCTATCATCCTATGTGTACGTCATGTAGGCACACCTCCGTATTTTTTTTATATTTCGTGTCAAACTTCGACAAATCTCTGTCCGCACATCTCAATGCGACTACTTTAATCAGCCATATTTCCAAAACCTAAGTTTTTACGGTAACTTGGGTGGTATAATACAGAAGTTCTGGTCCTATTCTATCACCCTATGTGTACGTCATGTATCCACAATTCCGTATTTATTTTTATATTTCATGTAAAACTTAGACAAATCGTTGTCCGCACATCGCATAGCGACTAATTTAATCACCCATATTTCCAAAACCTAAGTTTTTAAGGTAACTTGGGTGGTATAATACTAAATTTCAGGACCTATTATATCATCCTATGTGTACGTCATGTTGGCACACTTCCGTATTTATTTTATTTTTCATGTCATACTTTGACAAATCGCTGTCCGCACATCTCAATGCGACTACTTTAATCAGCCATATTTCCAAAACCTAAGTTTTTACGGTAACTTGGGTGGTATAATACAGAAGTTCTGGTCCTATTCTATCACCCTACGTGTACGTAATGTTGGCACACCTCCGTATTTATTATTATATTTCATGTCATACTTAGACAAATCGTTGTCCGCACATCGCATAGCGACTAATTTAATCACCCATATTTCCAAAACCTAAGTTTTTAAGGTAACTTGGATGGTATAGTACTAAAGTTCTGGACCTATTCTATCATCCTATGTGTACGTCATGTTGGCACACCTCCGTATTTTTTTTATATTTCGTGTCAAACTTCGACAAATCTCTGTCCGCACATCTCAATGCGACTACTTTAATCAGCCATATTTCCAAAACCTAAGTTTTTACGGTAACTTGGGTGGTATAATACAGAAGTTCTGGTCCTATTCTATCACCCTACGTGTACGTAATGTTGGCACACTTCCGTATTTATTATTATATTTCATGTCATACTTTGACAAATTGTTGTCCGCACACCTCAATGCGACTACTTTAATCAGCCATATTTCCAAAACCTAAGTTTTTACGGTAACTTGGGTGGTATAATAGAGAAGTTCTGGTCCTATTCTATCACCCTATGTGTACGTCATGTATCCACAATTCCGTATTTATTTTTATATTTCATGTCAAACTTAGACAAATCGTTGTCCGCTCATCGCATAGCGACTAATTTAATCACCCATATTTCCAAAACCTAAGTTTTTAACGTAACTTGGGTGGTATAATACTAAATTTCAGGACCTATTCTATCATCCTATGTGTACGTCATGTTGGCACACTTCCGTATTTATTTTATTTTTCATGTCATACTTCAACAAATCTCTGTCCGCACATCTCAATGCGACTACTTTAATCAGCCATATTTCCAAAACCTAAGTTTTTACGGTAACTTGGGTGGTATAATACAGAAGTTCTGGTCCTATTCTATCACCCTACGTGTACGTAATGTTGGCACACCTCCGTATTTATTATTATATTTCATGTCATACTTAGATAAAACGTTGTCCGCACATCGCATAGCGACTAATTTAATCACCCATATTTCCAAAACCTAAGTTTTTAAGGTATCTTGGGTGGTATAGTACTAAAGTTCTGGTCCTATTCTTTCATCCTACGTGTACGTCATGCTGACACACTGCCGTATTTATTTTATATTTTATGTCAAACTTAAGTGGATCGCTGTCCACACATCCAAAGCGACTATTTTAATCACCCGTATTTCCAAAACCTAAGTTTTGACGGTAACCTGAGTGGTATAATAATATAGTTCTAATCCTATTCTATCACCCAATGTGTACGTCATATATCCAAAATTCCGTATTTATTTTTATATTTCATGTCAAACTTAGACAAATCGTTGTCCGCACATCGCATTGCGACTAATTTAATCACCCATATTTCCAAAACCTAAGTTTTTAAGGTAACTTGGGTGGTATAGTACTAAATTTCTGGTTCTATTCTATCATCCTATGTGTACGTTATGTTGGCACACCTCCGTATTTTTTTTATATTTCGTGTCAAACTTCGACAAATCTCTGTCCGCACATCTCAATGCGACTACTTTAATCAGCCATATTTCCAAAACCTAAGTTTTTACGGTAACTTGGGTGGTATAATACAGAAGTTCTGGTCCTATTCTATCAACCTACGTGTACGTAATGTTGGCACACTTCCGTATTTATTATTATATTTCATGTCATACTTTGACAAATCGTTGTCCGCACACCTCAATGCGACTACTTTAATCAGCCATATTTCCAAAACCTAAGTTTTTACGGTAACTTGGGTGGTATAGTACTAAAGTTCTGGTCCTATTCTATCACCCTATGTGTACGTCATGTATCCACAATTCCGTATTTATTTTTATATTTCATGTCAAACTTAGACAAATCGTTGTCCGCACATCGCATAGCGACTAATTTAATCACCCATATTTCCAAAACCTAAGTTTTTAAGGTAACTTGGGTGGTATAATACTAAATTTCAGGACCTATTCTATCATCCTATGTGTACGTCATGTTGGCACACTTCCGTATTTATTTTATTTTTCATGTCATACTTCAACAAATCTCTGTCCGCACATCTCAATGCGACTACTTTAATCAGCCATATTTCCAAAACCTAAGTTTTTACGGTAACTTGGGTGGTATAATACAGAGGTTCTGGTCCTATTCTATCACCCTACGTGTACGTAATGTTGGCACACCTCCGTATTTATTATTATATTTCATGTCATACTTAGACAAATCGTTGTCCGCACATCGCATAGCGACTAATTTAATCACCCATATTTCCAAAACCTAAGTTTTTAAGGTATCTTGGGTGGTATAGTACTAAAGTTCTGGTCCTATTCTTTCATCCTACGTGTACGTCATGCTGACACACTGCCGTATTTATTTTATATTTTATGTCAAACTTAGGTGGATCGCTGTCCACACATCCAAAGCGACTATTTTAATCACCCGTATTTCCAAAACCTAAGTTTTGACGGTAACCTGAGTGGTATAATAATATAGTTCTAATCCTATTCTATCACCCAATGTGTACGTCATGTATCCAAAATTCCGTATTTATTTTTATATTTCATGTCAAACTTAGACAAATCGTTGTCCGCACATCGCATAGCGACTAATTTAATCACCCATATTTCCAAAACCTAAGTTTTTAAGGTAACTTGGGTGGTATAGTACTAAATTTCTGGTTCTATTCTATCATCCTATGTGTACGTCATGTTGGCACACGTCCGTATTTTTTTTATATTTCGTGTCAAACTTCGACAAATCTCTGTCCGCACATCTCAATGCGACTACTTTAATCAGCCATATTTCCAAAACCAAAGTTTTTACGGTAACTTGGGTGGTATAATACAGAAGTTCTGGTCCTATTCTATCTTCCTACGTGTACGTTATGTTGGCACACCTCCGTATTTATTATTATATTTCATGTCATACTTAGACAAATCGTTGTCCGCACATCGCATAGCGACTAATTTAATCACCCATATTTCCAAAACCTAAGTTTTTAAGGTAACTTGGGTGGTATAGTACTAAAGTTCTGGTCCTATTCTTTCATCCTACGTGTACGTCATGCTGACACACTGCCGTATTTATTTTATTTTTCATGTCATACTTAGACAAATCGCTGTCCGCACATCTCAATGCGACTACTTTAATCAGCCATATTTCCAAAACCTTAGTTTTTACGGTAACTTGGGTGGTATAATACAGACTTTCTGGTCCTATTCTATCACCCTATGTGACCATAATGTTGGCACACTTCCGTATTTATTTCTATATTACATGTCAAACTTAGACAAATCGCTGTCCGCACATCTCAATGCGACTACTTTAATCAGCCATATTTCCAAAACCTAAGTTTTTACGGTAACTTGGGTGGTATAGTACTAAAGTTCTGGACCTATTCTATCATCCTATGTGTACGTCATGTTGGCACACCTCCGTATTTTTTTTATATTTCGTGTCAAACTTCGACAAATCTCTGTCCGCACATCTCAATGCGACTACTTTAATCAGCCATATTTCCAAAACCTAAGTTTTTACGGAACTTGGGTGGTATAATACAGAAGTTCTGGTCCTATTCTATCACCCTATGTGTACGTCATGTATCCACAATTCCGTATTTATTTTTATATTTCATGTCAAACTTAGACAAATCGTTGTCCGCACATCGCATAGCGACTAATTTAATCACCCATATTTCCAAAACCTAAGTTTTTAAGGTAACTTGGGTGGTATAATACTAAATTTCAGGACCTATTCTATCATCCTATGTGTACGTCATGTTGGCACACTTCCGTATTTATTTTATTTTTCATGTCAAACTTCGACAAATATCTGTCCGCACATCTCAATGCGACTACTTTAATCAGCCATATTTCCAAAACCTAAGTTTTTACGGTAACTTGGGTGGTATAATACAGAAGTTCTGGTCCTATATTATCACCCTACGTGTACGTAATGTTGGCACACCTCCGTATTTATTATTATATTTCATGTCATACTTGGACAAATCGTTGTCCGCACATCGCATAGCGACTAATTTAATCACCCATATTTCCAAAACCTAAGTTTTTAAGGTATCTTGGGTGGTATAGTACTAAAGTTCTGGTCCTATTCATTCATCCTACGTGTACGTCATGCTGACACACTGCCGTATTTATTTTATATTTTATGTCAAACTTAGGTGGATCGCTGTCCACACATCCAAAGCGACTATTTTAATCACCCGTATTTCCAAAACATAAGTTTTGACGGTAACCTGAGTGGTATAATAATATAGTTCTAATCCTATTCTATCACCCAATGTGTACGTCATGTATCCAAAATTCCGTATTTATTTTTATATTTCATGTCAAACTTAGACAAATCGTTGTCCGCACATCGCATAGCGACTAATTTAATCACCCATATTTCCAAAACCTAAGTTTTTAAGGTAACTTGGGTGGTATAGTACTAAAGTTCTGGTTCTATTCTATCATCCTATGTGTACGTCATGTTGGCACACGTCCGTATTTTTTTTATATTTCGTGTCAAACTTCGACAAATCTCTGTCCGCACATCTCAATGCGACTACTTTAATCAGCCATATTTCCAAAACCAAAGTTTTTACGGTAACTTGGGTGGTATAATACAGAAGTTCTGGTCCTATTCTATCTTCCTACGTGTACGTAATGTTGGCACACCTCCGTATTTATTATTATATTTCATGTCATACTTAGACAAATCGTTGTCCGCACATCGCATAGCGACTAATTTAATCACCCATATTTCCAAAACCTAAGTTTTTAAGGTAACTTGGGTGGTATAGTACTAAAGTTCTGGTCCTATTCTTTCATCCTACGTGTACGTCATGCTGACACACTGCCGTATTTATTTTATTTTTCATGTCATACTTAGACAAATCGCTGTCCGCACATCTCAATGCGACTACTTTAATCAGCCATATTTCCAAAACCTTAGTTTTTACGGTAACTTGGGTGGTATAATACAGACTTTCTGGTCCTATTCTATCACCCTATGTGACCGTAATGTTGGCACACTTCCGTATTTATTTCTATATTACATGTCAAACCTAGACAAATCGCTGTCCGCACATCTCAATGCGACTACTTTAATCAGCCATATTTCCAAAACCTAAGTTTTTACGGTAACTTGGGTGGTATAGTACTAAAGTTCTGGTCCTATTCTATCACCCTATGTGTACGTCATGTATCCACAATTTCGTATTTATTTTTATATTTCGTGTCAAACTTAGACAAATCGTTGTCCGCACATCTCAATGCGACTACTTTAATCAGCCATATTTCCAAAACCTAAGTTTTTACGGTAACTTGGGTGGTATAGTACTAAAGTTCTGGACCTATTCTATCATCCTATGTGTACGTCATGTTGGCACACCTCCGTATTTTTTTTATATTTCGTGTCAAACTTCGACAAATCTCTGTTCGCACATCTCAATGCGACTACTTTAATCAGCCATATTTCCAAAACCTAAGTTTTTACGGTAACTTGGGTGGTATAATACAGAAGTTCTGGTCCTATTCTATCACCCTATGTGTACGTCATGTATCCACAATTCCGTATTTATTTTTATATTTCATGTAAAACTTAGACAAATCGTTGTCCGCACATCGCATAGCGACTAATTTAATCACCCATATTTCCAAAACCTAAGTTTTTAAGGTAACTTGGGTGGTATAATACTAAATTTCAGGACCTATTCTATCATCCTATGTGTACGTCATGTTGGCACACTTCCGTATTTATTTTATTTTTCATGTCAAACTTCGACAAATCTCTGTCCGCACATCTCAATGCGACTACTTTAATCAGCCATATATCCAAAACCTAAGTTTTTACGGTAACTTGGGTGGTATAATACAGAAGTTCTGGTCCTATATTATCACCCTACGTGTACATAATGTTGGCACACCTCCGTATTTATTATTATATTTCATGTCATACTTAGACAAATCGTTGTCCGCACATCGCATAGCGACTAATTTAATCACCCATATTTCCAAAACCTAAGTTTTTAAGGTAAATTGGGTGGTATAGTACTAAAGTTCTGGTCCTATTCTTTCATCCTACGTGTACGTCATGCTGACACACCGCCGTATTTATTTTATATTTTATGTCAAACTTAGGTGGATCGCTGTCCACACATCCAAAGCGACTATTTTAATCACCCGTATTTCCAAAACCTAAGTTTTTAAGGTAACTTGGGTGGTATAGTACTAAAGTTCTGGTCCTATTCTATCACCCTACGTGTACGTAATGTTGGCACACCTCCGTATTTATTATTATATTTCATGTCATATTTAGACAAATCGTTGTCCGCACATCGCATAGCGACTAATCACCCATATTTCCAAAACCTAAGTTTTTACGGTAACTTGGGTGGTATAATACAGAAGTTCTGGTCCTATTCTATCACCCTACGTGTACGTAATGTTGGCACACCTCCGTATTTATTTTTATATTTCATGTCAAACTTAGACAAATCGTTGTCCGAACATCGCATAGCGACTAATTTAATCACCCATATTTCCAAAACCTAAGTTTTTACGGTAACTTGGGTGGTATAGTACTAAAGTTCTGGACCTATTCTATCATCCTATGTGTACGTCATGTTGGCACACCTCCGTATTTTTTTATATTTCGTTTCAAACTTCGACAAATCGTTGTCCGCACATCGCATAGCGACTAATTTAATCACCCATATTTCCAAAACCTAGGTTTTTACGGTAACTTGGGTGGTATAATACAGAAGTTCTGGTCCTATTCTATCACCCTATGTGTACGTCATGTATCCACAATTCCGTATTTATTTTTATATTTCATGTCAAATTTAGACAAATCGTTGTCCGCACATCGCATAGCGACTAATTTAATCACCCATATTTCCAAAACCTAAGTTTTTAAGGTAACTTGGGTGGTATAATACTAAATTTCAGGACATATTCTATCATCCTATGTGTACGTCATGTTGGCACACTTCCGTATTTATTTTATTTTTCATGTCATACTTTGACAAATCGCTGTCCGCCCATCGCAAAGCGACTACTTTAATCAGCCATATTTCCAAAACCCAAGTTTTTACGGTAACTTGGGTGGTATAATACAGAAGTTCTGGTCCTATTCTATCACCCTATGTGTACGTCTTGTTGGCACACTCGCGTATTTATTTTATATTTCATGTCAAACTTAGGCGGATCGCTGTCCACACATCCAAAGCGACTATTTTAATTACCCATATTTCCAAAACCTAAGTTTTTCGGATAACCTGAGTGGTATAATACTATAGTTCTGGTCCTATTCTATCACCCTATGTGTACGTCATGTATCCACAATTCCGTATTTATTTTTATATTTCATGTCAAACCTAGACAAATCGTTGTCCATACATCACATAGCGACTAATTTAATCACCCATATTTCCAAAGCCTAAGTATTTAAGGTAACTTGGGTGGTATAATACTAAATTTCAGGACCTATTCTATCATCCTATGTGTACATCATGTTGGCACACTTCCGTATTTATTTTATTTTTCATGTCATACTTTGACAAATCGCTGTCCGCACATCTCAATGCGACTACTTTAATCAGCCATATTTCCAAAACCTAAGTTTTTACGGTAACTTGGGTGGTATAATACAGAAGTTCTGGTCCTATTTCATCACCCTACGTGTACGTCATGCTGACACACTGCCGTATTTATTTTATATTTTATGTCAAACTTAGGTGGATCACTGTCCACACATCCAAAGCGACTATTTTAATCACCCGTATTTCCAAAACCTAAGTTTTTAAGGTAACTTGGGTGGTATAGTACTAAAGTTCTGGACCTATTCTATCATCCTATGTGTACATCATGTTGGCACACCTCCGTATTTTTTTTATATTTCGTGTCAAACTTCGACAAATCGTTGTCCGCACATCGCATAGCGACTAATTTAATCACCCATATTTCCAAAACCTAAGTTTTAACGGTAACTTGGGTGGTATAATACAGAAGTTCTGGTCCTATTCTATCACCCTATGTGTACGTCATGTATCCACAATTCCGTATTTATTTTTATATTTCATGTCAAACTTAGACAAATCGTTGTCCGCACATCGCATAGCGACTAATTTAATCACCCATATTTCCAAAACCTAAGTTTTTAAGGTAACTTGGGTGGTATAATACTAAAGTTCTGGTCCTATTCTATCATCCTATGTGTACGTCATGTTGGCACACTTCCGTATTTATTTTATTTTTCATGTCATACTTTGACAAATCGCTGTCCGCACATCTCAATGCGACTACTTTAATCAGCCATATTTCCAAAACCTAAGTTTTTACGGTAACTTGGGTGGTATAATACAGAAGTTCTGGTCCTATTTCATCACCCTACGTGTACGTCATGCTGACACACTGCCGTATTTATTTTATATTTTATGTCAAACTTAGGTGGATCACTGTCCACACATCCAAAGCGACTATTTTAATCACCCGTATTTCCAAAACCTAAGTTTTTAAGGTAACTTGGGTGGTATAGTACTAAAGTTCTGGACCTATTCTATCATCCTATGTGTACGTCATGTTGGCACACCTCCGTATTTATTTTATTTTTCATGTCATACTTTGACAAATCGCTGTCCGCACATCTCAATGCGACTACTTTAATCACCCATATTTCCAAAACCTAAGTTTTTACGGTAACTTGGGTGGTATAATACAGAAGTTCTGGTCCTATTCTATCACCCTATGTGTACGTCATGTATCCACAATTCCGTATTTATTTTTATATTTCATGTAAAACTTAGACTAATCGCTGTCCGCACATCTCAATGCGACTATTTTAATCACCCGTATTTCCAAAACCTAAGTTTTTAAGGTAACTTGGGTGGTATAGTACTAAAGTTCTGGACCTATTCTATCATCCTATGTGTACGTCATGTCGGCACACCTCCGTATTTTTTTATATTTCGTGTCAAACTTCGACAAATCGTTGTCCCCACATCGCATAGCGACTAATTTAATCACCCATATTTCCAAAACCTAAGTTTTTAAGGTAACTTGGGTGGTATAATACTAAATTTCAGGACCTATTCTATCATCCTATGTGTACGTCATGTTGGCACACTTCCGTATTTATTTTATTTTTCATGTCATACTTTGACAAATCGCTGTCCGCACATCTCAATGCGACTACTTTAATCAGCCATATTTCCAAAACCTAAGTTTTTACGGTAACTTGGGTGGTATAATACAGAAGTTCTGGTCCTATTCTATCACCCTACGTGTACGTCATGTATCCACAATTCCGTATTTATTTTTATATTTCATGTGAAACCTAGACAAATCGTTGTCCGCACATCGCATAGCGACTAATTTAATCACCCATATTTCCAAAACCTAAGTTTTTAAGGTAACTTGGGTGGTATAATACTAAATTTCAGGACCTATTATATCATCCTATGTGTACGTCATGTTGGCACACTTCCGTATTTATTTTATTTTTCATGTCATACTTTGACAAATCGCTGTCCGCACATCTCAATGCGACTACTTTAATCAGCCATATTTCCAAAACCTATGTTTTTACGGTAACTTGGGTGGTATAATACAGAAGTTCTGGTCCTATTCTATCACCCTATGTGTACGTCATGTATCCACAATTCCGTATTTATTTTTATATTTCATGTCAAACTTAGACAAATCGTTGTCCGCACATCGCATAGCGACTATTTTAATCACCCATATTTCCAAAACCTAAGTTTTTACCGTAACTTGGGTGGTATAATACAGAAGTTCTGGTCCTATTCTATCACCCTATGTGTACGTCATGTATCCACAATTCCGTATTTATTTTTATATTTCATGTCAAACTTAGACAAATCGCTGTCCGCACATCTCAATGCGACTACTTTAATCAGCCATATTTCCAAAACCTAAGTTTTTACGGTAACTTGGGTGGTATAGTACTAAATTTCAGGACCTATTCTATCATCCTATGTGTACGTCATGTTGGCACACTTCCGTATTTATTTTATTTTTCATGTCATACTTTGACAAATCGTTGTCCGCACATCTCAATGCGACTACTTTAATCAGCCATATTTCCAAAACCTAAGTTTTTACGGTAACTTGGGTGGTATAATACAGAAGTTCTGGTCCTATTTCATCACCCTACGTGTACGTCATGCTGACACACTGCCGTATTTATTTTATATTTTATGTCAAACTTAGGTGGATCACTGTCCACACATCCAAAGCGACTATTTTAATCACCCGTATTTCCAAAACCTAAGTTTTTAAGGTAACTTGGGTGGTATTGTACTAAAGTTCTGGACCTATTCTATCATCCTATGTGTACGTCATGTTGGCACACCTCCGTATTTATTTTATTTTTCATGTCATACTTTGACAAATCGCTGTCCGCACATCTCAATGCGACTACTTCAATCACCCATATTTCCAAAACCTAAGTTTTTACGGTAACTTGGGTGGTATAATACAGAAGTTCTGGTCCTATTCTATCACCCTATGTGTACGTCATGTATCCACAATTCCGTATTTATTTTTATATTTCATGTAAAACTTAGACAAATCGCTGTCCGCACATCTCAATGCGACTATTTTAATCACCCGTATTTCCAAAACCTAAGTTTTTAAGGTAACTTGGGTGGTATAGTACTAAAGTTCTGGACCTATTCTATCATCCTATGTGTACGTCATGTCGACACACCTCCGTATTTTTTTTATATTTCGTGTCAAACTTCGACAAATCGTTGTCCCCACATCGCATAGCGACTAATTTAATCACCCATATTTCCAAAACCTAAGTTTTTAAGGTAACTTGGGTGGTATAATACTAAATTTCAGGACCTATTCTATCATCCTATGTGTACGTCATGTTGGAACACTTCCGTATTTATTTTATTTTTCATGTCATACTTTGACAAATCGCTGTCCGCACATCTCAATGCGACTACTTTAATCAGCCATATTTCCAAAACCTACGGTAACTTGGGTGGTATAATACAGAAGTTCTGGTCCTATTCTATCACCCTACGTGTACGTCATGTATCCACAATTCCGTATTTATTTTTATATTTCATGTCAAACCTAGACAAATCGTTGTCCGCACATCGCATAGCGACTAATTTAATCACCCATATTTCCAAAACCTAAGTTTTTAAGGTAACTTGGGTGGTATAATACTAAATTTCAGGACCTATTATATCATCCTATGTGTACGTCATGTTGGCACACTTCCGTATTTATTTTATTTTTCATGTCATACTTTGACAAATCGCTGTCCGCACATCTCAATGCGACTACTTTAATCAGCCATATTTCCAAAACCTAAGTTTTTACGGTAACTTGGGTGGTATAATACAGAAGTTCTGGTCCTATTCTATCACCCTATGTGTACGTCATGTATCCACAAATCCGTATTTATTTTTATATTTCATGTCAAACTTAGACAAATCGTTGTCCGCACATCGCATAGCGACTAATTTAATCACCCATATTTCCAAAACCTAAGTTTTTACGGTAACTTGGGTGGTATAATACAGAAGTTCTGGTCCTATTCTATCACCCTATGTGTACGTCATGTATCCACAATTCCGTATTTATTTTTATATTTCATGTCAAACTTAGACAAATCGCTGTCCGCACATCTCAATGCGACTACTTTAATCAGCCATATTTCCAAAACCTAAGTTTTTACGGTAACTTGGGTGGTATAGTACTAAATTTCAGGACCTATTCTATCATCCTATGTGTACGTCATGTTGGCACACATCCGTATTTATTTTATTTTTCATGTCATACTTTGACAAATCGCTGTCCGCACATCTCAATGCGACTACTTTAATCAGCCATATTTCCAAAACCTAATTTTTACGGTAACTTGGGTGGTATAATACAGAAGTTCTGGTCCTATTTCATCACCCTACGTTTACGTCATGCTGACACACTGCCGTATTTATTTTATATTTTATGTCAAACTTAGGTGGATCACTGTCCACACATCCAAAGCGACTATTTTAATCACCCGTATTTCCAAAACCTAAGTTTTTAAGGTAACTTGGGTGGTATAGTACTAAAGTTCTGGACCTATTCTATCATCCTATGTGTACGTCATGTCGGCACACCTCCGTATTTTTTTTATATTTCGTGTCAAACTTCGACAAATCGTTGTCCCCACATCGCATAGCGACTAATTTAATCACCCATATTTCCAAAACCTAAGTTTTTAAGGTAACTTGGGTGGTATAATACTAAATTTCAGGACCTATTCTATCATCCTATGTGTACCTCATGTTGGCACACTTCCGTATTTATTTTATTTTTCATGTCATACTTTGACAAATCGCTGTCCGCACATCTCAATGCGACTACTTTAATCAGCCATATTTCCAAAACCTAAGTTTTTACGGTAACTTGGGTGGTATAATACAAAAGTTCTGGTCCTATTCTATCACCCTACGTGTACGTCATGTATCCACAATTCCGTATTTATTTTTATATTTCATGTCAAACCTAGACAAATCGTTGTCCGCACATCGCATAGCGACTAATTTAATCACCCATATTTCCAAAACCTAAGTTTTTAAGGTAACTTGGGTGGTATAATACTAAATTTCAGGACCTATTATATCATCCTATGTGTACGTCATGTTGGCACACTTCCGTATTTATTTTATTTTTCATGTCATACTTTGACAAATCGCTGTCCGCACATCTCAATGCGACTACTTTAATCAGCCATATTTCCAAATCCTAAGTTTTTACGGTAATTTGGGTGGTATAATACAGAAGTTCTGGTCCTATTCTATCACCCAATGTGTACGTCATGTATCCACAATTCCGTATTTATTTTTATATTTCATGTCAAACTTAGACAAATCGTTGTCCGCACATCGCATAGCGACTAATTTAATCACCCATATTTCCAAAACCTAAGTTTTTAAGGTAACTTGGGTGGTATAATACTAAATTTCAGGACCTATTCTATCATCCTATGTGTACGTCATGTTGGCACACCTCCGTATTTATTTTATTTTTCATGTCATACTTTGACAAATCGCTGTCCGCACATCTCAATGCGACTATTTTAATCACCCATATTTCCAAAACCTAAGTTTTTACGGTAACTTGGGTGGTATAATACAGAGGTTCTGGTCCTCTTCTATAACCCTATGTGTACGTCATGTATCCACAATTCCGTATTTATTTTTATATTTCATGTCAAACTTTGACAAATCGCTGTCCGCACATCTCAATGCGACTATTTTAATCACCCGTATTTCCAAAACCTAAGTTTTTAAGGTAACTTGGGTGGTATAGTACTAAAGTTCTGGACCTATTCTATCATCCTATGTGTACGTCATGTTAGCACACCTCCGTATTTTTTTATATTTCGTGTCAAACTTCGACAAATCGTTGTCCGCACATCGCATAGCGACTAATTTAATCACCCATATATCCAAAACCTAAGATTTTAAGGTAACTTGGGTGGTATAGTACAGAAGTTCTGGTCCTATTCTATCACCCTATGTGCAAGTCATGTATCCACAATTCCGTATTTATTTTTATATTTCATGTCAAACTTAGACAAATCGTTGTCCGCAAATCGCATAGCGACTAATTTAATCACCCATATTTCCAAAACCTAAGTTTTTACGGTAACTTGGGTGGTATAATACAGAAGTTCTGGTCCTATTCTATCACCCTATGTGTACGTCATGTATCCACAATTCCGTATTTATTTTTATATTTCATGTCAAACTTAGACAAATCGCTGTCCGCACATCTCAATGCGACTACTTTAATCAGCCATATTTCCAAAACCTAAGTTTTTACGGTAACTTGGGTGGTATAGTACTAAAGTTCTGGACCTATTCTATCATCCTATGTGTACGTCATGTTGGCACACCTCCGTATTTTTTTTATATTTCGTGTCAAACTTAGACAAATGGTTGTCCGCACATCTCAATTAGACTACTTTAATCACCCATATTTCCAAAACCTAAGTTTTTACGGTAACTTGGGTGGTATAATACAGAAGTTCTGGTCCTATTCTATCACCCTATGTGTACGTCATGTATCCACAATTCCGTATTTATTTTTATATTTCATGTCAAACTTAGACAAATCGCTGTCCGCACTACTCAATGCGACTACTTTAATCAGCCATATTTCCAAAACCTAATTTTTACGGTAACTTGGGTGGTATAATACA
Organism: Flexamia atlantica; assembly: GCA_035578135.1. NCBI lineage: Eukaryota > Metazoa > Arthropoda > Insecta > Hemiptera > Cicadellidae > Flexamia > Flexamia atlantica. Next base: position 197,555 of record JAQJVK010000102.1, read on the forward strand.
GAAGTTCTGGTCCTATTTCATCACCCTACGTGTACGTCATGCTGACACACTGCCGTATTTATTTTATATTTTATGTCAAACTTAGGTGGATCACTGTCCACACATCCAAAGCGACTATTTTAATCACCCGTATTTCCAAAACCTAAGTTTTTAAGGTAACTTGGGTGGTATAATACTAAAGTTCTTGTCCTATTCTATCATCCTATGTGTACGTCATGTTGGCACACCTCCGTATTTATTTTATTTTTCATGTCATACTTTGACAAATCGCTGTCCGCACATCTCAATGCGACTATTTTAATCACCCATATTTCCAAAACCTAAGTTTTTACGGTAACTTGGGTGGTATAATACAGAGGTTCTGGTCCTCTTCTATAACCCTATGTGTACGTCATGTATCCACAATTCCGTATTTATTTTTATATTTCATGTCAAACTTTGACAAATCACTGTCCGCACATCTCAATGCGACTATTTTAATCACCCGTATTTCCAAAACCTAAGTTTTTAAGGTAACTTGGGTGGTATAGTACTAAAGTTCTGGACCTATTCTATCATCCTATGTGTACGTCATGTTAGCACACCTCCGTATTTTTTTATATTTCGTGTCAAACTTCGACAAATCGTTGTCCGCACATCGCATAGCGACTAATTTAATCACCCATATATCCAAAACCTAAGATTTTAAGGTAACTTGGGTGGTATAGTACAGAAGTTCTGGTCCTATTCTATCACCCTATGTGTAAGTCATGTATCCACAATTCCGTATTTATTTTTATATTTCATGTCAAACTTACACAAATCGTTGTCCGCACATCGCATAGCGACTAATTTAATCACCCATATTTCCAAAACCTAAGTTTTTACGGTAACTTGGGTGGTATAGTACTAAAGTTCTGTACCTATTCTATCATCCTATGTGTACGTCATGTTGGCACACCTCCGTATTTATTATTATATTTCATGTCATACTTAGACAAATCGTTGTCCGCACATCTCAATGCGACTACTTTAATCACCCATATTTCCAAAACCTAAGTTTTTAAGGTAACTTGGGTGGTATAGTACTAAAGTTCTGGTCCTATTTCATCACCCTACGTGTACGTCATGCTGTAACACTGCCGTATTTATTTTATATTTTATGTCAAACTTAGGTGGATCACTGTCCACACATCCAAAGCGACTATTTTAATCACCCGTATTTCCAAAACCTAAGTTTTTAAGGTAACTTGGGTGGTATAGTACTAAAGTTCTGGACCTATTCTATCATCCTATGTGTACGTCATGTTGGCACACCTCCGTATTTTTTTTATATTTCGTGTCAAACTTCGACAAATCGTTGTCCGCACATCGCATAGCGACTAATTTAATCACCCATATTTCCAAAACCTAAGTTTTTACGGTAACTTGGGTGGTATAATACAGAAGTTCTGGTCCTATTCTATCACCCTATGTGTACGTCATGTATCCACAATTCCGTATTTATTTTTATATTTCATGTCAAACTTAGACAAATCGTTGTCCGCACATCGCATAGCGACTAATTTAATCACCCATATTTCCAAAACCTAAGTTTTTAAGGTAACTTGGGTGGTATAATACTAAATTTCAGGACCTATTCTATCATCCTATGTGTACGTCATGTTGGCACACTTCCGTATTTATTTTATTTTTCATGTCATACTTTGACAAAACGCTGTCCGCACATCTCAATGCGACTACTTTAATCAGCCATATTTCCAAAACCTAAGTTTTTACGGTAACTTGGGTGGTATAATACAGAAGTTCTGGTCCTATTTCATCACCCTACGTGTACGACATGCTGACACACTGCCGTATTTATTTTATATTTTATGTCAAACTTAGGTGGATCACTGTCCACACATCCAAAGCGACTATTTTAATCACCCGTATTTCCAAAACCTAAGTTTTTAAGGTAACTTGGGTGGTATAGTACTAAAGTTCTGGACCTATTCTATCACCCTATGTGTACGTCATGTATCGACAATTCCGTATTTATTTTTATATTTCATGTCAAACTTAAACAAATCGTTGTCCGCACATCGCATAACGACTAATTTAATCACCCATATTTCCAAAACCTAAGTTTTTACGGTAACTTGGGTGGTATAGTACTAAAGTTCTGGACCTATTCTATCATCCTATGTGTACGTCATGTTGGCACACCTCCGTATTTTTTTTATATTTCGTGTCAAACTTCGACAAATCGTTGTCCGCACATCGCATAGCGACTAATTTAATCAGCCATATTTCCAAAACCTAAGTTTTTACGGTAACTTGGGTGGTATAATACAGAAGTTCTGTTCCTATTCTATCACCCTATATGTACGTCATGTATCCACAATTCCGTATTTATTTTTATATTTCATGTCAAACTTAGACAAATCGTTGTCCGCACATCGCATAGCGACTAATTTAATCACCCATATTTCCAAAACCTAAGTTTTTAAGGTAACTTGGGTGGTATAGTACTAAATTTCAGGACCTATTCTATCATCCTATGTGTACGTCATGTTGGCACATTTCCGTATTTATTTTATTTTTCATGTCATACTTTGACAAATCGCTGTCCGCACATCTCAATGCGACTACTTTAATCAGCCATATTTCCAAAACCTAAGTTTTTACGGTAACTTGGGTGGTATAATACAGAAGTTCTGGTCCTATTTCATCACCCTACGTGTACGAAATGTTGGCACACCTCCGTATTTATTATTATATTTCATGTCAAACTTAGACAAATCGCTGTCCGCACATCTCAATGCGACTAATTTAATCAGCCATATTTCCAAAACCTAAGTTTTTACGGTAACTTGGGTGGTATAGTACTAAAGTTCTGGACCTATTCTATCATCCTATGTGTACGTCATGTTGGCACACCTCCGTATTTTTTTTATATTTCGTGTCAAACTTCGACATATCTCTGTCCGCACATCTCAATGCGACTACTTTAATCAGCCATATTTCCAAAACCTAAGTTTTTACGGTAACTTGGGTGGTATAATACAGAAGTTCTGGTCCTATTCTATCATCCTATGTGTACGTCATGTATCCACAGTTCCGTATTTATTTTTATATTTCATGTCAAACTTAGACAAATCGTTGTCCGCACATCGCATAGCGACTAATTTAATCACCCATATTTTCAAAACCTAAGTTTTTAAGGTAACTTGGGTGGTATAATACTAAATTTCAGGACCTATTCTATCATCCTATGTGTACGTCATGTTGGCACACTTCCGTATTTATTTTATTTTTCATGTCATACTTTGACAAATCGCTGTCCGCACATCTCAATGCGACTACTTTAATCAGCCATATTTCCAAAACCTAAGTTTTTACGGTAACTTGGGTGGTATAATACAGAAGTTCTGGTCCTATTTCATCACCCTACGTGTACGTCATGCTGACACACTGCCGTATTTATTTTATATTTTATGTCAAACTTAGGTGGATCACTGTCCACACATCCAAAGCGACTATTTTAATCACCCGTATTTCCAAAACCTAAGTTTTTATGGTAACTTGGGTGGTATAGTACTAAAGTTCTGGACCTATTCTATCATCCTATGTGTACGTCATGTTGGCACACCTCCGTATTTTTTTATATTTCGTGTCAAACTTCGACAAATCTCTGTCCGCACATCTCAATGCGACTACTTTAATCAGCCATATTTCCAAAACCTAAGTTTTTACGGTAACTTGGGTGGTATAATACAGAAGTTCTGGTCCTATTCTATCACCCTACGTGTACGTCATGTATCCACAATTCCGTATTTATTATTATATTTCATGTCATACTTAGACAAATCGTTGTCCGCACATCGCATAGCGACTAATTTAATCACCCATATTTCCAAAACCTAAGTTTTTAAGGTAACTTGGGTGGTATAGTACTAAAGTTCTGGTCCTATTCCATCACCCTACGTGTACGTAATGTTGGCACACCTCCTTATTTATTATTATATTTCATGTCATACTTAGACAAATCGTTGTCCGCACATCGCATAGCGACTAATTTAATCACCCATATTTCCAAAACCTAAGTTTATACGGTAACTTGGGTTGTATAATACAGAAGGTCTGGTCCTATTCTATCACCCTACGTGTACGTAATGTTGGCACACCTCCGTATTTATTTTTATATTTCATGTCAAACTTAGACAAATCGTTGTCCGCACATCGCATAGCGACTAATTTAATCACCCATATTTCCAAAACCTAAGTTTTTACGGTAACTTGGGTGGTATAGTACTAAAGTTCTGGACCTATTCTATCATCCTATGTGTACGTTATGTTGGCACACATCCGTATTTTTTTTATATTTCGTGTCAAACTTCGACAAATCGTTGTCCGCACATCGCATAGCGACTAATTTAATCACCCATATTTCCAAAACCTAAGTTTTTACGGTAACTTGGGTGGTATAATACAGAAGTTCTGGTCCTATTCTATCACCCTATGTGTACGTCATGTATCCACAATTCCGTATTAATTTTTATATTTCATGTCAAACTTAGACAAATCGTTGTCCGCACATCGCATAGCGACTAATTTAATCACCCATATTTCCAAAACCTAAGTTTTTAAGGTAACTTGGGTGGTATAATACTAAATTTCAGGACCTATTCTATCATCCTATGTGTACGTCATGTTGGCACACTTCCGTATTTATTTTATTTTTCATGTCATACTTTGACAAATCGCTGTCCGCCCATCGCAAAGCGACTACTTTAATCAGCCATATTTCCAAAACCCAAGTTTTTACGGTAACTTGGGTGGTATAATACAGAAGGTCTGGTCCTATTCTATCACCCTATGTGTACGTCTTGTTGGCACACTCGCGTATTTATTTTATATTTCATGTCAAACTTAGGCGGATCGCTGTCCACACATCCAAAGCGACTATTTTAATTACCCATATTTCCAAAACCTAAGTTTTTCGGATAACCTGAGTGGTATAATACTATAGTTCTGGTCCTATTCTATCACCCTATGTGTACGTCATGTATCCACAATTCCGTATTTATTTTTATATTTCATGTCAAACTTAGACAAATCGTTGTCCATACATCACATAGCGACTAATTTAATCACCCATATTTCCAAAGCCTAAGTATTTAAGGTAAATTGGGTGGTATAATACTAAATTTCAGGACCTATTCTATTATCCTATGTGTACGTCATGTTGGCACACTTCCGTATTTATTTTATTTTTCATGTCATACTTTGACAAATCGCTGTCCGCACATCTCAATGCGACTACTTTAATCAGCCATATTTCCAAAACCTAAGTTTTTACGGTAACTTGGGTGGTATAATACAGAAGTTCTGGTCCTATTTCATCACCCTACGTGTACGTCATGCTGACACACTGCCGTATTTATTTTATATTTTATGTCAAACTTAGGTGGATCACTGTCCACACATCCAAAGCGACTATTTTAATAACCCGTATTTCCAAAACCTAAGTTTTTAAGGTAACTTGGGTGGTATAGTACTAAAGTTCTGGACCTATTCTATCACCCTATGTGTACGTCATGTATCGACAATTCCATATTTATTTTTATATTTCATGTCAAACTTAGACAAATCGTTGTCCGCACATCGCATAGCGACTAATTTAATCACCCATATTTCCAAAACCTAAGTTTTTAAGGTAACTTGGGTGGTATAGTACTAAAGTTCTGGACCTATTCTATCATCCTATGTGTACGTCATGTTGGCACACCTCCGTATTTTTTTTATATTTCGTGTCAAACTTCGACAAATCTCTGTCCGCACATCTCAATGCGACTACTTTAATCAGCCATATTTCCAAAATCTAAGTTTTTACGGTAACTTGGGTGGTATAATACAGAAGTTCTGGTCAAGTTCTATCACCCTACGTGTACGTAATGTTGGCACACCTCCGTATTTATGATTATATTTCATGTCATACTTAGACAAATCGTTGTCCGCACATCGCATAGCGACTAATTTAATCACCCATATTTCCAAAACCTACGTTTTTACGGTAACTTGGGTGGTATAATACAGAAGTTCTGGTCCTATTCTATTACCCTACGTGTACGTAATGTTTGCACACCTCCGTATTTATTTTTATATTTCATGTCAAATTTAGACAAATCGTTGTCCGCACATCGCATAGCGACTAATTTAATCACCCATATTTCCAAAACCTAAGTTTTTACGGTAACTTGGGTGGTATAGTACTAAAGTTCTGGACCTATTATATCATCCTATGTGTACGTCATGTTGGCACACCTCCGTATTTTTTTATATTTCGTGTCAAACTTCGACAAATCGTTGTCCGCACATCGCATAGCGACTAATTTAATCACCCATATTTCCAAAACCTAAGTTTTTACGGTAACTTGGGTGGTATAATACAGAAGTTCTGGTCCTATTCTATCACCCTATGTGTACGTCATGTATCCACAATTCCGTATTTATTTTTATATTTCATGTCAAACTTAGACAAATCTCTGTCCGCACATCGCATAAAGACTAAGTTAATCACCCATATTTCCAAAACCTAAGTTTTTAAGGTAACTTGAGTAGTATAATACTAAATTTCAGGACCTATTCTATCATCCTATGTGTACGTAATATTGGCACACCTCCGTATTTTTTTATATTTCGTGTCAAACTTCGACAAATCTCTGTCCGCACATCTCAATGCGACTACTTTAATCAGCCATATTTCCAAAACCTAAGTTTTTACGGTAACTTGGGTGGTATAATACAGAAGTTCTGGTCCTATTCTATCACCCTATGTGTACGTCATGTATCCACAATTCCGTATTTATTTTTATATTTCATGTCAAACTTAGACAAATCTCTGTCCGCACATCGCATAGCGACTAATTTAATCACCCATATTTCCAAAACCTAGGTTTTTAAGGTAACTTGGGTAGTATAATACTAAATTTCAGGACCTATTCTATCATCCTATGTGTACGTAATGTTGGCACACCTCCGTATTTTTTTATATTTCGTGTCAAACTTCGACAAATCTCTGTCCGCACATCTCAATGCGACTACTTTAATCAGCCATATTTCCAAAACCTAAGTTTTTACGGTAACTTGGGTGGTATAATACAGAAGTTCTGGTCCTATTCTATCACCCTACGTGTACGTAATGTTGGCACACCTCCGTATTTATTATTATATTTCATGTCATACTTAGACAAATCGTTGTCCGCACATCGCATAGCGACTAATTTTATCACCCATATTTCCAAAACCTGAGTTTTTACGGTAACTTGCGTGGTATAATACAGAAGTTCTGGTCCTATTCTATCACACTATGTGTACGTCATGTATCCACAATTCCGTATTTATTTTTATATTTCATGTCAAACTTAGACAAATCGTTGTCCGCACATCGCATAGCGACTAATTTAATCACCCATATTTCCAAAACCTAAGTTTTTACGGTAACTTGGGTGGTATAATACAGAGGTTCTGGTCCTATTCTATCACCCTATGTGTACGTCATGTATACACAATTCCGTATTTATTTTTATATTTCATGTCAAACTTAGACAAATCGTTGTCCGCACATCGCATAGCGACTAATTTAATCACCCATATTTCCAAAACCTAAGTTTTTAAGGTAACTTGGGTGGTATAATACTAAATTTCAGGACCTATTCTATCATCCTATGTGTACGTCATGTTGGCACACTTCCGTATTTATTTTATTTTTCATGTCATACTTTGACAAATCGCTGTCCGCACATCTCAATGCGACTACTTTAATCAGCCATATTTCCAAAACCTAAGTTTTTACGGTAACTTGGGTGGTATAATACAGAAGTTCTGGTCCTATTCTATCACCCTATGTGTACGTCATGTATCCACAATTCCGTATTTATTTTTATATTTCATGTCAAACTTAGACAAATCGTTGTCCGCACATCGCATAGCGACTAATTTAATCACCCATATTTCCAAAACCTAAGTTTTTAAGGTAACTTGGGTGGTATAATACTAAATTTCAGGACCTATTCTATCATCCTATGTGTACGTCATGTTGGCACACTTCCGTATTTATTTTATTTTTCATGTCATACTTTGACAAATCGCTGTCCGCACATCTCAATGCGACTACTTTAATCAGCCATATTTCCAAAACCTAAGTTTTTACGGTAACTTGGGTGGTATAATACAGAAGTTCTGGTCCTATTCTATCACCCTATGTGTACGTCATGTTGGCACACCTCCGTATTTATTATTATATTTCATGTCATACTTAGACATATCGTTGTCCGCACATCGCATAGCGACTAATTTAATCACCCATATTTCCAAAACCTAAGTTTTTAAGGTAACTTGGGTGGTATAATACAGAAGTTCTGGTCCTATTCTATCACCCTATGTGTACGTCATGTATCCACAATTCCGTATTTATTTTTATATTTCATGTCAAACTTAGACAAATCATTGTCCGCACATCGCATAGCGACTAATTTAATCACCCATATTTCCAAAACCTAAGTTTTTAAGGTAACTTGGGTGGTATAATACTAAATTTCAGGACCTATTCTATCATCCTATGTGTACGTCATGTTGGCACACTTCCGTATTTATTTTATTTTTCATGTCATACTTTGACAAATCGCTGTCCGCACATCTCAATGCGACTACTTTAATCAGCCATATTTCCAAAACCTAAGTTTTTACGGTAACTTGGGTGGTATAGTACTAAAGTTCTGGACCTATTCTATCATCCTATGTGTACGTCATGTTGGCACACCTCCGTATTTTTTTTTATATTTCGTGTCAAACTTCGACAAATCTCTGTCCGCACATCTCAATGCGACTACTTTAATCAGCCATATTTCCAAAACCTAAGTTTTTACGGTAACTTGGGTGGTATAATACAGACGTTCTGGTCCTATTCTATCACCCTACGTGTACGTAATGTTGGCACACCTCCGTATTTATTATTATATTTCATGTCATACTTAGACAAATCGTTGTCCGCACATCGCATAGCGACTAATTTAATCACCCATATTTCCAAAACCTAAGTTTTTACGGTAACTTGGGTGGTATAATACAGAAGTTCTGGTCCTATTCTATCACCCTACGTGTACGTAATGTTGGCACACCTCCGTATTTATTTTTATATTTCATGTCAAACTTAGACAAATCGTTGTCCGCACATCGCATAGCGACTAATTTAATCACCCATATTTCCAAAACCTAAGTTTTTACGGTAACTTGGGTGGTATAGTACTAAAGTTCTGGACCTATTCTATCATCCTATGTGTACGTCATGTTGGCACACCTCCGTATTTTTTTTATATTTCGTGTCAAACTTCGACAAATCGTTGTCCGCACATCGCATAGCGACTACTTTAATCAGCCATATTTCCAAAACCTAAATTTTTACGGTAACTTGGCTGGTATAATACAGAAGTTCTGGTCCTATTCTATCACCCTATGTGTACGTCATGTATCCACAATACCGTATTTATTTTTATATTTCATGTCAAACTTAGACAAATCGTTGTCCGCACATCGCATAGCGACTAATTTAATCACCCATATTTCCAAAACCTAAGTTTTTAAGGTAACTTGGGTGGTATAATACTAAAGTTCTGGTCCTATTCTATCACCCTACGTGTACGTAATGTTGGCACACCTCCGTATTTATTATTATATTTCATGTCATACTTAGACAAATCGTTGTCCGCACATCGCATAGCGACTAATTTAATCACCCATATTTCCAAAACCTAAGTTTTTACGGTAACTTGGGTGGTATAGTACTAAAGTTCTGGACCTATTCTATCATCCTATGTGTACGTCATGTTGGCACACCTCCGTATTTTTTTATATTTCGTGTCAAACTTCGACAAATCGTTGTCCGCACATCGCTTAGCGACTACTTTAATCAGCCATATTTCCAAAACCTAAGTTTTTACGGTAACTTGGGTGGTATAATACAGAAGTTCTGGTCCTATACTATCACCCTATGTGTACGTCATGTATCCACAATTCCGTATTTATTTTTATATTTCATGTCAAACTTAGACAAATCGTTGTCCGCACATCGCATAGCGACTAATTTAATCACCCATATTTCCAAAACCTAAGTTTTTAAGGTAACTTGGGTGGTATAATACTAAATTTCAGGACCTATTCTATCATCCTATGTGTACGTCATGTTGGCACACTTCCGTATTTATTTTATTTTTCATGTCATACTTTGACAAATCGCTGTCCGCACATCTCAATGCGACTACTTTAATCAGCCATATTTCCAAAACCTAAGTTTTTACGGTAACTTGGGTGGTATAGTACTAAAGTTCTGGACCTATTCTATCATCCTATGTGTACGTCATGTTGGCACACCTCCGTATGTTTTTTATATTTCGTGTCAAACTTCGACAAATCTCTGTCCGCACATCTCAATGCGACTACTTTAATCAGCCATATTTCCAAAACCTAAGTTTTTACGGTAACTTGGTTGGTATAATACAGAAGTTCTGGTCCTATTCTATCACCCTATGTGTACGTAATGTTGGCACACCTCCGTATTTATTATTATATTTCAAGTCATACTTAGACAAATCGTTGTCCGCACATCGCATAGCGACTAATTTAATCACCAATATTTCCAAAACCTAAGTTTTTACGGTAACTTGGGTGGTATAATACAGAAGTTCTGGTCCTATTCTATCACCCTACGTGTACGTAATGTTGGCACACCTCCGTATTTATTTTTATATTTCATGTCAAACTTAGACAAATCGTTGTCCGCACATCGCATAGCGACTAATTTAATCACCCATATTTCCAAAACCAAAGTTTTTACGGTAACTTGGGTGGTATAGTACTAAAGTTCTGGACCTATTCTATCATCCTATGTGTACGTCATGTTGGCACACCTCCGTATTTTTTTTATATTTCGTGTCAAACTTCGACAAATCGTTGTCCGCACCTCGCATAGCGACTACTTTGATCAGCCATATTCCCAAAACCTAAATTTTTAAGGTAACTTGGGTGGTATAATACTAAATTTCAGGACCTATTCTATCATCCTATGTGTACGTCATGTTGGCACACTACCGTATTTATTTTATTTTTCCTGTCATACTTTGACAAATCGCTGTCCGCACATCTCAATGCGACTACTTTAATCAGCCATATTTCCAAAACCTAAGTTTTTACGGTAACTTGGGTGGTATAATACAGAAGTTCTGGTCCTATTCTATCACCCTACGTGTACGTCATGTATCCACAATTCCGTATTTATTTTTATATTTCGTGTCAAACTTCGACAAATCTCTGTCCGCACATCTCAATGCGACTACTTTAATCAGCCATATTTCCAAAACCTAAGTTTTTACGGTAACTTGGGTGGTATAATACAGAAGTTCTGGTCCTATTCTATCACCCTATGTGTACGTCATGTATCCACAATTCCGTATTTTTTTTATATTTCATGTCAAACTTAGACAAATCGTTGTCCGCACATCGCATAGCGACTAATTTAATCACCCATATTTCCAAAACCTAAGTTTTTAAGGTAACTTGGGTGGTATAATACTAAATTTCAGGACCTATTCTATCATCCTATGTGTACGTCATGTTGGCACACTTCCGTATTTATTTTATTTTTCATGTCATACTTTGACAAATCGCTGTCCGCACATCTCAATGCGACTACTTTAATCAGCCATATTTCCAAAACCTAAGTTTTTACGGTAACTTGGGTGGTATAATACAGAAGTTCTGGTCCTATTCTATCACCCTATGTGTACGTCATGTTGGCACACCTCCGTATTTATTATTATATTTCATGTCATACTTAGACAAATCGTTGTCCACACATCGCATAGCGACTAATTTAATCACCCATATTTCCAAAACCTAAGTTTTTAAGGTAACTTGGGTGGTATAATACAGAAGTTCTGGTCCTATTCTATCACCCTATGTGTACGTCATGTATCCACAATTCCGTATTTATTTTTATATTTCATGTCAAACTTAGACAAATCGTTGTCCGCACATCGCATAGCGACTAATTAAATCACCCATATTTCCAAAACCTAAGTTTTTAAGGTAACTTGGGTGGTATAATACTAAATTTCAGGACCTATTCTATCATCCTATGTGTACGTCATGTTGGCACACTTCCGTATTTATTTTATTTTTCATGTCATACTTTGACAAATCGCTGTCCGCACATCTCAATGCGACTACTTTAATCAGCCATATTTCCAAAACCTAAGTTTTTACGGTAACTTGGGTGGTATAGTACTAAAGTTCTGGACCTATTCTATCATCCTATGTGTACGTCATGTTGGCACACCTCCGTATTTTTTTTATATTTCGTGTCAAACTTCGACAAATCTCTGTCCGCACATCTCAATGCGACTACTTTAATCAGCCATATTTCCAAAACCTAAGTTTTTACGGTAACTTGGGTGGTATAATACAGAAGTTCTGGTCCTATTCTATCACCCTACGTGTACGTAATGTTGGCACACCTCCGTATTTTTTTTATATTTCGTGTCAAACTTCGACAAATCTCTGTCCGCACATCTCAATGCGACTACTTTAATCAGCCGTATTTCCAAAACCTATGTTTTTACGGTAACTTGGGTGGTATAATACAGAAGTTCTGGTCCTATTCTATCACCCTATGTGTACGTCATGTATCCACAATTCCGTATTTATTTTTATATTTCATGTCAAACTTAGACAAATCGTTGTCCGCACATCGCATAGCGACTAATTTAATCACCCATATTTCCAAAACCTAAGTTTTTAAGGTAACTTGGGTGGTATAATACTAAATTTCAGGACCTATTCTATCATCCTATGTGTACGTCATGTTGGCACATTTCCGTATTTATTTTATTTTTCATGTCATACTTTGACAAATCGCTGTCCGCACATCTCAATGCGACTACTTTAATCAGCCATATTTCCAAAACCTAAGTTTTTACGGTAACTTGGGTGGTATAGTACGAAAGTTCTGGACCTACTCTATCATCCTATGTGTACGTCATGTTGGCACACCTCCGTATGTTTTTTATATTTCGTGTCAAACTTCGAAAAATCTCTGTCCGCACATCTCAATGCGACTACTTTAATCAGCCATATTTCCAAAACCTAAGTTTTTACGGTAACTTGGTTGGTATAATACAGAAGTTCTGGTCCTATTCTATCACCCTATGTGTACGTAATGTTGGCACACCTCCGTATTTATTATTATATTTCATGTCATACTTAGACAAATCGTTGTCCGCACATCGCATAGCGACTAATTTAATCACCAATATTTCCAAAACCTAAGTTTTTACGGTAACTTGGGTGGTATAATACAGAAGTTCTGGTCCTATTCTATCACCCTACGTGTACGTAATGTTGGCACACCTCCGTATTTATTTTTATATTTCATGTCAAACTTAGACAAATCGTTGTCCGCACATCGCATAGCGACTAATTTAATCACCCATATTTCCAAAACCAAAGTTTTTACGGTAACTTGGGGGGTATAGTACTAAAGTTCTGGACCTATTCTATCATCCTATGTGTACGTCATGTTGGCACACCTCCGTATTTTTTTTATATTTCGTGTCAAACTTCGACAAATCGTTGTCCGCACATCGCATAGCGACTACTTTGATCAGCCATATTCCCAAAACCTAAGTTTTTAAGGTAACTTGGGTGGTATAATACTAAATTTCAGGACCTATTCTATCATCCAATGTGTACGTCATGTTGGCACACTACCGTATTTATTTTATTTTTCCTGTCATACTTTGACAAATCGCTGTCCGCACATCTCAATGCGACTACTTTAATCAGCCATATTTCCAAAACCTAAGTTTTTACGGTAACTTGGGTGGTATAATACAGAAGTTCTGGTCCTATTCTATCACCCTACGTGTACGTAATGTTGGCACACCTCCGTATTTTTTTTATATTTCGTGTCAAACTTCGACAAATCTCTGTCCGCACATCTCAATGCGACTACTTTAATCAGCCATATTTCCAAAACCTAAGTTTTTACGGTAACTTGGGTGGTATAATACAGAAGTTCTGGTCCTATTCTATCACCCTATGTGTACGTCATGTATCCACAATTCCGTATTTATTTTTATATTTCATGTCAAACTTCGACAAATCTCTGTCCGCACATCTCAATGCGACTAATTTAATCACCCATATTTCCAAAACCTAAGTTTTTAAGGTAACTTGGGTGGTATAATACTAAATTTCAGGACCAATTCTATCATCCTATGTGTACGTCATGTTGGCACACTTCCGTATTTATTTTATTTTTCATGTCATACTTTGACAAATCGCTGTCCGCACATCTCAATGCGACTACTTTAATCAGCCATATTTCCAAAACCTAAGTTTTTACGGTAACTTGGGTGGTATAATACAGAAGTTCTGGTCCTATTCTATCACCCTATGTGTACGTCATGTTGGCACACCTCCGTATTTATTATTATATTTCATGTCAAAATTAGACAAATCGTTGTCCGCACATCGCATAGCGACTAATTTAATCACCCATATTTCCAAAACCTAAGTTTTTAAGGTAACTTGGGTGGTATAATACAGAAGTTCTGGTCCTATTCTATCACCCTATGTGTACGTCATGTATCCACAATTCCGTATTTATTTTTATATTTCATGTCAAACTTAGACAAATCGTTGTCCGCACATCGCATAGCGACTAATTTAATCACCCATATTTCCAAAACCTAAGTTTTTAAGGTAACTTGGGTGGTATAATACTAAATTTCAGGACCTATTCTATCATCCTATGTGTACGTCATGTTGGCACACTTCCGTATTTATTTTATTTTTCATGTCATACTTTGACAAATCGCTGTCCGCACATCTCAATGCGACTACTTTAATCAGCCATATTTCCAAAACCTAAGTTTTTACGGTAACTTGGGTGGTATAGTACTAAAGTTCTGGACCTATTCTATCATCCTATGTGTACGTCATGTTGGCACACCTCCGTATGTTTTTTATATTTCGTGTCAAACTTCGACAAATCTCTGTCCGCACATCTCAATGCGACTACTTTAATCAGCCATATTTCCAAAACCTAAGTTTTTACGGTAACTTGGTTGGTATAATACAGAAGTTCTGGTCCTATTCTATCACCCTATTTGTACGTAATGTTGGCACACCTCCGTATTTATTATTATATTTCATGTCATACTTAGACAAATCGTTGTCCGCACATCGCATAGCGACTAATTTAATCACCAATATTTCCAAAACCTAAATTTTTACGGTAACTTGGGTGGTATAATACAGAAGTTCTGGTCCTATTCTATCACCCTACGTGTACGTAATGTTGGCACACCTCCGTATTTATTTTTATATTTCATGTCAAACTTAGACAAATCGTTGTCCGCACATCGCATAGCGACTAATTTAATCACCCATATTTCCAAAACCAAAGTTTTTACGGTAACTTGGGGGGTATAGTACTAAAGTTCTGGACCTATTCTATCATCCTATGTGTACGTCATGTTGGCACACTACCGTATTTATTTTATTTTTCATGTCATACTTTGACAAATCGCTGTCCGCACATCTCAATGCGACTACTTTAATCAGCCATATTTCCAAAACCTAAGTTTTTACGGTAACTTGGGTGGTATAATACAGAAGTTCTGGTCCTATTCTATCACCCTATGTGTACGTCATGTTGGCACACCTCCGTATTTATTATTATATTTCATGTCATACTTAGACAAATCGTTGTCCGCACATCGCATAGCGACTAATTTAATCACCCATATTTCCAAAACCTAAGTTTTTTAATTTAACTTGGGT
This sequence comes from Flexamia atlantica, assembly GCA_035578135.1. Taxonomy (NCBI): domain Eukaryota; kingdom Metazoa; phylum Arthropoda; class Insecta; order Hemiptera; family Cicadellidae; genus Flexamia; species Flexamia atlantica. The sequence goes on from JAQJVK010000102.1 coordinate 213,419, forward strand.
GGTATAATACAGAAGTTCTGGTCCTATTCTATCACCCTATGTGTACGTCATGTATCCACAATTCCGTATTTATTTTTATATTTCATGTCAAACTTAGACAAATCGTTGTCCGCACATCGCATAGCGACTAATTTAATCACCCATATTTCCAAAACCTAAGTTTTTAAGGTAACTTGGGTGGTATAATACTAAATTTCAGGACCTATTCTATCACCCTATGTGTACGTCATGTTGGCACACTTCAGTATTTATTTTATTTTTCATGTCATACTTTGACAAATCGCTGTCCGCACATCTCAATGCGACTACTTTAATCAGCCATATTTCCAAAACCTAAGTTTTTACGGTAACTTGGGTGGTATAGTACTAAAGTTCTGGACCTATTCTATCATCCTATGTGTACGTCATGTTGGCACACCTCCGTATGTTTTTTATATTTCGTGTCAAACTTCGACAAATCTCTGTCCGCACATCTCAATGCGACTACTTTAATCAGCCATATTTCCAAAACCTAAGTTTTTACGGTAACTTGGTTGGTATAATACAGAAGTTCTGGTCCTATTCTATCACCCTATTTGTACGTAATGTTGGCACACCTCCGTATTTATTATTATATTTCATGTCATACTTAGACAAATCGTTGTCCGCACATCGCATAGCGACTAATTTAATCACCAATATTTCCAAAACCTAAGTTTTTACGGTAACTTGGGTGGTATAATACAGAAGTTCTGGTCCTATTCTATCACCCTACGTGTACGTAATGTTGGCACACCTCCGTATTTATTTTTATATTTCATGTCAAACTTAGACAAATCGTTGTCCGCACATCGCATAGCGACTAATTTAATCACCCATATTTCCAAAACCAAAGTTTTTACGGTAACTTGGGGGGTATAGTACTAAAGTTCTGGACCTATTCTATCATCCTATGTGTACGTCATGTTGGCACACCTCCGTATTTATTTTATTTTTCCTGTCATACTTTGACAAATCGCTGTCCGCACATCTCAATGCGACTACTTTAATCAGCCATATTTCCAAAACCTAAGTTTTTACGGTAACTTGGGTGGTATAATACAGAAGTTCTGGTCCTATTCTATCACCCTACGTGTACGTAATGTTGGCACACCTCCGTATTTTTTTATATTTCGTGTCAAACTTCGACAAATCTCTGTCCGCACATCTCAATGCGACTACTTTAATCAGCCATATTTCCAAAACCTAAGTTTTTACGGTAACTTGGGTGGTATAATACAGAAGTTCTGGTCCTATTCTATCACCCTATGTGTACGTCATGTATCCACAATTCCGTATTTATTTTTATATTTCATGTCAAACTTAGACAAATCGTTGTCCGCACATCGCATAGCGACTAATTTAATCACCCATATTTCCAAAACCTAAGTTTTTAAGGTAACTTGGGTGGTATAATACTAAATTTCAGGACCTATTCTATCATCCTATGTGTACGTCATGTTGGCACACTTCCGTATTTATTTTATTTTTCATGTCATACTTTGACAAATCGCTGTCCGCACATCTCAATGCGACTACTTTAATCAGCCATATTTCCAAAACCTAAGTTTTTACGGTAACTTGGGTGGTATAATACAGAAGTTCTGGTCCTATTCTATCACCCTATGTGTACGTCATGTTGGCACACCTCCGTATTTTTTTTATATTTCGTGTCAAACTTCGACAAATCTCTGTCCGCACATCTCAATGCGACTACTTTAATCAGCCATATTTCCAAAACCTAAGTTTTTACGGTAACTTGGGTGGTATAATACAGAAGTTCTGGTCCTATTCTATCACCCTACGTGTACGTAATGTTGGCACACCTCCGTATTTTTTTTATATTTCGTGTCAAACTTCGACAAATCTCTGTCCGCACATCTCAATGCGACTACTTTAATCAGCCATATTTCCAAAACCTAAGTTTTTACGGTAACTTGGGTGGTATAATACAGAAGTTCTGGTCCTATTCTATCACCCTACGTGTACGTCATGTATCCACAATTCCGTATTTATTTTTATATTTCGTGTCAAACTTCGACAAATCTCTGTCCGCACATCTCAATGCGACTACTTTAATCACTACTACTAATTTCCAAAACCTAAGTTTTTACGGTAACTTGGGTGGTATAATACAGAAGTTCTGGTCCTATTCTATCACCCTACGTGTACGTAATGTTGGCACACCTCCGTATTTTTTTATATTTCGTGTCAAACTTCGACAAATCTCTGTCCGCACATCTCAATGCGACTACTTTAATCAGCCATATTTCCAAAACCTAAGATTTACGGTAACTTGGGTGGTATAATACAGAAGTTCTGGTCCTATTCTATCACCCTATGTGTACGTCATGTATCCACAATTCCGTATTTATTTTTATATTTCATGTCAAACTTAGACAAATCGTTGTCCGCACATCGCATAGCGACTAATTTAATCACCCATATTTCCAAAACCTAAGTTTTTAAGGTAACTTGGGTGGTATAATACTAAATTTCAGGACCTATTCTATCATCCTATGTGTACGTCATGTTGGCACACCTCCGTATTTATTTTATTTTTCATGTCATACTTTGACAAATCGCTGTCCGCACATCTCAATGCGACTACTTTAATCAGCTATATTTCCAAAACCTAAGTTTTTACGGTAACTTGGGTGGTATAATACAGAAGTTCTGGTCCTATTCTATCACCCTACGTGTACGTAATGTTGGCACACCTCCGTATTTTTTTATATTTCGTGTCAAACTTCGACAAATCTCTGTCCGCACATCTCAATGCGACTACTTTAATCAGCCATATTTCCAAAACCTAAGTTTTTACGGTAACTTGGGTGGTATAATACAGAAGTTCTGGTCCTATTCTATCACCCTATGTGTACGTCACGTATCCACAATTCCGTATTTATTTTTATATTTCGTTTCAAACTTCGACAAATTTCTGTCCGCACATCTCAATGCGACTACTTTAATCAGCCATATTTCCAAAACCTAGGTTTTTATGGTAACTTGGGTGGTATAATACAGAAGTTCTGGTCCTATTCTATCTCCCTACGTGTACGTAATGTTGGCACACCTCCGTATTTTTTTTATATTTCGTGTCAAACTTCGACAAATCTCTGTCCGCACATCTCAATGCGACTACTTCAATCAGCCATATTTCCAAAACCTAAGTTTTTACGGTAACTTGGGTGGTATAATACAGAAGTTCTGGTCCTATTCTATCACCCTACGTGTACGTAATGTTGGCACACCTCCGTATTTATTATTATATTTCATGTCATACTTAGACAAATCGTTGTCCGCACATCGCATAGCGACTAAAGTAATCACCCATATTTCCAAAACCTAAGTTTTTAAGGTAACTTGGGTGGTATAGTACTAAAGTTCTGGTCCTAATCTTTCATCCTACGTGTACGTAATGTTGGCACACCTCCGTATTTATTTTTATATTTCATGTCAAACTTAGACAAATCGTTGTCCGCACATCGCATAGCGACTAATTTAATCACCCATATTTCCAAAACCTAAGTTTTTACGGTAACTTGGGTGGTATAGTACTAAGGTTCTGGGCCTATTCTATCATCCTATGTGTACGTCATGTTGGCACACCTCCGTATTTTTTTTATATTTCGTGTCAAACTTCGACAAATCGTTGTCCGCACATCGCATAGCGACTAATTTAATCACCCATATTTCCAAAACCTAAGTTTTTACGGTAACTTGGGTGGTATACTACAGAAGTTCTGGTCCTATTCTATCACCCTATGTGTACGTCATGTATCCAAAATTCCGTATTTATTTTTATATTTCATGTCAAACTTAGACAAATCGCTGTCCGCACATCTCAATGCGACTACTTTAATCAGCCATATTTCAAAAACCTAAGTTTTTACGGTAACTTGGGTGGTATAGTACTAAAGTTCTGGACCTATTCTATCATCCTATGTGTACGTCATGTTGGCACACCTCCGGATTTTTTTTATATTTCGTGTCAAACTTCGACAAATCTCTGTCCGCACATCTCAATGCGACTAATTTAATCAGCCATATTTCCAAAACCTAGGTTTTTACGGTAACTTGGGTGGTATAATACAGAAGTTCTGGTCCTATTCTATCACCCTACGTGTACGTAATGTTGGCACACCTCCGTATTTATTATTATATTTCATGTCATACTTAGACAAATCGTTGTCCGCACATCCCATAGCGACTAATTTAATCACCCATATTTCCAAAACCTAAGTTTTTATGGTAACTTGGGTGGTATAGTACTAAAGTTCTGGTCCTATTCTTTCATCCTACGTGTATGTCATGCTGACACACTGCCGTATTTATTTTATATTTTATGTCAAACTTATGTGGATCGCTGTCCACACATCCAAAGCGACTATTTTAATCACCCGTATTTCCAAAACCTAAGTTTTTAAGGTAACTTGGGTGGTATAGTACTAAAGTTCTGGACCTATTCTATCATCCTATGTGTACGTCATGTTGGCACACCTTCGTATTTTTTTTATATTTCGTGTCAAACTTCGACAAATCTCTGTCCGCACATCTCAATGCGACTACTTTAATCAGCCATATTTCCAAAACCTAAGTTTTTACGGTAACTTGGGTGGTATAATACAGAAGTTCTGGTCCTATTCTATCACCCTACGTGTACGTAATAATGCACACTTCCGTATTTATTATTATATTTCATGTCATACTTAGACAAATCGTTGTCCGCACATCGCATAGCGACTAATTTAATCACCCATATTTCCAAAACCTAAGTTTTTACGGTAACTTGGGTGGTATAATACAGAAGTTCTGGTCCTATTTTATCACCCTACGTGTACGTAATGTTGGCACACCTCCGTATTTATTTTTATATTTCATGTCAAACTTAGACAAATCGTAGTCCGCACATCGCATAGCGACTAATTTAATCACCCATATTTCCAAAACCTAAGTTTTTACGGTAACTTGGGTGGATATAGTACTAAAGTTCTGGACCTATTCTATCATCCTATGTGTACGTCATGTTGGCACACCTCCGTATTTTTTTATATTTCGTGTCAAACTTCGACAAATCTCTGTCCGCACATCTCAATGCGACTACTTTAATCAGCCATATTTCCAAAACCTAAGTTTTTACGGTAACTTGGGTGGTATAATACAGAAGTTCTGGTCCTATTCTATCACCCTACGTGTACGTAATGTTGGCACACCTCCGTATTTATTATTATATTTCATGTCATACTTAGACAAATCGTTGTCCGCACATCGCATAGCGACTAATTTAATCACCCATATTTCCAAAACCTAAGTTTTTAAGGTAACTTGGGTGGTATAGTACTAAAGTTCTGGTCCTATTCTTTCATCCTACGTGTACGTCATGCTGACACACTGCCGTATTTATTTTATTTTTCATGTCATACTTTGACAAATCGCTGTCCGCACATCTCAATGCGACTACTTTAATCAGCCATATTTCCAAAACCTAAGTTTTTACGGTAACTTGGGTGGCATAATACAGAAGATCTGGTCCTATTCTATCACCCTATGTGTACGTCATGTATCCACAATTCCGTATTTATTTTTATATTTCATGTCAAACTTAGACAAATCGTTGTCCGCACATCGCATAGCGACTAATTTAATCACCCATATTTCCAAAACCTAAGTTTTTAAGGTAACTTGGGTGGTATAATACTAAATTTCAGGACCTATTCTATCATCCTATGTGTACGTCATGTTGGCACACTTCCGTATTTATTTTATTTTTCATGTCATACTTTGACAAATCGCTGTCCGCACATCTCAATGCGACTACTTTAATCAGACATATTTCCAAAACCTAAGTTTTTACGGTAACTTGGGTGGTATAGTACTAAAGTTCTGGACCTATTCTATCATTCTATGTGTACGTCATGTTGGCACACCTCCGTATTTTTTTAATATTTCGTGTCAAACTTCGACAAATCTCTGTCCGCACATCTCAATGCGACTACTTTAATCAGCCATATTTCCAAAACCTAAGTTTTTAAGGTAACTTGGGTGGTATAGTACTAAAGTTCTGGTCCTATTCTTTCATCCTATGTGTACGTCATGTTGGCACACTTCCGTATTTATTTTATTTTTCATGTCATACTTTGACGAATCGCTGTCCGCACATCTCAATGCGACTACTTTAATCAGCCATATTTCCAAAACCTAAGTTTTTACGGTAACTTGGGTGGTATAATACAGAAGTTCTGGTCCTATTCTATCACCCTTTGTGTACGTAATGTATCCACAATTCCGTATTTATTTTTGTATTTCATGTCAAACTTTGACAAATCGTTGTCCGCACATCGCATAGCGACTAATTTAATCACCTATATTTCCAAAACCTAAGTTTTTAAGGTTACTTGGGTGGTATAGTACTAAAGTTCTGGTCCTATTCTTTCATCCCACGTGTACGTAATGTTGGCACACCTCCGTATTTATTTTTATATTTCATGTCAAACTTAGACAAATCGTTGTCCGCACATCGCATAGCGACTAATTTAATCACCCATATTTCCAAAACCTAAGTTTTTTAATTTAACTTGGGTGGTATAATACAGAAGTTCTGGTCCTATTCTATCACCCTATGTGTACGTCATGTATCCACAATTCCGTATTTATTTTTATATTTCATGTCAAACTTAGACAAATCGTTGTCCGCACATCGCATAGCGACTAATTTAATCACCCATATTTCCAAAACCTAAGTTTTTAAGGTAACTTGGGTGGTATAATACTAAATTTCAGGACCTATTCTATCATCCTATGTGTACGTCATGTTGGCACACTTCAGTATTTATTTTATTTTTCATGTCATACTTTGACAAATCGCTGTCCGCACATCTCAATGCGACTACTTTAATCAGCCATATTTCCAAAACCTAAGTTTTTACGGTAACTTGGGTGGTATAGTACTAAAGTTCTGGACCTATTCTATCATCCTATGTGTACGTCATGTTGGCACACCTCCGTATGTTTTTTATATTTCGTGTCAAACTTCGACAAATCTCTGTCCGCACATCTCAATGCGACTACTTTAATCAGCCATATTTCCAAAACCTAAGTTTTTACGGTAACTTGGTTGGTATAATACAGAAGTTCTGGTCCTATTCTATCACCCTATTTGTACGTAATGTTGGCACACCTCCGTATTTATTATTATATTTCATGTCATACTTAGACAAATCGTTGTCCGCACATCGCATAGCGACTAATTTAATCACCAATATTTCCAAAACCTAAGTTTTTACGGTAACTTGGGTGGTATAATACAGAAGTTCTGGTCCTATTCTATCACCCTACGTGTACGTAATGTTGGCACACCTCCGTATTTATTTTTATATTTCATGTCAAACTTAGACAAATCGTTGTCCGCACATCGCATAGCGACTAATTTAATCACCCATATTTCCAAAACCAAAGTTTTTACGGTAACTTGGGGGGTATAGTACTAAAGTTCTGGACCTATTCTATCATCCTATGTGTACGTCATGTTGGCACACCTCCGTATTTATTTTATTTTTCCTGTCATACTTTGACAAATCGCTGTCCGCACATCTCAATGCGACTACTTTAATCAGCCATATTTCCAAAACCTAAGTTTTTACGGTAACTTGGGTGGTATAATACAGAAGTTCTGGTCCTATTCTATCACCCTACGTGTACGTAATGTTGGCACACCTCCGTATTTTTTTATATTTCGTGTCAAACTTCGACAAATCTCTGTCCGCACATCTCAATGCGACTACTTTAATCAGCCATATTTCCAAAACCTAAGTTTTTACGGTAACTTGGGTGGTATAATACAGAAGTTCTGGTCCTATTCTATCACCCTATGTGTACGTCATGTATCCACAATTCCGTATTTATTTTTATATTTCATGTCAAACTTAGACAAATCGTTGTCCGCACATCGCATAGCGACTAATTTAATCACCCATATTTCCAAAACCTAAGTTTTTAAGGTAACTTGGGTGGTATAATACTAAATTTCAGGACCTATTCTATCATCCTATGTGTACGTCATGTTGGCACACTTCCGTATTTATTTTATTTTTCATGTCATACTTTGACAAATCGCTGTCCGCACATCTCAATGCGACTACTTTAATCAGCCATATTTCCAAAACCTAAGTTTTTACGGTAACTTGGGTGGTATAATACAGAAGTTCTGGTCCTATTCTATCACCCTATGTGTACGTCATGTTGGCACACCTCCGTATTTTTTTTATATTTCGTGTCAAACTTCGACAAATCTCTGTCCGCACATCTCAATGCGACTACTTTAATCAGCCATATTTCCAAAACCTAAGTTTTTACGGTAACTTGGGTGGTATAATACAGAAGTTCTGGTCCTATTCTATCACCCTACGTGTACGTAATGTTGGCACACCTCCGTATTTTTTTTATATTTCGTGTCAAACTTCGACAAATCTCTGTCCGCACATCTCAATGCGACTACTTTAATCAGCCATATTTCCAAAACCTAAGTTTTTACGGTAACTTGGGTGGTATAATACAGAAGTTCTGGTCCTATTCTATCACCCTACGTGTACGTCATGTATCCACAATTCCGTATTTATTTTTATATTTCGTGTCAAACTTCGACAAATCTCTGTCCGCACATCTCAATGCGACTTCTTTAATCACTACTACTAATTTCCAAAACCTAAGTTTTTACGGTAACTTGGGTGGTATAATACAGAAGTTCTGGTCCTATTCTATCACCCTACGTGTACGTAATGTTGGCACACCTCCGTATTTTTTTATATTTCGTGTCAAACTTCGACAAATCTCTGTCCGCACATCTCAATGCGACTACTTTAATCAGCCATATTTCCAAAACCTAAGATTTACGGTAACTTGGGTGGTATAATACAGAAGTTCTGGTCCTATTCTATCACCCTATGTGTACGTCATGTATCCACAATTCCGTATTTATTTTTATATTTCATGTCAAACTTAGACAAATCGTTGTCCGCACATCGCATAGCGACTAATTTAATCACCCATATTTCCAAAACCTAAGTTTTTAAGGTAACTTGGGTGGTATAATACTAAATTTCAGGACCTATTCTATCATCCTATGTGTACGTCATGTTGGCACACCTCCGTATTTATTTTATTTTTCATGTCATACTTTGACAAATCGCTGTCCGCACATCTCAATGCGACTACTTTAATCAGCTATATTTCCAAAACCTAAGTTTTTACGGTAACTTGGGTGGTATAATACAGAAGTTCTGGTCCTATTCTATCACCCTACGTGTACGTAATGTTGGCACACCTCCGTATTTTTTTATATTTCGTGTCAAACTTCGACAAATCTCTGTCCGCACATCTCAATGCGACTACTTTAATCAGCCATATTTCCAAAACCTAAGTTTTTACGGTAACTTGGGTGGTATAATACAGAAGTTCTGGTCCTATTCTATCACCCTATGTGTACGTCACGTATCCACAATTCCGTATTTATTTTTATATTTCGTTTCAAACTTCGACAAATTTCTGTCCGCACATCTCAATGCGACTACTTTAATCAGCCATATTTCCAAAACCTAGGTTTTTATGGTAACTTGGGTGGTATAATACAGAAGTTCTGGTCCTATTCTATCTCCCTACGTGTACGTAATGTTGGCACACCTCCGTATTTATTATTATATTTCATGTCATACTTAGACAAATCGTTGTCCGCACATCGCATAGCGACTAAAGTAATCACCCATATTTCCAAAACCTAAGTTTTTAAGGTAACTTGGGTGGTATAGTACTAAAGTTCTGGTCCTAATCTTTCATCCTACGTGTACGTAATGTTGGCACACCTCCGTATTTATTTTTATATTTCATGTCAAACTTAGACAAATCGTTGTCCGCACATCGCATAGCGACTAATTTAATCACCCATATTTCCAAAACCTAAGTTTTTACGGTAACTTGGGTGGTATAGTACTAAGGTTCTGGGCCTATTCTATCATCCTATGTGTACGTCATGTTGGCACACCTCCGTATTTTTTTTATATTTCGTGTCAAACTTCGACAAATCGTTGTCCGCACATCGCATAGCGACTAATTTAATCACCCATATTTCCAAAACCTAAGTTTTTACGGTAACTTGGGTGGTATACTACAGAAGTTCTGGTCCTATTCTATCACCCTATGTGTACGTCATGTATCCAAAATTCCGTATTTATTTTTATATTTCATGTCAAACTTAGACAAATCGCTGTCCGCACATCTCAATGCGACTACTTTAATCAGCCATATTTCAAAAACCTAAGTTTTTACGGTAACTTGGGTGGTATAGTACTAAAGTTCTGGACCTATTCTATCATCCTATGTGTACGTCATGTTGGCACACCTCCGGATTTTTTTTATATTTCGTGTCAAACTTCGACAAATCTCTGTCCGCACATCTCAATGCGACTAATTTAATCAGCCATATTTCCAAAACCTAGGTTTTTACGGTAACTTGGGTGGTATAATACAGAAGTTCTGGTCCTATTCTATCACCCTACGTGTACGTAATGTTGGCACACCTCCGTATTTATTATTATATTTCATGTCATACTTAGACAAATCGTTGTCCGCACATCCCATAGCGACTAATTTAATCACCCATATTTCCAAAACCTAAGTTTTTATGGTAACTTGGGTGGTATAGTACTAAAGTTCTGGTCCTATTCTTTCATCCTACGTGTATGTCATGCTGACACACTGCCGTATTTATTTTATATTTTATGTCAAACTTATGTGGATCGCTGTCCACACATCCAAAGCGACTATTTTAATCACCCGTATTTCCAAAACCTAAGTTTTTAAGGTAACTTGGGTGGTATAGTACTAAAGTTCTGGACCTATTCTATCATCCTATGTGTACGTCATGTTGGCACACCTTCGTATTTTTTTTATATTTCGTGTCAAACTTCGACAAATCTCTGTCCGCACATCTCAATGCGACTACTTTAATCAGCCATATTTCCAAAACCTAAGTTTTTACGGTAACTTGGGTGGTATAATACAGAAGTTCTGGTCCTATTCTATCACCCTACGTGTACGTAATAATGCACACTTCCGTATTTATTATTATATTTCATGTCATACTTAGACAAATCGTTGTCCGCACATCGCATAGCGACTAATTTAATCACCCATATTTCCAAAACCTAAGTTTTTACGGTAACTTGGGTGGTATAATACAGAAGTTCTGGTCCTATTTTATCACCCTACGTGTACGTAATGTTGGCACACCTCCGTATTTATTTTTATATTTCATGTCAAACTTAGACAAATCGTAGTCCGCACATCGCATAGCGACTAATTTAATCACCCATATTTCCAAAACCTAAGTTTTTACGGTAACTTGGGTGGATATAGTACTAAAGTTCTGGACCTATTCTATCATCCTATGTGTACGTCATGTTGGCACACCTCCGTATTTTTTTATATTTCGTGTCAAACTTCGACAAATCTCTGTCCGCACATCTCAATGCGACTACTTTAATCAGCCATATTTCCAAAACCTAAGTTTTTACGGTAACTTGGGTGGTATAATACAGAAGTTCTGGTCCTATTCTATCACCCTACGTGTACGTAATGTTGGCACACCTCCGTATTTATTATTATATTTCATGTCATACTTAGACAAATCGTTGTCCGCACATCGCATAGCGACTAATTTAATCACCCATATTTCCAAAACCTAAGTTTTTAAGGTAACTTGGGTGGTATAGTACTAAAGTTCTGGTCCTATTCTTTCATCCTACGTGTACGTCATGCTGACACACTGCCGTATTTATTTTATTTTTCATGTCATACTTTGACAAATCGCTGTCCGCACATCTCAATGCGACTACTTTAATCAGCCATATTTCCAAAACCTAAGTTTTTACGGTAACTTGGGTGGCATAATACAGAAGATCTGGTCCTATTCTATCACCCTATGTGTACGTCATGTATCCACAATTCCGTATTTATTTTTATATTTCATGTCAAACTTAGACAAATCGTTGTCCGCACATCGCATAGCGACTAATTTAATCACCCATATTTCCAAAACCTAAGTTTTTAAGGTAACTTGGGTGGTATAATACTAAATTTCAGGACCTATTCTATCATCCTATGTGTACGTCATGTTGGCACACTTCCGTATTTATTTTATTTTTCATGTCATACTTTGACAAATCGCTGTCCGCACATCTCAATGCGACTACTTTAATCAGACATATTTCCAAAACCTAAGTTTTTACGGTAACTTGGGTGGTATAGTACTAAAGTTCTGGACCTATTCTATCATTCTATGTGTACGTCATGTTGGCACACCTCCGTATTTTTTTAATATTTCGTGTCAAACTTCGACAAATCTCTGTCCGCACATCTCAATGCGACTACTTTAATCAGCCATATTTCCAAAACCTAAGTTTTTAAGGTAACTTGGGTGGTATAGTACTAAAGTTCTGGTCCTATTCTTTCATCCTATGTGTACGTCATGTTGGCACACTTCCGTATTTATTTTATTTTTCATGTCATACTTTGACGAATCGCTGTCCGCACATCTCAATGCGACTACTTTAATCAGCCATATTTCCAAAACCTAAGTTTTTACGGTAACTTGGGTGGTATAATACAGAAGTTCTGGTCCTATTCTATCACCCTTTGTGTACGTAATGTATCCACAATTCCGTATTTATTTTTGTATTTCATGTCAAACTTTGACAAATCGTTGTCCGCACATCGCATAGCGACTAATTTAATCACCTATATTTCCAAAACCTAAGTTTTTAAGGTTACTTGGGTGGTATAGTACTAAAGTTCTGGTCCTATTCTTTCATCCCACGTGTACGTAATGTTGGCACACCTCCGTATTTATTTTTATATTTCATGTCAAACTTAGACAAATCGTTGTCCGCACATCGCATAGCGACTAATTTAATCACCCATATTTCCTAAACCTAAGTTTTTAAGGTAACTTGGGTGGTACAATACTGAATTTCTGGACCTATTCTATCATCCTATGTGTACGTCATGTTTGCACACTTCCGTATTTATTTTATATTTCATGTCAAACTTAGACAAATCGCTGTCCGCACATCGCAAAGCGACTACTTTAATCAGCCATATTTCCAAAACCTAAGTTTTTACGGTAACTTGGGTGGTATAATACAGAAGTTCTGGTCCTATTCTATCACCCTACGTGTACGTCATGTATCCACAATTCCGTATTTATTTTTATATTTCATGTCATACTTTGACAAATCGTTGTCCGCACATCGCATAGCGACTAATTTAATCACCCATATTTCCAAAACCTAAGATTTTACAGTAACTTGGGTGGTATAATACAGAAGTTCTGGTCCTATTCTATCACCCTATGTGTACGTCATGTATCCAAAATTCCGTATTTATTTTTATATTTCATGTCAAACTTAGACAAATCGTTGTCCGCACATCGCATAGCGACTAATTTAATCACCCATATTTCCAAAACCTAAGTTTTTAAGGTAACTTGGGTGGTATAGTACTAAAGTTCTGGTCCTATTCTATCATCCTATGTGTACGTTATGTTGGCACACCTCCGTATTTTTTTATATTTCGTGTCAAACTTCGACAAATCTCTGTCCGCACATCTCAATGCGACTACTTTAATCAGCCATATTTCCAAAACCTAAGTTTTTACGGTAACTTGGGTGGTATAATACAGAAGTTCTGGTCCTATTCTATCACCCTACGTGTACGTAATGTTGGCACACCTCCGTATTTATTATTATATTTCATGTCATACTTAGACAAATCGTTGTCCGCACATCGCATAGCGACTAATTTAATCACCCATATTTCCAAAACCTAAGTTTTTAAGGTAACTTGGGTGGTATAGTACTAAAGTTCTGGTCCTATTCTATCACCCTATATGTACGTAATGTTGGCACACTTCCGTATTTATTATTATATTTTATGTCATACTTAGACAAATCGTTGTCCGCACATCGCATAGCGACTAATTTAATCACCCATATTTTCAAAACCTAAGTTTTTACGGTAACTTGGGTGGTATAGTACTAAAGTTCTGGACCTATTCTATCATCCTATGTGTACGTCATGTTGGCACACCTCCGTATTTTTTTATATTTCGTGTCAAACTTCGACAAATCTCTGTCCGCACATCTCAATGCGACTACTTTAATCAGCCATATTTCCAAAACCTAAGTTTTTACGGTAACTTGGGTGGTATAATACAGAAGTTCTGGTCCTATTCTATCACCCTACGTGTACGTAATGTTGGCACACCTCCGTATTTATTATTATATTTCGTGTCAAACTTCGACAAATCTCTGTCCGCACATCTCAATGCGACTACTTTAATCAGCCATATTTCCAAAACCTAAGTTTTTACGGTAACTTGGGTGGTATAATACAGAAGTTCTGGTCCTATTCTTTCATCCTACGTGTACGTCATGCTGACACACTGCCGTATTTATTTTATTTTTCATGTCATACTTTGACAAATCGCTGTCCGCACATCTCAATGCGACTACTTTAATCAGCCATATTTCCAAAACCTAAGTTTTTACGGTAACTTGGGTGGTATAATACAGAAGATCTGGTCCTATTCTATCACCCTATGTGTACGTCATGTATCCACAATTCCGTATTTATTTTTATATTTCATGTCAAACTTAGACAAATCGTTGTCCGCACATCGCATAGCGACTAATTTAATCACCCATATTTCCAAAACCTAAGTTTTTAAGGTAACTTGGGTGGTATAATACTAAATTTCAGGACCTATTCTATCATCCTATGTGTACGTCATGTTGGCACACTTCCGTATTTATTTTATTTTTCATGTCATACTTTGACAAATCGCTGTCCGCACATCTCAATGCGACTACTTTAATCAGACATATTTCCAAAACCTAAGTTTTTACGGTAACTTGGGTGGTATAGTACTAAAGTTCTTGACCTATTCTATCATTCTATGTGTACGTCATGTTGGCACACCTCCGTATTTTTTTAATATTTCGTGTCAAACTTCGACAAATCTCTGTCCGCACATCTCAATGCGACTACTTTAATCAGCCATATTTCCAAAACCTAAGTTTTTAAGGTAACTTGGGTGGTATAGTACTAAAGTTCTGGTCCTATTCTTTCATCCTATGTGTACGTCATGTTGGCACACTTCCGTATTTATTTTATTTTTCATGTCATACTTTGACGAATCGCTGTCCGCACATCTCAATGCGACTACTTTAATCAGCCATATTTCCAAAACCTAAGTTTTTACGGTAACTTGGGTGGTATAATACAGAAGTTCTGGTCCTATTCTATCACCCTTTGTGTACGTAATGTATTCACAATTCCGTATTTATTTTTGTATTTCATGTCAAACTTTGACAAATCGTTGTCCGCACATCGCATAGCGACTAATTTAATCACCTATATTTCCAAAACCTAAGTTTTTAAGGTTACTTGGGTGGTATAGTACTAAAGTTCTGGTCCTATTCTTTCATCCCACGTGTACGTAATGTTGGCACACCTCCGTATTTATTTTTATATTTCATGTCAAACTTAGACAAATCGTTGTCCGCACATCGCATAGCGACTAATTTAATCACCCATATTTCCTAAACCTAAGTTTTTAAGGTAACTTGGGTGGTACAATACTGAATTTCTGGACCTATTCTATCATCCTATGTGTACGTCATGTTTGCACACTTCCGTATTTATTTTATATTTCATGTCAAACTTAGACAAATCGCTGTCCGCACATCGCAAAGCGACTACTTTAATCAGCCATATTTCCAAAACCTAAGTTTTTACGGTAACTTGGGTGGTATAATACAGAAGTTCTGGTCCTATTCTATCACCCTACGTGTACGTAATGTTGGCACACATCCGTATTTATTATTATATTTCATGTCATACTTAGACAAATCGTTGTCCGCACATCGCATAGCGACTAATTTAATCATCCATATTTCAAAACCTAAGTTTTTAAGGTAACTTGGGTGGTATAGTACTAAAGTTCTGGACCTATTCTATCATCCTATGTGTACGTCATGTTGGCACACCTCCGTATTTTTTTTATATTTCGTGTCAAACTTCGACAAATCTCTGTCCGCACATCTCAATGCGACTACTTAATTCAGCCATATTTCCAAAACCTAAGTTTTTACGGTAACTTGGGTGGTATAATACAGAAGTTCTGGTCCTATTCTATCACCCTACGTGTACGTAATAATGCACACTTCCGTATTTATTATTATATTTCATGTCATACTTAGACAAATCGTTGTCCGCACATCGCATAGCGACTAATTTAATCACCCATATTTCCAAAACCTAAGTTTTTACGGTAACTTGGGTGGTATAATACAGAAGTTCTGGTCCTATTCTATCACCCTACGTGTACGTAATGTTGGCACACCTCCGTATTTATTTTTATATTTCATGTCAAACTTAGACAAATCGTAGTCCGCACATCGCATAGCGACTAATTTAATCACCCATATTTCCAAAACCTAAGTTTTTACGGTAACTTGGGTGGTATAGTACTAAAGTTCTGGACCTATTCTATCATCCTATGTGTACGTCATGTTGGCACACCTCCGTATTTTTTTATATTTCGTGTCAAACTTCGACAAATCGTTGTCCGCACATCGCATAGCGACTAATTTAATCACCCATATTTCCAAAACCTAAGTTTTTACGGTAACTTGGGTGGTATAATACAGAAGTTCTGGTCCTATTCTATCACCCTATGTGTACGTCATGTATCCACAATTCCGTATTTATTTTTATATTTCATGTCAAACTTAGACAAATCGCTGTCCGCACATCTCAATGCGACTATTTTAATCACCCATATTTCCAAAACCTAAGTTTTTACGGTAACTTGGGTGGTATAGTACTAAAGTTCTGGACCTATTCTATCATCCTATGTGTACGTCATGTTGGCACACCTCCGTATTTTTTTATATTTCGTGTCAAACTTCGACAAATCTCTGTCCGCACATCTCAATGCGACTACTTTAATCAGCCATATTTCCAAAACCTAAGTTTTTACGGTAACTTGGGTGGTATAATACAGAAGTTCTGGTCCTATTCTATCACCCTACGTGTACGTAATGTTGGCACACCTCCGTATTTATTATTATATTTCATGTCATACTTAGACAAATCGTTGTCCGCACATCGCATAGCGACTAATTTAATCACCCATATTTCCAAAACCTAAGTTTTTAAGGTAACTTGGGTGGTATAGTACTAAAGTTCTGGTCCTATTCTTTCATCCTACGTGTACGTCATGCTGACACACTGCCGTATTTATTTTATTTTTCATGTCATACTTTGACAAATCGCTGTCCGCACATCTCAATGCGACTACTTTAATCAGCCATATTTCCAAAACCTAAGTTTTTACGGTAACTTGGGTGGTATAATACAGAAGATCTGGTCCTATTCTATCACCCTATGTGTACGTCATGTATCCACAATTCCGTATTTATTTTTATATTTCATGTCAAACTTAGACAAATCGTTGTCCGCACATCGCATAGCGACTAATTTAATCACCCATATTTCCAAAACCTAAGTTTTTAAGGTAACTTGGGTGGTATAATACTAAATTTCAGGACCTATTCTATCATCCTATGTGTACGTCATGTTGGCACACTTCCGTATTTATTTTATTTTTCATGTCATACTTTGACAAATCGCTGTCCGCACATCTCAATGCGACTACTTTAATCAGACATATTTCCAAAACCTAAGTTTTTACGGTAACTTGGGTGGTATAGTACTAAAGTTCTGGACCCATTCTATCATTCTATGTGTACGTCATGTTGGCACACCTCCGTATTTTTTTAATATGTCGTGTCAAACTTCGACAAATCTCTGTCCGCACATCTCAATGCGACTACTTTAATCAGCCATATTTCCAAAACCTAAGTTTTTAAGGTAACTTGGGTGGTATAGTACTAAAGTTCTGGTCCTATTCTTTCATCCTATGTGTACGTCATGTTGGCACACTTCCGTATTTATTTTATTTTTCATGTCATACTTTGACGAATCGCTGTCCGCACATCTCAATGAAACTACTTTAATCAGCCATATTTCCAAAACCTAAGTTTTTACGGTAACTTGGGTGGTATAATACAGAAGTTCTGGTCCTATTCTATCACCCTTTGTGTACGTAATGTATCCACAATTCCGTATTTATTTTTGTATTTCATGTCAAACTTTGACAAATCGTTGTCCGCACATCGCATAGCGACTAATTTAATCACCTATATTTCCAAAACCTAAGTTTTTAAGGTTACTTGGGTGGTATAGTACTAAAGTTCTGGTCCTATTCTTTCATCCCACGTGTACGTAATGTTGGCACACCTCCGTATTTATTTTTATATTTCATGTCAAACTTAGACAAATCGTTGTCCGCACATCGCATAGCGACTAATTTAATCACCCAAATTTCCTAAACCTAAGTTTTTAAGGTAACTTGGGTGGTACAATACTGAATTTCTGGACCTATTCTATCATCCTATGTGTACGTCATGTTTGCACACTTCCGTATTTATTTTATATTTCATGTCAAACTTAGACAAATCGCTGTCCGCACATCGCAAAGCGACTACTTTAATCAGCCATATTTCCAAAACCTAAGTTTTTACGGTAACTTGGGTGGTATAATACAGAAGTTCTGGTCCTATTCTATCACCCTACGTGTACGTAATGTTGGCACACATCCGTATTTATTATTATATTTCATGTCATACTTAGACAAATCGTTGTCCGCACATCGCATAGCGACTAATTTAATCACCCATATTTCCAAAACCTAAGTTTTTAAGGTAACTTGGGTGGTATAGTACTAAAGTTCTGGTCCTATTCTATCACCCTATATGTACGTAATGTTGGCACACTTCCGTATTTATTATTATATTTTATGTCATACTTAGACAAATCGTTGTCCGCACATCGCATAGCGACTAATTTAATCACCCATATTTTCAAAACCTAAGTTTTTACGGTAACTTGGGTGGTATAATACAGAAGTTCTGGTCCTATTCTATCACCCTATGTGTACGTCATGTATCCACAATTCCGTATTTATTTTTAAATTTCATGTCAAACTAAGACAAATCGCTGTCCGCACATCTCAATGCGACTACTTTAATCAGCCATATTTCCAAAACCTAAGTTTTTAAGGTAACTTGGGTGGTATAGTACTAAAGTTCTGGTCCTATTCTATCATCCTATGTGTACGTTATGTTGGCACACCTCCGTATTTTTTTTATATTTCGTGTCAAACTTCGACAAATCTCTGTCCGCACATCTCAATGCGACTACTTTAATCAGCCATATTTCCAAAACCTAAGTTTTTACGGTAACTTGGGTGGTATAATACAGAGGTTCTGGTCCTATTCTATCACCCTACGTGTACGTCATGTATCCACAATTCCGTATTTATTTTTATATTTCATGTCATACTTTGACAAATCGTTGTCCGCACATCGCATAGCGACTAATTTAATCACCCATATTTCCAAAACCTAAGTTTTTAAGGTAACTTGGGTGGTATAGTACTAAAGTTCTGGTCCTATTCTTTCATCCTACGTGTACGTAATGTTGGCACACCTCCGTATTTATTTTTATATTTCATGTCAAACTTAGACAAATCGTTGTCCGCACATCGCATAGCGACTAATTTAATCACCCATATTTCCAAAACCTAAGTTTTTACGGTAACTTGGGTGGTATAGTACTAAAGTTCTGGACCTATTCTATCATCCTATGTGTACGTCATGTTGGCACACCTCCGTATTTTTTTTATATTTCGTGTCAAACTTAGACAAATCGCTGTCCGCACATCTCAATGCGACTACTTTAATCACCCATATTTTCAAAACCTAAGTTTTTAAGGTAACTTGGGTGGTATAGTACTAAAGTTCTGGTCCTATTCTTTCATCCTACGTGTACGTCATGTTGGCACACTTCCGTATTTATTTTATTTTTCATGTCATACTTTGACAAATCGCTGTCCGCACATCTCAATGCGACTACTTTAATCAGCCATATTTCCAAAACCTAAGTTTTTACGGTAACTTGGGTGGTATAATACAGAAGTTCTGGTCCTATTTCATCACCCTACGTGTACGTCATGCTGACACACTGCCGTATTTATTTTATATTTTATGTCAAACTTAGGTGGATCACTGTCCACACATCCAAAGCGACTATTTTAATCACCCGTATTTCCAAAACCTAAGTTTTTAAGGTAACTTGGGTGGTATAGTACTAAAGTTCTGGACCTATTCTATCATCCTATGTGTACGTCATGTTGGCACACCTCCGTATTTTTTTTATATTTCGTGTCAAACTTCGACAAATCTCTGTCCGCACATCTCAATGCGACTACTTTAATCAGCCATATTTCCAAAACCTAAGTTTTTACGGTAACTTGGGTGGTATAATACAGACGTTCGGGTCCTATTCTATCACCCTACGTGTACGTAATGTTGGCACACCTCCGTATTTATTATTATATTTCATGTCATACTTAGACAAATCGTTGTCCGCACATCGCATAGCGACTAATTTAATCACCCATATTTCCAAAACCTAAGTTTTTAAGGTAACTTGGGTGGTATAGTACTAAAGTTCTGGTCCTATTCTTTCATCCTACGTGTACGTCATGCTGACACACTGCCGTATTTATTTTTATATTTCATGTCAAACTTAGACAAATCGTAGTCCGCACATCGCATAGCGACTAATTTAATCACCCATATTTCCAAAACCTAAGTTTTTACGGTAACTTGGGTGGTATAGTACTAAAGTTCTGGACCTATTCTATCATCCTATGTGTACGTCATGTTGGCACACCTCCGTATTTTTTTATATTTCGTGTCAAACTTCGACAAATCGTTGTCCGCACATCGCATAGCGACTAATTTAATCACCCATATTTCCAAAACCTAAGTTTTTACGGTAACTTGGGTGGTATAATACAGAAGTTCTGGTCCTATTCTATCACCCTATGTGTACGTCATGTATCCACAATTCCGTATTTATTTTTATATTTCATGTCAAACTTAGACAAATCGCTGTCCGCACATCTCAATGCGACTACTTTAATCACCCATATTTCCAAAACCTAAGTTTTTACGGTAACTTGGGTGGTATAGTACTAAAGTTCTGGACCTATTCTATCATCCTATGTGTACGTCATGTTGGCACACCTCCGTATTTTTTTATATTTCGTGTCAAACTTCGACAAATCTCTGTCCGCACATCTCAATGCGTCTACTTTAATCAGCCATATTTCCAAAACCTAAGTTTTTACGGTAACTTGGGTGGTATAATACAGAAGTTCTGGTCCTATTCTATCACCCTACGTGTACGTAATGTTGGCACACCTCCGTATTTATTATTATATTTCATGTCATACTTAGACAAATCGTTGTCCGCACATCGCATAGCGACTAATTTAATCACCCATATTTCCAAAACCTAAGTTTTTAAGGTAACTTGGGTGGTATAGTACTAAAGTTCTGGTCCTATTCTTTCATCCTACGTGTACATCATGCTGACACACTGCCGTATTTATTTTTATATTTCATGTCAAACTTAGACAAATCGTAGTCCGCACATCGCATAGCGACTAATTTAATCACCCATATTTCCAAAACCTAAGTTTTTACGGTAACTTGGGTGGTATAGTACTAAAGTTCTGGACCTATTCTATCATCCTATGTGTACGTCATGTTGGCACACCTCCGTATTTTTTTATATTTCGTGTCAAACTTCGACAAATCGTTGTCCGCACATCGCATAGCGACTAATTTAATCACCCATATTTCCAAAACCTAAGTTTTTACGGTAACTTGGGTGGTATAATACAGAAGTTCTGGTCCTATTCTATCACCCTATGTGTACGTCATGTATCCACAATTCCGTATTTATTTTTATATTTCATGTCAAACTTAGACAAATCGCTGTCCGCACATCTCAATGCGACTACTTTAATCACCCATATTTTCAAAACCTAAGTTTTTACGGTAACTTGGGTGGTATAGTACTAAAGTTCTGGACCTATTCTATCATCCTATGTGTACGTCATGTTGGCACACCTCCGTATTTTTTTATATTTCGTGTCAAACTTCGACAAATCTCTGTCCGCACATCTCAATGCGTCTACTTTAATCAGCCATATTTCCAAAACCTAAGTTTTTACGGTAACTTGGGTGGTATAATACAGAAGTTCTGGTCCTATTCTATCACCCTACGTGTACGTAATGTTGGCACACCTCCGTATTTATTATTATATTTCATGTCATACTTAGACAAATCGTTGTCCGCACATCGCATAGCGACTAATTTAATCACCCATATTTCCAAAACCTAAGTTTTTAAGGTAACTTGGGTGGTATAGTACTAAAGTTCTGGTCCTATTCTTTCATCCTACGTGTACGTCATGCTGACACACTGCCGTATTTATTTTATTTTTCATGTCATACTTTGACAAATCGCTGTCCGCACATCTCAATGCGACTACTTTAATCAGCCATATTTCCAAAACCTAAGTTTTTACGGTAACTTGGGTGGTATAATACAGAAGATCTGGTCCTATTCTATCACCCTATGTGTACGTCATGTATCCACAATTCCGTATTTATTTTTATATTTCATGTCAAACTTAGACAAATCGTTGTCCGCACATCGCATAGCGACTAATTTAATCACCCATATTTCCAAAACCTAAGTTTTTAAGGTAACTTGGGTGGTATAATACTAAATTTCAGGACCTATTCTATCATCCTATGTGTACGTCATGTTGGCACACTTCCGTATTTATTTTATTTTTCATGTCATACTTTGACAAATCGCTGTCCGCACATCTCAATGCGACTACTTTAATCAGACATATTTCCAAAACCTAAGTTTTTACGGTAACTTGGGTGGTATAGTACTAAAGTTCTGGACCTATTCTATCATTCTATGTGTACGTCATGTTGGCACACCTCAATATTTTTTTAATATTTCGTGTCAAACTTCGACAAATCTCTGTCCGCACATCTCAATGCGACTACTTTAATCAGCCATATTTCCAAAACCTAAGTTTTTAAGGTAACTTGGGTGGTATAATAACGAAGTTCTGGTCCTATTCTATCACCCTACGTGTACGTAATGTTGGCACACCTCCGTATTTATTATTATATTTCATGTCATACTTAGACAAATCGTTGTCCGCACATCGCATAGCGACTAATTTAATCACCCATATTTCCAAAACCTAAGTTTTTAAGGTAACTTGGGTGGTATAGTACTAAAGTTCTGGTCCTATTCTTTCATCCTATGTGTACGTCATGTTGGCACACTTCCGTATTTATTTTATTTTTCATGTCATACTTTGACGAATCGCTGTCCGCACATCTCAATGCGACTACTTTAATCAGCCATATTTCCAAAACCTAAGTTTTTATGGTAATTTGGGTGGTATAATACAGAAGTTCTGGTCCTATTCTATCACCCTTTGTGTACGTAATGCATCCACAATTCCGTATTTATTTTTATATTTCATGTCAAACTTTGACAAATCGTTGTCCGCACATCGCATAGCGACTAATTTAATCACCTATATTTCCAAAACCTAAGTTTTTAAGGTTACTTGGGTGGTATAGTACTAAAGTTCTGGTCCTATTCTTTCATCCTACGTGTACGTAATGTTGGCACACCTCCGTATTTATTTTTATATTTCATGTCAAACTTAGACAAATCGTTGTCCGCACATCGCATAGCGACTAATTTAATCACCCATATTTCCTAAACCTAAGTTTTTAAGGTAACTTGGGTGGTACAATACTGAATTTCTGGACCTATTCTATCATCCTATGTGTACGTCATGTTTGCACACTTCCGTATTTATTTTATATTTCATGTCAAACTTAGACAAATCGCTGTCCGCACATCGCAAAGCGACTACTTTAATCAGCCATATTTCCAAAACCTAAGTTTTTACGGTAACTTGGGTGGTATAATACAGAAGTTCTGGTCCTATTCTATCACCCTACGTGTACGTAATGTTGGCACACCTCCGTATTTATTATTATATTTCATGTCATACTTAGACAAATCGTTGTCCGCACATCGCATAGCGACTAATTTAATCACCCATATTTCCAAAACCTAAGTTTTTAAGGTAACTTGGGTGGTATAGTACTGAATTTCTGGACCTATTCTATCATCCAATGTGTACGTCATGTTTGCACACTTCCGTATTTATTTTATATTTCATGTCAAACTTAGACAAATCGCTGTCCGCACATCGCAAAGCGACTACTTTAATCAGCCATATTTCCAAAACCTAAATTTTTACGGTAACTTGGGTGGTATAATACAGAAGTTCTGGTCCTATTCTATCACCCTACGTGTACGTCATGTATCCACAATTCCGTATTTATTTTTATATTTCATGTCACACTTTGACAAATCGTTGTCCGCACATCGCATAGCGACTAATTTAATCACCCATATTTCCAAAACCTAAGTTTTTAAGGTAACTTGGGTGGTATAGTACTAAAGTTCTGGTCCTATTCTTTCATCCTACGTGTACGTAATGTTGGCACACCTCCGTATTTATTTTTATATTTCATGTCAAACTTAGACAAATCGTTGTCCGCACATCGCATAGCGACTAATTTAATCACCCATATTTCCAAAACCTAAGTTTTTACGGTAACTTGGGTGGTATAGTACTAAAGTTCTGGACCTATTCTATCATCCTATGTGTACGTCATGTTGGCACACCTCCGTATTTTTTTTATATTTCGTGTCAAACTTAGACAAATCGTTGTCCGCACATCTCAATGCGACTACTTTAATCACCCATATTTCCAAAACCTAAGTTTTTAAGGTAACTTGGGTGGTATAGTACTAAAGTTCTGGTCCTATTCTTTCATCCTACGTGTACGTCATGTTGGCACACTTCCGTATTTATTTTATTTTTCATGTCATACTTTGACAAATCGCTGTCCGCACATCTCAATGCGACTACTTTAATCAGCCATATTTCCAAAACCTAAGTTTTTACGGTAACTTGGGTGGTATAATACAGAAGTTCTGGTCCTATTTCATCACCCTACGTGTACGTCATGCTGACACACTGCCGTATTTATTTTATATTTTATGTCAAACTTAGGTGGATCACTGTCCACACATCCAAAGCGACTATTTTAATCACCCGTATTTCCAAAACCTAAGTTTTTAAGGTAACTTGGGTGGTATAGTACTAAAGTTCTGGACCTATTCTATCATCCTATGTGTACGTCATGTTGGCACACCTCCGTATTTTTTTATATTTCGTGTCAAACTTCGACAAATCTCTGTCCGCACATCTCAATGCGACTACTTTAATCAGCCATATTTCCAAAACCTAAGTTTTTACGGTAACTTGGG
Organism: Flexamia atlantica; assembly: GCA_035578135.1. Taxonomy (NCBI): domain Eukaryota; kingdom Metazoa; phylum Arthropoda; class Insecta; order Hemiptera; family Cicadellidae; genus Flexamia; species Flexamia atlantica. The sequence continues at coordinate 238,925 of JAQJVK010000102.1, forward strand.
TGGTATAATACAGACGTTCTGGTCCTATTCTATCACCCTACGTGTACGTAATGTTGGAACACCTCCGTATTTATTATTATATTTCATGTCATACTTAGACAAATCGTTGTCCGCACATCGCATAGCGACTAATTTAATCACCCATATTTCCAAAACCTAAGTTTTTAAGGTAACTTGGGTGGTATAGTACTAAAGTTCTGGTCCTATTCTTTCATCCTACGTGTACGTCATGCTGACACACTGCCGTATTTATTTTATATTTTATGTCAAACTTAGGTGGATCACTGTCCACACATCCAAAGCGACTATTTTAATCACCCGTATTTTCAAAACCTAAGTTTTTAAGGTAACTTGGGTGGTATAGTACTAAAGTTCTGGACCTATTCTATCATCCTATGTGTACGTAATGTTGGCACACCTCCGTATTTTTTTTATATTTCGTGTCAAACTTCGACAAATCTCTGTCCGCACATCTCAATGCGACTAATCAGCCATATTTCCAAAACCTAGGTTTTTACGGTAACTTGGGTGGTATAATACAGAAGTTCTGGTCCTATTCTATCACTTTATATGTACGTAATGTTGGCACACTTCCGTATTTATTATTATATTTCATGTCATACTTAGACAAATCGTTGTCCGCACATCGCATAGCGACTAATTTAATCACCCATATTTCCAAAACCTAAGTTTTTAAGGTAACTTGGGTGGTATAGTACTAAAGTTCTGGTCCTATTCTTTCATCCTACGTGTACGTCATGCTGACACACTGCCGTATTTATTTTATATTTTATGTCAAACTTAGGTGGATCGCTGTCCACACATCCAAAGCGACTATTTTAATCACCCGTATATCCAAAACCTAAGTTTTGACGGTAACCTGAGTGGTATAATAATTTAGTTCTAATCCTATTCTATCACCCAATGTGTACGTCATGTATCCAAAATTCCGTATTTATTTTTATATTTCATGTCAAACTTAGACAAATCGTTGTCCGCACATCGCATAGCGACTAATTTAATCACCCATATTTCCAAAACCTAAGTTTTTACGGTAACTTGGGTGGTATAATACAGAAGTTCTGGTCCTATTCTATCACCCTACGTGTACGTCATGCTGACACACTGCCGTATTTATTTTATATTTTATGTCAAACTTAGGTGGATCGCTGTCCACACATCGCATAGCGACTAATTTAATCACCCGTATTTCCAAAACCTAGGTTTTTAAGGTAACTTGGGTGGTATAGTACTAAAGTTCTGGACCTATTCTATCATCCTATGTGTACGTCATGTTGGCACACCTCCGTATTTTTTTTATATTTCGTGTCAAACTTCGACAAATCTCTGTCCGCACATCTCAATGCGACTAATCAGCCATATTTCCAAAACCTAAGTTTTTACGGTAACTTGGGTGGTATAATACAGAAGTTCTGGTCCTATTCTATCACCCTACGTGTACGTAATGTTGGCACACTTCCGTATTTATTATTATATTTCATGTCATACTTAGACAAATCGTTGTCCGCACATCGCATAGCGACTAATTTAATCACCCATATTTCCAAAACCTAAGTTTTTAAGGTAACTTGGGTGGTATAGTACTAAAGTTCTGGTCCGATTCTATCATCCTATGTGTACGTTATGTTGGCACACCTCCGTATTTTTTTTATATTTCGTGTCAAACTTCGACAAATCTCTGTCCGCACATCTCAATGCGACTACTTTAATCAGCCATATTTCCAAAACCTAAGTTTTTACGGTAACTTGGGTGGTATAATACAGAAGTTCTGGTCCTATTCTATCACCCTACGTGTACGTAATGTTGGCACACCTCCGTATTTATTATTATATTTCATGTCATACTTAGACAAATCGTTGTCCGCACATCGCATAGCGACTAATTTAATCACCCATATTTCCAAAACCTAAGTTTTTAAGGTAACTTGGGTGGTATAGTACTAAGGTTCTGGTCCTATTCTTTCATCCTACGTGTACGTCATGCTGACACACTGCCGTATTTATTTTATATTTTATGTCAAACTTAGGTGGATCGCTGTCCACACATCCAAAGCGACTATTTTAATCACCCGTATTTCCAAAACCTAAGTTTTTAAGTAACTTGGGTGGTATAGTACTAAAGTTCTGGACCTATTCTATCATCCTATGTGTACGTCATGTTGGCACACCTCCGTATTTTTTTTATATTTCGTGTCAAACTTCGACAAATCTCTGTCCGCACATCTCAATGCGACTACTTTAATCAGCCATATTTCCAAAACCTAAGTTTTAACGGTAACTTGGGTGGTATAATACAGAAGTTCTGGTCCTATTCTATCACCCTATGTGTACGTCATGTATCCACAATTCCGTATTTATTTTTATATTTCATGTCAAACTTAGACAAATCGTTGTCCGCTCATTGCATAGCGACTAATTTAATCACCCATATTTCCAAAACCTAAGTTTTTAAGGTAACTTGGGTGGTATAATACTAAATTTCAGGACCTATTCTATCATCCTATGTGTAGGTCATGTTGGCACACTTCCGTATTTATTTTATTTTTCATGTCATACTTTGACAAATCGCTGTCCGCACATCTCAATGCGACTACTTTAATCAGCCATATTTCCAAAACCTAAGTTTTTACGGTAACTTGGGTGGTATAATACAAAAGTTCTGGTCCTATTCTATCACCCTATGTGTACGTCATGTATCCACAATTCCGTATTTATTTTTATATTTTACGAAATATAAAAAAAAATACGGAGGTGTGCCAACATGACGTACACATAGGATGATAGAATAGGTCCAGAACTTTAGTACTATACCACCCAAGTTACCGTAAAAACTTAGGTTTTGGAAATATGGCTGATTAAAGAAGTCGCATTGAGATGTGCGGACAGCGATTTGTCACAGTATGACATGAAAAATAAAATAAATACGGCAGTGTGTCAGCATGACGTACACGTAGGATGAAAGAATAGGACCAGAACTTTAGTACTTTACCACCCAAGTTACCTTAAAAACGTAGGTTTTGGAAATATGGGTGATTAAATTAGTCGCTATGCGATGTGCGGACAACGATTTGTCTAAGTATGACATGAAATATAATAATAAATACGGAGGTGTGCCAACATTACGTACACGTAGGGTGATAGAATAGGACCAGAACTTCTGTATTATACCACCCAAGTTACCGTAAAAACTTAGGTTTTGGAAATATGGCTGATTAAAGTAGTCGCATTGAGATGTGCGGACAGAGATTTGTCGAAGTTTGACACGAAATATAAAAAAAATACGGAGGTGTGCCAACATGACGTACACATAGCATGATAGAATAGGTCCTGAAATTTAGTATTATACCACCCAAGTTACCTTAAAAACTTAGGTTTTGGAAATATGGGTGATTAAATTAGTCGCTATGCGATGTGCGGACAACGATTTGTCTAAGTTTGACATGAAATATAAAAATAAATACGGAATTGTGGATACATGACGTACACATAGGGTGATAGAATAGGACCAGAACTTCTGTATTATACCACCCAAGTTACCGTAAAAACTTAGGTTTTGGAAATATGACTGATTAAAGTAGTCGCATTGAGATGTGCGGACAGCGATTTGTCATAGTATGACATGAAAAATAAAATAAATACGGAAGTGTGCCAACATGACGTACACATAGGATGATAGAATAGGTCCTGAAATTTAGTATTATACCACCCGTTACCTTAAAAACTTAGGTTTTGGAAATATGGGTGATTAAATTAGTCGCTATGCGGTGTGCGGACAACGATTTGTCTAAGTTTGACATGAAATATAAAAATAAATACGGAATTGTGGATACATGACGTACACACAGGGTGATAGAATAGGACCAGAACTTCTGTATTATACCACCCAAGTTACCGTAAAAACTTAGGTTTTGGAAATATGGCTGATTAAAGTAGTCGCATTGAGATGTGCGGACAGCGATTTGTCAAAGTATGACATGAAAAATAAAATAAATACGGAAGTGTGCCAACATGACGTACACATAGGATGATAGAATAGGTCCTGAAATTTAGTATTATACCACCCAAGTTACCTTAAAAACTTAGGTTTTCGAAATATGGGTGATTAAATTAGTCGCTATGCGATGTGCGGACAACGATTTGTCTAAGTTTGACATGAAATATAAAAATAAATACGGAATTGTGGATACATGACGTACACATAGGGTGATAGAATAGGACCAGAACTTCTGTATTATACCTCCCAAGTTACCGTAAAAACTTAGGTTTTGGAAATATGGCTGATTAAATTAGTCGCATTGAGATGTGCGGACAGCGATTTGTCAAAGTATGACATGAAAAATAAAATAAATACGGAAGTGTGCCAACATGACGTACACATAGGATGATAGAATAGGTCCTGAAATTTAGTATTATACCACCCAAGTTACCTTAAAAACTTAGGTTTTGGAAATATGGGTGATTAAATTAGTCGCTATGCGATGTGCGGACAACGATTTGTCTAAGTTTGACATGAAATATAAAAATAAATACGGAATTGTGGATACATGACGTACACATAGGGTGATAGAATAGGACCAGAACTTCTGTATTATACCACCCAAGTTACCGTAAAAACTTAGGTTTTGGAAATATGGGTGATTAAATTAGTCGCTATTTGATATGCGGACAACGATTTGTCTAAGTATGACATGAAATATAATAATAAATACGGAGGTGTGCCAACATTACGTACACGTAGGGTGATAGAATAGGACCAGAACTTCTGTATTATACCACCCAAGTTACCGTAAAAACTTAGGTTTTGGAAATATGGGTGATTAAATTAGTCGCTATGCGATGTGCGGACAACGATTTGTCTAAGTTTGACATGAAATATAAAAATAAATACGGAGGTGTGCCAACATTACGTACACGTAGAATGAAAGAATAGGACCAGAACTTTAGTACTATACCACCCAAGTTACCTTAAAAACTTAGGTTTTGGAAATATGGGTGATTTAATTAGTCGCTATGCGATGTGCGGACAACGATTTGTCTAAGTATGACATGAAATATAATAATAAATACGGAGGTGTGCCAACATTACGTACACGTAGGGTGATAGAATAGGACCAGAACTTCTGTATTATACCACTCAGGTTACCGTCAAAACTTAGGTTTTGGAAATACGGGTGATTAAAATAGTCGCTTTGGATGTGCGGACAACGATTTGTCTAAGTTTGACATGAAATATAAAAATAAATACGGAATTGTGGATACATGACGTACACATAGGGTGATAGAATAGGACCAGAACTTCTGTACTATACCACCCAAGTTACCGTAAAAACTTAGGTTTTGGAAATATGGGTGATTAAATTAGTCGCTATGCGATGTGCGGACAACGATATGTCTAAGTTTGACATGAAATATAAAAATAAATACGGAATTGTGGATACATGACGTACACATAGGGTGATAGAATAGGACCAGAACTATAGTATTATACCACCCAAGTTACCGTAAAAACTTAGGTTTTGGAAATATGGCTGATTAAAGTAGTCGCATTGAGATGTGCGGACAGCGATTTGTCAAAGTATGACATGAAAAATAAAATAAATACGGAAGTGTGCCAACATGACGTACATATAGGATGATAGAATAGGTCCTGAAATTTAGTATTATACCACCCAAGTTACCTTAAAAACTTAGGTTTTGGAAATATGGGTGATTAAATTAGTCGCTATGCGATGTGCGGACAACGATTTGTCTAAGTTTGACATGAAATATAAAAATAAATACGGAATTGTGGATACATGACGTACACATAGGGTGATAGAATAGGACCAGATCTTCTGTATTATACCACCCAAGTTAACGTAAAAACTTAGGTTTTGGAAATATGGGTGATTAAATTAGTCGCTATGCGATGTGCGGACAACGATTTGTCTAAGTTTGACATGAAATATAAAAATAAATACGGAATTGTGGATACATGACGTACACATAGGGTGATAGAATAGGACCAGAACTATAGTATTATACCACCCAAGTTACCGTAAAAACTTAGGTTTTGGAAATATGGCTGATTAAAGTAGTCGCATTGAGATGTGCGGACAGCGATTTGTCAAAGTATGACATGAAAAATAAAATAAATACGGAAGTGTGCCAACATGACGTACACATAGGATGATAGAATAGGTCCTGAAATTTAGTATTATACCACCCAAGTTACCTTAAAAACTTAGGTTTTGGAAATATAGGTGATTAAATTAGTCGCTATGCGATGTGCGGACAACGATTTGTCTAAGTTTGACATGAAATATAAAAATAAATACGGAATTGTGGATACATGACGTACACATAGGGTGATAGAATAGGACCATAACTTCTGTATTATACCACCCAAGTTACCGTAAAAACTTAGGTTTTGGAAATATGGGTGATTAAATTAGTCGCTATGCGATGTGCGGACAACGATTTGTCTAAGTTTGACATGAAATATAAAAATAAATACGGAGTTTTGGATACATGACGTACACATTGGGTGATAGAATAGGATTAAAACTATATTATTATACCACTCAGGTTACCGTCAAAACTTAGGTTTTGGAAATACGGGTGATTAAAATAGTCGCTTTGGATGTGTGGACAGCGATCCACCTAAGTTTGACATAAAATCTAAAATAAATACGGCAGTGTGTCAGCATGACGTACACGTAGGATGAAAGAATAGGACCAGAACTTTAGTACTATACCACCCAAGTTACCTTAAAAACTTAGGTTTTGGAAATATGGCTGATTAAAGTAGTCGCATTGAGATGTGCGGACAGAGATTTGTCGAAGTTTGACACGAAATATAAAAAAAATACGGAGGTGTGCCAACATGACGTACACATAGGATGATAGAATAGGTCCTGAAATTTAGTATTATACCACCCAAGTTACCTTAAAAACTTAGGTTTTGGAAATATGGGTGATTAAATTAGTCGCTATGCGATGTGCGGACAACGATTTGTCTAAGTTTGACATGAAATATAAAAATAAATACGGAATTGTGGATACATGACGTACACATAGGGTGATAGAATAGGACCAGAACTATAGTATTATACCACCCAAGTTACCGTAAAAACTTAGGTTTTGGAAATATGGCTGATTAAAGTAGTCGCATTGAGATGTGCGGACAGCGATTTGTCAAAGTATGACATGAAAAATAAAATAAATACGGAAGTGTGCCAACATGACGTACACATAGGATGATAGAATAGGTCCTGAAATTTAGTATTATACCACCCAAGTTACCTTAAAAACTTAGGTTTTGGAAATATGGGTGATTAAATTAGTCGCTATGCGATGTGCGGACAACGATTTGTCTAAGTTTGACATGAAATATAAAAATAAATACGGAATTGTGGATACATGACGTACACATAGGGTGATAGAATAGGACCATAACTTCTGTATTATACCACCCAAGTTACCGTAAAAACTTAGGTTTTGGAAATATGGGTGATTAAATTAGTCGCTATGCGATGTGCGGACAACGATTTGTCTAAGTTTGACATGAAATATAAAAATAAATACGGAGTTTTGGATACATGACGTACACATTGGGTGATAGAATAGGATTAAAACTATATTATTATACCACTCAGGTTACCGTCAAAACTTAGGTTTTGGAAATACGGGTGATTAAAATAGTCGCTTTGGATGTGTGGACAGCGATCCACCTAAGTTTGACATAAAATCTAAAATAAATACGGCAGTGTGTCAGCATGACGTACACGTAGGATGAAAGAATAGGACCAGAACTTTAGTACTATACCACCCAAGTTACCTTAAAAACTTAGGTTTTGGAAATATGGCTGATTAAAGTAGTCGCATTGAGATGTGCGGACAGAGATTTGTCGAAGTTTGACACGAAATATAAAAAAAATACGGAGGTGTGCCAACATGACGTACACATAGGATGATAGAATAGGTCCTGAAATTTAGTATTATACCACCCAAGTTACCTTAAAAACTTAGGTTTTGGAAATATGGGTGATTAAATTAGTCGCTATGCGATGTGCGGACAACGATTTGTCTAAGTTTGACATGAAATATAAAAATAAATACGGAATTGTGGATACATGACGTACACATTGGGTGATAGAATAGGACCAGAACTTCTGTATTATACCACCCAAATTACCGTAAAAACTTAGGATTTGGAAATATGGCTGATTAAAGTAGTCGCATTGAGATGTGCGGACAGCGATTTGTCAAAGTATGACATGAAAAATAAAATAAATACGGAAGTGTGCCAACATGACGTACACATAGGATGATAGAATAGGTCCTGAAATTTAGTATTATACCACCCAAGTTACCTTAAAAACTTAGGTTTTCGAAATATGGGTGATTAAATTAGTCGCTATGCGATGTGCGGACAACGATTTGTCTAAGTTTGACATGAAATATACATGACGTACACATAGGGTGATAGAATAGGACCAGAACTTCTGTATTATACCACCCAAGTTACCGTAAAAACTTAGGTTTTGGAAATATGGCTGATTAAAGTAGTCGCATTGAGATGTGCGGACAGCGATTTGTCAAAGTATGACATGAAAAATAAAATAAATACGGATGTGTGCCAACATGACGTACACATAGGATGATAGAATAGGTCCTGATATTTAGTATTATACCACCCAAGTTACCTTAAAAACTTAGGTTTTGGAAATATGGGTGATTAAATTAGTCGCTATGCGATGTGCGGACAACGATTTGTCTAAGTTTGACATGAAATATAAAAATAAATACGGAATTGTGGATACATGACGTACACATAGGGTGATAGAATAGGACCAGAACTTCTGTATTATACCACCCAAGTTACCGTAAAAACTTAGGTTTTGGAAATATGGGTGATTAAATTAGTCGCTATGCGATATGCGGACAACGATTTGTCAAAGTATGACATGAAATATAATAATAAATACGGAGGTGTGCCAACATTACGTAAACGTAGGGTGATAGAATAGGACCAGAACTTCTGTATTATACCACCCAAGTTACCGTAAAAACTTAGGTTTTGGAAATATGGGTGATTAAATTAGTCGCTATGCGATGTGCGGACAACGATTTGTCGAAGTTTGACACGAAATATAAAAAAATACGGAGGTGTGCCAACATGACGTACACATAGGATGATAGAATAGATCCAGAACTTTAGTACTATACCACCCAAGTTACCGTAAAAACTTAGGTTTTGGAAATATGGGTGATTAAATTAGTCGCTATGCAATGTGCGGACAACGATTTGTCTAAGTTTGACATGAAATATAAAAATAAATACGGAGGTGTGCCAACATTACGTACACGTAGAATGAAAGAATAGGACCAGAACTTTAGTACTATACCACCCAAGTTACCTTAAAAACTTAGGTTTTGGAAATATGGGTGATTAAAGTAGTCGCTATGCGATGTGCGGACAACGATTTGTCTAAGTATGAAATTAAATATAATAATAAATACGGAGGTTTGCCAACATTACGTACACGTAGGGTGATAGAATAGGACCAGAACTTCTGTATTATACCACCCAAGTTACCGTAAAAACTTAAGTTTTGGAAATATGGGTGATTAAATTAGTCGCTATGCGATGTGCGGACAACGATTTGTCTAAGTTTGACATGAAATATAAAAATAAATACGGAATTGTGGATACATGACGTACACATAGGGTGATAGAATAGGACCAGAACTTCTGTATTATACCACCCAAGTTACCGTAAAAACTTAGGTTTTGGAAATATGGGTGATTAAATTAGTCGCTATGCGATGTGCGGACAACGATTTGTCTAAGTTTGACATGAAATATAAAAATAAATACGGAATTGTGGATACATGACGTACACATAGGGTGATAGAATAGGACCAGAACTATAGTATTATACCACCCAAGTTACCGTAAAAACTTAGGTTTTGGAAATATGGCTGATTAAAGTAGTCGCATTGAGATGTGCGGACAGCGATTTGTCAAAGTATGACATGAAAAATAAAATAAATACGGAAGTGTGCCAACATGACGTACACATAGGATGATAGAATAGGTCCTGAAATTTAGTATTATACCACCCAAGTTACCTTAAAAACTTAGGTTTTGGAAATATGGGTGATTAAATTAGTCGCTATGCGATGTGCGGACAACGATTTGTCTAAGTTTGACATGAAATATAAAAATAAATACGGAGTTTTGGATACATGACGTACACATTGGGTGATAGAATAGGATTAAAACTATATTATTATACCACTCAGGTTACAGTCAAAACTTAGGTTTTGGAAATACGGGTGATTAAAATAGTCGCTTTGGATGTGTGGACAGCGATCCACCTAAGTTTGACATAAAATCTAAAATAAATACGGCAGTGTGTCAGCATGACGTACATGTAGGATGAAAGAATAGGACCAGAACTTTAGTACTATACCACCCAAGTTACCTTAAAAACTTAGGTTTTGGAAATATGGCTGATTAAATTAGTCGCTATGCGATATGCGGACAACGATTTGTCAAAGTATGACATGAAATATAATAATAAATACGGAGGTGTGCCAACATTACGTAAACGTAGGGTGATAGAATAGGACCAGAACTTCTGTATTATACCACCCAAGTTACCGTAAAAACTTAGGTTTTGGAAATATGGGTGATTAAATTAGTCGCTATGCGATATGCGGACAACGATTTGTCAAAGTATGACATGAAATATAATAATAAATACGGAGGTGTGCCAACATTACGTAAACGTAGGGTGATAGAATAGGACCAGAACTTCTGTATTATACCACCCAAGTTACCGTAAAAACTTAGGTTTTGGAAATATGGGTGATTAAATTAGTCGCTATGCGATGTGCGGACAACGATTTGTCGAAGTTTGACACGAAATATAAAAAAATACGGAGGTGTGCCAACATGACGTACACATAGGATGATAGAATAGATCCAGAACTTTAGTACTATACCACCCAAGTTACCGTAAAAACTTAGGTTTTGGAAATATGGGTGATTAAATTAGTCGCTATGCAATGTGCGGACAACGATTTGTCTAAGTTTGACATGAAATATAAAAATAAATACGGAGGTGTGCCAACATTACGTACACGTAGAATGAAAGAATAGGACCAGAACTTTAGTACTATACCACCCAAGTTACCTTAAAAACTTAGGTTTTGGAAATATGGGTGATTAAAGTAGTCGCTATGCGATGTGCGGACAACGATTTGTCTAAGTATGAAATTAAATATAATAATAAATACGGAGGTTTGCCAACATTACGTACACGTAGGGTGATAGAATAGGACCAGAACTTCTGTATTATACCACCCAAGTTACCGTAAAAACTTAAGTTTTGGAAATATGGGTGATTAAATTAGTCGCTATGCGATGTGCGGACAACGATTTGTCTAAGTTTGACATGAAATATAAAAATAAATACGGAATTGTGGATACATGACGTACACATAGGGTGATAGAATAGGACCAGAACTTCTGTATTATACCACCCAAGTTACCGTAAAAACTTAGGTTTTGGAAATATGGGTGATTAAATTAGTCGCTATGCGATGTGCGGACAACGATTTGTCTAAGTTTGACATGAAATATAAAAATAAATACGGAATTGTGGATACATGACGTACACATAGGGTGATAGAATAGGACCAGAACTATAGTATTATACCACCCAAGTTAACGTAAAAACTTAGGTTTTGGAAATATGGCTGATTAAAGTAGTCGCATTGAGATGTGCGGACAGCGATTTGTCAAAGTATGACATGAAAAATAAAATAAATACGGAAGTGTGCCAACATGACGTACACATAGGATGATAGAATAGGTCCTGAAATTTAGTATTATACCACCCAAGTTACCTTAAAAACTTAGGTTTTGGAAATATGGGTGATTAAATTAGTCGCTATGCGATGTGCGGACAACGATTTGTCTAAGTTTGACATGAAATATAAAAATAAATACGGAGTTTTGGATACATGACGTACACATTGGGTGATAGAATAGGATTAAAACTATATTATTATACCACTCAGGTTACAGTCAAAACTTAGGTTTTGGAAATACGGGTGATTAAAATAGTCGCTTTGGATGTGTGGACAGCGATCCACCTAAGTTTGACATAAAATCTAAAATAAATACGGCAGTGTGTCAGCATGACGTACATGTAGGATGAAAGAATAGGACCAGAACTTTAGTACTATACCACCCAAGTTACCTTAAAAACTTAGGTTTTGGAAATATGGCTGATTAAAGTAGTCGCATTGAGATGTGCGGACAGAGATTTGTCGAAGTTTGACACGAAATATAAAAAAAATACGGAGGTGTGCCAACATGACGTACACATAGGATGATAGAATAGGTCCAGAACTTTAGTACTATACCACTCAAGTTACCGTAAAAACTTAGGTTTTGAAAATATGGCTGATTAAAGTAGTCGCATTGAGATGTGCGGACAGCGATTTGTCAAAGTATGACATGAAAAATAAAATAAATACGGAAATGTGCCAACATGACGTACACATAGGATGATAGAATAGGTCCTGAAATTTAGTATTATACCACCCAAGTTACCTTAAAAACTTAGGTTTTGGAAATATGGGTGATTAAATTAGTCGCTATGCGATGTGCGGACAACGATTTGTCTAAGTTTGACATGAAATATAAAAATAAATACGGAATTGTGGATACATGACGTACACATAGGGTGATAGAATAGGACCAGAACTTCTGTATTATACCACCCTAGTTACTGTAAAAACTTGGGTTTTGGAAATATGGCTGATTAAATTAGTCGCTTTGCGATGGGCGGACAGCGATTTGTCTAAGTTTGACATGAAATATAAAATAAATACGGAAGGGTTCCAACATGACGTACACATAGTATGATAGAATAGGTCCAGAACTTTAGTACTATACCACCCAAGTTACCTTATAAACTTAGGTTTTGGAAATATGGGAGATTAAATTAGTCGCTATGCGATGTGCGGACAACGATTTGTCAAAGTATGACATGAAATATAAAAATAAATACGGAATTGTGAATATATGACGTTCACATAGGGTGATAAAATAGGACCAGAAATTTAGTATTATACCACCCAAATTACCTTAAAAACTTAGGTTTTGGAAATATGGGTGATTAAATTAGTTGCTTTGCGATGTGCGGAGAGGGATTTTTCTAAGTTTGACATGAAATATAAAATAAATACGGAAGTGTGTCAGCATGACGTACACGTAGGATGAAAGAATAGGACCAGAACTTTAGTACTATACCACCCAAGTTACCTTAAAAACTTAGGTTTTGGAAATATGGCTGATTAAAGTAGTCGCATTGAGATGTGCGGACAGAGATTTGTCGAAGTTTGACACGAAATATAAAAAAAATACGGAGGTGTGCCAACATGACGTACACATAGGATGATAGAATAGGTCCTGAAATTTAGTATTATACCACCCAAGTTACCTTAAAAACTTAGGTTTTGGAAATATGGGTGATTAAATTAGTCGCTATGCGATGTGCGGACAACGATTTGTCTAAGTTTGACATGAAATATAAAAATAAATACGGAATTGTGGATACATGACGTACACATAGGGTGATAGAATAGGACCAGAACTATAGTATTATACCACCCAAGTTACCGTAAAAACTTAGGTTTTGGAAATATGGCTGATTAAAGTAGTCGCATTGAGATGTGCGGACAGCGATTTGTCAAAGTATGACATGAAAAATAAAATAAATACGGAAGTGTGCCAACATGACGTACACATAGGATGATAGAATAGGTCCTGAAATTTAGTATTATACCACCCAAGTTACCTTAAAAACTTAGGTTTTGGAAATATGGGTGATTAAATTAGTCGCTATGCGATGTGCGGACAACGATTTGTCTAAGTTTGACATGAAATATAAAAATAAATACGGAATTGTGGATACATGACGTACACATAGGGTGATAGAATAGGACCATAACTTCTGTATTATACCACCCAAGTTACCGTAAAAACTTAGGTTTTGGAAATATGGGTGATTAAATTAGTCGCTATGCGATGTGCGGACAACGATTTGTCTAAGTTTGACATGAAATATAAAAATAAATACGGAGTTTTGGATACATGACGTACACATTGGGTGATAGAATAGGATTAAAACTATATTATTATACCACTCAGGTTACCGTCAAAACTTAGGTTTTGGAAATACGGGTGATTAAAATAGTCGCTTTGGATGTGTGGACAGCGATCCACCTAAGTTTGACATAAAATCTAAAATAAATACGGCAGTGTGTCAGCATGACGTACACGTAGGATGAAAGAATAGGACCAGAACTTTAGTACTATACCACCCAAGTTACCTTAAAAACTTAGGTTTTGGAAATATGGCTGATTAAAGTAGTCGCATTGAGATGTGCGGACAGAGATTTGTCGAAGTTTGACACGAAATATAAAAAAAATACGGAGGTGTGCCAACATGACGTACACATAGGATGATAGAATAGGTCCTGAAATTTAGTATTATACCACCCAAGTTACCTTAAAAACTTAGGTTTTGGAAATATGGGTGATTAAATTAGTCGCTATGCGATGTGCGGACAACGATTTGTCTAAGTTTGACATGAAATATAAAAATAAATACGGAATTGTGGATACATGACGTACACATTGGGTGATAGAATAGGACCAGAACTTCTGTATTATACCACCCAAATTACCGTAAAAACTTAGGATTTGGAAATATGGCTGATTAAAGTAGTCGCATTGAGATGTGCGGACAGCGATTTGTCAAAGTATGACATGAAAAATAAAATAAATACGGAAGTGTGCCAACATGACGTACACATAGGATGATAGAATAGGTCCTGAAATTTAGTATTATACCACCCAAGTTACCTTAAAAACTTAGGTTTTCAAAATATGGGTGATTAAATTAGTCGCTATGCGATGTGCGGACAACGATTTGTCTAAGTTTGACATGAAATATACATGACGTACACATAGGGTGATAGAATAGGACCAGAACTTCTGTATTATACCACCCAAGTTACCGTAAAAACTTAGGTTTTGGAAATATGGGTGATTAAATTAGTCGCTATGCGATGTGCGGACAACGATTTGTCTAAGTTTGACATGAAATATAAAAATAAATACGGAATTGTGGATACATGACGTACACATAGGGTGATAGAATAGGACCAGAACTTCTGTATTATACCACCCAAGTTACCGTAAAAACTTAGGTTTTGGAAATATGGGTGATTAAATTAGTCGCTATGCGATATGCGGACAACGATTTGTCAAAGTATGACATGAAATATAATAATAAATACGGAGGTGTGCCAACATTACGTAAACGTAGGGTGATAGAATAGGACCAGAACTTCTGTATTATACCACCCAAGTTACCGTAAAAACTTAGGTTTTGGAAATATGGGTGATTAAATTAGTCGCTATGCGATGTGCGGACAACGATTTGTCGAAGTTTGACACGAAATATAAAAAAATACGGAGGTGTGCCAACATGACGTACACATAGGATGATAGAATAGATCCAGAACTTTAGTACTATACCACCCAAGTTACCGTAAAAACTTAGGTTTTGGAAATATGGGTGATTAAATTAGTCGCTATGCAATGTGCGGACAACGATTTGTCTAAGTTTGACATGAAATATAAAAATAAATACGGAGGTGTGCCAACATTACGTACACGTAGAATGAAAGAATAGGACCAGAACTTTAGTACTATACCACCCAAGTTACCTTAAAAACTTAGGTTTTGGAAATATGGGTGATTAAAGTAGTCGCTATGCGATGTGCGGACAACGATTTGTCTAAGTATGAAATTAAATATAATAATAAATACGGAGGTTTGCCAACATTACGTACACGTAGGGTGATAGAATAGGACCAGAACTTCTGTATTATACCACCCAAGTTACCGTAAAAACTTAAGTTTTGGAAATATGGGTGATTAAATTAGTCGCTATGCGATGTGCGGACAACGATTTGTCTAAGTTTGACATGAAATATAAAAATAAATACGGAATTGTGGATACATGACGTACACATAGGGTGATAGAATAGGACCAGAACTTCTGTATTATACCACCCAAGTTACCGTAAAAACTTAGGTTTTGGAAATATGGGTGATTAAATTAGTCGCTATGCGATGTGCGGACAACGATTTGTCTAAGTTTGACATGAAATATAAAAATAAATACGGAATTGTGGATACATGACGTACACATAGGGTGATAGAATAGGACCAGAACTATAGTATTATACCACCCAAGTTACCGTAAAAACTTAGGTTTTGGAAATATGGCTGATTAAAGTAGTCGCATTGAGATGTGCGGACAGCGATTTGTCAAAGTATGACATGAAAAATAAAATAAATACGGAAGTGTGCCAACATGACGTACACATAGGATGATAGAATAGGTCCTGAAATTTAGTATTATACCACCCAAGTTACCTTAAAAACTTAGGTTTTGGAAATATGGGTGATTAAATTAGTCGCTATGCGATGTGCGGACAACGATTTGTCTAAGTTTGACATGAAATATAAAAATAAATACGGAGTTTTGGATACATGACGTACACATTGGGTGATAGAATAGGATTAAAACTATATTATTATACCACTCAGGTTACAGTCAAAACTTAGGTTTTGGAAATACGGGTGATTAAAATAGTCGCTTTGGATGTGTGGACAGCGATCCACCTAAGTTTGACATAAAATCTAAAATAAATACGGCAGTGTGTCAGCATGACGTACATGTAGGATGAAAGAATAGGACCAGAACTTTAGTACTATACCACCCAAGTTACCTTAAAAACTTAGGTTTTGGAAATATGGCTGATTAAAGTAGTCGCATTGAGATGTGCGGACAGAGATTTGTCGAAGTTTGACACGAAATATAAAAAAAATACGGAGGTGTGCCAACATGACGTACACATAGGATGATAGAATAGGTCCAGAACTTTAGTACTATACCACTCAAGTTACCGTAAAAACTTAGGTTTTGAAAATATGGCTGATTAATGTAGTCGCATTGAGATGTGCGGACAGCGATTTGTCAAAGTATGACATGAAAAATAAAATAAATACGGAAATGTGCCAACATGACGTACACATAGGATGATAGAATAGGTCCTGAAATTTAGTATTATACCACCCAAGTTACCTTAAAAACTTAGGTTTTGGAAATATGGGTGATTAAATTAGTCGCTATGCGATGTGCGGACAACGATTTGTCTAAGTTTGACATGAAATATAAAAATAAATACGGAATTGTGGATACATGACGTACACATAGGGTGATAGAATAGGACCAGAACTTCTGTATTATACCACCCTAGTTACTGTAAAAACTTGGGTTTTGGAAATATGGCTGATTAAAGTAGTCGCTTTGCGATGGGCGGACAGCGATTTGTCTAAGTTTGACATGAAATATAAAATAAATACGGAAGGGTTCCAACATGACGTACACATAGTATGATAGAATAGGTCCAGAACTTTAGTACTATACCACCCAAGTTACCTTATAAACTTAGGTTTTGGAAATATGGGAGATTAAATTAGTCGCTATGCGATGTGCGGACAACGATTTGTCAAAGTATGACATGAAATATAAAAATAAATACGGAATTGTGAATATATGACGTTCACATAGGGTGATAAAATAGGACCAGAAATTTAGTATTATACCACCCAAATTACCTTAAAAACTTAGGTTTTGGAAATATGGGTGATTAAATTAGTTGCTTTGCGATGTGCGGAGAGGGATTTTTCTAAGTTTGACATGAAATATAAAATAAATACGGAAGTGTGTCAGCATGACGTACACGTAGGATGAAAGAATAGGACCAGAACTTTAGTACTATACCACCCAAGTTACCTTAAAAACTTAGGTTTTGGAAATATGGCTGATTAAAGTAGTCGCATTGAGATGTGCGGACAGAGATTTGTCGAAGTTTGACACGAAATATAAAAAAAATACGGAGGTGTGCCAACATGACGTACACATAGGATGATAGAATAGGTCCTGAAATTTAGTATTATACCACCCAAGTTACCTTAAAAACTTAGGTTTTGGAAATATGGGTGATTAAATTAGTCGCTATGCGATGTGCGGACAACGATTTGTCTAAGTTTGACATGAAATATAAAAATAAATACGGAATTGTGGATACATGACGTACACATAGGGTGATAGAATAGGACCAGAACTATAGTATTATACCACCCAAGTTACCGTAAAAACTTAGGTTTTGGAAATATGGCTGATTAAAGTAGTCGCATTGAGATGTGCGGACAGCGATTTGTCAAAGTATGACATGAAAAATAAAATAAATACGGAAGTGTGCCAACATGACGTACACATAGGATGATAGAATAGGTCCTGAAATTTAGTATTATACCACCCAAGTTACCTTAAAAACTTAGGTTTTGGAAATATGGGTGATTAAATTAGTCGCTATGCGATGTGCGGACAACGATTTGTCTAAGTTTGACATGAAATATAAAAATAAATACGGAATTGTGGATACATGACGTACACATAGGGTGATAGAATAGGACCATAACTTCTGTATTATACCACCCAAGTTACCGTAAAAACTTAGGTTTTGGAAATATGGGTGATTAAATTAGTCGCTATGCGATGTGCGGACAACGATTTGTCTAAGTTTGACATGAAATATAAAAATAAATACGGAGTTTTGGATACATGACGTACACATTGGGTGATAGAATAGGATTAAAACTATATTATTATACCACTCAGGTTACCGTCAAAACTTAGGTTTTGGAAATACGGGTGATTAAAATAGTCGCTTTGGATGTGTGGACAGCGATCCACCTAAGTTTGACATAAAATCTAAAATAAATACGGCAGTGTGTCAGCATGACGTACACGTAGGATGAAAGAATAGGACCAGAACTTTAGTACTATACCACCCAAGTTACCTTAAAAACTTAGGTTTTGGAAATATGGCTGATTAAAGTAGTCGCATTGAGATGTGCGGACAGAGATTTGTCGAAGTTTGACACGAAATATAAAAAAAATACGGAGGTGTGCCAACATGACGTACACATAGGATGATAGAATAGGTCCTGAAATTTAGTATTATACCACCCAAGTTACCTTAAAAACTTAGGTTTTGGAAATATGGGTGATTAAATTAGTCGCTATGCGATGTGCGGACAACGATTTGTCTAAGTTTGACATGAAATATAAAAATAAATACGGAATTGTGGATACATGACGTACACATTGGGTGATAGAATAGGACCAGAACTTCTGTATTATACCACCCAAATTACCGTAAAAACTTAGGATTTGGAAATATGGCTGATTAAAGTAGTCGCATTGAGATGTGCGGACAGCGATTTGTCAAAGTATGACATGAAAAATAAAATAAATACGGAAGTGTGCCAACATGACGTACACATAGGATGATAGAATAGGTCCTGAAATTTAGTATTATACCACCCAAGTTACCTTAAAAACTTAGGTTTTCGAAATATGGGTGATTAAATTAGTCGCTATGCGATGTGCGGACAACGATTTGTCTAAGTTTGACATGAAATATACATGACGTACACATAGGGTGATAGAATAGGACCAGAACTTCTGTATTATACCACCCAAGTTACCGTAAAAACTTAGGTTTTGGAAATATGGCTGATTAAAGTAGTCGCATTGAGATGTGCGGACAGCGATTTGTCAAAGTATGACATGAAAAATAAAATAAATACGGATGTGTGCCAACATGACGTACACATAGGATGATAGAATAGGTCCTGATATTTAGTATTATACCACCCAAGTTACCTTAAAAACTTAGGTTTTGGAAATATGGGTGATTAAATTAGTCGCTATGCGATGTGCGGACAACGATTTGTCTAAGTTTGACATGAAATATAAAAATAAATACGGAATTGTGGATACATGACGTACACATAGGGTGATAGAATAGGACCAGAACTTCTGTATTATACCACCCAAGTTACCGTAAAAACTTAGGTTTTGGAAATATGGGTGATTAAATTAGTCGCTATGCGATATGCGGACAACGATTTGTCAAAGTATGACATGAAATATAATAATAAATACGGAGGTGTGCCAACATTACGTAAACGTAGGGTGATAGAATAGGACCAGAACTTCTGTATTATACCACCCAAGTTACCGTAAAAACTTAGGTTTTGGAAATATGGGTGATTAAATTAGTCGCTATGCGATGTGCGGACAACGATTTGTCGAAGTTTGACACGAAATATAAAAAAATACGGAGGTGTGCCAACATGACGTACACATAGGATGATAGAATAGATCCAGAACTTTAGTACTATACCACCCAAGTTACCGTAAAAACTTAGGTTTTGGAAATATGGGTGATTAAATTAGTCGCTATGCAATGTGCGGACAACGATTTGTCTAAGTTTGACATGAAATATAAAAATAAATACGGAGGTGTGCCAACATTACGTACACGTAGAATGAAAGAATAGGACCAGAACTTTAGTACTATACCACCCAAGTTACCTTAAAAACTTAGGTTTTGGAAATATGGGTGATTAAAGTAGTCGCTATGCGATGTGCGGACAACGATTTGTCTAAGTATGAAATTAAATATAATAATAAATACGGAGGTTTGCCAACATTACGTACACGTAGGGTGATAGAATAGGACCAGAACTTCTGTATTATACCACCCAAGTTACCGTAAAAACTTAAGTTTTGGAAATATGGGTGATTAAATTAGTCGCTATGCGATGTGCGGACAACGATTTGTCTAAGTTTGACATGAAATATAAAAATAAATACGGAATTGTGGATACATGACGTACACATAGGGTGATAGAATAGGACCAGAACTTCTGTATTATACCACCCAAGTTACCGTAAAAACTTAGGTTTTGGAAATATGGGTGATTAAATTAGTCGCTATGCGATGTGCGGACAACGATTTGTCTAAGTTTGACATGAAATATAAAAATAAATACGGAATTGTGGATACATGACGTACACATAGGGTGATAGAATAGGACCAGAACTATAGTATTATACCACCCAAGTTACCGTAAAAACTTAGGTTTTGGAAATATGGCTGATTAAAGTAGTCGCATTGAGATGTGCGGACAGCGATTTGTCAAAGTATGACATGAAAAATAAAATAAATACGGAAGTGTGCCAACATGACGTACACATAGGATGATAGAATAGGTCCTGAAATTTAGTATTATACCACCCAAGTTACCTTAAAAACTTAGGTTTTGGAAATATGGGTGATTAAATTAGTCGCTATGCGATGTGCGGACAACGATTTGTCTAAGTTTGACATGAAATATAAAAATAAATACGGAGTTTTGGATACATGACGTACACATTGGGTGATAGAATAGGATTAAAACTATATTATTATACCACTCAGGTTACAGTCAAAACTTAGGTTTTGGAAATACGGGTGATTAAAATAGTCGCTTTGGATGTGTGGACAGCGATCCACCTAAGTTTGACATAAAATCTAAAATAAATACGGCAGTGTGTCAGCATGACGTACATGTAGGATGAAAGAATAGGACCAGAACTTTAGTACTATACCACCCAAGTTACCTTAAAAACTTAGGTTTTGGAAATATGGCTGATTAAATTAGTCGCTATGCGATATGCGGACAACGATTTGTCAAAGTATGACATGAAATATAATAATAAATACGGAGGTGTGCCAACATTACGTAAACGTAGGGTGATAGAATAGGACCAGAACTTCTGTATTATACCACCCAAGTTACCGTAAAAACTTAGGTTTTGGAAATATGGGTGATTAAATTAGTCGCTATGCGATATGCGGACAACGATTTGTCAAAGTATGACATGAAATATAATAATAAATACGGAGGTGTGCCAACATTACGTAAACGTAGGGTGATAGAATAGGACCAGAACTTCTGTATTATACCACCCAAGTTACCGTAAAAACTTAGGTTTTGGAAATATGGGTGATTAAATTAGTCGCTATGCGATGTGCGGACAACGATTTGTCGAAGTTTGACACGAAATATAAAAAAATACGGAGGTGTGCCAACATGACGTACACATAGGATGATAGAATAGATCCAGAACTTTAGTACTATACCACCCAAGTTACCGTAAAAACTTAGGTTTTGGAAATATGGGTGATTAAATTAGTCGCTATGCAATGTGCGGACAACGATTTGTCTAAGTTTGACATGAAATATAAAAATAAATACGGAGGTGTGCCAACATTACGTACACGTAGAATGAAAGAATAGGACCAGAACTTTAGTACTATACCACCCAAGTTACCTTAAAAACTTAGGTTTTGGAAATATGGGTGATTAAAGTAGTCGCTATGCGATGTGCGGACAACGATTTGTCTAAGTATGAAATTAAATATAATAATAAATACGGAGGTTTGCCAACATTACGTACACGTAGGGTGATAGAATAGGACCAGAACTTCTGTATTATACCACCCAAGTTACCGTAAAAACTTAAGTTTTGGAAATATGGGTGATTAAATTAGTCGCTATGCGATGTGCGGACAACGATTTGTCTAAGTTTGACATGAAATATAAAAATAAATACGGAATTGTGGATACATGACGTACACATAGGGTGATAGAATAGGACCAGAACTTCTGTATTATACCACCCAAGTTACCGTAAAAACTTAGGTTTTGGAAATATGGGTGATTAAATTAGTCGCTATGCGATGTGCGGACAACGATTTGTCTAAGTTTGACATGAAATATAAAAATAAATACGGAATTGTGGATACATGACGTACACATAGGGTGATAGAATAGGACCAGAACTATAGTATTATACCACCCAAGTTACCGTAAAAACTTAGGTTTTGGAAATATGGCTGATTAAAGTAGTCGCATTGAGATGTGCGGACAGCGATTTGTCAAAGTATGACATGAAAAATAAAATAAATACGGAAGTGTGCCAACATGACGTACACATAGGATGATAGAATAGGTCCTGAAATTTAGTATTATACCACCCAAGTTACCTTAAAAACTTAGGTTTTGGAAATATGGGTGATTAAATTAGTCGCTATGCGATGTGCGGACAACGATTTGTCTAAGTTTGACATGAAATATAAAAATAAATACGGAGTTTTGGATACATGACGTACACATTGGGTGATAGAATAGGATTAAAACTATATTATTATACCACTCAGGTTACAGTCAAAACTTAGGTTTTGGAAATACGGGTGATTAAAATAGTCGCTTTGGATGTGTGGACAGCGATCCACCTAAGTTTGACATAAAATCTAAAATAAATACGGCAGTGTGTCAGCATGACGTACATGTAGGATGAAAGAATAGGACCAGAACTTTAGTACTATACCACCCAAGTTACCTTAAAAACTTAGGTTTTGGAAATATGGCTGATTAAAGTAGTCGCTATGCGATGTGCGGACAACGATTTGTCTAAGTTTGACATGAAATATAAAAATAAATACGGAATTGTGGATACATGACGTACACATAGGGTGATAGAATAGGACCAGAACTTCTGTATTATACCACCCTAGTTACTGTAAAAACTTGGGTTTTGGAAATATGGCTGATTAAAGTAGTCGCTTTGCGATGGGCGGACAGCGATTTGTCTAAGTTTGACATGAAATATAAAATAAATACGGAAGGGTTCCAACATGACGTACACATAGTATGATAGAATAGGTCCAGAACTTTAGTACTATACCACCCAAGTTACCTTATAAACTTAGGTTTTGGAAATATGGGAGATTAAATTAGTCGCTATGCGATGTGCGGACAACGATTTGTCAAAGTATGACATGAAATATAAAAATAAATACGGAATTGTGAATATATGACGTTCACATAGGGTGATAAAATAGGACCAGAAATTTAGTATTATACCACCCAAATTACCTTAAAAACTTAGGTTTTGGAAATATGGGTGATTAAATTAGTTGCTTTGCGATGTGCGGAGAGGGATTTTTCTAAGTTTGACATGAAATATAAAATAAATACGGAAGTGTGTCAGCATGACGTACACGTAGGATGAAAGAATAGGACCAGAACTTTAGTACTATACCACCCAAGTTACCTTAAAAACTTAGGTTTTGGAAATATGGCTGATTAAAGTAGTCGCATTGAGATGTGCGGACAGAGATTTGTCGAAGTTTGACACGAAATATAAAAAAAATACGGAGGTGTGCCAACATGACGTACACATAGGATGATAGAATAGGTCCTGAAATTTAGTATTATACCACCCAAGTTACCGTAAAAACTTAGGTTTTGGAAATATGGCTGATTAAAGTAGTCGCATTGAGATGTGCGGACAGCGATTTGTCAAAGTATGACATGAAAAATAAAATAAATACGGAAGTGTGCCAACATGACGTACACATAGGATGATAGAATAGGTCCTGAAATTTAGTATTATACCACCCAAGTTACCTTAAAAACTTAGGTTTTGGAAATATGGGTGATTAAATTAGTCGCTATGCGATGTGCGGACAACGATTTGTCTAAGTTTGACATGAAATATAAAAATAAATACGGAATTGTGGATACATGACGTACACATAGGGTGATAGAATAGGACCATAACTTCTGTATTATACCACCCAAGTTACCGTAAAAACTTAGGTTTTGGAAATATGGGTGATTAAATTAGTCGCTATGCGATGTGCGGACAACGATTTGTCTAAGTTTGACATGAAATATAAAAATAAATACGGAGTTTTGGATACATGACGTACACATTGGGTGATAGAATAGGATTAAAACTATATTATTATACCACTCAGGTTACCGTCAAAACTTAGGTTTTGGAAATACGGGTGATTAAAATAGTCGCTTTGGATGTGTGGACAGCGATCCACCTAAGTTTGACATAAAATCTAAAATAAATACGGCAGTGTGTCAGCATGACGTACACGTAGGATGAAAGAATAGGACCAGAACTTTAGTACTATACCACCCAAGTTACCTTAAAAACTTAGGTTTTGGAAATATGGCTGATTAAAGTAGTCGCATTGAGATGTGCGGACAGAGATTTGTCGAAGTTTGACACGAAATATAAAAAAAATACGGAGGTGTGCCAACATGACGTACACATAGGATGATAGAATAGGTCCTGAAATTTAGTATTATACCACCCAAGTTACCTTAAAAACTTAGGTTTTGGAAATATGGGTGATTAAATTAGTCGCTATGCGATGTGCGGACAACGATTTGTCTAAGTTTGACATGAAATATAAAAATAAATACGGAATTGTGGATACATGACGTACACATTGGGTGATAGAATAGGACCAGAACTTCTGTATTATACCACCCAAATTACCGTAAAAACTTAGGATTTGGAAATATGGCTGATTAAAGTAGTCGCATTGAGATGTGCGGACAGCGATTTGTCAAAGTATGACATGAAAAATAAAATAAATACGGAAGTGTGCCAACATGACGTACACATAGGATGATAGAATAGGTCCTGAAATTTAGTATTATACCACCCAAGTTACCTTAAAAACTTAGGTTTTCGAAATATGGGTGATTAAATTAGTCGCTATGCGATGTGCGGACAACGATTTGTCTAAGTTTGACATGAAATATAAAAATAAATACGGAATTGTGGATACATGACGTACACATAGGGTGATAGAATAGGACCAGAACTTCTGTATTATACCACCCAAGTTACCGTAAAAACTTAGGTTTTGGAAATATGGCTGATTAAAGTAGTCGCATTGAGATGTGCGGACAGCGATTTGTCAAAGTATGACATGAAAAATAAAATAAATACGGATGTGTGCCAACATGACGTACACATAGGATGATAGAATAGGTCCTGATATTTAGTATTATACCACCCAAGTTACCTTAAAAACTTAGGTTTTGGAAATATGGGTGATTAAATTAGTCGCTATGCGATGTGCGGACAACGATTTGTCTAAGTTTGACATGAAATATAAAAATAAATACGGAATTGTGGATACATGACGTACACATAGGGTGATAGAATAGGACCAGAACTTCTGTATTATACCACCCAAGTTACCGTAAAAACTTAGGTTTTGGAAATATGGGTGATTAAATTAGTCGCTATGCGATATGCGGACAACGATTTGTCAAAGTATGACATGAAATATAATAATAAATACGGAGGTGTGCCAACATTACGTAAACGTAGGGTGATAGAATAGGACCAGAACTTCTGTATTATACCACCCAAGTTACCGTAAAAACTTAGGTTTTGGAAATATGGGTGATTAAATTAGTCGCTATGCGATGTGCGGACAACGATTTGTCGAAGTTTGACACGAAATATAAAAAAATACGGAGGTGTGCCAACATGACGTACACATAGGATGATAGAATAGATCCAGAACTTTAGTACTATACCACCCAAGTTACCGTAAAAACTTAGGTTTTGGAAATATGGGTGATTAAATTAGTCGCTATGCAATGTGCGGACAACGATTTGTCTAAGTTTGACATGAAATATAAAAATAAATACGGAGGTGTGCCAACATTACGTACACGTAGAATGAAAGAATAGGACCAGAATTTTAGTACTATACCACCCAAGTTACCTTAAAAACTTAGGTTTTGGAAATATGGGTGATTAAAGTAGTCGCTATGCGATGTGCGGACAACGATTTGTCTAAGTATGAAATTAAATATAATAATAAATACGGAGGTTTGCCAACATTACGTACACGTAGGGTGATAGAATAGGACCAGAACTTCTGTATTATACCACCCAAGTTACCGTAAAAACTTAAGTTTTGGAAATATGGGTGATTAAATTAGTCGCTATGCGATGTGCGGACAACGATTTGTCTAAGTTTGACATGAAATATAAAAATAAATACGGAATTGTGGATACATGACGTACACATAGGGTGATAGAATAGGACCAGAACTTCTGTATTATACCACCCAAGTTACCGTAAAAACTTAGGTTTTGGAAATATGGGTGATTAAATTAGTCGCTATGCGATGTGCGGACAACGATTTGTCTAAGTTTGACATGAAATATAAAAATAAATACGGAATTGTGGATACATGACGTACACATAGGGTGATAGAATAGGACCAGAACTATAGTATTATACCACCCAAGTTACCGTAAAAACTTAGGTTTTGGAAATATGGCTGATTAAAGTAGTCGCATTGAGATGTGCGGACAGCGATTTGTCAAAGTATGACATGAAAAATAAAATAAATACGGAAGTGTGCCAACATGACGTACACATAGGATGATAGAATAGGTCCTGAAATTTAGTATTATACCACCCAAGTTACCTTAAAAACTTAGGTTTTGGAAATATGGGTGATTAAATTAGTCGCTATGCGATGTGCGGACAACGATTTGTCTAAGTTTGACATGAAATATAAAAATAAATACGGAGTTTTGGATACATGACGTACACATTGGGTGATAGAATAGGATTAAAACTATATTATTATACCACTCAGGTTACAGTCAAAACTTAGGTTTTGGAAATACGGGTGATTAAAATAGTCGCTTTGGATGTGTGGACAGCGATCCACCTAAGTTTGACATAAAATCTAAAATAAATACGGCAGTGTGTCAGCATGACGTACATGTAGGATGAAAGAATAGGACCAGAACTTTAGTACTATACCACCCAAGTTACCTTAAAAACTTAGGTTTTGGAAATATGGCTGATTAAAGTAGTCGCATTGAGATGTGCGGACAGAGATTTGTCGAAGTTTGACACGAAATATAAAAAAAATACGGAGGTGTGCCAACATGACGTACACATAGGATGATAGAATAGGTCCAGAACTTTAGTACTATACCACTCAAGTTACCGTAAAAACTTAGGTTTTGAAAATATGGCTGATTAAAGTAGTCGCATTGAGATGTGCGGACAGCGATTTGTCAAAGTATGACATGAAAAATAAAATAAATACGGAAATGTGCCAACATGACGTACACATAGGATGATAGAATAGGTCCTGAAATTTAGTATTATACCACCCAAGTTACCTTAAAAACTTAGGTTTTGGAAATATGGGTGATTAAATTAGTCGCTATGCGATGTGCGGACAACGATTTGTCTAAGTTTGACATGAAATATAAAAATAAATACGGTATTGTGGATACATGACGTACACATAGGGTGATAGAATAGGACCAGAACTTCTGTATTATACCACCCTAGTTACTGTAAAAACTTGGGTTTTGGAAATATGGCTGATTAAAGTAGTCGCTTTGCGATGGGCGGACAGCGATTTGTCTAAGTTTGACATGAAATATAAAATAAATACGGAAGGGTTCCAACATGACGTACACATAGTATGATAGAATAGGTCCAGAACTTTAGTACTATACCACCCAAGTTACCTTATAAACTTAGGTTTTGGAAATATGGGAGATTAAATTAGTCGCTATGCGATGTGCGGACAACGATTTGTCAAAGTATGACATGAAATATAAAAATAAATACGGAATTGTGAATATATGACGTTCACATAGGGTGATAAAATAGGACCAGAAATTTAGTATTATACCACCCAAATTACCTTAAAAACTTAGGTTTTGGAAATATGGGTGATTAAATTAGTTGCTTTGCGATGTGCGGAGAGGGATTTTTCTAAGTTTGACATGAAATATAAAATAAATACGGAAGTGTGTCAGCATGACGTACACGTAGGATGAAAGAATAGGACCAGAACTTTAGTACTATACCACCCAAGTTACCTTAAAAACTTAGGTTTTGGAAATATAGGTGATTAAATTAGTCGCTATGCGATGTGCGGACAACGATTTGTCTAAGTATGACATGAAATATAATAATAAATACGGAGGTGTGCCAACATTACGTACACGTAGGGTGATAGAATAGGACCAGAACTTCTGTATTATACCACCCAAGTTACCGTAAAAACTTAGGTTTTGGAAATATGGCTGATTAAAGTAGTCGCCTTGAGATGTGCGGACAGAGATTTGTCGAAGTTTGACACGAGATATAAAAAAAATACGGAGGTGTGCCAACATGACGTACACATAGGATGATAGAATAGGTCCAGAACTTTAGTACTATACCACCCAAGTTACCGTAAAAACTTAGGTTTTGGAAATATGGCTGATTAAAGTAGTCGCATTGAGATGTGCGGACAGCGATTTGTCAAAGTATGACATGAAAAATAAAATAAATACGGAAGTGTGCCAACATGACGTACACATAGGATGATAGAATAGGTCCTGAAATTTAGTATAATACCACCCAAGTTACCTTAAAAACTTAGGTTTTGGAAATATGGGTGATTAAATTAGTCGCTATGCGATGTTCGGACAACGATTTGTCTAAGTTTGACATGAAATATAAAATAAATACGGAATTGTGGATACATGACGTACACATAGGGTGATAGAATAGGACCAGAACTTCTGTATTATACCACCCAAGTTACCGTAAAAACTTAGGTTTTGGAAATATGGCTGATTAAAGTAGTCGCATTGAGATGTGCGGACAGCGATTCCATATTTCCAAAACCTAAGTTTTTAAGGTAACTTGGGTGGTATAGTACTAAAGTTCTGGACCTATTCTATCATACTATGTGTATGTCATGTTGGAACACTTCCGTATTTATTATTTTTCATATTTCATGTCAAACTTAGACAAATCGCTGTCCGCCCATCGCAAAGCGACTACTTTAATCAGCCATATTTCCAAAACCTAAGTTTTTACGGTAACTCGGGTGGTATAATACAGAAGTTCTGGTCCTATTCTATCACCCTATGTGTACGTCATGTTGGCACACCTCCGTATTTATTATTATATTTCATGTCATACTTAGGCAAATCGTTGTCCGCACATCGCATAGCGACTAATTTAATTACCCATATTTCCAAAACCTAAGTTTTTACGGTAACTTGGGTGGTATAGTACTAAAGTTCTGGACCTATTCTATCATCCTATGTGTACGTCATGTTGGCACACCTCCGTATTTTTTTTATATTTCGTGTCAAACTTCGACAAATCTCTGTCCGCACATCTCAATGCGACTACTTTAATCAGCCATATTTCCAAAACCTAAGTTTTTACGGTAACTTGGGTGGTATAATACAGAAGTTCTGGTCCTATTTTATCACCCTACGTGTACGTAATGTTGGCACACCTCCGTATTTATTATTATATTTCATGTCATACTTAGATAAATCGTTGTCCGCACATCGCATAGCGACTAATTTAATCACCAATATTTCCAAAACCTAAGTTTTTAAGGTAACTTGGGTGGTATAGTACTAAAGTTCTGGTCCTATTCTTTCATCCTATGTGTACGTCATGTTGGCACACTTCCGTATTTATTTTATTTTTCATGTTATAATTTGACAAATCGCTGTCCGCACATCTCAATGCGACTACTTTAATCAGCCATATTTCCAAAACCTAAGATTTTACGGTAACTTGGGTGGTATAATACAGAAGTTCTGGTCCTATTCTATCACCCTATGTGTACGTCATGTATCCACAATTCCGTATTTATTTTTATATTTCATGTCAAACTTAGACAAATCGTTGTCCGCACATCGCATAGCGACTAATTTAATCACCCATATTTCCAAAACCTAATTTTTCAAGGTAACTTGGGTGGTATAGTACTAAAGTTCTGGTCCTATTCTTTCATCCTACGTGTACGTCATGCTGACACACTGCCGTATTTATTTTATATTTTATGTCAAACTTAGGTGGATCGCTGTCCACACATCCAAAGCGACTATTTTAATCACCCGTATTTCCAAAACCTAAGTTTTTAAGGTAACTTGGGTGGTATAGTACTAAAGTTCTGGACCTATTCTATCATCCTATGTGTACGTCATGTTGGCACACCTCCGTATTTTTTTATATTTCGTGTCAAACTTCGACAAATCTCTGTCCGCACATCTTAATGCGACTACTTTAATCAGCCATATTTCCAAAACCTAAGTTTTTACGGTAACTTGGGTGGTATAATACAGAAGTTCTGGTCCTATTCTATCACCCTACGTGTACGTAATGTTGGCACACCTCCGTATTTATTATTATATTTCATGTCATACTTAGACAAATCGTTGTCCGCACATCGCATAGCGACTAATTTAATCACCCATATTTCCAAAACCTAAGTTTTTAAAGTAACTTGGGTGGTATAGTACTAAAGTTCTGGTCCTATTCTTTCATCCTACTTGTACGTCATGCTGACACACTGCCGTATTTATTTTATATTTTATGTCAAACTTAGGTGGATCGCTGTCCACACATCCAAAGCGACTATTTTAATCACCCGTATTTCCAAAACCTAAGTTTTGACGGTAACCTGAGTGGTATAATAATATAGTTCTAATTCTATTCTATCACCCAATGTGTACGTCATGTATCCAAAATTCCGTATTTATTTTTATATTTCATGTCAAACTTAGACAAATTGTTGTCCGCACATCGCATAGCGACTAATTTAATCACCCATATTTCCAAAACCTAAGTTTTTACGGTAACTTGGGTGGTATAATACAGAAGTTCTGGTCCTATTCTATCACCCTATGTGTACGTCATGTATCCACAATTCCGTATTTATTTTTATATTTCATGTCAAACTTAGACAAATCGTTGTCCGCACATCGCATAGCGACTAATTTAATCACCCATATTTCCAAAACCTAAGTTTTTAAGGTAACTTGGGTGGTATAATACTAAATTTCAGGACCTATTCTATCATCCTATGTGTACGTCATGTTGGCACACTTCCGTATTTATAATTATATTTCATGTCATACTTTGACAAATCGCTGTCCGCACATCTCAATGCGACTACTTTAATCAGCCATATTTCCAAAACCTAAGTTTTTACGGTAACTTGGGTGGTATAATACTAAATTTCAGGACCTATTCTATCATCCTATGTGTACGTCATGTTGGCACACTTCCGTATTTATTTTATTTTTCATGTCATACTTTGACAAATCGCTGTCCGCACATCTCAATGCGACTACTTTAATCAGCCATATTTCCAAAACCTAAGTTTTTACGGTAACTTGGGTGGTATGATACTAAATTTCAGGACCTATTCTATCATAT
The DNA here is from genome assembly GCA_035578135.1 of Flexamia atlantica. Taxonomy (NCBI): domain Eukaryota; kingdom Metazoa; phylum Arthropoda; class Insecta; order Hemiptera; family Cicadellidae; genus Flexamia; species Flexamia atlantica. The sequence continues at coordinate 271,106 of JAQJVK010000102.1, forward strand.
TATGTGTACGTCATGTTGGCACACTTCCGTATTTATTTTATTTTTCATGTCATACTTTGACAAATCGCTGTCCGCACATCTCAATGCGACTAATTTAATCACCCATATTTCCAAAACCTAAGTTTTTACGGTAACTTGGGTGGTATAGTACTAAAGTTCTGGACCTATTCTATCATCCTATGTGTACGTCATGTTGGCACAACTCCGTATTTTTTTTATATTTCGTGTCAAACTTCGACAAATCGTTGTCCGCACATCGCATAGCGACTAATTTAATCACCCATATTTCCAAAACCTAAGTTTTTACGGTAACTTGGGTGGTATAATACAGAAGTTCTGGTCCTATTCTATCACCCTATGTGTACGTCATGTATCCACAATTACGTATTTATTTTTATATTTCATGTCAAACTTAGACAAATCGCTGTCCGCACATCTCAATGCGACTACTTTAATCAGCCATATTTCCAAAACCTAAGTTTTTACGGTAACTTTGGTGGTATAGTACTAAAGTTCTGGACCTATTCTATCATCCTATATGTACGTCATGTTGGCACACCTCCGTATTTTTTTTATATTTCGTATCAAACTTCGACAAATCTCTGTCCGCACATCTCAATGCGACTACCTTAATCAGGCATATTTCCAAAACCTAAGTTTTTACGGTAACTTGGGTGGTATAATACAGAAGTTCTGGTCCTATTCTATCACCCTACGTGTACGTAATGTTGGCACACCTCCGTATTTATTATTATATTTCATGTCATACTTAGACAAATCGTTGTCCGCACATCGCATAGCGACTAATTTAATCACCCATATTTCCAAAACCTAAGTTTTTAAGGTAACTTGGGTGGTATAGTACTAAAGTTCTGGTCCTATTCTTTCATCCTACGTGTACGTAATGTTGGCACACCTCCGTATTTATTTTTATATTTCATGTCAAACTTAGACAAATCGTTGTCCGCACATCGCATAGCGACTAATTTAATCACCCATATTTCCAAAACCTAAGTTTTTACGGTAACTTGGGTGGTATAGTACTAAAGTTCTGGACCTATTCTATCATCCTATGTGTACGTCATGTTGGCACACCTCCGTATTTTTTTATATTTCGTGTCAAACTTCGACAAATCGTTGTCCGCACATCGCATAGCGACTAATTTAATCACCCATATTTCCAAAACCTAAGTTATTACGGTAACTTGGGTGGTATAATACAGAAGTTCTGGTCCTATTCTATCACCCTATGTGTACGTCATGTATCCACAATTCCGTATTTATTTTTATATTTCATGTCTAACTTAGACAAATCGCTGTCCGCACATCTCAATGCGACTACTTTAATCAGCCATATTTCCAAAACGTAAGTTTTTACGGTAACTTGGGTGGTATAGTACTAAAGTTCTGGACCTATTCTATCATCCTATGTGTACGTCATGTTGGCACACCTCCGTATTTTTTTTATATTTCGTGTCAAACTTCGACAAATCTCTGTCCGCACATCTCAATGCGACTACTTTAATCAGCCATATTTCCAAAACCTAAGTTTTTACGGTAACTTTGGTGGTATAATACAGAAGTTCTGGTTCTATTCTATCACCCTACGTGTACGTAATGTTGGCACACCTCCGTATTTATTATTATATTTCATGTCTAACTTAGACAAATCGCTGTCCGCACATCTCAATGCGACTACTTTAATCAGCCATATTTCCAAAACGTAAGTTTTTACGGTAACTTGGGTGGTATAGTACTAAAGTTCTGGACCTATTCTATCATCCTATGTGTACGTCATGTTGGCACACCTCCGTATTTTTTTATATTTCGTGTCAATTTTCGACAAATCTCTGTCCGCACATCTCAATGCGACTACTTTAATCAGCCATATTTCCAAAACCTAAGTTTTTACGGTAACTTTGGTGGTATAATACAGAAGTTCTGGTTCTATTCTATCACCCTACGTGTACGTAATGTTGGCACACCTCCGTATTTATTATTATATTTCATGTCATACTTAGACAAATCGTTGTCCGCACATCGCATAGCGACTAATTTAATCACCCATATTTCCAAAACCTAAGTTTTTAAGGTAACTTGGTTGGTATAGTACTAAAGTTCTGGTCCTATTCTTTCATCCTACGTGTACGTCATGCTGACACACTGCCGTATTTATTTTATTTTTCATGTCATAATTTGACAAATCACTGTCCGCACATCTCAATTCGACTACTTTAATCAGCCATATTTCCAAAACCTAAGTTTTTACGGTAACTTGGGTGGTATAATACAGAAGTTCTGGTCCTATTCTATCACCCTATGTGTACGTCATGTATCCACAATTCCGTATTTATTTTTATATTTCATGTCAAACTTAGACAAATCGTTGTCCGCACATCGCATAGCGACTAATTTAATCACCCATATTTCCAAAACCTAAGTTTTTAAGGTAACTTGGGTGGTATAATACTAAATTTCAGGACCTATTCTATCATCCTATGTGTACGTCATGTTGGCACACTTCCGTATTTATTTTATTTTTCATGTCATACTTTGACAAATCGCTGTCCGCACATCTCAATGCGACTACTTTAATCAGCCATATTTCCAAAACCTAGGTTTTTACGATAACTTGGGTGGTATAATACAGAAGTTCTGGTCCTATTCTATCACCCTATGTGTACGTCATGTATCCACAATTCCGTATTTATTTTTATATTTCATGTCAAACTTAGACAAATCGCTGTCCGCACATCTCAATGCGACTACTTTAATCAGCCATATTTCCAAAACCTAAGTTTTTACGGTAACTTGGGTGGTATAGTACTAAAGTTCTGGACCTATTCTATCATCCTATGTGTACGTCATGTTGGCACACCTCCGTATTTTTTTTATATTTCGTGTCAAAATTCGACAAATCGTTGTCCGCACATCGCATAGCGACTAATTTAATCACCCATATTTCCAAAACCTAAGTTTTTACGGTAACTTGGGTGGTATAATACAGAAGTTCTGGTCCTATTCTATCACCCTATGTGTACGTCATGTATCCACAATTCCGTATTTATTTTTATATTTCATGTCAAACTTCGACAAATCGCTGTCCGCACATCTCAATGCGACTACTTTAATCAGCCATATTTCCAAAACCTAAGTTTTTACGGTAACTTGGGTGGTATAGTACTAAAGTTCTGGACCTATTCTATCATCCTATGTGTACGTCATGTTGCCACACCTCCGTATTTTTTTTATATTTCGTGTCAAACTTCGACAAATCTCTGTCCGCACATCTCAATGCGACTACTTTAATCAGCCATATTTCCAAAACCTAAGTTTTTACGGTAACTTGGGTGGTATAATACAGAAGTTCTGGTCCTATTCTATCACCCTACGTGTACGTAATGTTGGCACACCTCCGTATTTATTATTATATTTCATGTCATACTTAGACAAATCGTTGTCCGCACATCGCATAGCGACTAATTTAATCACCCATATTTCCAAAACCTAATTTTTTAAGGTAACTTGGGTGGTATAGTACTAAAGTTCTGGTCCTATTCTTTCATCCTACGTGTACGTAATGTTGGCACACCTCCGTATTAATTTTTATTTTTCATGTCATACTTTGACAAATCGCTGTCCGCACATCTCAATGCGACTACTTTAATAAGCCATATTTCCAAAACCTAAGTTTTTACGGTAACTTGGGTGGTATAATACTAAATTTCAGGACCTTTTCTATCATATTATGTGTACGTCATGTTGGCACACTTCCGTATTTATTTTATTTTTCATGTCATACTTTGACAAATCGCTGTCCGCACATCTCAATGCGACTAATTTAATCACCCATATTTCCAAAACCTAAGTTTTTACGGTAACTTGGGTGGTATAGTACTAAAGTTCTGGAATTATTCTATCATCCTATGTGTACGTCATGTTGACACACCTCCGTATTTTTTTATATTTCGTGTCAAACTTCGACAAATCGTTGTCCGCACATCGCATAGCGACTAATTTAATCACCCATATTTCCAAAACCTAAGTTTTTACGGTAACTTGGGTGGTATAATACAGAAGTTCTGGTCCTATTCTATCACCCTATGTGTACGTCATGTATCCACAATTCCGTATTTATTTTTATATTTCATGTCTAACTTAGACAAATCGGTGTCCGCACATCTCAATGCGACTACTTTAATCAGCCATATTTCCAAAACGTAAGTTTTTACGGTAACTTGGGTGGTATAGTACTAAAGTTCTGGACCTATTCTATCATCCTATGTGTACGTCATGTTGGCACACCTCCGTATTTTTTTTATATTTCGTGTCAAACTTCGACAAATCTCTGTCCGCACATCTCAATGCGACTACTTTAATCAGCCATATTTCCAAAACCTAAGTTTTTACGGTAACTTTGGTGGTATAATACAGAAGTTCTGGTTCTATTCTATCACCCTACGTGTACGTAATGTTGGCACACCTCCGTATTTATTATTATATTTCATGTCATACTTAGACAAATCGTTGTCCGCACATCGCATAGCGACTAATTTAATCACCCATATTTCCAAAACCTAAGTTTTTAAGGTAACTTGGGTGGTATAGTACTAAAGTTCTGGTCCTATTCTTTCATCCTACGTGTACGTCATGCTGACACACTGCCGTATTTATTTTATTTTTCATGTCATAATTTGACAAATCGCTGTCCGCACATCTCAATTCGACTACTTTAATCAGCCATATTTCCAAAACCTAAGTTTTTACGGTAACTTGGGTGGTATAATACAGAAGTTCTGGTCCTATTCTATCACCCTATGTGTACGTCATGTATCCACAATTCCGTATTTATTTTTATATTTCATGTCAAACTTAGACAGATCGTTGTCCGCACATCGCATAGCGGCTAATTTAATCACCCATATTTCCAAAACCTAAGTTTTTAAGGTAACTTGGGTGGTATAATACTAAATTTCAGGACCTATTCTATCATCCTATGTGTACGTCATGTTGGCACACTTCCGTATTTATTTTATTTTTCATGTCATACTTTGACAAATCGCTGTCCGCACATCTCAATGCGACTACTTTAATCAGCCATATTTCCAAAACCTAAGTTTTTACGGTAACTTGGGTGGTATAGTACTAAAGTTCTGGACCTATTCTATCATCCTATGTGTACGTCATGTTGGCACACCTCCGTATTTTTTTTATAATTTGTGTCAAACTTCGACAAATCTCTGTCCGCACATCTCAATGCGACTACTTTAATCAGCCATATTTCCAAAACCTAAGTTTTTACGATAACTTGGGTGGTATAATACAGAAGTTCTGGTCCTATTCTATCACCCTATGTGTACGTCATGTATCCACAATTCCGTATTTATTTTTATATTTCATGTCAAACTTAGACAAATCGCTGTCCGCACATCTCAATGCGACTACTTAATTCAGCCATATTTCCAAAACCTAAGTTTTTACGGTAACTTGGGTGGTATAGTACTAAAGTTCTGGACCTATTCTATCATCCTATGTGTACGTCATGTTGGCACACCTCCGTATTTTTTTTATATTTCGTGTCAAACTTCGACAAATCGTTGTCCGCACATCGCATAGCGACTAATTTAATCACCCATATTTCCAAAACCTAAGTTTTTACGGTAACTTGGTTGGTATAATACAGAAGTTCTGGTCCTATTCTATCACCCTATGTGTACGTCATGTATCCACAATTCCGTATTTATTTTTATATTTCATGTCAAACTTAGACAAATCGCTGTCCGCACATTTTAATGCGACTACTTTAATCAGCCATATTTCTAAAACCTAAGTTTTTACGGTAACTTGGGTGGTATAGTACTAAAGTTCTGGACCTATTCTATTATCCTATGTGTACGTCATGTTGGCACACCTCCGTATTTTTTTTATATTTCGTGTCAAACTTCGACAAATCTCTGTCCGCACATCTCAATGCGACTACTTTAATCAGCCATATTTCCAAAACCTAAGTTTTTACGGTAACTTGGGTGGTATAATACAGAAGTTCTGGTCCTATTCTATCACCCTACGTGTACGTAATGTTGGCACACCTCCGTATTTATTATTATATTTCATGTCATACTTAGACAAATCGTTGTCCGCACATCGCATAGCGACTAATTTAATCACCCATATTTCCAAAACCTAAGTTTTTAAGGTAACTTGGGTGGTATAGTACTAAAGTTCTGGTCCTATTCTTTCATCCTACGTGTACGTAATGTTGGCACACCTCCGTATTTATTTTTATATTTCATGTCAAACTTAGACAAATCGTTGTCCGCACATCGCATAGCGACTAATTTAATCACCCATATTTCCAAAACCTAAGTTTTTACGGTAACTTGGGTGGTATAGTACTAAAGTTCTGGACCTATTCTATCATCCTATGTGTACGTCATGTTGGCACACCTCCGTATTTTTTTATATTTCGTGTCAAACTTCGACAAATCGTTGTCCGCACATCGCATAGCGACTAATTTAATCACCCATATTTCCAAAACTTAAGTTTTTACGGTAACTTGGGTGGTATAATACAGAAGTTCTGGTCCTATTCTATCACCCTATGTGTACGTCATGTATCCACAATTCCGTATTTATTTTTATATTTCATGTCTAACTTAGACAAATCGCTGTCCGCACATCTCAATGCGACTACTTTAATCAGCCATATTTCCAAAACGTAAGTTTTTACGGTAACTTGGGTGGTATAGTACTAAAGTTCTGGACCTATTCTATCATCCTATGTGTACGTCATGTTGGCACACCTCCGTATTTTTTTTATATTTCGTGTCAAACTTCGACTAATCTCTGTCCGCACATCTCAATGCGACTACTTTAATCAGCCATATTTCCAAAACCTGAGTTTTTACGGTAACTTAGGTGGTATAATACAGAAGTTCTGGTTCTATTCTATCACCCTACGTGTACGTAATGTTGGCACACCTCCGTATTTATTATTATATTTCATGTCATACTTAGACAAATCGTTGTCCGCACATCGCATAGCGACTAATTTAATCACCCATATTTCCAAAACCTAAGTTTTTAAGGTAACTTGGGTGGTATAGTACTAAAGTTCTGGTCCTATTCTTTCATCCTACGTGTACGTCATGCTGACACACTGCCGTATTTATTTTATTTTTCATGTCATAATTTGACAAATCGCTGTCCGCACATCTCAATTCGACTACTTTAATCAGCCATATTTCCAAAACCTAAGTTTTTACGGTAACTTGGGTGGTATAATACAGAAGTTCTGGTCCTATTCTATCACCCTATGTGTACGTCATGTATCCACAATTCCGTATTTATTTTTATATTTCATGTCAAACTTAGACAAATCGTTGTCCGCACATCGCATAGCGACTAATTTAATCACCCATATTTCCAAAACCTAAGTTTTTAAGGTAACTTGGGTGGTATAATACTAAATTTCAGGACCTATTCTATCATCCTATGTGTACGTCATGTTGGCACACTTCCGTATTTATTTTATTTTTCATGTCATACTTTGACAAATCGCTGTCCGCACATCTCAATGCGACTACTTTAATCAGCCATATTTCCAAAACCTAAGATTTTACGGTAACTTGGGTGGTATAGTACTAAAGTTCTGGACCTATTCTATCATCCTATGTGTACGTCATGTTGGCACACCTCCGTATTTTTTTTATAATTTGTGTCAAACTTCGACAAATCTCTGTCCGCACATCTCAATGCGACTACTTTAATCAGCCATATTTCCAAAACCTAAGTTTTTACGATAACTTGGGTGGAATAATACAGAAGTTCTGGTCCTATTCTATCACCCTATGTGTACGTCATGTATCCACAATTCCGTATTTATTTTTATATTTCATGTCAAATTTAGACAAATCGCTGTCCGCACATCTCAATGCGACTACTTTAATCAGCCATATTTCCAAAACCTAAGTTTTTACGGTAACTTGGGTGGTATAGTACTAAAGTTCTGGACCTATTCTATCATCCTATGTGTACGTCATGTTGGCACACCTCCGTATTTTTTTTATATTTCGTGTCAAACTTCGACAAATCGTTGTCCGCACATCGCATAGCGACTAATTTAATCACCCATATTTCCAAAACCTAAGTTTTTACGGTAACTTGGGTGGTATAATACAGAAGTTCTGGTCCTATTCTATCATCCTATGTGTACGTCATGTATCCACAATTCCGTATTTATTTTTATATTTCATGTCAAACTTAGACAAATCGCTGTCCGCACATCTCAATGCGACTACTTTAATCAGCCATATTTCCAAAACCTAAGTTTTTACGGTAACTTGGGTGGTATAGTACTAAAGTTCTGGACCTATTCTATCATCCTATGCGTACGTCATGTTGGCACACCTCCGTATTTTTTTTATATTTCGTGTCAAACTTCGACAAATCTCTGTCCGCACATCTCAATGCGACTACTTTAATCAGCCATATTTCCAAAACCTAAGTTTTTACGGTAACTTGGGTGGTATAATACAGAAGTTCTGGTCCTATTCCATCACCCTACGTGTACGTAATGTTGGCACACCTCCGTATTTATTATTATATTTCATGTCATACTTAGACAAATCGTTGTCCGCACATCGCATAGCGACTAATTTAATCACCCATATTTCCAAAACCTAAGTTTTTAAGGTAACTTGGGTGGTATAGTACTAAAGTTCTGGTCCTATTCTTTCATCCTACGTTTACGTAATGTTGGCACACCTCCGTATTTATTTATTTTTTCATGTCGTACTTTGACAAATCGCTGTCCGCACATCTCAATGCGACTACTTTAATCAGCCATATTTCCAAAACCTAAGTTTTTACGGTAACTTGGGTGGTATAATACAGAAGTTCTGGTCCTATTCTATCACCCTATGTGTACGTCATGTATCCACAATTCCGTAATTATTTTTATATTTCATGTCAAACTTAGACAAATCGTTGTCCGCACATCGCATAGCGACTAATTTAATCACCCATATTTCCAAAACCTAAGTTTTTAAGGTAACTTGGGTGGTATAATACTAAATTTCAGAACCTATTCTATCATCTAATGTGTACGTCATGTTGGCACACTTCCGTATTTATTTTATTTTTCATGTCATACTTTGACAAATCGCTGTCCCTACATCTCAACGCGACTACTTTAATCAGCCATATTTCCAAAACCTAAGTTTTTACGGTAACTTGGGTGGTATAGTACTAAAGTTCTGGACCTATTCTATCATCCTATGTGTACGTCATGCTGACACACTGCCGTATTTATTTTATATTTTATGTCAAACTTAGGTGGATCACTGTCCACACATCGCATAGCGACTAATTTAATCACCCATATTTCCAAAACCTAAGTTTTTAAGGTAACTTGGGTGGTATATTACTAAAGTTCTGGTCCTATTCTTTCATCCTACGTGTACGTCATGCTGACACACTGCCGTATTTATTTTATATTTTATGTCAAACTTAGGTGGATCGCTGTCCACACATCCAAAGCGACTATTTTAATCACCCGTATTTCCAAAACCTAAGTTTTTACGGTAACTTGGGTGGTATAGTACTAAAGTTCTGGACCTATTCTATCATCCTATGTGTACGTCATGTTGGCACACCTCCGTATTTATTTTTATATTTCATGTCAAACTTAGACAAATCGTTGTCCGCACATCGCATAGCGACTAATTTAATCACCCATATTTCCAAAACCTAAGTTTTTACGGTAACTTGGGTGGTATAGTACTAAAGTTCTGGACCTATTCTATCATCCTATGTGTACGTCATGTTGGCACACCTCCGTATTTTTTTATATTTCGTGTCAAACTTCGACAAATCGTTGTCCGCACATCGCATAGCGACTAATTTAATCACCCATATTTCCAAAACCTAAGTTTTTACGGTAACTTGGGTGGTATAATACAGAAGTTCTGGTCCTATTCTATCACCCTATGTGTACGTCATGTATCCACAATTCCGTATTTTTTTTTATATTTCATGTCTAACTTAGACAAATCGCTGTCCGCACATCTCAATGCGACTACTTTAATCAGCCATATTTCCAAAACGTAAGTTTTTACGGTAACTTAGGTGGTATAGTACTAAAGTTCTGGTCCTATTCTTTCATCCTACGTGTACGTCATGCTGACACACTGCCGTATTTATTTTATTTTTCATGTCATAATTTGACAAATCGCTGTCCGCACATCTCAATTCGACTACTTTAATCAGCCATATTTCCAAAACCTAAGTTTTTACGGTAACTTGGGTGGTATAATACAGAAGTTCTGGTCCTATTCTATCACCCTATGTGTACGTCATGTATCCACAATTCCGTATTTATTTTTATATTTCATGTCAAACTTAGACAAATCGTTGTCCGCACATCGCATAGCGACTAATTTAATCACCCATATTTCCAAAACCTAAGTTTTTAAGGTAACTTGGGTGGTATAATACTAAATTTCAGGACCTATTCTATCATCCTATGTGTACGTCATGTTGGCACACTTCCGTATTTATTTTATTTTTCATGACATACTTTGACAAATCGCTGTCCGCACATCTCAATGCGACTACTTTAATCAGCCATATTTCCAAAACCTAAGTTTTTACGATAACTTGGGTGGTATAATACAGAAGTTCTGGTCCTATTCTATCACCCTATGTGTACGTCATGTATCCACAATTCCGTATTTATTTTTATATTTCATGTCAAACTTAGACAAATCGCTGTCCGCACATCTCAATGCGACTACTTTAATCAGCCATATTTCCAAAACCTAAGTTTTTACGGTAACTTGGGTGGTATAGTACTAAAGTTCTGGACCTATTCTATCATCCTATGTGTACGTCATGTTGGCACACCTCCGTATTTTTTTTATATTTCGTGTCAAACTTCGACAAATCGTTGTCCGCACATCGCATAGCGACTAATTTAATCACCCATATTTCCAAAACCTAAGTTTTTACGGTAACTTGGGTGGTATAATACAGAAGTTCTGGTCCTATTCTATCACCCTATGTGTACGTCATGTATCCACAATTCCGTATTTATTTTTATATTTCATGTCAAACTTAGACAAATCGCTGTCCGCACATCTCAATGCGACTACTTTAATCAGCCATATTTCCAAAACCTAAGTTTTTACGGTAACTTGGGTGGTATAGTACTAAAGTTCTGGACCTATTCTATCATCCTATGTGTACGTCATGTTGGCACACCTCCGTATTTTTTTATATTTCGTGTCAAACTTCGACAAATCTCTGTCCGCACATCTCAATGCGACTACTTTAATCAGCCATATTTCCAAAACCTAAGTTTTTACGGTAACTTGGGTGGTATAATACAGAAGTTCTGGTCCTATTCTCTCACCCTACGTGTACGTAATGTTGGCACACCTCCGTATTTATTATTATATTTCATGTCATACTTAGACAAATCGTTGTCCGCACATCGCATAGCGACTAATTTAATCACCCATATTTCCAAAACCTAAGTTTTTAAGGTAACTTGGGTGGTATAGTACTAAAGTTCTGGTCCTATTCTTTCATCCTACGTTTACGTAATGTTGGCACACCTCCGTATTTATTTTTTTTTTCATGTCGTACTTTGACAAATCGCTGTCCGCACATCTCAATGCGACTAATTTAATCAGCCATATTTCCAAAACCTAAGTTTTTACGGTAACTTGGGTGGTATAATACAGAAGTTCTGGTCCTATTCTATCACCCTATGTGTACGTCATGTATCCACAATTCCGTAATTATTTTTATATTTCATGTCAAACTTAGACAAATCGTTGTCCGCACATCGCATAGCGACTAATTTAATCACCCATATTTCCAAAACCTAAGTTTTTAAGGTAACTTGGGTGGTATAATACTAAATTTCAGAACCTATTCTATCATCTAATGTGTACGTCATGTTGGCACACTTCCGTATTTATTTTATTTTTCATGTCATACTTTGACAAATCGCTGTCCGCACATCTCAACGCGACTACTTTAATCAGCCATATTTCCAAAACCTAAGTTTTTACGGTAACTTGGGTGGTATAGTACTAAAGTTCTGGACCTATTCTATCATCCTATGTGTACGTCATGCTGACACACTGCCGTATTTATTTTATATTTTATGTCAAACTTAGGTGGATCGCTGTCCACACATCCAAAGCGACTATTTTAATCACCCGTATTTCCAAAACCTAAGTTTTTAAGGTAACTTGGGTGGTATAGTACTAAAGTTCTGGTCCTATTCTTTCATCCTACGTGTACGTCATGTTGGCACACCTCCGTATTTTTTTTATATTTCGTGTCATACTTAGACAAATCGTTGTCCGCACATCGCATAGCGACTAATTTAATCACCCATATTTCGAAAACCTAAGTTTTTACGGTAACTTGGGTGGTATAATACAGAAGTTCTGGTCCTATTCTATCACCCTATGCTTACGTCATGTATCCAAAATTCCGTATTTATTTTTATATTTCATGTCAAACTTAGACAAATCGTTGTCCGCACATCGCATTGCGACTAATTTAATCACCCATATTTCCAAAACCAAAGTTTTTAAGGTAACTTGGGTGGTATAATACTAAATTTCAGGACCTATTCTATCATCCTATGTGTACGTCATGTTGGCACACTTCCGTATTTATTTTATTTTTCATGTCATACTTTGACAAATCGCTGTCCGCACATCTCAATGCGACTACTTTAATCAGCCATATTTCCAAAACCTAACTTTTTACGGTAACCTGGGTGGTATTGTACTAAAGTTCTGGACCTATTCTATCATCCTATGTGTACGTCATGCTGACAAACTGCCGTATTTATTTTATATTTTATGTCAAACTTAGGTGGATCACTGTCCACACATCGCATAGCGACTAATTTAATCACCCATATTTCCAAAACCTAAGTTTTTAAGGTAACTTGGGTGGTATAGTACTAAAGTTCTGGTCCTATTCTTTCATCCTACGTGTACGTCATGCTGACACACTGCCGTATTTATTTTATATTTTATGTCAAACTTAGGTGGATCGCTGTCCACACATCCAAAGCGACTATTTTAATCACCCGTATTTCCAAAACCTAAGTTTTTAAGGTAACTTGGGTGGTATAGTACTAAAGTTCTGGACCTATTCTATCATCCTATGTGTACGTCATGTTGGCACACCTCCGTATTTATTATTATATATCATGTCATACTTAGACAAATCGTTGTCCGCACATCGCATAGCGACTAATTTAATCACCCATATTTCCAAAACCTAAGTTTTTAAGGTAACTTGGGTGGTATATTACTAAAGTTCTGGACCTATTCTATCATCCTATGTGTACGTCATGTTGGCACACCTCCGTATTTTTTTTATATTTCGTGTCAAACTTAGACAAATCGTTGTCCGCACATCGCATAGCGACTAATTTAATCACCCATATTTCCAAAACCTAAGTTTTTAAGGTAACTTGGGTGGTATAATACTAAATTTCAGGACCTATTCTATCATCCTATGTGTACGTAATGTTGGCACACCTCCGTATTTATTATTATATTTAATGTCATACTTAGACAAATCGTTGTCCGCACATCGCATAGCGACTAATTTAATCACCCATATTTCCAAAACCTAAGTTTTTAAGGTAACTTGGGTGGTATAGTACTAAAGTTCAGGACCTATTCTATCATCCTATGTGTACGTCATGTTGGCACACCTCCGTATTTTTTTTATATTTCGTGTCAAACTTCGACAAATCTCTGTCCGCACATCTCAATGCGACTACTTTAATCAGCCATATTTCCAAAACCTAAGTTTTTACGGTAACTTGGGTGGTATAATACAGAAGTTCTGGTCCTATTCTATCACCCTACGTGTACGTAATGTTGGCACACCTCCGTATATATTATTATATTTCATGTCATACTTAGACAAATCGTTGTCCGCACATCGCATAGCGACTAATTTAATCACCCATATTTCCAAAACCTAAGTTTTTACGGTAACTTGGGTGGTATAATACAGAAGTTCTGGTCCTATTCTATCACCCTATGTGTACGTCATGTATCCACAATTCCGTATTTTTTTTTATATTTCATGTCTAACTTAGACAAATCGTTGTCCGCACATCGCATAGCGACTATTTTAATCACCCGTATTTCCAAAACCTATGTTTTTAAGGTAACTTGGGTGGTATAGTACTCAAGTTCTGGACCTATTCTATCATCATATGTGTACGTCATGTTGGCACACCTCCGTATTTTTTTTATATTTCGTGTCAAACTTCGACAAATCTTTGTCCGCACATCTCAATGCGACTACTTTAATCAGCCATATTTCCAAAACCTATGTTTTTACGGTAACTTGGGTGGTATAATACAGAAGTTCTGGTCCTATTCTATCACCCTACGTGTACGTCATGCTGACACACTGCCGTATTTATTTTATATTTTATGTCAAACTTAGGTGGATCGCCGTCCACACATCCAAAGCGACTATTTTAATCGCCCGTATTTCCAAAACCTAAGTTTTTAAGGTAACTTGGGTGGTATAATACAGAAGTTCAGGACCTATTCTATCATCCTATGTGTACGTAATGTTGGCACACCTCCGTATTTATTATTATATTTCATGTCATACTTAGACAAATCGTTGTCCGCACATCGCACAGTGACTAATTTAATCACCCATATTTCCAAAACCTAAGTTTTTACGGTAACTGGGGTGGTATAATACAGAAGTTCTGGTCCTATTCTATCACCCTATGTGTACTTCATGTATCCACAATTCCGTATTTATTTTTATATTTCATGTCAAACTTAGACAAATCGTTGTCCGCACATCGCATAGCGACTATTTTAATCACCCGTATTTCCAAAACCTATGTTTTTAAGGTAACTTGGGTGGTATAGTACTCAAGTTCTGGACCTATTCTATCATCATATGTGTACGTCATGTTGGCACACCTCCGTATTTTTTTTATATTTCTTGTCAAACTTCGACAAATCTCTGTCCGCACATCTCAATGCGACTACTTTAATCAGCCATATTTCCAAAACCTATGTTTTTACGGTAACTTGGGTGGTATAATACAGAAGTTCTGGTCCTATTCTATCACCCTACGTGTACGTAATGTTGGCACACCTCCGTATTTATTATTATATTTCATGTCATACTTAGACAAATCGTTGTCCGCACATCGCATAGCGACTAATTTAATCACCCATATTTCCAAAACCTAAGTTTTTAAGGTAACTTGGGTGGTATAATACTAAATTTCAGGACCTATTCTATCATCCTATGTGTACGTCATGTTGGCACACTTCCGTATTTATTTTATTTTTCATGTCATACTTTGACAAATCGCTGTCCGCACATCTCAATGCGACTACTTTAATCAGCCATATTTCCAAAACCTAAGTTTTTACGGTAACTTGGGTGGTATAATACAGAAGTTCTGGTCCTATTTCATCACCCTACGTGTACGTCATGCTGACACACTGCCGTATTTATTTTATATTTTATGTCAAACTTAGGTGGATCACTGTCCACACATCCAAAGCGACTATATTAATCACCCGTATTTCTAAACCCTAAGTTTTTAAGGTAACTTGGGTGGTATAGTACTAAAGTTCTGGTCCTATTCTTTCATCCTACGTGTACGTCATGTTGGCACACCTCCGTATTTTTTTTATATTTCGTGTCATACTTAGACAAATCGTTGTCCGCACATCGCATAGCGACTAATTTAATCACCCATATTTCGAAAACCTAAGTTTTTACGGTAACTTGGGTGGTATAATACAGAAGTTCTGGTCCTATTCTATCACCCTATGTGTACGTCATGTATCCACAATTCCGTATTTATTTTTATATTTCATGTCAAACTTAGACAAATCGTTGTCCGCACATCGCATAGCGACTAATTTAATCACCCATATTTCCAAAACCTAAGTTTTTAAGGTAACTTGGGTGGTATAATACTAAATTTCAGGACCTATTCTATCATCCTATGTGTACGTCATGTTGGCACACTTCCGTATTTATTTTATTTTTCATGTCATACTTTGACAAATCGCTGTCCGCACATCTCAATGCGACTACTTTAATCAGCCATATTTCCAAAACCTAACTTTTTACGGTAACCTGGGTGGTATTGTACTAAAGTTCTGGACCTATTCTATCATCCTATGTGTACGTCATGCTGACACACTGCCGTATTTATTTTATATTTTATGTCAAACTTAGGTGGATCACTGTCCACACATCGCATAGCGACTAATTTAATCACCCATATTTCCAAAACCTAAGTTTTTAAGGTAACTTGGGTGGTATATTACTAAAGTTCTGGACCTATTCTATCATCCTATGTGTACGTCATGTTGGCACACCTCCGTATTTTTTTTATATTTCGTGTCAAACTTAGACAAATCGTTGTCCGCACATCGCATAGCGACTACTTTAATCAGCCATATTTCCAAAACCTAACTTTTTACGGTAACCTGGGTGGTATTGTACTAAAGTTCTGGACCTATTCTATCATCCTATGTGTACGTCATGTTGGCACACCTCCGTATTGTTTTTATATTTCGTGTCAAACTTCGACAAACCTCTGTCCGCACATCTCAATGCGACTACTTTAATCAGCCATAATTCCAAAACCTAAGTTTTTAAGGTAACTTGGGTGGTATAATACAGAAGTTCTGGTCCTATTTCATCACCCTACGTGTACGCCATGCTGACACACTGCCGTATTTATTTTATATTTTATGTCAAACTTAGGTGGATCACTGTCCACACATCCAAAGCGACTATTTTAATCACCCGTATTTCCAAAACCTAAGTTTTTAAGGTAACTTGGGTGGTATAGTACTAAAGTTCTGGTCCTATTCTTTCATCCTACGTGTACGTCATGTTGGCACACCTCCGTATTTTTTTTATATTTCGTGTCAAACTTCGACAAATCTCTGTCCGCACATCTCAATGCGACTACTTTAATCAGCCATATTTCCAAAACCTAAGTTTTTACGGTAACTTGGGTGGTATAATACAGAAGTTCTGGTCCTATTCTATCACCCTACGTGTACGTAATGTTGGCACACCTCCGTATATATTATTATATTTCATGTCATACTTAGACAAATCATTGTCCGCACATCGCATTGCGACTAATTTAATCACCCATATTTCCAAAACCTAAGTTTTTACGGTAACTTGGGTGGTATAATACAGAAGTTCTAGTCCTATTCTATCACCCTATGTGTACGTCATGTATCCAAAATTCCGTATTTATTTTTATATTTCATGTCAAACTTACACAAATCGTTGTCCGCACATCGCATAGCGACTAATTTAATCACCCATATTTCCAAAACTTAAGTTTTTACGGTAACTTGGGTGGTATAATTCAGAAGTTCTGGTCCTATTCAATCACCCTATGTGTACGTCATGTATCCACAATTCCTTATTTATTTTTATATTTCATGTCAAACTTAGACAAATCGTTGTCCGCACATCGCATAGCGACTAATTTAATCACCCATATTTCCAAAACCTAAGTTTTTAAGGTAACTTGGGCGGTATAATACTAAATTTCAGGACCTATTCTATCATCCTATGTGTACGTCATGTTGGCAGACTTCCGTATTTATTTTATTTTTCATGTCATACTTTGACAAATCGCTGTCCGCACATCTCAATGCGACTACTTTAATCAGCCATATTTCCAAAACCTAAGTTTTTACGGTAACTTGGGTGGTATAATACAGAAGTTCTGGTCCTATTCTATCACCCTATGTGTACGTCATGTATCCACAATTCCGTAATTATTTTTATATTTCATGTCAAACTTAGACAAATCGTTGTCCGCACTTCGCATGGCGACTAATTTAATCACCCATATTTCCAAAACCTAAGTTTTTAAGGTAACTTGGGTGGTATAATACAGAAGTTCAGGACCTATTCTATCATCCTATGTGTACGTAATGTTGGCACACCTCCGTATTTATTATTATATTTCATGTCATACTTAGACAAATCGTTGTCCGCACATCGCATAGCGACTAATTTAATCACCCATATTTCCAAAACCTAAGTTTTTAAGGTAACTTGGGTGGAATAGTACTAAAGTTCTGGTCCTATTCTTTCATCCTACGTGTACGTCATGCTGACACACTTCCGTATTTATTTTATATTTTATGTCAAACTTAGGTGGATCGCTGTCCACACATCCAAAGCGACTATTTTAATCGCCCGTATTTCCAAAACCTAAGTTTTTAAGGTAACTTGGGTGGTATAATACAGAAGTTCAGGACCTATTCTATCATCCTATGTGTACGTAATGTTGGCACACCTCCGTATTTATTTTTATATTTCATGTCATACTTAGACAAATCGTTGTCCGCACATCGCATAGCGACTAATTTAATCACCCATATTTCCAAAACCTAAGTTTTTACGGTAACTTGGGTGGTATAATACAGAAGTTCTGGTCCTATTCTATCACCCTATGTGTACTTCATGTATCCACAATTCCGTATTTATTTTTATATTTCATGTCAAACTTAGACAAATCGTTGTCCGCACATCGCATAGCGACTATTTTAATCACCCGTATTTCCAAAACCTATGTTTTTAAGGTAACTTGGGTGGTATAGTACTAAAGTTCTGGACCTATTCTATCATCCTATGTGTACGTCATGTTGGCACACCTCCGTATTTTTTTTATATTTCGTGTCAAACTTCGACAAATCTCTGTCCGCACATCTCAATGCGACTACTTTAATCAGCCATATTTCCAAAACCTAAGTTTTTACGGTAACTTGGGTGGTATAATACAGAAGTTCTGGTCCTATTCTATCACCCTACGTGTACGTAATGTTGGCACACCTCCGTATTTATTATTATATTTCATGTCATACTTAGACAAATCGTTGTCCGCACATCGCATAGCGACTAATTTAATCACCCATATTTCCAAAACCTGAGTTTTTAAGGTAACTTGGGTGGTATAGTACTAAAGTTCTGGTCCTATTCTTTCATCCTACGTGTACGTCATGCTGACACACTTCCGTATTTATTTTATATTTTATGTCAAACTTAGGTGGATCGCTGTCCACACATCCAATGCGACTATTTTAATCACCCGTATTTCCAAAACCTAAGTTTTGACGGTAACCTGAGTGGTATAATAATATAGTTCTAATCCTATTCTATCACCCAATGTGTACGACATGTATCCAAAATTCCGTATTTATTTTTATATTTCATGTCAAACTTAGACAAATCGTTGTCCGCACATCTCAATGCGACTACTTTGATCAGCCATATTTCCAAAACCTAAGTTTTGACGGTAACTTGGGTGGTATAATACAGAAGTTCTGGTCCTATTCTATCACCCTACGTGTACGTCATGTATCCAAAATTCCGTATTTATTTTATATTTCATGTCGAACTTAGACAAATCGTTGTCCGCACATCGCATAGCGACTAATTTAATCACCCATATTTCCAAAACCTAAGTTTATAAGGTAACTTGGGTGGTATAGTACTAAAGTTCTGGACCTATTTTATCATACTATGTGTACGTCATGTTGGAACACTTCCGTATTTATTTTATATTTCATGTCAAACTTAGACAAATCGCTGTCCGCCCATCGCAAAGCGACTATTTTAATCACCCGTATTTCCAAAACCTAAGTTTTTAAGGTAACTTGGGTGGTATAGTACTAAAGTTCTGGACCTATTCTATCATCCTATGTCTACGTCATGTTGGCACACCTCCGTATTTTTTTTATATTTCGTGTCAAACTTCGACAAATCTCTGTCCGCACATCTCAATGCGACTACTTTAATCAGCCATATTTCCAAAACCTAAGTTTTTACGGTAACTTGGGTGGTATAATACAGAAGTTCTGGTCCTATTCTATCACCCTACGTGTACGTAATGTTGGCACACCTCCGTATTTATTATTATATTTCATGTCATACTTAGACAAATCGTTGTCCGCACATCGCATAGCGACTAATTTAATCACCCATATTTCCAAAACCTAAGTTTTTACGGTAACTTGGGTGGTATAATTCAGAAGTTCTGGTCCTATTCTATCACCCTATGTGTACGTCATGTATCCACAATTCCGTATTTATTTTTATATTTCATGTCAAACTTAGACAAATCGTTGTCCGCACATCGCATAGCGACTAATTTAATCACCCATATTTCCAAAACCTAAGTTTTTACTTTAACTTGGGTGGTATAATACAGAAGTTCTGGTCCTATTCTATCACCCTATGTGTACGTCATGTATCCACAATTCCGTATTTATTTTTATATTTCATGTCAAACTTAGACAAATCGTTGTCCGCACATCGCATAGCGACAAATTTAATCACCCATATTTCCAAAACCTAAGTTTTTAAGGTAACTTGGGTGGTATAATACTAAATTTCAGGACCTATTCTATCATCCTATGTGTACGTCATGTTGACACACTTCCGTATTTATTTTATTTTTCATGTCATACTTTGACAAATCGCTGTCCGCACATCTCAATGCGACTACTTTAATCAGCCATATTTCCAAAACCTAAGTTTTTACGGTAACTTGGGTGGTATAATACAGAAGTTCTGGTCCTATTCTATCACCCTATGTGTACGTCATGTATCCACAATTCCGTAATTATTTTTATATTTCATGTCAAACTTAGACAAATCGTTGTCCGCACTTCGCATGGCGACTAATTTAATCACCCATATTTCCAAAACCTAAGTTTTTAAGGTAACTTGGGTGGTATAATACAGAAGTTCAGGACCTATTCTATCATCCTATGTGTACGTAATGTTGGCACACCTCCGTATTTATTATTATATTTCAGGTCATACTTAGACAAATCGTTGTCCGCACATCGCATAGCGACTAATTTAATCACCCATATTTCCAAAACCTAAGTTTTTAAGGTAACTTGGGTGGAATAGTACTAAAGTTCTGGTCCTATTCTTTCATCCTACGTGTACGTCATGCTGACACACTGCCGTATTTATTTTATATTTTATGTCAAACTTAGGTGGATCGCTGTCCACACATCCAAAGCGACTATTTTAATCGCCCGTATTTCCAAAACCTAAGTTTTTAAGGTAACTTGGGTGGTATAATACAGAAGTTCAGGACCTATTCTATCATCCTATGTGTACCTAATGTTGGCACACCTCCGTATTTATTTTTATATTTCATGTCATACTTAGACAAATCGTTGTCCGCACATCGCATAGCGACTAATTTAATCACCCATATTTCCAAAACCTAAGTTTTTACGGTAACTTGGGTGGTATAATACAGAAGTTCTGGTCCTATTCTATCACCCTATGTGTACTTCATGTATCCACAATTCCGTATTTATTTTTATATTTCATGTCAAACTTAGACAAATCGTTGTCCGCACATCGCATAGCGACTATTTTAATCACCCGTATTTCCAAAACCTATGTTTTTAAGGTAACTTGGGTGGTATAGTACTAAAGTTCTGGACCTATTCTATCATCCTATGTGTACGTCATGTTGGCACACCTCCGTATTTTTTTTTATATTTCGTGTCAAACTTCGACAAATCTCTGTCCGCACATCTCAATGCGACTACTTTAATCAGCCATATTTCCAAAACCTAAGTTTTTACGGTAACTTGGGTGGTATAATACAGAAGTTCTGGTCCTATTCTATCACCCTACGTGCACGTAATGTTGGCACACCTCCGTATTTATTATTATATTTCATGTCATACTTAGACAAATCGTTGTCCGCACATCGCATAGCGACTAATTTAATCACCCATATTTCCAAAACCTAAGTTTTTACGGTAACTTGGGTGGTATAATACAGAAGTTCTGGTCCTATTCTATCACCCTATGTGTACGTCATGTATCCACAATTCCGTATTTATTTTTATATTTCATGTCAAACTTAGACAAATCGTTGTCCGCACATCGCATAGCGACAAATTTAATCACCCATATTTCCAAAACCTAAGTTTTTAAGGTAACTTGGGTGGTATAATACTAAATTTCAGGACCTATTCTATCATCCTATGTGTACGTCATGTTGACACACTTCCGTATTTATTTTATTTTTCATGTCATACTTTGACAAATCGCTGTCCGCACATCTCAATGCGACTACTTTAATCAGCCATATTTCCAAAACCTAAGTTTTTACGGTAACTTGGGTGGTATAATACAGAAGTTCTGGTCCTATTCTATCACCCTATGTGTACGTCATGTATCCACAATTCCGTAATTATTTTTATATTTCATGTCAAACTTAGACAAATCGTTGTCCGCACTTCGCATGGCGACTAATTTAATCACCCATATTTCCAAAACCTAAGTTTTTAAGGTAACTTGGGTGGTATAATACAGAAGTTCAGGACCTATTCTATCATCCTATGTGTACGTAATGTTGGCACACCTCCGTATTTATTATTATATTTCAGGTCATACTTAGACAAATCGTTGTCCGCACATCGCATAGCGACTAATTTAATCACCCATATTTCCAAAACCTAAGTTTTTAAGGTAACTTGGGTGGAATAGTACTAAAGTTCTGGTCCTATTCTTTCATCCTACGTGTACGTCATGCTGACACACTGCCGTATTTATTTTATATTTTATGTCAAACTTAGGTGGATCGCTGTCCACACATCCAAAGCGACTATTTTAATCGCCCGTATTTCCAAAACCTAAGTTTTTAAGGTAACTTGGGTGGTATAATACAGAAGTTCAGGACCTATTCTATCATCCTATGTGTACCTAATGTTGGCACACCTCCGTATTTATTTTTATATTTCATGTCATACTTAGACAAATCGTTGTCCGCACATCGCATAGCGACTAATTTAATCACCCATATTTCCAAAACCTAAGTTTTTACGGTAACTTGGGTGGTATAATACAGAAGTTCTGGTCCTATTCTATCACCCTATGTGTACTTCATGTATCCACAAATCCGTATTTATTTTTATATTTCATGTCAAACTTAGACAAATCGTTGTCCGCACATCGCATAGCGACTATTTTAATCACCCGTATTTCCAAAACCTATGTTTTTAAGGTAACTTGGGTGGTATAGTACTAAAGTTCTTGACCTATTCTATCATCCTATGTGTACGTCATGTTGGCACACCTCCGTATTTTTTTTTATATTTCGTGTCAAACTTCGACAAATCTCTGTCCGCACATCTCAATGCGACTACTTTAATCAGCCATATTTCCAAAACCTAAGTTTTTACGGTAACTTGGGTGGTATAATACAGAAGTTCTGGTCCTATTCTATCACCCTACGTGCACGTAATGTTGGCACACCTCCGTATTTATTATTATATTTCATGTCATACTTAGACAAATCGTTGTCCGCACATCGCATAGCGACTAATTTAATCACCCATATTTCCAAAACCTAAGTTTTTAAGGTAACTTGGGTGGTATAGTACTAAAGTTCTGGTCCTATTCTTTCATCCTACGTGTACGTCATGCTGACACACTTCCGTATTTATTTTATATTTTATGTCATACTTAGACAAATCCTTGTCCACACATCCAAAGCGACTATTTTAATCACCCGTATTTCCAAAACCTAAGTTTTGACGGTAACCTGAGTGGTATAATAATATAGTTCTAATCCTATTCTATCACCCAATGTGTACGACATGTATCCAAAATTCCGTATTTATTTTTATTTTTCATGTCAAACTTAGACAAATCGTTGTCCGCACATCGCATAGCGACTAATTTAATCACCCATATTTCCAAAACCTAAGTTTTTAAGGTAACTTGGGTGGTATAATACTAAATTTCAGGACCTATTCTATCATCCTATGTGTACGTCATGTTGGCACACTTCCGTATTTATTTTATTTTTCATGTCATACTTTGACAAATCGCTGTCCGCACATCTCAATGCGACTACTTTAATCAGCCATATTTCCAAAACCTAAGTTTTTACGGTAACTTGGGTGGTATAATACAGAAGTTCTGGTCCTATTCTATCACCCTATGTGTACGTCATGTATCCACAATTCCATCCAAGTTACCGTAAAAACTTAGGTTTTGGAAATATGGCCGATTAAAGTAGTCGCATTGAGATGTGCGGACAGCGATTTGTCTAAGTTTGACATGAAATATAAAAATAAATACGGAGGTGTGCCAACATGACGTACACATAGGATGATAGAATAGGTCCAGAACTTTAGTACTATACCACCCAAGTTACCTTAAAAACGTAGGTTTTGAAAATATGGGTGATAAAATTAGTCGCTATGCGATGTGCGGACAAGGATTTGTCTAAGTTTGACATGAAATATAAAAATAAATACGGAATTGTGGATACATGACGTACACATAGGGTGATAACTTGGGTGGTATATATTATTATATTTCATGTCATACTTAGACAAATCGTTGTCCGCACATCGCATAGCGACTAATTTAATCACCCATATTTCCAAAACCTAAGTTTTTAGACAAATCGTTGTCCGCACATCGCATAGCGACTAATTTAATCACCCATATTTCCAAAAAATAAGTTTTTAAGGTAACTTGGGTGGTATAATACTAAATTTCAGGACCTATTCTATCATCCTATGTGTACGTCATGTTGGCACACCTCCGTATTTTTTTATATTTCGTGTCAAACTTCGACAAATCTCTGTCCGCACATCTCAATGCGACTACTTTAATCAGCCATATTTCCAAAACCTAAGTTTTTACGGTAACTTGGGTGGTATAATACAGAAGTTCTGGTCCTATTCTATCACCCTACGTGTACGTAATGTTGGCACACCTCCGTATTTATTATTATATTTCATGTCATACTTAGACAAATCGTTGTCCTCACATCGCATAGCGACTAATTTAATCACCCATATTTCCAAAACCTAAGTTTTTAAGGTAACTTGGGTGGTATAATACTAAATTTCAGGACCTATTCTATCATCCTATGTGTACGTCATGTGCACACTTCCGTATTTATTTTATTTTTCATGTCATACTTTGACAAATCGCTGTCCGCACATCTCAATGCGACTACTTTAATCAGCCATATTTCCAAAACCTAAGTTTTTACGGTAACTTGGCTGGTATAATACAGAAGTTCTGGTCCTATTCTATCACCCTATGTGTACGTCATGTATCCACAATTCCGTATTTATTTTTATATTTCATGTCAAACTTAGACAAATCGTTGTCCGCACATCGCATAGCGACTAATTTAATCACCCATATTTCCAAAACCTAAGTTTTTATGGTAACTTGGGTGGTATAATACAGAAGTTCTGGTCCTATTCTATCACCCTATGTGTACGTCATGTATCCACAATTCCGTATTTATTTTTATATTTCATGTCAAACTTAGACAAATCGTTGTCCGCACATCGCATAGCGACTATTTTAATCACCCGTATTTCCAAAACCTATGTTTTTAAGGTAACTTGGGTGGTATAGTACTAAAGTTCTGGTCCTATTCTTTCATCCTACGTGTACGTCATGCTGACACACTGCCGTATTTATTTTATATTTTATGTCAAACTTAGGTGGATCGCTGTCCACACATCCAAAGCGACTATTTTAATCGCCCGTATTTCCAAAACCTAAGTTTTTAAGGTAACTTGGGTGGTATAATACAGAAGTTCAGGACCTATTCTATCATCCTATGTGTACGTAATGTTGGCACACCTCCGTATTTATTTTTATATTTCATGTCATACTTAGACAAATCGTTGTCCGCACATCGCATAGCGACTAATTTAATCACCCATATTTCCAAAATCTAAGTTTTTACGGTAACTTGGGTGGTATAATACAGAAGTTCTGGTCCTATTCTATCACCCTATGTGTACTTCATGTATCCACAATTCCGTATTTATTTTTATATTTCATGTCAAACTTAGACAAATCGTTGTCCGCACATCGCATAGCGTCTATTTTAATCACCCGTATTTCCAAAACCTAAGTTTTGACGGTAACCTGAGTGGTATAATAATATAGTTCTAATCCTATTCTATCACCCAATGTGTACGACATGTATCCAAAATTCCGTATTTATTTTTATATTTCATGTCAAACTTAGACAAATCGTTGTCCGCACATCGCATAGCGACTAATTTAATCACCCATATTTCCAAAACCTAAGTTTTTAGACAAATCTCTGTCCGCACATCTCAATGCGACTACTTTAATCAGCCATATTTCCAAAACCTAAGTTTTTACGGTAACTTGGGTGGTATAATACAGAAGTTCTGGTCCTATTCTATCACCCTACGTGTACGTAATGTTGGCACACCTCCGTATTTATTATTATATTTCATGTCATACTTAGACAAATCCTTGTCCGCACATCGCATAGCGACTAATTTAATCACCCATATTTCCAAAACCTAAGTTTTTAAGGTAACTTGGGTGGTATAATACTAAATTTCAGGACCTATTCTATCATCCTATGTGTACGTCATGTTGGCACACTTCCGTATTTATTTTATTTTTCATGTCATACTTTGACAAATCGCTGTCCGCACATCTCAATGCGACTACTTTAATCAGCCATATTTCCAAAACCTAACTTTTTACGGTAACTTGGGTGGTATAATACAGAAGTTCTGGTCCTATTCTATCACCCTATGTGTACGTCATGTATCCACAATTCCGTATTTATTTTTATTTTTCATGTCAAACTTAGACAAATCGTTGTCCGCACATCGCATAGCGACTAATTTAATCACCCATATTTCCAAAACCTAAGTTTTTAAGGTAACTTGGGTGGTATAATACTAAATTTCAGGACCTATTCTATCATCCTATGTGTACGTCATGTTGGCACACTTCCGTATTTATTTTATTTTTCATGTCATACTTTGACAAATCGCTGTCCGCACATCTCAATGCGACTACTTTAATCAGCCATATTTCCAAAACCTAAGTTTTTACGGTAACTTGGGTGGTATAATACAGAAGTTCTGGTCCTATTCTATCACCCTATGTGTACGTCATGTATCCACAATTCCATCCAAGTTACCGTAAAAACTTAGGTTTTGGAAATATGGCTGATTAAAGTAGTCGCATTGAGATGTGCGGACAGCGATTTGTCTAAGTTTGACATGAAATATAAAAATAAATACGGAGGTGTGCCAACATGACGTACACATAGGATGATAGAATAGGTCCAGAACTTTAGTACTATACCACCCAAGTTACCTTAAAAACGTAGGTTTTGGAAATATGGGTGATAAAATTAGTCGCTATGCGATGTGCGGACAACGATTTGTCTAAGTTTGACATGAAATATAAAAATAAATACGGAATTGTGGATACATGACGTACACATAGGGTGATAACTTGGGTGGTATATATTATTATATTTCATGTCATACTTAGACAAATCGTTGTCCGCACATCGCATAGCGACTAATTTAATCACCCATATTTCCAAAACCTAAGTTTTTAGACAAATCGTTGTCCGCACATCGCATAGCGACTAATTTAATCACCCATATTTCCAAAACCTAAGTTTTTAAGGTAACTTGGGTGGTATAATACTAAATTTCAGGACCTATTCTATCATCCTATGTGTACATCATGTTGGCACACCTCCGTATTTTTTTTATATTTCGTGTCAAACTTCGACAAATCTCTGTCCGCACATCTCAATGCGCCTACTTTAATCAGCCATATTTCCAAAACCTAAGTTTTTACGGTAACTTGGGTGGTATAATACAGAAGTTCTGGTCCTATTCTATCACCCTACGTGTACGTAATGTTGGCACACCTCCGTATTTATTATTATATTTCATGTCATACTTAGACAAATCGTTGTCCTCACATCGCATAGCGACTAATTTAATCACCCATATTTCCAAAACCTAAGTTTTTAAGGTAACTTGGGTGGTATAATACTAAATTTCAGGACCTATTCTATCATCCTATGTGTACGTCATGTGCACACTTCCGTATTTATTTTATTTTTCATGTCATACTTTGACAAATCGCTGTCCGCACATCTCAATGCGACTACTTTAATCAGCCATATTTCCAAAACCTAAGTTTTTACGGTAACTTGGCTGGTATAATACAGAAGTTCTGGTCCTATTCTATCACCCTATGTGTACGTCATGTATCCACAATTCCGTATTTATTTTTATATTTCATGTCAAACTTAGACAAATCGTTGTCCGCACATCGCATAGCGACTAATTTAATCACCCATATTTCCAAAACCTAAGTTTTTACGGTAACTTGGGTGGTATAATACAGAAGTTCTGGTCCTATTCTATCACCCTATGTGTACGTCATGTATCCACAATTCCGTATTTATTTTTATATTTCATGTCAAACTTAGACAAATCGTTGTCCGCACATCGCATAGCGACTAATTTAATCACCCATATTTCCAAAACCTAAGTTTTTAAGGTAACTTGGGTGGTATAATACTAAATTTCAGGACCTATTCTATCATCCTATGTGTACGTCATGTTGACACACTTCCGTATTTATTTTATTTTTCATGTCATACTTTGACAAATCGCTGTCCGCACATCTCAATGCGACTACTTTAATCAGCCATATTTCCAAAACCTAAGTTTTTACGGTAACTTGGGTGGTATAATACAGAAGTTCTGGTCCTATTCTATCACCCTATGTGTACGTCATGTATCCACAATTCCGTAATTATTTTTATATTTCATGTCAAACTTAGACAAATCGTTGTCCGCACTTCGCATGGCGACTAATTTAATCACCCATATTTCCAAAACCTAAGTTTTTAAGGTAACTTGGGTGTTATAATACAGAAGTTCAGGACCTATTCTATCATCCTATGTGTACGTAATGTTGGCACACCTCCGTATTTATTTTTATATTTCATGTCAAACTTAGACAAATCGTTGTCCGCACATCGCATAGCGACTAATTTAATCACCCATATTTCCAAAACCTAAGTTTTTAAAGGTAACTTGGGTGGAATAGTACTAAAGTTCTGGTCCTATTCTTTCATCCTACGTGTACGTCATGCTGACACACTGCCGTATTTATTTTATATTTTATGTCAAACTTAGGTGGATCGCTGTCCACACATCCAAAGCGACTATTTTAATCGCCCGTATTTCCAAAACCTAAGTTTTTAAGGTAACTTGGGTGGTATAATACAGAAGTTCAGGACCTATTCTATCATCCTATGTGTACGTAATGTTGGCACACCTCCGTATTTATTTTTATATTTCATGTCATACTTAGACAAATCGTTGTCCGCACATCGCATAGCGACTAATTTAATCACCCATATTTCCAAAACCTAAGTTTTTACGGTAACTTGGGTGGTATAATACAGAAGTTCTGGTCCTATTCTATCACCCTATGTGTACTTCATGTATCCATAATTCCGTATTTATTTTTATATTTCATGTCAAACTTAGAGAAATCGTTGTCCGCACATCGCATAGCGACTATTTTAATCACCCGTATTTCCAAAACCTATGTTTTTAAGGTAACTTGGGTGGTATAGTACTAAAGTTCTGGACCTATTATATCATCCTATGTGTACGTCATGTTGGCACACCTCCGTATTTTTTTATATTTCGTGTCAAACTTCGACAAATCTCTGTCCGCACATCTCAATGCGACTACTTTAATCAGCCATATTTCCAAAACCTAAGTTTTTACGGTAACTTGGGTGGTATAATACAGAAGTTCTGGTCCTATTCTATCACCCTACGTGTACGTAATGTTGGCACACCTCCGTATTTATTATTATATTTCATGTCATACTTAGACAAATCGTTGTCCGCACATCGCATAGCGACT
Organism: Flexamia atlantica; assembly: GCA_035578135.1. Classification (NCBI taxonomy): domain Eukaryota; kingdom Metazoa; phylum Arthropoda; class Insecta; order Hemiptera; family Cicadellidae; genus Flexamia; species Flexamia atlantica. The sequence continues at coordinate 300,980 of JAQJVK010000102.1, forward strand.
AATTTAATCACCCATATTTCCAAAACCTAAGTTTTTAAGGTAACTTGGGTGGTATAGTACTAAAGTTCTGGTCCTATTCTTTCATCCTACGTGTACGTCATGCTGACACACTTCCGTATTTATTTTATATTTTATGTCAAACTTAGGTGGATCGCTGTCCACACATCCAAAGCGACTATTTTAATCACCCGTATTTCCAAAACCTAAGTTTTGACGGTAACCTGAGTGGTATAATAATATAGTTCTAATCCTATTCTATCACCCAATGTGTACGACATGTATCCAAAATTCCGTATTTATTTTTATATTTCATGAAAAACTTAGACAAATCGTTGTCCGCACATCGCATAGCGACTAATTTAATCACCCATATTTCCAAAACCTAAGTTTTTAGACAAATCTCTGTCCGCACATCTCAATGCGACTACTTTAATCAGCCATATTTCCAAAACCTAAGTTTTTACGGTAACTTGGGTGGTATAATACAGAAGTTCTGGTCCTATTCTATCACCCTACGTGTACGTAATGTTGGCACACCTCCGTATTTATTATTATATTTCATGTCATACTTAGACAAATCCTTGTCCGCACATCGCATAGCGACTAATTTAATCACCCATATTTCCAAAACCTAAGTTTTTAAGGTAACTTGGGTGGTATAATACTAAATTTCAGGACCTATTCTATCATCCTATGTGTACGTCATGTTGGCACACTTCCGTATTTATTTTATTTTTCATGTCATACTTTGACAAATCGCTGTCCGCACATCTCAATGCGACTACTTTAATCAGCCATATTTCCAAAACCTAACTTTTTACGGTAACTTGGGTGGTATAATACAGAAGTTCTGGTCCTATTCTATCACCCTATGTGTACGTCATGTATCCACAATTCCGTATTTATTTTTATATTTCATGTCAAACTTAGACAAATCGTTGTCCGCACATCGCATAGCGACTAATTTAATCACCCATATTTCCAAAACCTAAGTTTTTAAGGTAACTTGGGTGGTATAATACTAAATTTCAGGACCTATTCTATCATCCTATGTGTACGTCATGTTGGCACACTTCCGTATTTATTTTATTTTTCATGTCATACTTTGACAAATCGCTGTCCGCACATCTCAATGCGACTACTTTAATCAGCCATATTTCCAAAACCTAAGTTTTTACGGTAACTTGGGTGGTATAATACAGAAGTTCTGGTCCTATTCTATCACCCTATGTGTACGTCATGTATCCACAATTCCATCCAAGTTACCGTAAAAACTTAGGTTTTGGAAATATGGCTGATTTAAGTAGTCGCATTGAGATGTGCGGACAGCGATTTGTCTAAGTTTGACATGAAATATAAAAATAAATACGGAGGTGTGCCAACATGACGTACACATAGGATGATAGAATAGGTCCAGAACTTTAGTACTATACCACCCAAGTTACCTTAAAAACTTAGGTTTTGGAAATATGGGTGATAAAATTAGTCGCTATGCGATGTGCGGACAACGATTTGTCTAAGTTTGACATGAAATATAAAAATAAATACGGAATTGTGGATACATGACGTACACATAGGGTGATAACTTGGGTGGTATATATTATTATATTTCATGTCATACTTAGACAAATCGTTGTCGGCACATCGCATAGCGACTAATTTAATCACCCATATTTCCAAAACCTAAGTTTTTAGACAAATCGTTGTCCGCACATCGCATAGCGACTAATTTAATCACCCATATTTCCAAAACCTAAGTTTTTAAGGTAACTTGGATGGTATAATACTAAATTTCAGGACCTATTCTATCATCCTATGTGTACGTCATGTTGGCACACCTCCGTATTTTTTTATATTTCGTGTCAAACTTCGACAAATCTCTGTCCGCACATCTCAATGCGACTACTTTAATCAGCCATATTTCCAAAACCTAAGTTTTTACGGTAACTTGGGTGGTATAATAAAGAAGTTCTGGTCCTATTCTATCACCCTATGTGTACGTCATGTATCCACAATTCCGTATTTATTTTTATATTTCATGTCAAACTTAGACAAATCGTTGTCCGCACATCGCATAGCGACTAATTTAATCACCCATATTTCCAAAACCTAAGTTTTTAAGGTAACTTGGGTGATATAATACTAAATTTCAGGACCTATTCTATCATCCTATGTGTACGTCATGTTGGCACACTTCCGTATTTATTTTATTTTTCATGTCATACTTTGACAAATCGCTGTCCGCACATCTCAATGCGACTACTTTAATCAGCCATATTTCCAAAACCTAAGTTTTTAAAGTAACTTGGGTGGTATAATACTAAATATCAGGACCTATTCTATCATCCTATGTGTACGTCATGTTGGCACACTTCCGTATTTATTTTATTTTTCATGTCATACTTTGACAAATCGCTGTCCGCACATCTCAATGCGACTAATTTAATCACCCATATTTCCAAAACCTAAGTTTTTAAGGTAACTTGGGTGGTATAATACTAAATTTCAGGACCTATTCTATCATCCTATGTGTACGTCATGTGCACACTTCCGTATTTATTTTATTTTTCATGTCATACTTTGACAAATCGCTGTCCGCACATCTCAATGCGACTACTTTAATCAGCCATATTTCCAAAACCTAAGTTTTTACGGTAACTTGGGTGGTATAATACAGAAGTTCTGGTCCTATTCTATCACCCTACGTGTACGTCATGTATCCACAATTCCGTATTTAATTTTATATTTCATGTCAAACTTAGACAAATCGTTGTCCGCACATCGCATAGCGACTAATTTAATCAGCCATATTTCCAAAACCTAAGTTTTTACGGTAACTTGGGTGGTATAGTACTAAAGTTCTGGACCTATTCTATCATCCTATGTGTACGTAATGTTGGCACACCTCCGTATTTATTATTATATTTGATGTCATACTTAGACAAATCGTTGTCCGCACATCGCATAGCGACTAATTTAATCACCCATATTTCCAAAACCTAAGTTTTTACGGTAACTTGGGTGGTATAGTACTAAAGTTCTGGACCTATTCTATCATCCTATGTGTACGTCATGTTGGCACACCTCCGTATTTATTATTATATTTCATGTCAAACTTAGACAAATCAATGTCCGCACATCTCAATGCGACTACTTTAATCAGCCATATTTCCAAAACCTAAGTTTTTACGGTAACTTGGGTGGTATAGTACTAAAGTTCTGGACCTATTCTATCATCCTATGTGTACGTCATGTTGGCACACCTCCGTATTTATTATTATATTTCATGTCAAACTTAGACAAATCTCTGTCCGCACATCTCAATGCGACTACTTTAATCAGCCATATTTCCAAAACCTAAGTTTTTACGGTAACTTGGGTGGTATAATACAGAAGTTCTGGTCCTATTCTATCACCCTATGTGTAAGTCATGTATCCACAATTCCGTATTTATTTTTATATTTCATGTCAAACTTAGACAAATCGTTGTCCGCACATCGCATAGCGACTAATTTAATCACCCATATTTCCAAAACCTACGTTTTTACGGTAACTTCTGGTGGTATAATACAGAAGTTCTGGTCCAATTCTATCACCCTATGTGTACGTCATGTATCCACAATTCCGTATTTATTTTTATATTTCATGTAAACTTAGACAAATCGTTGTCCGCACATCGCATAGCGACTAATTTAATCACCCATATTTCCAAAACCTAAGTTTTTAAGGTAACTTGGGTGGAATAGTACTAAAGTTCTGGTCCTATTCTTTCATCCTACGTGTACGTCATGCTGACACACTGCCGTATTTATTTTATATTTTATGTCAAACTTAGGTGGATCGCTGTCCACACATCCAAAGCGACTATTTTAATCGCCCGTATTTCCAAAACCTAAGTTTTTAAGGTAACTTGGGTGGTATAATACAGAAGTTCAGGACCTATTCTATCATCCTATGTGTACCTAATGTTGGCACACCTCCGTATTTATTTTTATATTTCATGTCATACTTAGACAAATCGTTGTCCGCACATCGCATAGCGACTAATTTAATCACCCATATTTCCAAAACCTAAGTTTTTACGGTAACTTGGGTGGTATAATACAGAAGTTCTGGTCCTATTCTATCACCCTATGTGTACTTCATGTATCCACAATTCCGTATTTATTTTTATATTTCATGTCAAACTTAGACAAATCGTTGTCCGCACATCGCATAGCGACTATTTTAATCACCCGTATTTCCAAAACCTATGTTTTTAAGGTAACTTGGGTGGTATAGTACTAAAGTTCTGGACCTATTCTATCATCCTATGTGTACGTCATGTTGGCACACCTCCGTATTTTTTTTTATATTTCGTGTCAAACTTCGACAAATCTCTGTCCGCACATCTCAATGCGACTACTTTAATCAGCCATATTTCCAAAACCTAAGTTTTTACGGTAACTTGGGTGGTATAATACAGAAGTTCTGGTCCTATTCTATCACCCTACGTGCACGTAATGTTGGCACACCTCCGTATTTATTATTATATTTCATGTCATACTTAGACAAATCGTTGTCCGCACATCGCATAGCGACTAATTTAATCACCCATATTTCCAAAACCTAAGTTTTTACGGTAACTTGGGTGGTATAATACAGAAGTTCTGGTCCTATTCTATCACCCTATGTGTACGTCATGTATCCACAATTCCGTATTTATTTTTATATTTCATGTCAAACTTAGACAAATCGTTGTCCGCACATCGCATAGCGACAAATTTAATCACCCATATTTCCAAAACCTAAGTTTTTAAGGTAACTTGGGTGGTATAATACTAAATTTCAGGACCTATTCTATCATCCTATGTGTACGTCATGTTGACACACTTCCGTATTTATTTTATTTTTCATGTCATACTTTGACAAATCGCTGTCCGCACATCTCAATGCGACTACTTTAATCAGCCATATTTCCAAAACCTAAGTTTTTACGGTAACTTGGGTGGTATAATACAGAAGTTCTGGTCCTATTCTATCACCCTATGTGTACGTCATGTATCCACAATTCCGTAATTATTTTTATATTTCATGTCAAACTTAGACAAATCGTTGTCCGCACTTCGCATGGCGACTAATTTAATCACCCATATTTCCAAAACCTAAGTTTTTAAGGTAACTTGGGTGGTATAATACAGAAGTTCAGGACCTATTCTATCATCCTATGTGTACGTAATGTTGGCACACCTCCGTATTTATTATTATATTTCAGGTCATACTTAGACAAATCGTTGTCCGCACATCGCATAGCGACTAATTTAATCACCCATATTTCCAAAACCTAAGTTTTTAAGGTAACTTGGGTGGAATAGTACTAAAGTTCTGGTCCTATTCTTTCATCCTACGTGTACGTCATGCTGACACACTGCCGTATTTATTTTATATTTTATGTCAAACTTAGGTGGATCGCTGTCCACACATCCAAAGCGACTATTTTAATCGCCCGTATTTCCAAAACCTAAGTTTTTAAGGTAACTTGGGTGGTATAATACAGAAGTTCAGGACCTATTCTATCATCCTATGTGTACCTAATGTTGGCACACCTCCGTATTTATTTTTATATTTCATGTCATACTTAGACAAATCGTTGTCCGCACATCGCATAGCGACTAATTTAATCACCCATATTTCCAAAACCTAAGTTTTTACGGTAACTTGGGTGGTATAATACAGAAGTTCTGGTCCTATTCTATCACCCTATGTGTACTTCATGTATCCACAAATCCGTATTTATTTTTATATTTCATGTCAAACTTAGACAAATCGTTGTCCGCACATCGCATAGCGACTATTTTAATCACCCGTATTTCCAAAACCTATGTTTTTAAGGTAACTTGGGTGGTATAGTACTAAAGTTCTTGACCTATTCTATCATCCTATGTGTACGTCATGTTGGCACACCTCCGTATTTTTTTTTATATTTCGTGTCAAACTTCGACAAATCTCTGTCCGCACATCTCAATGCGACTACTTTAATCAGCCATATTTCCAAAACCTAAGTTTTTACGGTAACTTGGGTGGTATAATACAGAAGTTCTGGTCCTATTCTATCACCCTACGTGCACGTAATGTTGGCACACCTCCGTATTTATTATTATATTTCATGTCATACTTAGACAAATCGTTGTCCGCACATCGCATAGCGACTAATTTAATCACCCATATTTCCAAAACCTAAGTTTTTAAGGTAACTTGGGTGGTATAGTACTAAAGTTCTGGTCCTATTCTTTCATCCTACGTGTACGTCATGCTGACACACTTCCGTATTTATTTTATATTTTATGTCATACTTAGACAAATCCTTGTCCACACATCCAAAGCGACTATTTTAATCACCCGTATTTCCAAAACCTAAGTTTTGACGGTAACCTGAGTGGTATAATAATATAGTTCTAATCCTATTCTATCACCCAATGTGTACGACATGTATCCAAAATTCCGTATTTATTTTTATTTTTCATGTCAAACTTAGACAAATCGTTGTCCGCACATCGCATAGCGACTAATTTAATCACCCATATTTCCAAAACCTAAGTTTTTAAGGTAACTTGGGTGGTATAATACTAAATTTCAGGACCTATTCTATCATCCTATGTGTACGTCATGTTGGCACACTTCCGTATTTATTTTATTTTTCATGTCATACTTTGACAAATCGCTGTCCGCACATCTCAATGCGACTACTTTAATCAGCCATATTTCCAAAACCTAAGTTTTTACGGTAACTTGGGTGGTATAATACAGAAGTTCTGGTCCTATTCTATCACCCTATGTGTACGTCATGTATCCACAATTCCATCCAAGTTACCGTAAAAACTTAGGTTTTGGAAATATGGCCGATTAAAGTAGTCGCATTGAGATGTGCGGACAGCGATTTGTCTAAGTTTGACATGAAATATAAAAATAAATACGGAGGTGTGCCAACATGACGTACACATAGGATGATAGAATAGGTCCAGAACTTTAGTACTATACCACCCAAGTTACCTTAAAAACGTAGGTTTTGGAAATATGGGTGATAAAATTAGTCGCTATGCGATGTGCGGACAAGGATTTGTCTAAGTTTGACATGAAATATAAAAATAAATACGGAATTGTGGATACATGACGTACACATAGGGTGATAACTTGGGTGGTATATATTATTATATTTCATGTCATACTTAGACAAATCGTTGTCCGCACATCGCATAGCGACTAATTTAATCACCCATATTTCCAAAACCTAAGTTTTTAGACAAATCGTTGTCCGCACATCGCATAGCGACTAATTTAATCACCCATATTTCCAAAAAATAAGTTTTTAAGGTAACTTGGGTGGTATAATACTAAATTTCAGGACCTATTCTATCATCCTATGTGTACGTCATGTTGGCACACCTCCGTATTTTTTTATATTTCGTGTCAAACTTCGACAAATCTCTGTCCGCACATCTCAATGCGACTACTTTAATCAGCCATATTTCCAAAACCTAAGTTTTTACGGTAACTTGGGTGGTATAATACAGAAGTTCTGGTCCTATTCTATCACCCTACGTGTACGTAATGTTGGCACACCTCCGTATTTATTATTATATTTCATGTCATACTTAGACAAATCGTTGTCCTCACATCGCATAGCGACTAATTTAATCACCCATATTTCCAAAACCTAAGTTTTTAAGGTAACTTGGGTGGTATAATACTAAATTTCAGGACCTATTCTATCATCCTATGTGTACGTCATGTGCACACTTCCGTATTTATTTTATTTTTCATGTCATACTTTGACAAATCGCTGTCCGCACATCTCAATGCGACTACTTTAATCAGCCATATTTCCAAAACCTAAGTTTTTACGGTAACTTGGCTGGTATAATACAGAAGTTCTGGTCCTATTCTATCACCCTATGTGTACGTCATGTATCCACAATTCCGTATTTATTTTTATATTTCATGTCAAACTTAGACAAATCGTTGTCCGCACATCGCATAGCGACTATTTTAATCACCCGTATTTCCAAAACCTATGTTTTTAAGGTAACTTGGGTGGTATAGTACTAAAGTTCTGGTCCTATTCTTTCATCCTACGTGTACGTCATGCTGACACACTGCCGTATTTATTTTATATTTTATGTCAAACTTAGGTGGATCGCTGTCCACACATCCAAAGCGACTATTTTAATCGCCCGTATTTCCAAAACCTAAGTTTTTAAGGTAACTTGGGTGGTATAATACAGAAGTTCAGGACCTATTCTATCATCCTATGTGTACGTAATGTTGGCACACCTCCGTATTTATTTTTATATTTCATGTCATACTTAGACAAATCGTTGTCCGCACATCGCATAGCGACTAATTTAATCACCCATATTTCCAAAATCTAAGTTTTTACGGTAACTTGGGTGGTATAATACAGAAGTTCTGGTCCTATTCTATCACCCTATGTGTACTTCATGTATCCACAATTCCGTATTTATTTTTATATTTCATGTCAAACTTAGACAAATCGTTGTCCGCACATCGCATAGCGTCTATTTTAATCACCCGTATTTCCAAAACCTAAGTTTTGACGGTAACCTGAGTGGTATAATAATATAGTTCTAATCCTATTCTATCACCCAATGTGTACGACATGTATCCAAAATTCCGTATTTATTTTTATATTTCATGTCAAACTTAGACAAATCGTTGTCCGCACATCGCATAGCGACTAATTTAATCACCCATATTTCCAAAACCTAAGTTTTTAGACAAATCTCTGTCCGCACATCTCAATGCGACTACTTTAATCAGCCATATTTCCAAAACCTAAGTTTTTACGGTAACTTGGGTGGTATAATACAGAAGTTCTGGTCCTATTCTATCACCCTACGTGTACGTAATGTTGGCACACCTCCGTATTTATTATTATATTTCATGTCATACTTAGACAAATCCTTGTCCGCACATCGCATAGCGACTAATTTAATCACCCATATTTCCAAAACCTAAGTTTTTAAGGTAACTTGGGTGGTATAATACTAAATTTCAGGACCTATTCTATCATCCTATGTGTACGTCATGTTGGCACACTTCCGTATTTATTTTATTTTTCATGTCATACTTTGACAAATCGCTGTCCGCACATCTCAATGCGACTACTTTAATCAGCCATATTTCCAAAACCTAACTTTTTACGGTAACTTGGGTGGTATAATACAGAAGTTCTGGTCCTATTCTATCACCCTATGTGTACGTCATGTATCCACAATTCCGTATTTATTTTTATTTTTCATGTCAAACTTAGACAAATCGTTGTCCGCACATCGCATAGCGACTAATTTAATCACCCATATTTCCAAAACCTAAGTTTTTAAGGTAACTTGGGTGGTATAATACTAAATTTCAGGACCTATTCTATCATCCTATGTGTACGTCATGTTGGCACACTTCCGTATTTATTTTATTTTTCATGTCATACTTTGACAAATCGCTGTCCGCACATCTCAATGCGACTACTTTAATCAGCCATATTTCCAAAACCTAAGTTTTTACGGTAACTTGGGTGGTATAATACAGAAGTTCTGGTCCTATTCTATCACCCTATGTGTACGTCATGTATCCACAATTCCATCCAAGTTACCGTAAAAACTTAGGTTTTGGAAATATGGCTGATTAAAGTAGTCGCATTGAGATGTTCGGACAGCGATTTGTCTAAGTTTGACATGAAATATAAAAATAAATACGGAGGTGTGCCAACATGACGTACACATAGGATGATAGAATAGGTCCAGAACTTTAGTACTATACCACCCAAGTTACCTTAAAAACGTAGGTTTTGGAAATATGGGTGATAAAATTAGTCGCTATGCGATGTGCGGACAACGATTTGTCTAAGTTTGACATGAAATATAAAAATAAATACGGAATTGTGGATACATGACGTACACATAGGGTGATAACTTGGGTGGTATATATTATTATATTTCATGTCATACTTAGACAAATCGTTGTCCGCACATCGCATAGCGACTAATTTAATCACCCATATTTCCAAAACCTAAGTTTTTAGACAAATCGTTGTCCGCACATCGCATAGCGACTAATTTAATCACCCATATTTCCAAAACCTAAGTTTTTAAGGTAACTTGGGTGGTATAATACTAAATTTCAGGACCTATTCTATCATCCTATGTGTACATCATGTTGGCACACCTCCGTATTTTTTTTATATTTCGTGTCAAACTTCGACAAATCTCTGTCCGCACATCTCAATGCGACTACTTTAATCAGCCATATTTCCAAAACCTAAGTTTTTACGGTAACTTGGGTGGTATAATACAGAAGTTCTGGTCCTATTCTATCACCCTACGTGTACGTAATGTTGGCACACCTCCGTATTTATTATTATATTTCATGTCATACTTAGACAAATCGTTGTCCTCACATCGCATAGCGACTAATTTAATCACCCATATTTCCAAAACCTAAGTTTTTAAGGTAACTTGGGTGGTATAATACTAAATTTCAGGACCTATTCTATCATCCTATGTGTACGTCATGTGCACACTTCCGTATTTATTTTATTTTTCATGTCATACTTTGACAAATCGCTGTCCGCACATCTCAATGCGACTACTTTAATCAGCCATATTTCCAAAACCTAAGTTTTTACGGTAACTTGGCTGGTATAATACAGAAGTTCTGGTCCTATTCTATCACCCTATGTGTACGTCATGTATCCACAATTCCGTATTTATTTTTATATTTCATGTCAAACTTAGACAAATCGTTGTCCGCACATCGCATAGCGACTAATTTAATCACCCATATTTCCAAAACCTAAGTTTTTACGGTAACTTGGGTGGTATAATACAGAAGTTCTGGTCCTATTCTATCACCCTATGTGTACGTCATGTATCCACAATTCCGTATTTATTTTTATATTTCATGTCAAACTTAGACAAATCGTTGTCCGCACATCGCATAGCGACTAATTTAATCACCCATATTTCCAAAACCTAAGTTTTTAAGGTAACTTGGGTGGTATAATACTAAATTTCAGGACCTATTCTATCATCCTATGTGTACGTCATGTTGACACACTTCCGTATTTATTTTATTTTTCATGTCATACTTTGACAAATCGCTGTCCGCACATCTCAATGCGACTACTTTAATCAGCCATATTTCCAAAACCTAAGTTTTTACGGTAACTTGGGTGGTATAATACAGAAGTTCTGGTCCTATTCTATCACCCTATGTGTACGTCATGTATCCACAATTCCGTAATTATTTTTATATTTCATGTCAAACTTAGACAAATCGTTGTCCGCACTTCGCATGGCGACTAATTTAATCACCCATATTTCCAAAACCTAAGTTTTTAAGGTAACTTGGGTGTTATAATACAGAAGTTCAGGACCTATTCTATCATCCTATGTGTACGTAATGTTGGCACACCTCCGTATTTATTTTTATATTTCATGTCAAACTTAGACAAATCGTTGTCCGCACATCGCATAGCGACTAATTTAATCACCCATATTTCCAAAACCTAAGTTTTTAAAGGTAACTTGGGTGGAATAGTACTAAAGTTCTGGTCCTATTCTTTCATCCTACGTGTACGTCATGCTGACACACTGCCGTATTTATTTTATATTTTATGTCAAACTTAGGTGGATCGCTGTCCACACATCCAAAGCGACTATTTTAATCGCCCGTATTTCCAAAACCTAAGTTTTTAAGGTAACTTGGGTGGTATAATACAGAAGTTCAGGACCTATTCTATCATCCTATGTGTACGTAATGTTGGCACACCTCCGTATTTATTTTTATATTTCATGTCATACTTAGACAAATCGTTGTCCGCACATCGCATAGCGACTAATTTAATCACCCATATTTCCAAAACCTAAGTTTTTACGGTAACTTGGGTGGTATAATACAGAAGTTCTGGTCCTATTCTATCACCCTATGTGTACTTCATGTATCCATAATTCCGTATTTATTTTTATATTTCATGTCAAACTTAGACAAATCGTTGTCCGCACATCGCATAGCGACTATTTTAATCACCCGTATTTCCAAAACCTATGTTTTTAAGGTAACTTGGGTGGTATAGTACTAAAGTTCTGGACCTATTATATCATCCTATGTGTACGTCATGTTGGCACACCTCCGTATTTTTTTATATTTCGTGTCAAACTTCGACAAATCTCTGTCCGCACATCTCAATGCGACTACTTTAATCAGCCATATTTCCAAAACCTAAGTTTTTACGGTAACTTGGGTGGTATAATACAGAAGTTCTGGTCCTATTCTATCACCCTACGTGTACGTAATGTTGGCACACCTCCGTATTTATTATTATATTTCATGTCATACTTAGACAAATCGTTGTCCGCACATCGCATAGCGACTAATTTAATCACCCATATTTCCAAAACCTAAGTTTTTAAGGTAACTTGGGTGGTATAGTACTAAAGTTCTGGTCCTATTCTTTCATCCTACGTGTACGTCATGCTGACACACTTCCGTATTTATTTTATATTTTATGTCAAACTTAGGTGGATCGCTGTCCACACATCCAAAGCGACTATTTTAATCACCCGTATTTCCAAAACCTAAGTTTTGACGGTAACCTGAGTGGTATAATAATATAGTTCTAATCCTATTCTATCACCCAATGTGTACGACATGTATCCAAAATTCCGTATTTATTTTTATATTTCATGAAAAACTTAGACAAATCGTTGTCCGCACATCGCATAGCGACTAATTTAATCACCCATATTTCCAAAACCTAAGTTTTTAGACAAATCTCTGTCCGCACATCTCAATGCGACTACTTTAATCAGCCATATTTCCAAAACCTAAGTTTTTACGGTAACTTGGGTGGTATAATACAGAAGTTCTGGTCCTATTCTATCACCCTATGTGTACGTCATGTATCCACAATTCCGTAATTATTTTTATATTTCATGTCAAACTTAGACAAATCGTTGTCCGCACTTCGCATGGCGACTAATTTAATCACCCATATTTCCAAAACCTAAGTTTTTAAGGTAACTTGGGTGTTATAATACAGAAGTTCAGGACCTATTCTATCATCCTATGTGTACGTAATGTTGGCACACCTCCGTATTTATTTTTATATTTCATGTCAAACTTAGACAAATCGTTGTCCGCACATCGCATAGCGACTAATTTAATCACCCATATTTCCAAAACCTAAGTTTTTAAAGGTAACTTGGGTGGAATAGTACTAAAGTTCTGGTCCTATTCTTTCATCCTACGTGTACGTCATGCTGACACACTGCCGTATTTATTTTATATTTTATGTCAAACTTAGGTGGATCGCTGTCCACACATCCAAAGCGACTATTTTAATCGCCCGTATTTCCAAAACCTAAGTTTTTAAGGTAACTTGGGTGGTATAATACAGAAGTTCAGGACCTATTCTATCATCCTATGTGTACGTAATGTTGGCACACCTCCGTATTTATTTTTATATTTCATGTCATACTTAGACAAATCGTTGTCCGCACATCGCATAGCGACTAATTTAATCACCCATATTTCCAAAACCTAAGTTTTTACGGTAACTTGGGTGGTATAATACAGAAGTTCTGGTCCTATTCTATCACCCTATGTGTACTTCATGTATCCATAATTCCGTATTTATTTTTATATTTCATGTCAAACTTAGACAAATCGTTGTCCGCACATCGCATAGCGACTATTTTAATCACCCGTATTTCCAAAACCTATGTTTTTAAGGTAACTTGGGTGGTATAGTACTAAAGTTCTGGACCTATTATATCATCCTATGTGTACGTCATGTTGGCACACCTCCGTATTTTTTTATATTTCGTGTCAAACTTCGACAAATCTCTGTCCGCACATCTCAATGCGACTACTTTAATCAGCCATATTTCCAAAACCTAAGTTTTTACGGTAACTTGGGTGGTATAATACAGAAGTTCTGGTCCTATTCTATCACCCTACGTGTACGTAATGTTGGCACACCTCCGTATTTATTATTATATTTCATGTCATACTTAGACAAATCGTTGTCCGCACATCGCATAGCGACTAATTTAATCACCCATATTTCCAAAACCTAAGTTTTTAAGGTAACTTGGGTGGTATAGTACTAAAGTTCTGGTCCTATTCTTTCATCCTACGTGTACGTCATGCTGACACACTTCCGTATTTATTTTATATTTTATGTCAAACTTAGGTGGATCGCTGTCCACACATCCAAAGCGACTATTTTAATCACCCGTATTTCCAAAACCTAAGTTTTGACGGTAACCTGAGTGGTATAATAATATAGTTCTAATCCTATTCTATCACCCAATGTGTACGACATGTATCCAAAATTCCGTATTTATTTTTATATTTCATGAAAAACTTAGACAAATCGTTGTCCGCACATCGCATAGCGACTAATTTAATCACCCATATTTCCAAAACCTAAGTTTTTAGACAAATCTCTGTCCGCACATCTCAATGCGACTACTTTAATCAGCCATATTTCCAAAACCTAAGTTTTTACGGTAACTTGGGTGGTATAATACAGAAGTTCTGGTCCTATTCTATCACCCTACGTGTACGTAATGTTGGCACACCTCCGTATTTATTATTATATTTCATGTCATACTTAGACAAATCCTTGTCCGCACATCGCATAGCGACTAATTTAATCACCCATATTTCCAAAACCTAAGTTTTTAAGGTAACTTGGGTGGTATAATACTAAATTTCAGGACCTATTCTATCATCCTATGTGTACGTCATGTTGGCACACTTCCGTATTTATTTTATTTTTCATGTCATACTTTGACAAATCGCTGTCCGCACATCTCAATGCGACTACTTTAATCAGCCATATTTCCAAAACCTAACTTTTTACGGTAACTTGGGTGGTATAATACAGAAGTTCTGGTCCTATTCTATCACCCTATGTGTACGTCATGTATCCACAATTCCGTATTTATTTTTATATTTCATGTCAAACTTAGACAAATCGTTGTCCGCACATCGCATAGCGACTAATTTAATCACCCATATTTCCAAAACCTAAGTTTTTAAGGTAACTTGGGTGGTATAATACTAAATTTCAGGACCTATTCTATCATCCTATGTGTACGTCATGTTGGCACACTTCCGTATTTATTTTATTTTTCATGTCATACTTTGACAAATCGCTGTCCGCACATCTCAATGCGACTACTTTAATCAGCCATATTTCCAAAACCTAAGTTTTTACGGTAACTTGGGTGGTATAATACAGAAGTTCTGGTCCTATTCTATCACCCTATGTGTACGTCATGTATCCACAATTCCATCCAAGTTACCGTAAAAACTTAGGTTTTGGAAATATGGCTGATTTAAGTAGTCGCATTGAGATGTGCGGACAGCGATTTGTCTAAGTTTGACATGAAATATAAAAATAAATACGGAGGTGTGCCAACATGACGTACACATAGGATGATAGAATAGGTCCAGAACTTTAGTACTATACCACCCAAGTTACCTTAAAAACTTAGGTTTTGGAAATATGGGTGATAAAATTAGTCGCTATGCGATGTGCGGACAACGATTTGTCTAAGTTTGACATGAAATATAAAAATAAATACGGAATTGTGGATACATGACGTACACATAGGGTGATAACTTGGGTGGTATATATTATTATATTTCATGTCATACTTAGACAAATCGTTGTCCGCACATCGCATAGCGACTAATTTAATCACCCATATTTCCAAAACCTAAGTTTTTAGACAAATCGTTGTCCGCACATCGCATAGCGACTAATTTAATCACCCATATTTCCAAAACCTAAGTTTTTAAGGTAACTTGGATGGTATAATACTAAATTTCAGGACCTATTCTATCATCCTATGTGTACGTCATGTTGGCACACCTCCGTATTTTTTTATATTTCGTGTCAAACTTCGACAAATCTCTGTCCGCACATCTCAATGCGACTACTTTAATCAGCCATATTTCCAAAACCTAAGTTTTTACGGTAACTTGGGTGGTATAATAAAGAAGTTCTGGTCCTATTCTATCACCCTATGTGTACGTCATGTATCCACAATTCCGTATTTATTTTTATATTTCATGTCAAACTTAGACAAATCGTTGTCCGCACATCGCATAGCGACTAATTTAATCACCCATATTTCCAAAACCTAAGTTTTTAAGGTAACTTGGGTGATATAATACTAAATTTCAGGACCTATTCTATCATCCTATGTGTACGTCATGTTGGCACACTTCCGTATTTATTTTATTTTTCATGTCATACTTTGACAAATCGCTGTCCGCACATCTCAATGCGACTACTTTAATCAGCCATATTTCCAAAACCTAAGTTTTTAAAGTAACTTGGGTGGTATAATACTAAATTTCAGGACCTATTCTATCATCCTATGTGTACGTCATGTTGGCACACTTCCGTATTTATTTTATTTTTCATGTCATACTTTGACAAATCGCTGTCCGCACATCTCAATGCGACTAATTTAATCACCCATATTTCCAAAACCTAAGTTTTTAAGGTAACTTGGGTGGTATAATACTAAATTTCAGGACCTATTCTATCATCCTATGTGTACGTCATGTGCACACTTCCGTATTTATTTTATTTTTCATGTCATACTTTGACAAATCGCTGTCCGCACATCTCAATGCGACTACTTTAATCAGCCATATTTCCAAAACCTAAGTTTTTACGGTAACTTGGGTGGTATAATACAGAAGTTCTGGTCCTATTCTATCACCCTACGTGTACGTCATGTATCCACAATTCCGTATTTAATTTTATATTTCATGTCAAACTTAGACAAATCGTTGTCCGCACATCGCATAGCGACTAATTTAATCAGCCATATTTCCAAAACCTAAGTTTTTACGGTAACTTGGGTGGTATAGTACTAAAGTTCTGGACCTATTCTATCATCCTATGTGTACGTAATGTTGGCACACCTCCGTATTTATTATTATATTTGATGTCATACTTAGACAAATCGTTGTCCGCACATCGCATAGCGACTAATTTAATCACCCATATTTCCAAAACCTAAGTTTTTACGGTAACTTGGGTGGTATAGTACTAAAGTTCTGGACCTATTCTATCATCCTATGTGTACGTCATGTTGGCACACCTCCGTATTTATTATTATATTTCATGTCAAACTTAGACAAATCAATGTCCGCACATCTCAATGCGACTACTTTAATCAGCCATATTTCCAAAACCTAAGTTTTTACGGTAACTTGGGTGGTATAGTACTAAAGTTCTGGACCTATTCTATCATCCTATGTGTACGTCATGTTGGCACACCTCCGTATTTTTTTATATTTCGTGTCAAACTTCGACAAATCTCTGTCCGCACATCTCAATGCGACTACTTTAATCAGCCATATTTCCAAAACCTAAGTTTTTACGGTAACTTGGGTGGTATAATACAGAAGTTCTGGTCCTATTCTATCACCCTATGTGTAAGTCATGTATCCACAATTCCGTATTTATTTTTATATTTCATGTCAAACTTAGACAAATCGTTGTCCGCACATCGCATAGCGACTAATTTAATCACCCATATTTCCAAAACCTACGTTTTTACGGTAACTTCTGGTGGTATAATACAGAAGTTCTGGTCCAATTCTATCACCCTATGTGTACGTCATGTATCCACAATTCCGTATTTATTTTTATATTTCATGTAAACTTAGACAAATCGTTGTCCGCACATCGCATAGCGACTAATTTAATCACCCATATTTCCAAAACCTAAGTTTTTACGGTAACTTGGGTGGTATAATACAGAAGTTCTGGTCCTATTCTATCACCCTATGTGTACGTCATGTATCCACAATTCCGTATTTATTTTTATATTTCTTGTCAAACTTAGACAAATCGTTGTCCGCACATCGCATAGCGACTAATTTAATCACCCATATTTCCAAAACCTAAGTTTTTAAGGTAACTTGGGTGGTATAATACTAAATTTCAGGACCTATTCTATCATCCTATGTGTACGTCATGTTGGCACACTTCCGTATTTATTTTATTTTTCATGTCATACTTTGACAAATCGCTGTCCGCACATCTCAATGCGACTACTTTAATCAGCCATATTTCCAAAACCTAAGTTTTAACGGTAACTTGGGTGGTATAATACAGAAGTTCTGGTCCTATTCTATCACCCTACGTGTACGTCATGTATCCACAATTCCGTATTTAATTTTATATTTCATGTCTAACTTAGACAAATCGTTGTCCGCACATCGCATAGCGACTAATTTAATCAGCCATATTTCCAAAACCTAAGTTTTTACGGTAACTTGGGTGGTATAGTACTAAAGTTCTTTACCTATTCTATCATCCTATGTGTACGTCATGTTGGCACACCTCCGTATTTATTTTTATATTTCATGTCAAACTTAGACAAATCTCTGTCCGCACATCTCAATGCGACTACTTTAATCAGCCATATTTCCAAAACCTAAGTTTTTACGGTAACTTGGGTGGTATAATACAGAAGTTCTGGTCCTATTCTATCACCCTACGTGTACGTAATGTTGGCACACCTCCGTATTTATTATTATATTTCATGTCATACTTAGACAAATCGTTGTCCGCACATCGCATAGCGACTAATTTAATCACCCATATTTCCAAAACCTAAGTTTTTACGGTAACTTGGGTGGTATAATACAGAAGTTCTGGTCCTATTCTATCACCCTATGTGTACGTCATGTATCCACAACCGTATTTGTTTTTTATATTTCATGTCAAACTTAGACAAATCGTTGTCCGCACATCGCATAGCGACTAATTTAATCACCCATATTTCCAAAACCTAAGTTTTTACGGTAACTTGGGTGGTATAATACAGAAGTTCTGGTCCTATTCTATCACCCTATGTGTACGTCATGTATCCACAATTCCGTATTTATTTTTATATTTCATGTCAAACTTAGACAAATCGTTGTCCGCACATCGCATAGCGACTAATTTAATCACCCATATTTCCAAAACCTAAGTTTTTAAGGTAACTTGGGTGGTATAATACTAAATTTCAGGACCTATTCTATCATCCTTTGTGTACGTCATGTTGGTACACTTCCGTATTTATTTTATTTTTTCATGTCATACTTTGACAAATCGCTGTCCGCACATCTCAATGCGACTACTTTAATCAGCCATATTTCCAAAACCTAAGTTTTTACGGTAACTTGGGTGGTATAATACAGAAGTTCTGGTCCCATTCTATCACCCTATGTGTACGTCATGTTTGGCACACCTCCGTATTTATTATTATATTTCATGTCATACTTAGACAAATCGTTGTCCGCACATCGCATAGCGACTAATTTATTCACCCATATTTCCAAAACCTAAGTTTTTAAGGTAACTTGGGTGGTATAGTACTAAAGTTCTGGTCCTATTCTTTCACCCTATGTGTACGTCATGTATCCACAATTCGTATTTATTTTTATATTTCATGTCAAACTTAGACAAATCGTTGTCCGCACATCGCATAGCGACTAATTTAATCACCCATATTTCCAAAACCTAAGTTTTTAAGGTAACTTGGGTGGTATAATACAGAAGTTCTGGTCCTATTCTATCATCCTATGTGAACGTAATGTTGGCACACCTCCGTATTTATTATTATATTTCATGTCATACTTAGACAAATCGTTTTCCGCACATCGCATAGCGACTAATTTTAATCACCCATATTTCCAAAACCTAAGTTTTTAAGGTAACTTGGGTGGTATAATACTAAATTTCAGGACCTATTTCATCACCCTATGTGTACGTCATGTTGGCACACTTCCGTATTTATTTTATTTTTCATGTCATACTTTGACAAATCGCTGTCCGCACATCTCAATGCGACTACTTTAATCAGCCATATTTCCAAAACCTAAGTTTTTACGGTAACTTGGGTGGTATAATACAGAAGTTCTGGACCTATTCTATCATCCTATGTGTACGTCATGTTGGCACACCTCCGTATTTTTTTATATTTCGTGTCAAACTTCGACAAATCTCTGTCCGCACATCTCAATGCGACTACTTTAATCAGCCATATTTCCAAAACCTAAGTTTTTACGGTAACTGGGTGGTATAATACAGAAGTTCTGGTCCTATTCTATCACCCTATGTGTAAGTCATGTATCCACAATTCCGTATTTATTTTTATATTTCATGTCAAACTTAGACAAATCGTTGTCCGCACATCGCATAGCGACTAATTTAATCACCCATATTTCCAAAACCTACGTTTTTTACGGTAACTTCTGGTGGTATAATACAGAAGTTCTGGTCCAATTCTATCACCCTATGTGTACGTCATGTATCCACAATTCCGTATTTATTTTTATATTTCATGTAAACTTAGACAAATCGTTGTCCGCACATCGCATAGCGACTAATTTAATCACCCATATTTCCAAAACCTAATTTTTTCGGTAACTTGGGTGGTATAATACAGAAGTTCTGGTCCTATTCTATCACCCTATGTGTACGTCATGTATCCACAATTCCGTATTTATTTTTATATTTCTTGTCAAACTTAGACAAATCGTTGTCCGCACATCGCATAGCGACTAATTTAATCACCCATATTCCAAAACCTTAGTTTTTAAGGTAACTTGGGTGGTATAATACTAAATTTCAGGACCTATTCTATCATCCTATGTGTACGTCATGTTGGCACACTTCCGTATTTATTTTATTTTTCATGTCATACTTTGACAAATCGCTGTCCGCACATCTCAATGCGACTACTTTAATCAGCCATATTTCCAAAACCTAAGTTTTAACGGTAACTTGGGTGGTATAATACAGAAGTTCTGGTCCTATTCTATCACCCTATGTGTACGTCATGTATCCACAATTCCGTATTTATTTTTATATTTCATGTCAAACTTAGACAAATCGTTGTCCGCACATCGCATAGCGACTAATTTAATCACCCATATTTCCAAAACCTAAGTTTTTAAGGTAACTTGGGTGGTATAATACTAAATTTCAGGACCTATTCTATCATCCTTTGTGTACGTCATGTTGGTACACTTCCGTATTTATTTTATTTTTTCATGTCATACTTTGACAAATCGCTGTCCGCACATCTCAATGCGACTACTTTAATCAGCCATATTTCCAAAACCTAAGTTTTTACGGTAACTTGGGTGGTATAATACAGAAGTTCTGGTCCCATTCTATCACCCTATGTGTACGTCATGTTGGCACACCTCCGTATTTATTATTATATTTCATGTCATACTTAGACAAATCGTTGTCCGCACATCGCATAGCGACTAATTTATTCACCCATATTTCCAAAACCTAAGTTTTTAAGGTAACTTGGGTGGTATAGTACTAAAGTTCTGGTCCTATTCTTTCACCCTATGTGTACGTCATGTATCCACAATTCCGTATTTATTTTTATATTTCATGTCAAACTTAGACAAATCGTTGTCCGCACATCGCATAGCGACTAATTTAATCACCCATATTTCCAAAACCTAAGTTTTTAAGGTAACTTGGGTGGTATAATACAGAAGTTCTGGTCCTATTCTATCATCCTATGTGAACGTAATGTTGGCACACCTCCGTATTTATTATTATATTTCATGTCATACTTAGACAAATCGTTTTCCGCACATCGCATAGCGACTAATTTAATCACCCATATTTCCAAAACCTAAGTTTTTAAGGTAACTTGGGTGGTATAATACTAAATTTCAGGACCTATTTCATCACCCTATGTGTACGTCATGTTGGCACACTTCCGTATTTATTTTATTTTTCATGTCATACTTTGACAAATCGCTGTCCGCACATCTCAATGCGACTACTTTAATCAGCCATATTTCCAAAACCTAAGTTTTTACGGTAACTTGGGTGGTATAATACAGAAGTTCTGGACCTATTCTATCATCCTATGTGTACGTCATGTTGGCACACCTCCGTATTTTTTTATATTTCGTGTCAAACTTCGACAAATCTCTGTCCGCACATCTCAATGCGACTACTTTAATCAGCCATATTTCCAAAACCTAAGTTTTTACGGTAACTTGGGTGGTATAATACAGAAGTTCTGGTCCTATTCTATCACCCTATGTGTAAGTCATGTATCCACAATTCCGTATTTATTTTTATATTTCATGTCAAACTTAGACAAATCGTTGTCCGCACATCGCATAGCGACTAATTTAATCACCCATATTTCCAAAACCTACGTTTTTACGGTAACTTCTGGTGGTATAATACAGAAGTTCTGGTCCAATTCTATCACCCTATGTGTACGTCATGTATCCACAATTCCGTATTTATTTTTATATTTCATGTAAACTTAGACAAATCGTTGTCCGCACATCGCATAGCGACTAATTTAATCACCCATATTTCCAAAACCTAATTTTTTCGGTAACTTGGGTGGTATAATACAGAAGTTCTGGTCCTATTCTATCACCCTATGTGTACGTCATGTATCCACAATTCCGTATTTATTTTTATATTTCTTGTCAAACTTAGACAAATCGTTGTCCGCACATCGCATAGCGACTAATTTAATCACCCATATTTCCAAAACCTTAGTTTTTAAGGTAACTTGGGTGGTATAATACTAAATTTCAGGACCTATTCTATCATCCTATGTGTACGTCATGTTGGCACACTTCCGTATTTATTTTATTTTTCATGTCATACTTTGACAAATCGCTGTCCGCACATCTCAATGCGACTACTTTAATCAGCCATATTTCCAAAACCTAAGTTTTAACGGTAACTTGGGTGGTATAATACAGAAGTTCTGGTCCTATTCTATCACCCTACGTGTACGTCATGTATCCACAATTCCGTATTTAATTTTATATTTCATGTCTAACTTAGACAAATCGTTGTCCGCACATCGCATAGCGACTAATTTAATCAGCCATATTTCCAAAACCTAAGTTTTTACGGTAACTTGGGTGGTATAGTACTAAAGTTCTTTACCTATTCTATCATCCTATGTGTACGTCATGTTGGCACACCTCCGTATTTATTTTTATATTTCATGTCAAACTTAGACAAATCTCTGTCCGCACATCTCAATGCGACTACTTTAATCAGCCATATTTCCAAAACCTAAGTTTTTACGGTAACTTGGGTGGTATAATACAGAAGTTCTGGTCCTATTCTATCACCCTACGTGTACGTAATGTTGGCACACCTCCGTATTTATTATTATATTTCATGTCATACTTAGACAAATCGTTGTCCGCACATCGCATAGCGACTAATTTAATCACCCATATTTCCAAAACCTAAGTTTTTACGGTAACTTGGGTGGTATAATACAGAAGTTCTGGTCCTATTCTATCACCCTATGTGTACGTCATGTATCCACAATTCCGTATTTGTTTTTATATTTCATGTCAAACTTAGACAAATCGTTGTCCGCACATCGCATAGCGACTAATTTAATCACCCATATTTCCAAAACCTAAGTTTTTACGGTAACTTGGGTGGTATAATACAGAAGTTCTGGTCCTATTCTATCACCCTATGTGTACGTCATGTATCCACAATTCCGTATTTATTTTTATATTTCATGTCAAACTTAGACAAATCGTTGTCCGCACATCGCATAGCGACTAATTTAATCACCCATATTTCCAAAACCTAAGTTTTTAAGGTAACTTGGGTGGTATAATACTAAATTTCAGGACCTATTCTATCATCCTTTGTGTACGTCATGTTGGTACACTTCCGTATTTATTTTATTTTTCATGTCATACTTTGACAAATCGCTGTCCGCACATCTCAATGCGACTACTTTAATCAGCCATATTTCCAAAACCTAAGTTTTTACGGTAACTTGGGTGGTATAATACAGAAGTTCTGGTCCCATTCTATCACCCTATGTGTACGTCATGTTGGCACACCTCCGTATTTATTATTATATTTCATGTCATACTTAGACAAATCGTTGTCCGCACATCGCATAGCGACTAATTTATTCACCCATATTTCCAAAACCTAAGTTTTAAAGGTAACTTGGGTGGTATAGTACTAAAGTTCTGGTCCTATTCTTTCACCCTATGTGTACGTCATGTATCCACAATTCCGTATTTATTTTTATATTTCATGTCAAACTTAGACAAATCGTTGTCCGCACATCGCATAGCGACTAATTTAATCACCCATATTTCCAAAACCTAAGTTTTTAAGGTAACTTGGGTGGTATAATACAGAAGTTCTGGTCCTATTCTATCATCCTATGTGAACGTAATGTTGGCACACCTCCGTATTTATTATTATATTTCATGTCATACTTAGACAAATCGTTTTCAGCACATCGCATAGCGACTAATTTAATCACCCATATTTCCAAAACCTAAGTTTTTAAGGTAACTTGGGTGGTATAATACTAAATTTCAGGACCTATTTCATCACCCTATGTGTACGTCATGTTGGCACACTTCCGTATTTATTTTATTTTTCATGTCATACTTTGACAAATCGCTGTCCGCACATCTCAATGCGACTACTTTAATCAGCCATATTTCCAAAACCTAAGTTTTTACGGTAACTTGGGTGGTATAATACAGAAGTTCTGGTCCTATTCTATCACCCTATGTGTACGTCATGTATCCACAATTCCGTATTTATTTTTATATTTCATGTCAAACTTAGACAAATCGTTGTCCTCACATCGCATAGCGACTAATTTAATCACCCATATTTCCAAAACCTAAGTTTCTAAGGTAACTTGGGTGGTATAATACTAAATTTCAGGACATATTCTATCATCCTATATGTACGTCATGTTGGCACACTTCCGTATTTATTTTATTTTTCATTTCAAACTTCGACAAATCTCTGTCCGCACATCTCAATGCGACTATTTTAATCAGCCATATTTCCAAAACCTAAGTTTTTACGGTAACTTGGGTGGTATAATACAGAAGTTCTGGTCCTATTCTATCACCCTACGTGTACGTAATGTTGGCACACCTCCGTATTTATTATTATATTTCATGTCATACTTAGACAAATCGTTGTCCGCACATCGCATAGCGACTATTTTAATCACCCGTATTTCCAAAACCTAAGTTTTGACGGTAACCTGAGTGGTATAATAATATAGTTCTAATCCTATTCTATCACCCAATGTGTACGTCATGTATCCAAAATTCCGTATTTATTTTTATATTTCATGTCAAACTTAGACAAATCGTTGTACGCACATCTCAATGCGACTACTTTAATCAGCCATATTTCCAAAACCTAAGTTTTTACGGTAACTTGGGTGGTATAATACAGAAGTTCTGGTCCTATTCTATCACCCTATGTGTACGTCATGTATCCACAATTCCGTATTTATTTTTATATTTCATGTCAAACTTAGACAAATCGTTGTCCGCACATCGCATAGCGACTAATTTAATCACCCATATTTCCAAAACCTAAGTTTTTACGGTAACTTGGGTGGTATAATACAGATGTTCTGGTCCTATTCTATCACCCTATGTGTACGTCATGTATCCACAATTCCGTATTTATTTTTATATTTCATGTCAAACTTCGACAAATCTCTGTCCGCACATCTCAATGCGACTACTTTAATCAGCCATATTTCCAAAACCTAAGTTTTTACGGTAACTTGGGTGGTATAATACAGACGTTCTGGTCCTATTCTATCACCCTACGTGTACCGCACATCGCATAGCGACTAATTTAATCACCCATATTTCCAAAACCTAAGTTTTTACGGTAACTTGGGTGGTATAATACAGAAGTTCTGGTCCTATTCTATCACCCTACGTGTACGTAATGTTGGCACACCTCCGTATTTATTATTATATTTCATGTCATACTTAGACAAATCGTTGTCCGCACATCGCATAGCGACTAATTTAATCACCCATATTTCCAAAACCTAAGTTTTTACGGTAACTTGGGTGGTATAATACAGAAGTTCTGGTCCTATTCTATCACCCTATGTGTACGTCATGTATCCAAAATTCCGTATTTATTTTTATATTTCATGTCAAACTTAGACAAATCGTTGTCCGCACATCGCATAGCGACTAATTTTATCACCCATATTGCCAAAACCTAAGTTTTTAAGGTAACTTGGGTGGTATAATACTAAATTTCAGGACCTATTCTATCATCCTATGTGTACGTCATGTTGGCACACTTCCGTATTTATTTTATTTTTCATGTCATACTTTGACAAATCGCTGTCCGCACATCTCAATGCGACTACTTTAATCAGCCATATTTCCAAAACCTAAGTTTTTACGGTAACTTGGGTGGTATAATACAGAAGTTCTGGTCCTATTTAATCACCCTACGTGTACGTCATGCTGACACACTGCCGTATTTATTTTATATTTTATGTCAAACTTAGGTGGATCACTGTCCACACATCCAAAGCGACTATTTTAATCACCCGTATTTCCAAAACCTAAGTTTTTAAGGTAACTTGGGTGGTATAGTACTAAAGTTCTGGTCCTATTCTATCATCCTATGTGTACGTCATGTTGGCACACCTCCGTATTTTTTTTATATTTCGTGTCAAACTTCGACAAATCTCTGTCCGCACATCTCAATGCGACTACTTTAATCAGCCATATTTCCAAAACCTAAGTTTTTACGGTAACTTGGGTGGTATAATACAGAAGTTCTGGTCCTATTCTATCATCCTATGTGTACGTCATGTTGGCACACCTCCGTATTTATTATTATATTTCATGTCATACTTAGACAAATCGTTGTCCGCACATCGCATAGCGACTAATTTAATCACCCATATTTCCAAAACCTAAGTTTTTAAGGTAACTTGGGTGGTATAGTACTAAAGTTCTGGTCCTATTCTTTCATCCTACGTGTACGTAATGTTGGCACACCTCCGTATTTATTTTTATATTTCATGTCAAACTTAGACAAATCGTTGTCCGCACATCGCATAGCGACTAATTTAATCACCCATATTTCCAAAACCTAAGTTTTTACGGTAACTTGGGTGGTATAATACAGAAGTTCTGGTCCTATTTCATCACCCTACGTGTACGTCATGCTGACACACTGCCGTATTTATTTTATATTTTATGTCAAACTTAGGTGGATCACTGTCCACACATCCAAAGCGACTATTTTAATCACCCGTATTTCCAAAACCTAAGTTTTTAAGGTAACTTGGGTGGTATAGTACTAAAGTTCTGGACCTATTCTATCATCCTTTGTGTACGTCATGTTAGCACACCTCCGTATTTTTTTTATATTTCGTGTCAAACTTCGACAAATCTCTGTCCGCACATCTCAATGCGACTACTTTAATCAGCCATATTTCCAAAACCTAAGTTTTTACGGTAACTTGGGTGGTATAATACAGAAGTTCTGGTCCTATTCTATCACCCTACGTGTACGTAATGTTGGCACACCTCCGTATTTATTATTATATTTCATGTCATACTTAGACAAATCGTTGTCCGCACATCGCATAGCGACTGATTTAATCACCCATATTTCCAAAACCTAAGTTTTTAAGGTAACTTGGGTGGTATAGTACTAAAGTTCTGGTCCTATTCTTTCATCCTACGTGTACGTCATGCTGACACACTGCCGCATTTTTTTATATTTTATGTCAAACTTAGGTGGATCGCTGTCCACACATCCAAAGCGACTATTTTAATCACCCGTATTTCCAAAACCTAAGTTTTGACGGTAACCTGAGTGGTATAATAGTATAGTTCTAATCCTATTCTATCACCCAATGTGTACGTCATGTATCCAAAATTCCGTATTTATTTTTATATTTCATGTCAAACTTAGACAAATCGTTGTCCGCACATCGCATAGCGACTAATTTAATCACCCATATTTCCAAAACCTAAGTATTTAAGGTAACTTGGGTGGTATAGTACTAAAGTTCTGGACCTATTCTTTCATCCTATGTGTACGTCATGTTGGCACACCTCCATATTTTTTTTATATTTCGTGTCAAACTTTGACAAATCGCTGTCCGCACATCTCAATGCGACTACTTTAATCAGCCATATTTCCAAAACCTAAGTTTTTACGGTAACTTGGGTGGTATAGTACTAAAGTTCTGGACCTATTCTATCATCCTATGTGTACGTCATGTTGGCACACCTCCGTATTTTTTTTATATTTCGTGTCAAACTTCGACAAATCTCTGTCCGCACATCTCAATGCGACTACTTTAATTAGCCATATTTCCAAAACCTAAGTTTTTACGGTAACTTGGGTGGTATAATACAGAAGTTCTGGTCCTATTCTATCACCCTACGTGTACGTAATGTTGGCACACCTCCGTATTTATTATTATATTTCATGTCATACTTAGACAAATCGTTGTCCGCTCATCGCATAGCGACTAATTTAATCACCCATATTTCCAAAAACTAAGTTTTTAAGGTAACTTGGGTGGTATAGTACTAAAGTTCTGGACCTATTCTATCATCCTATGTGTACGTCATGTTGGCACACCTCCGTATTTTTTTATATTTCGTGTCAAACTTCGACAAATCTCTGTCCGCACATCTCAATGCGACTACTTTAATCAGCCATATTTCCAAAACCTAAGTTTTTACGGTAACTTGGGTGGTATAATACAGAAGTTCTGGTCTCATTCTATCACCCTATGTGTACGTCATGTTGGCACACCTCCGTATTTATTATTATATTTCATGTCATAATAGACAAATCGTTGTCCGCACATCGCATAGCGACTAATTTAATCACCCATATTTCCAAAACCTAAGTTTTTAAGGTAACTTGGGTGGTATAGTACTAAAGTTCTGGTCCTATTCTTTCACCCTATGTGTACGTCATGTATCCACAATTCCGTATTTATTTTTATATTTCATGTCAAACTTAGACAAATCGTTGTCCGCACATCGCATAGCGACTAATTTAATCACCCATATTTCCAAAACCTAAGTTTTTAAGGTAACTTGGGTGGTATAATACAGAAGTTCTGGTCCTATTCTATCATCCTATGTGAACGTAATGTTGGCACACCTCCGTATTTATTATTATATTTCATGTCATACTTAGACAAATCGTTGTCCGCACATCGCATAGCGACTAATTTAATCACCCATATTTCTAAAACCTAAGTTTTTAAGGTAACTTGGGTGGTATAATACTAAATTTCAGGACCTATTCTATCACCCTATGTGTACGTCATGTTGGCACACTTCCGTATTTATTTTATTTTTCATGTCATACTTTGACAAATCGCTGTCCGCACATCTCAATGCGACTACTTTAATCAGCCATATTTCCAAAACCTAAGTTTTTACGGTAACTTGGGTGGTATAATACAGAAGTTCTGGTCCTATTCTATCACCCTATGTGTACGTCATGTATTCACAATTCCGTATTTATTTTTATATTTCATGTCAAACTTAGACAAATCGTTGTCCTCACATCGCATAGCGACTAATTTAATCACCCATATTTCCAAAACCTAAGTTTCTAAGGTAACTTGGGTGGTATAATACTAAATTTCAGGACATATTCTATCATCCTATATGTACGTCATGTTGGCACACTTCCGTATTTATTTTATTTTTCATTTCAAACTTCGACAAATCTCTGTCCGCACATCTCAATGCGACTATTTTAATCAGCCATATTTCCAAAACCTAAGTTTTTACGGTAACTTGGGTGGTATAATACAGAAGTTCTGGTCCTATTCTATCACCCTACGTGTACGTAATGTTGGCACACCTCCGTATTTATTATTATATTTCATGTCATACTTAGACAAATCGTTGTCCGCACATCGCATAGCGACTATTTTAATCACCCGTATTTCCAAAACCTAAGTTTTGACGGTAACCTGAGTGGTATAATAATATAGTTCTAATCCTATTCTATCACCCAATGTGTACGTCATGTATCCAAAATTCCGTATTTATTTTTATATTTCATGTCAAACTTAGACAAATCGTTGTACGCACATCTCAATGCGACTACTTTAATCAGCCATATTTCCAAAACCTAAGTTTTTACGGTAACTTGGGTGGTATAATACAGAAGTTCTGGTCCTATTCTATCACCCTATGTGTACGTCATGTATCCACAATTCCGTATTTATTTTTATATTTCATGTCAAACTTAGACAAATCGTTGTCCGCACATCGCATAGCGACTAATTTAATCACCCATATTTCCAAAACCTAAGTTTTTACGGTAACTTGGGTGGTATAATACAGAAGTTCTGGTCCTATTCTATCACCCTATGTGTACGTCATGTATCCACAATTCCGTATTTATTTTTATATTTCATGTCAAACTTAGACAAATCGTTGTCCGCACATCGCATAGCGACTATTTTAATCACCCGTATTTCCAAAACCTAAGTTTTTAAGGTAACTTGAATGGTATAGTACTAAAGTTCTGGACCTATTCTATCATCTTATGTGTACGTCATGTTGGCACACCTCCGTATTTATTTTATATTTCGTGTCAAACTTCGACAAATCTCTGTCCGCACATCTCAATGCGACTACTTTAATCAGCCATATTTCCAAAACCTAAGTTTTTACGGTAACTTGGGTGGTATAATACAGACGTTCTGGTCCTATTCTATCACCCTACGTGTACCGCACATCGCATAGCGACTAATTTAATCACCCATATTTCCAAAACCTAAGTTTTTACGGTAACTTGGGTGGTATAATACAGAAATTCTGGTCCTCTTCTATCACCCTACGTGTACGTAATGTTGGCACACCTCCGTATTTATTATTATATTTCATGTCATACTTAGACAAATCGTTGTCCGCACATCGCATAGCGACTAATTTAATCACCCATATTTCCAAAACCTAAGTTTTTACGGTAACTTGGGTGGTATAATACAGAAGTTCTGGTCCTATTCTATCACCCTATGTGTACGTCATGTATCCAAAATTCCGTATTTATTTTTATATTTCATGTCAAACTTAGACAAATCGTTGTCCGCACATCGCATAGCGACTAATTTTATCACCCATATTGCAAAAACCTAAGTTTTTAAGGTAACTTGGGTGGTATAATACTAAATTTCAGGACCTATTCTATCATCCTATGTGTACGTCATGTTGGCACACTTCCGTATTTATTTTATTTTTCATGTCATACTTTGACAAAATCGCTGTCCGCACATCTCAATGCGACTACTTTAATCAGCCATATTTCCAAAACCTAAGTTTTTACGGTAACTTGGGTGGTATAATACAGAAGTTCTGGTCCTATTTAATCACCCTACGTGTACGTCATGCTGACACACTGCCGTATTTATTTTATATTTTATGTCAAACTTAGGTGGATCACTGTCCACACATCCAAAGCGACTATTTTAATCACCCGTATTTCCAAAACCTAAGTTTTTAAGGTAACTTGGGTGGTATAGTACTAAAGTTCTGGTCCTATTCTATCATCCTATGTGTACGTCATGTTGGCACACCTCCGTATTTTTTTTATATTTCGTGTCAAACTTCGACAAATCTCTGTCCGCACATCTCAATGCGACTACTTTAATCAGCCATATTTCCAAAACCTAAGTTTTTACGGTAACTTGGGTGGTATAATACAGAAGTTCTGGTCCTATTCTATCATCCTATGTGTACGTCATGTTGGCACACCTCCGTATTTATTATTATATTTCATGTCATACTTAGACAAATCGTTGTCCGCACATCGCATAGCGACTAATTTAATCACCCATATTTCCAAAACCTAAGTTTTTAAGGTAACTTGGGTGGTATAGTACTAAAGTTCTGGTCCTATTCTTTCATCCTACGTGTACGTAATGTTGGCACACCTCCGTATTTATTTTTATATTTCATGTCAAACTTAGACAAATCGTTGTCCGCACATCGCATAGCGACTAATTTAATCACCCATATTTCAAAAACCTAAGTTTTTACGGTAACTTGGGTGGTATAATACAGAAGTTCTGGTCCTATTTCATCACCCTACGTGTACGTCATGCTGACACACTGCCGTATTTATTTTATATTTTATGTCAAACTTAGGTGGATCACTGTCCACACATCCAAAGCGACTATTTTAATCAGCCATATTTCCAAAACCTAAGTTTTTACGGTAACTTGGGTGGTATAATACAGAAGTTCTGGTCCTATTCTATCACCCTATGTGTACGTCATGTATCCACAATTCAGTATTTATTTTTATATTTCATGTCAAACTTAGACAAATCGTTGTCCGCACATCGCATAGCGACAAATTTAATCACCCATATTTCCAAAACCTAAGTTTTTAAGGTAACTTGGGTGGTAAAGTACTAAAGTTCTGGTCCTATTCTATCATCCTATGTGTACGTCATGTTGGCACACATCTGTACTTATTATTATATTTCATGTCATACTTAGACAAATCGTTGTCCGCACATCGCATAGCGACTAATTTAATCACCCATATATCCAAAACCTAAGATTTTAAGGTAACTTGGGTGGTATAGTACTAAAGTTCTGGACCTATTCTATCATCCTATGTGTACGTCATGTTGGCACACCTCTGTACTTATTATTATATTTCATGTCATACATAGACAAATCGTTGTCCGCACATCGCCTAGCGACTACTTTAATCACCCATATTTCCAAAACCTAAGTTTTTACGGTAACTTGGGTGGTATAGTACTAAAGTTCTGGACCTATTCTATCATCCTATGTGTACGTCATGTTGGCACACCTCCGTATTTTTTTTATATTTCATGTCAAACTTAGACAAATCGCTGTCCCTACATCTCAATGCGACTACTTTAATCAGCCATATTTCCAAAACCTAAGTTTTTACGGTAACTTGGGTGGTATAGTACTAAAGTTCTGGTCCTATTCTATCACCCTACGTGTACGTAATGTTGGCACACCTCCGTATTTATTATTATATTTCATGTCAAACTTAGACAAATCGTTGTCCGCACATCGCATAGCGACTAATTTAATCACCCATATTTCCAAAACCTAAGTTTTTACGGTAACTTGGGTGGTATAATACAGAAGTTCTGGTCCTATTCTATCACCCTATGTGTACGTCATGTATCCACAATTCCGTATATATTTTTATATTTCATGTCAAACTTCGACAAATCGTTGTCCGCACATCGCATAGCGATTAATTTAATCACCCATATTTCCAAAACCTAAGTTTTTAAGGTAACTTGGGTGGTATAATACTAAATTTCAGGACCTATTCTATCATCCTATGTGTACGTCATGTTGGCACACTTCCGTATTTATTTTATTTTTCATGTCATACTTTGACAAATCGCTGTCCGCACATCTCAATGCGACTACTTTAATCAGCCATATTTTCAAAACCTAAGTTTTTACGGTAACTTGGGTGGTATAATACAGAAGTTCTGGTCCTATTCTATCACCCTATGTGTACGTCATGTATCCACAATTCCGTATTTATTTTTATATTTCATGTCAAACTTAGACAAATCGTTGTCCGCACATCGCATAGCGACTAATTTAATCACCCATATTTCCAAAACCTAAGTTTTTAAGGTAACTTGGGTGGTATAATACTAAATTTCAGGACCTATTCTATCATCCTATGTGTACGTCATTTTGGCACACTTCCGTATTTATTTTATTTTTCATGTCATACTTTGACAAATCGCCGTCCGCACATCTCAATGCGACTACTTTAATCAGCCATATTTCCAAAACCTAAGTTTTTACGGTAACTTGGGTGGTATAATACAGAAGTTCTGGTCCTATTTCATCACCCTACGTGTACGTCATGCTGACACACTGCCGTATTTATTTTATATTTTATGTCAAACTTAGGTGGATCACTGTCCACACATCCAAAGCGACTATTTTAATCACCCGTATTTCCAAAACCTAAGTTTTTAAGGTAAATTGGGTGGTATAGTACTAAAGTTCTGGACCTATTCTATCATCCTATGTGTACGTCATGTTTGCACACCTCCGTATTTATTATTATATTTCATGTCATACTTAGACAAATCATTGTCCGCACATCGCATAGCGACTAATTTAATCACCCATATATCCAAAACCTAAGATTTTAAGGTAACTTGGGTGGTATAGTACAGAAGTTCTGGTCCTATTCTATCACCCTATGTGTACGTCATGTATCCACAATTCCGTATTTATTTTTATATTTCATGTCAAACTTAGACAAATCGTTGTCCGCACATCGCATAGCGACTAATTTAATCACCCATATTTCCAAAACCTAATTTTTTACGGTAACTTGGGTGGTACAGTACTAAAGTTCCGGACCTATTCTATCATCCTATGTGTACGTCATGTTGGCACACCTCCGTATTTTTTTATATTTCGTGTCAAACTTCGACAAATCGTTGTCCGCACATCGCATAGCGACTAATTTAATCACCCATATTTCCAAAACCTAAGTTTTTACGGTAACTTGGGTGGTATAATACAGAAGTTCTGGTCCTATTCTATCACCCTATGTGTACGTCATGTATCCACAATTCCGTATTTATTTTTATATTTCATGTCAAACTTAGACAAATCGTTGTCCGCACATCGCATAGCGACTAATTTAATCACCCATATTTCCAAAACCTAAGTTTTTACGGTAACTTGGGTGGTATAATACAGAAGTTCTGGTCCTATTTCATCACCCTACATGTACGTCATGCTGACACACTGCCGTATTTATTTTATATTTTATGTCAAACTTAGGTGGATCACTGTCCACACATCCAAAGCGACTACTTTAATCAGCCATATTTCCAAAACCTAAGTTTTTACGGTAACTTGGGTGGTATAGTACTAAAGTTCTGGACCTATTCTATCATCCTATGTGTACGTCATGTTGGCACACCTCCGTATTTTTTTTATATTTCGTGTCAAATTTCGACAAATCTCTGTCCGCACATCTCAATGCGACTACTTTAATCAGCCATATTTCCAAAACCTAAGTTTTTAATGTAACTTGGGTGGTATAATACAGATGTTCTGGTCCTATTCTATGACCCTATGTGTACGTCATGTATCCACAATTCCGTATTTATTTTTATATTTCATGTCAAACTTAGACAAATCGTTGTCCGCACATCGCATAGCGACTAATTTAATCACCCATATTTCCAAAACCTAAGTTTTTAAGGTAACTTGGGTGGTATAGTACTAAAGTTCTGGTCCTATTCTTTCATCCTACGTGTACGTCATGCTGACACACTGCCGTATTTATTTTATTTTTCATGTCATACTTTGACAAATCGATGTCCGCACATCTCAATGCGATTACTTTAATCAGCCATATTTCCAAAACCTAAGTTTTTACGGTAACTTGGGTGGTATAATACAGAAGTTCTGGTCCTATTCTATCACCCTATGTGTACATCATGAATCCACAATTCCGTATTTATTTTTATATTTCATGTCAAACTTAGACAAATCGTTGTCCGCACATCGCATAGCGACTACTTTAATCAGCCATATTTCCAAAACCTAAGTTTTTACGGTAACTTGGGTGGTATAGTACTAAAGTTCTGGACCTATTCTATCATCCTATGTGTACGTCATGTTGGCACACCTCCATTTTTTTTATATTTCGTGTCAAACTTCGACAAATCTCTGTCCGCACATCTCAATGCGACTACTTTAATCAGCCATATTTCCAAAACCTAAGTTTTTACGGTAACTTGGGTGGTATAATACAGAAGTTCTGGTCCTATGCTATCACCCTACGTGTACGTAATGTTGGCACACCTCCGTATTTATTATTATATTTCATGTCATACTTAGACAAATCGTTGTCCGCACATCGCATAGCGACTAATTTAATCACCCATATTTCCAAAACCTAAGTTTTTACGGTAACTTGGGTGGTATAGTACTAAAGTTCTGGACCTATTCTATCATCTTATGTGTACGTCATGTTGGCACACCTCCGTATTTTTTTTATATTTCGTGTCAAACTTCGACAAATCGTTGCCCGCACATCGCATAGCGACTAATTTAATCAGCCATATTTCCAAAACCTAAGTTTTTATGGTAACTTGGGTGGTATAATACAGAAGTTCTGGTCCTATTCTATCACCCTATGTGTACATAATGTTGGCACACCTCCGTATTTATTGTTATATTTCATGTCATACTTAGACAAATCGTTGTCCGCACATCTCAATGCGACTACTTTAATCAGCCATATTTCCAAAACCTAAGTTTTTACGGTAACTTGGGTGGTATAATACAGAAGTTCTGGTCCTATTTCATCACCCTACGTGTACGTCATGCTGACACACTGCCGTATTTATTTTATATTTTATGTCAAACTTAGGTGGATCACTGTCCACACATCCGAAGCGACTATTTTAATCACCCGTATTTCCAAAACCTAAGTTTTTAAGGTAACTTGGGTGGTATAGTACTAAAGTTCTGGACCTATTCTATCATCCTATGTGTACGTCATGTTGGCACACCTCCGTATTTTTTTATATTTCGTGTCAAACTTCGACAAATCTCTCTCCGCACATCTCAATGCGACTACTTTAATCAGCCATATTTCCAAAACCTAAGTTTTTACGGTAACTTGGGTGGTATAATACAGAAGTTCTGGTCCTATTCTATCACCCTATATGTACGTAATGTTGGCACACCTCCGTATTTATTATTATATTTCATGTCATACTTAGACAAATCGTTGTCCGCACATCGCATAGCGACTAATTTAATCACCCATATATCCAAAACCTAAGATTTTAAGGTAACTTGGGTGGTATAGTACAGACGTTCTGGTCCTATTCTATCACCCTATGTGTACGTCATGTATCCACAATTCCGTATTTATTTTTATATTTCATGTCAAACTTAGACAAATCGTTGTCCGCACATCGCATAGCGACTAATTTAATCACCCATATTTCCAAAACCTAAGTTTTTACGGTAACTTGGGTGGTATAGTACCAAAGTTCCGGACCTATTCTATCATCCTATGTGTACGTCATGTTGGCACACATCCGTATTTTTTTTATATTTCGTGTCAAACTTCGACAAATCTTGTCCGCACATCGCACAGCGACTAATTTAATCACCCATATTTCCAAAACCTAAGTTTTTACGGTAACTTGGGTGGTATAATACAGAAATTCTGGTCCTATTCTATCACCCTATGTGTACGTCATGTATCCACAATTCCGTATTTATTTTTATATTTCATGTCAAACTTAGACAAATTGCTGTCCGCACATCTCAATGCGACTACTTTAATCAGCCATATTTCCAAAACCTAAGTTTTTACGGTAACTTGGGTGGTATAATACAGAAGTTCTGGTCCTATTCTATCACCCTATGTGTACGTCATGTATCCACAATTCCGTATTTATTTTTATATTCCATGTCAAACTTAGACAAATCGTTGTCCGCACATCGCATAGCGACTAATTTAATCACCCATATTTCCAAAACCTAAGTTTTTAAGGTAACTTGGGTGGTATAATACTAAATTTCAGGACCTATTCTATCATCCTATGTGTACGTCATTTTGGCACACTTCCGTATTTATTTTATTTTTCATGTCATACTTTGACAAATCGCTGTCCGCACATCTCAATGCGATTACTTTAATCAGCCATATTTCCAAAACCTAAGTTTTTACGGTAACTTGGGTGGTATAATATAGAAGTTCTGGTCCTATTCTATCACCCTATGTGTACGTCATGTATCCACAATTCCGTATTTATTTTTATATTTCATGTCAAACTTAGACAAATCGTTGTCCGCACATCGCATAGCGACTAATTTAATCACCCATATTTCCAAAACCTAAGTTTTTAAGGTAACTTGGGTGGTATAATACTAAATTTCAGGACCTATTCTATCATCCTATGTGTACGTTATGTTGGCACACTTCCGTATTTATTTTATTTTTCATGTCATACTTTGACAAATCGCTGTCCGCACATCTCAATGCGACTACTTTAATCAGCCATATTTCCTAAACCTAAGTTTTTACGGTAACTTGGGTGGTATAGTACTAAAGTTCTGGACCTATTCTATCATCCTATGTGTACGTCATGTTGGCACACCTCCGTATTTTTTTTATATTTCGTGTCAAACTTCGACAAATCTCTGTCCGCACATCTCAATGCGACTACTTTAATCAGCCATATTTCCAAAACCTAAGTTTTTACGGTAACTTGGGTGGTATAATACAGAAGTTCTGGTCCTATTCTATCACCCTACGTGTACGTAATGTTGGCACACCTCCGTATTTATTATTATATTTCATGTCATACTTAGACAAATCGTTGTCCGCACATCGCATAGCGACTAATTTAATCACCCATATTTCCAAAACCTAAGTTTTTACGGTAACTTGGTTGGTATAGTACTAAAGTTCTGGACCTATTCTATCATCCTATGTGTACGTCATGTTGGCACACCTCCGTATTTTTTTTATATTTCGTGTCAAACTTCGACAAATCGTTGTCCGCACATCGCATAGCGACTAATTTAATCAGCCATATTTCCAAAACCTAAGTTTTTACGGTAACTTGGGTAGTATAATACAGAAGTTCTGGTCCTATTCTATCACCCTACGTGTACGTAATGTTGGCACACCTCCGTATTTATTATTATATTTCATGTCATACTTAGACAAATCGCTGTCCGCACATCTCAATGCGACTACTTTAATCAGCCATATTTCCAAAACCTAAGTTTTTTACGGTAACTTGGGTGGTATAGTACTAAAGTTCTGGACCGATTCTATCATCCTATGTGTACGTCATGTTGGCACACCTCCGTATTTTTTTTATATTTCGTGTCAAACTTCGACAAATCTCTGTCCGCACATCTCAATGCAACTACTTTAATCAGCCATATTTCCAAAACCTAAGTTTTTACGGTAACTTGGGTGGTATAATACAGAAGTTCTGGTCCTATTCTACCACCTTACGTGTACGTAATGTTGGCACACCTCCGTATTTATTATTATATTTCATGTCATACTTAGACAAATCGTTGTCCGCACATCGCATAGCGACTAGTTTAATAACCCATATTTCCAAAACCTAAGTTTTTACGGTAACTTGGGTGGTATAATACAGAAGTTCTGGTCCTATTCTATCACCCTATGTGTACGTCATGTATCCACAATTCCGTATTTAT
Source organism: Flexamia atlantica (assembly GCA_035578135.1). Lineage (NCBI taxonomy): Eukaryota > Metazoa > Arthropoda > Insecta > Hemiptera > Cicadellidae > Flexamia > Flexamia atlantica. The sequence continues at coordinate 340,181 of JAQJVK010000102.1, forward strand.
TTTTATATTTCATGTCAAACTTAGACAAATCGTTGTCCGCACATCGCATAGCGACTAATTTAATCACCCATATTTCCAAAACCTAAGTTTTTAAGGTAACTTGGGTGGTATAATACTAAATTTCAGGACCTATTCTATCACCCTATGTGTACGTCATGTATCCACAATTCCGTATTTATTTTTATATTTCATGTCAAACTTAGACAAATCGTTGTCCGCACATCTCAATGCGACTACTTTAATCAGCCATATTTCCAAAACCTAAGTTTTTAAGGTAACTTGGGTGGTATAATACTAAATTTCGGGACCTATTCTATCATCCTATGTGTACGTCATGTTGGCACACTTCCGTATTTATTTTATTTTTCATGTCATACTTTGACAAATCGCTGTCCGCACATCTCAATGCGATTACTTTAATCAGCCATATTTCCAAAACCTAAGTTTTTACGGTAACTTGGGTGGTATAATATAGAAGTTCTGGTCCTATTCTATCACCCTATGTGTACGTCATGTATCCACAATTCCGTATTTATTTTTATATTTCATGTCAAACTTAGACAAATCGTTGTCCGCACATCGCATAGCGACTAATTTAATCACCCATATTTCCAAAACCTAAGTTTTTAAGGTAACTTGGGTGGTATAATACTAAATTTCAGGACCTATTCTATCATCCTATGTGTACGTTATGTTGGCACACTTCCGTATTTATTTTATTTTTCATGTCATACTTTGACAAATCGCTGTCCGCACATCTCAATGCGACTACTTTAATCAGCCATATTTCCTAAACCTAAGTTTTTACGGTAACTTGGGTGGTATAGTACTAAAGTTCTGGACCTATTCTATCATCCTATGTGTACGTCATGTTGGCACACCTCCGTATTTTTTTTATATTTCGTGTCAAACTTCGACAAATCTCTGTCCGCACATCTCAATGCGACTACTTTAATCAGCCATATTTCCAAAACCTAAGTTTTTACGGTAACTTGGGTGGTATAATACAGAAGTTCTGGTCCTATTCTATCACCCTACGTGTACGTAATGTTGGCACACCTCCGTATTTATTATTATATTTCATGTCATACTTAGACAAATCGTTGTCCGCACATCGCATAGCGACTAATTTAATCACCCATATTTCCAAAACCTAAGTTTTTACGGTAACTTGGTTGGTATAGTACTAAAGTTCTGGACCTATTCTATCATCCTATGTGTACGTCATGTTGGCACACCTCCGTATTTTTTTTATATTTCGTGTCAAACTTCGACAAATCGTTGTCCGCACATCGCATAGCGACTAATTTAATCAGCCATATTTCCAAAACCTAAGTTTTTACGGTAACTTGGGTAGTATAATACAGAAGTTCTGGTCCTATTCTATCACCCTACGTGTACGTAATGTTGGCACACCTCCGTATTTATTATTATATTTCATGTCATACTTAGACAAATCGCTGTCCGCACATCTCAATGCGACTACTTTAATCAGCCATATTTCCAAAACCTAAGTTTTTACGGTAACTTGGGTGGTATAGTACTAAAGTTCTGGACCGATTCTATCATCCTATGTGTACGTCATGTTGGCACACCTCCGTATTTTTTTTATATTTCGTGTCAAACTTCGACAAATCTCTGTCCGCACATCTCAATGCAACTACTTTAATCAGCCATATTTCCAAAACCTAAGTTTTTACGGTAACTTGGGTGGTATAATACAGAAGTTCTGGTCCTATTCTACCACCTTACGTGTACGTAATGTTGGCACACCTCCGTATTTATTATTATATTTCATGTCATACTTAGACAAATCGTTGTCCGCACATCGCATAGCGACTAGTTTAATAACCCATATTTCCAAAACCTAAGTTTTTACGGTAACTTGGGTGGTATAATACAGAAGTTCTGGTCCTATTCTATCACCCTATGTGTACGTCATGTATCCACAATTCCGTATTTATTTTTATATTTCATGTCAAACTTAGACAAATCGTTGTCCGCACATCGCATAGCGACTAATTTAATCACCCATATTTCCAAAACCTAAGTTTTTAAGGTAACTTGGGTGGTATAATACTAAATTTCAGGACCTATTCTATCACCCTATGTGTACGTCATGTATCCACAATTCCGTATTTATTTTTATATTTCATGTCAAACTTAGACAAATCGTTGTCCGCACATCTCAATGCGACTACTTTAATCAGCCATATTTCCAAAACCTAAGTTTTTAAGGTAACTTGGGTGGTATAATACTAAATTTCGGGGCCTATTCTATCATCCTATGTGTACGTCATGTTGGCACACCTCCGTATTTATTATTATATTTCATGTCATACTTAGACAAATCGTTGTCCGCACATCGCATAGCGACTAATTTAATCACCCATATTTCCAAAACCTAAGTTTTTACGGTAACTTGGTTGGTATAGTACTAAAGTTCTGGACCTATTCTATCATCCTATGTGTACGTCATGTTGGCACACCTCCGTATTTTTTTTATATTTCGTGTCAAACTTCGACAAATCGTTGTCCGCACATCGCATAGCGACTAATTTAATCAGCCATATTTCCAAAACCTAAGTTTTTACGGTAACTTGGGTAGTATAATACAGAAGTTCTGGTCCTATTCTATCACCCTACGTGTACGTAATGTTGGCACACCTCCGTATTTATTATTATATTTCATGTCATACTTAGACAAATCGCTGTCCGCACATCTCAATGCGACTACTTTAATCAGCCATATTTCCAAAACCTAAGTTTTTACGGTAACTTGGGTGGTATAGTACTAAAGTTCTGGACCGATTCTATCATCCTATGTGTACGTCATGTTGGCACACCTCCGTATTTTTTTTATATTTCGTGTCAAACTTCGACAAATCTCTGTCCGCACATCTCAATGCAACTACTTTAATCAGCCATATTTCCAAAACCTAAGTTTTTACGGTAACTTGGGTGGTATAATACAGAAGTTCTGGTCCTATTCTACCACCTTACGTGTACGTAATGTTGGCACACCTCCGTATTTATTATTATATTTCATGTCATACTTAGACAAATCGTTGTCCGCACATCGCATAGCGACTAGTTTAATAACCCATATTTCCAAAACCTAAGTTTTTACGGTAACTTGGGTGGTATAATACAGAAGTTCTGGTCCTATTCTATCACCCTATGTGTACGTCATGTATCCACAATTCCGTATTTATTTTTATATTTCATGTCAAACTTAGACAAATCGTTGTCCGCACATCGCATAGCGACTAATTTAATCACCCATATTTCCAAAACCTAAGTTTTTAAGGTAACTTGGGTGGTATAATACTAAATTTCAGGACCTATTCTATCACCCTATGTGTACGTCATGTATCCACAATTCCGTATTTATTTTTATATTTCATGTCAAACTTAGACAAATCGTTGTCCGCACATCTCAATGCGACTACTTTAATCAGCCATATTTCCAAAACCTAAGTTTTTAAGGTAACTTGGGTGGTATAATACTAAATTTCGGGGCCTATTCTATCATCCTATGTGTACGTCATGTTGGCACACTTCCGTATTTATTTTATTTTTCATGTCATACTTTGACAAATCGCTGTCCGCACATCTCAATATGGCTGATTAAAGTAGTCGCATTGAGATGTGCGGACAGCGATTTGTCAAAGTATGACATGAAAAATAAAATAAATACGGAAGTGTGCCAACATGACGTACACATAGGATGATAGAATAGGTCCTGAAATTTAGTATTATACCACCCAAGTTACCGTAAAAACTTAGGTTTTGGAAATATGGCTGATTAAAGTAGTCGCATTAAGATGTGCGGACAGCGATTTGTCAAAGTATGACATGAAAAATAAAATAAATACGGAAGTGTGCCAACATGACGTACAAATAGGATGATAGAATTGGTCCTGAAATTTAGTATTATACCACCCAAGTTACCGTAAAAACTTAGGTTTTGGAAATATGGCCGATTAAAGTAGTCGCATTGAGATGTGCGGTCAGCGATTTGTCAAATTATGGCATGAAGAATAATAAAAAATACGGAAGTGTGCCAACATGACGTACACATGGGATGATAGAATAGGTCCTGAAATTTAGTATTATACCACCCAAGTTACCTTAAAAACTTAGGTTTTGGAAATATGGGTGATTAAATTAGTCGCCATGCGATGTGCGGACAACGATTTGTCTAAGTTTAACATGAAATATAAAAAAAATACTGAATTGTGGATACATGACGTACACGTAGGATGAAAGAATAGGACCAGAACTTTAGTACTATACCACCCAAGTTACCTTAAAAACTTAGGTTTTGGAAATATGGGTGATTAAATTAGTCGCTATGCGATGTGCGGACAACGATTTGTCTAAGTATGACATGAAATATAATAATAAATACGGAGGTCAGCCAACATTACGTACACGTAGGGTGATAGAATAGGACCAGAACTTCTGTATTATACCACCCAAGTTACCGTAAAAACTTAGGTTTTGGAAATATGGGTGATTAAATAAGTCGCTATGCGATGTGCGGAAAACGATTTGTCTAGGTTTGACATGAAATATAAAAATAAATACGGAATTGTGGATACATGACGTACACATAGGGTGATAGAATAGGACCAGAACTTCTGTATTATACCACTCAAGTTACCGTAAAAACTTAGGTTTTGGAAATATGGGTGATTAAATTAGTCGCATTGAGATGTGCGGACAGAGATTTGTCGAAGTTTGACACGAAATACAAAAAAAATACGGAGGTGTGCCAACATGACGTACACATAGGATGATAGAATAGGTCCAGAACTTTAGTACTATACCACCCAAGTTACCGTAAAAAATTAGGTTTTGGAAATATGGCTGATTAAAGTAGTCGCATTGAGATGTGCGGACAGCGATTTGTCAAAGTATGACATGAAAAATAAAATAAATACGGAAGTGTGCCAACATGACGTACACATAGGATGATAGAATAGGTCCTGAAATTTAGTATTATACCACCCAAGTTACCGTAAAAACTTAGGTTTTGGAAATATGGGTGATTAAATTAGTCGCTATTCGATGTGCGGACAACGATTTGTCTAAGTTTGACATGAAATATAAAAATAAATACAGAATTGTGGATACATGACGTACACATAGGGTGATAGAATATGACCAGAACTTCAGTATTATACCACCCAAGTTACCGTAAAAACTTAGGTTTTGGAAATATGGGTGATTAAATAAGTCGCTATGCGATGTGCGGACAACGATTTGTCTAAGTTTGACATGAAATATAAAAATAAATACGGAATTGTGGATACATGACGTACACATAGGGTGATAAAATAGGACCAGAACTTCTGTATTATACCACCCAAGTTACCGTAAAAACTTAGGTTTTGGAAATATGGGTGATTAAATTAGTCGCTATGCGATGTGCGGACAACGATTTGTCTAAGTATGACATGAAATATAATAATAAATACGGAGGTGTGCCAACATTACGTACACGTAGGGTGATAGAATAGGACCAGATCTTCTGTATTATACCACCCAAGTTACCGTAAAAACTTAGGTTTTGGAAATATGGCTGATTAAAGTAGTCGCATTGAGATGTGCGGAGAGAGATTTGTCGAAGTTTGACACGAAATATAAAAAAAATACGGAGGTGTGCCAACATGACGTACACATAGGATGATAGAATAGGTCCAGAACTTTAGTACTATACCACCCAAGTTACCTTAAAAACTTAGGTTTTGGAAATACGGGTGATTAAAATAGTCGCTTTGGATGTGTGGACAGCGATCCACCTAAGTTTGACATAAAATATAAAATAAATACGGCAGTGTGGCAGCATGACGTACGCGTAGGATGAAACAATAGTACCAGAACTTTAGTACTATACCACCCAAGTTACTTTAAAAACTTAGGTTTTGGAAATATGGGTGATTAAATTAGTCGCTATGCGATGTGCGGACAACGATTTGTCTAAGTATGACATGAAATATAATAATAAATACGGAGGTGTGCCAACATTACGTACACGTAGGGTGATAGAATAGGACCAGAACTTCTGAATTATACCACCCAAGTTACCGTAAAAACTTAGGTTTTGGAAATATGGCTGATTAAAGTAGTCGCATTGAGATGTGCGGACAGAGATTTGTCGACGTTTGACACGAAATATAAAAAAATACGGAGGTGTGCCAACATGACGTACACATAGGATGATAGAATAGGTCCAGAACTTTAGTACTATACCACCCAAGTTACCTTAAAAACTTAGGTTTTGGAAATACGGGTGATTAAAATAGTCGCTTTGGATGTGTGGACAGTGATCCACCGAAGTTTGACATAAAATATAAAATAAATACGGCAGTGTGTCAGCATGACGTACACGTAGGGTGATAAAATAGGACCAGAACTTCTGTATTATACCATCCAAGTTACCGTAAAAACTTAGGTTTTGGAAATATGGCTGATTAAAGTAGTCGCATTGAGATGTGCGGACAGCGATTTGTCAAAGTATGACATGAAAAATAAAATAAATACGGAAGTGTGCCAACATGACGTACACATCGGATGATAGAATAGGTCCTGAAATTTAGTATTATACCACCCAAGTTACCTTAAAAACTTAGGTTTTGGAAATATGGTTGATTGAATTAGTCGCTATGCGATGTGCGGACAGCGATTTGTCAAAGTATGACATGAAAAATAAAATAAATACCGAGGTGTGCCAACATTACGTACACGTAGAGTGATAGAATAGGTCCAGAACTTTAGTACTATACCACCCAAGTTACCTTAAAAACTTAGGTTTTGGAAATATGGGTGATTAAATTAGTCGCTATGCGATGTGCGGACAACGATTTGTCTAAGTATGACATGAAATATAATAATAAATACGGAGGTGTGCCAACATGACGTACACATAGGATGATAGAATAGGTCCAGAACTTTAGTACTATACCACCCAAGGTACCGTAAAAACTTAGGTTTTGGAAATATGGGTGATTAAATTAGTCGCTATGCGATGTGCGGACAACGATTTGTCTAAGTTTGACATGAAATATAAAAATAAATACGGAATTGTGGATACATGACGTACACATAGGGTGATAGAATAGGACCAGAACATCTGTATTATACCACCCAAGTTACCGTAAAAACTTAGGTTTTGGAAATATGGCTGATTAAAGTAGTCGCATTGAGATGTGCGGACAGCGATTTGTCAAAGTATGACATGAAAAATAAAATAAATACGGAAGTGTGCCAACATGACGTACACATAGGATGATAGAATAGGTCCTGAAATTTAGTATTATACCACCCAAGTTACCTTAAAAACTTAGGTTTTGGAAATATGGGTGATTAAATTAGTCGCTATGCGATGTGCGGACAACGATTTGTCTAAGTTTGACATGAAATATAAAAATAAATACGGAATTGTGGATACATGACGTACACATAGGGTGATAGAATAGGACCAGAACTTCTGTATTATACCACCCAAGTTACCGTAAAAACTTAGGTTTTGGAAATATGGCTGATTAAAGTAGTCGCATTGAGATGTGCGGACAGCGATTTGTCAAAGTATGACATGAAAAATAAAATAAATACGGAAGTGGGCCAACATGACGTACACATAGGATGATAGAATAGGTCCTGAAATTTAGTATTATACCACCCAAGTTACCTTAAAAACTTAGGTTTTGGAAATATGGTTGATTAAATTAGTCGCTATGCGATGTGCGGACAACGATTTGTCTAAGTTTGACATGAAATATAAAAATAAATACGGAATTGTGGATACATGACGTACACGTAGGGTGATAGAATAGGACCAGAACTTCTGTATTATACCACCCAAGTTACCGTAAAAACTTAGGTTTTGGAAATATGGCTGATTAAAGTAGTCGCATTGAGATGTGCGGACAGCGATTTGTCAAAGTATGACATGAAAAATAAAATAAATACGGAGGTGTGCCAACATGACGTACACATAGGATGATAGAATAGGTCCAGAACTTTAGTACTATACCAACCAAGTTACCGTAAAAACTTAGGTTTTGGAAATATGGCTGATTAAAGTAGTCGCATTGAGATGTGCGGACAGCGATTTGTCAAAGTATGACATGAAAAATAAAATAAATACGGAAGTGTGCCAACATGACGTACACATAAGATGATAGAATAGGACCAGAACTTCTGTATTATACCACCCAAGTTACCGTAAAAACTTAGGTTTTGGAAATATGGCTGATTAAAGTAGTCACATTGAGATGTGCGGACAGCGATTTGTAAAGTATGACATGAAAAATAAAATAAATACGGAGGTGTGCCAACATGACGTACACATAGGATGATAGAATAGGTCCAGAACTTTAGTACTATACCACCCAAGTTACCGTAAAAACTTAGGTTTTGGAAATATGGCTGATTAAAGTAGTCGCATTGAGATGTGCGGACAACGATTTGTCTAAGTTTGACTTGAAATATAAAAATTAATACGGAATTTTGGATACATAACGTACACATAGGGTGATAGAATAGGTCCAGAACGTCTGTATTATACCACCCAAGTTACCGTAAAAACTTAGGTTTTGGAAATATGGGTGATTAAATTAGTCGCTATGCGATGTGCGGACAACGATTTGTCTAAGTTTGACATGAAATATAAAAATAAATACGGAATTGTGGATACATGACGTACACATAGGGTGATAGAATAGGACCAGAACTTCTGTATTATACCACCCAAGTTACCGTAAAAACTTAGGTTTTGGAAATATGGCTGATTAAAGTAGTCGCATTGAGATGTGCGGACAGCGATTTGTCAAAGTATGACATGAAAAATAAAATAAATACGGAAGTGTGCCAACATGACGTACACATAGGATGATAGAATAGGTCCTGAAATTTAGTATTATACCACCCAAGTTACCTTAAAAACTTAGGTTTTGGAAATATGGGTGATTAAATTAGTCGCTATGCGATGTGCGGACAACGATTTGTCTAAGTTTGACATGAAATATAAAAATAAATACGGAATTGTGGATACATGACGTACACGTAGGGTGATAGAATAGGACCAGAACTTCTGTATTATACCACCCAAGTTACCGTAAAAACTTAGGTTTTGGAAATATGGCTGATTAAAGTAGTCGCATTGAGATGTGCGGACAGCGATTTGTCTAAGTATGACATGAAAAATAAAATAAATACGGAGGTGTGCCAACATGACGTACACATAGGATGATAGAATAGGTCCAGAACTTTAGTACTATACCACCCAAGTTACCGTAAAAACTTAGGTTTTGGAAATATGGCTGATTAAAGTAGTCGCATTGAGATGTGCGGACAGCGATTTGTCTAAGTTTGACATGAAATATAAAAATAAATACGGAATTGTCGATACATGACGTACACATAGGGTGATAGAATAGGACCAGAACTTCTGTATTATACCACCCAAGTTACCGTAAAAACTTGGGTTTTGGAAATATGGCTGATTAAAGTAGTCGCATTGAGATGTGCGGACAACGATTTGTCTAAGTATGACATGAAATATAATAATAAATACGGAGGTGTGCCAACATTACGTACACGTAGGGTGATAGAATAGGACCAGACCTTCTGTATTATACCACCCAAGTTACCGTAAAAACTTAGGTTTTGCAAATATGGCTGATTAAAGTAGTCGCATTGAGATGTGCGGGGGTGGTATAATACAGAAGTTCTGGTCTTATTCTATCACCCTATGTGTACGTCATGTATCCACAATTCCGTATTTATTTTTATATTTCATGTAAACTTAGACAAATCGTTGTCCATACATCACATAGCGACTAATTTAATCACCCATATTTCCAAAACCTAAGTTTTTAAGGTAACTTGGGTGGAATTGTGGATACATGACGTACACATAAGGTGATAGAATAGGACCAGAACTTCTGTATTATACCACCCAAGTTACCTTGAAAACTTAGGTTTTGGAAATACGGGTGATTAAAATAGTCGCTTTGGATGTGTGGACAGCGATCCACCTAAGTTTGACATAAAATATAAAATAAATACGGCAGTGTGTCAGCATGACGTACACGTAGGGTGATGAAATAGGACCAGAACTTCTGTATTATACAACCCAAGTTACCGTAAAAACTTAGGTTTTGGAAATATGGCTGATTAAAGTAGTCGCATTGAGATGTGCGGACAGCGATTTGTCAAAGTATGACATGAAAAATAAAATAAATACGGAAGTGTGCCAACATGACGTACACATAGGATGATAGAATAGGTCCTGAAATTTAGTATTATACCACCCAAGTTACCTTAAAAACTTAGGTTTTGGAAATATGGGTGATTAAATTAGTCGCTATGCGATGTGCGGACAACGATTTGTCTAAGTTTGACATGAAATATAAAAATAAATACGGAATTGTGGATACATGACGTACACATAGGGTGATAGAATAGGACCAGAACTTCTGTATTATACCACCCAAGTTACCGTAAAAACTTAGGTTTTGGAAATATGGCTGATTAAAGTAGTCGCATTGAGATGTGCGGACAGCGATTTGTCAAAGTATGACATGAAAAATAAAATAAATACGGAAGTGGGCCAACATGACGTACACATAGGATGATAGAATAGGTCCTGAAATTTAGTATTATACCACCCAAGTTACCTTAAAAACTTAGGTTTTGGAAATATGGTTGATTAAATTAGTCGCTATGCGATGTGCGGACAACGATTTGTCTAAGTTTGACATGAAATATAAAAATAAATACGGAATTGTGGATACATGACGTACACGTAGGGTGATAGAATAGGACCAGAACTTCTGTATTATACCACCCAAGTTACCGTAAAAACTTAGGTTTTGGAAATATGGCTGATTAAAGTAGTCGCATTGAGATGTGCGGACAGCGATTTGTCAAAGTATGACATGAAAAATAAAATAAATACGGAGGTGTGCCAACATGACGTACACATAGGATGATAGAATAGGTCCAGAACTTTAGTACTATACCAACCAAGTTACCGTAAAAACTTAGGTTTTGGAAATATGGCTGATTAAAGTAGTCGCATTGAGATGTGCGGACAGCGATTTGTCAAAGTATGACATGAAAAATAAAATAAATACGGAAGTGTGCCAACATGACGTACACATAGGATGATAGAATAGGACCAGAACTTCTGTATTATACCACCCAAGTTACCGTAAAAACTTAGGTTTTGGAAATATGGCTGATTAAAGTAGTCGCATTGAGATGTGCGGACAGCGATTTGTAAAGTATGACATGAAAAATAAAATAAATACGGAGGTGTGCCAACATGACGTACACATAGGATGATAGAATAGGTCCAGAACTTTAGTACTATACCACCCAAGTTACCGTAAAAACTTAGGTTTTGGAAATATGGCTGATTAAAGTAGTCGCATTGAGATGTGCGGACAACGATTTGTCTAAGTTTGACATGAAATATAAAAATTAATACGGAATTTTGGATACATGACGTACACATAGGGTGATAGAATAGGTCCAGAACGTCTGTATTATACCACCCAAGTTACCGTAAAAACTTAGGTTTTGGAAATATGGGTGATTAAATTAGTCGCTATGCAATGTGCGGACAACGATTTGTCTAAGTTTGACATGAAATATAAAAATAAATACGGAATTGTGGATACATGACGTACACATAGGGTGATAGAATAGGACCAGAACTTCTGTATTATACCACCCAAGTTACCGTAAAAACTTAGGTTTTTGGAAATATGGCTGATTAAAGTAGTCGCATTGAGATGTGCGGACAGCGATTTGTCAAAGTATGACATGAAAAATAAAATAAATACGGAAGTGTGCCAACATGACGTACACATAGGATGATAGAATAGGTCCTGAAATTTAGTATTATACCACCCAAGTTACCTTAAAAACTTAGGTTTTGGAAATATGGGTGATTAAATTAGTCGCTATGCGATGTGCGGACAACGATTTGTCTAAGTTTGACATGAAATATAAAAATAAATACGGAATTGTGGATACATTACGTACACTTAGGGTGATAGAATAGGACCAGAACTTCTGTATTATACCACCCAAGTTACCGTAAAAACTTAGGTTTTGGAAATATGGCTGATTAAAGTAGTCGCATTGAGATGTGCGGACAGCGATTTGTCTAAGTATGACATGAAAAATAAAATAAATACGGAGGTGTGCCAACATGACGTACACATAGGATGATAGAATAGGTCCAGAACTTTAGTACTATACCACCCAAGTTACCGTAAAAACTTAGGTTTTGGAAATATGGCTGATTAAAGTAGTCGCATTGAGATGTGCGGACAGCGATTTGTCTAAGTTTGACATGAAATATAAAAATAAATACGGAATTGTCGATACATGACGTACACATAGGGTGATAGAATAGGACCAGAACTTCTGTATTATACCACCCAAGTTACCGTAAAAACTTGGGTTTTGGAATTATGGCTGATTAAAGTAGTCGCATTGAGATGTGCGGACAACGATTTGTCTAAGTATGACATGAAATATAATAATAAATACGGAGGTGTGCCAACATTACGTACACGTAGGGTGATAGAATAGGACCAGACCTTCTGTATTATACCACCCAAGTTACCGTAAAAACTTAGGTTTTGCAAATATGGCTGATTAAAGTAGTCGCATTGAGATGTGCGGGGGTGGTATAATACAGAAGTTCTGGTCTTATTCTATCACCCTATGTGTACGTCATGTATCCACAATTCCGTATTTATTTTTATATTTCATGTAAACTTAGACAAATCGTTGTCCATACATCACATAGCGACTAATTTAATCACCCATATTTCCAAAACCTAAGTTTTTAAGGTAACTTGGGTGGAATTGTGGATACATGACGTACACATAGGGTGATAGAATAGGACCAGAACTTCTGTATTATACCACCCAAGTTACCTTGAAAACTTAGGTTTTGGAAATACGGGTGATTAAAATAGTCGCTTTGGATGTGTGGACAGCGATCCACCTAAGTTTGACATAAAATATAAAATAAATACGGCAGTGTGTCAGCATGACGTACACGTAGGGTGATGAAATAGGACCAGAACTTCTGTATTATACAACCCAAGTTACCGTAAAAACTTAGGTTTTGGAAATATGGCTGATTAAAGTAGTCGCATTGAGATGTGCGGACAGCGATTTGTCAAAGTATGACATGAAAAATAAAATAAATACGGAAGTGTGCCAACATGACGTACACATAGGATGATAGAATAGGTCCTGAAATTTAGTATTATACCACCCAAGTTACCTTAAAAACTTAGGTTTTGGAAATATGGGTGATTAAATTAGTCGCTATGCGATGTGCGGACAACGATTTGTCTAAGTTTGACATGAAATATAAAAATAAATACGGAATTGTGGATACATGACGTACACATAGGGTGATAGAATAGGACCAGAACTTCTGTATTATACCACCCAAGTTACCGTAAAAACTTAGGTTTTGGAAATATGGCTGATTAAAGTAGTCGCATTGAGATGTGCGGACAGCGATTTGTCAAAGTATGACATGAAAAATAAAATAAATACGGAAGTGTGCCAACATGACGTACACATAGGATGATAGAATAGGTCCTGAAATTTAGTATTATACCACCCAAGTTACCTTAAAAACTTAGGTTTTGGAAATATGGGTGATTAAATTAGTCGCTATGCGATGTGCGGACAACGATTTGTCTAAGTTTGACATGAAATATAAAAATAAATACGGAATTGTGGATACATGACGTACACATAGGGTGATAGAATAGGACCAGAACTTCTGTATTATACCACCCAAGTTACCAGAACTTCTGTATTATACCACCCAAGTTACCGTAAAAACTTGGGTTTTGGAAATATGGCTGATTAAAGTAGTCGCATTGAGATGTGCGGACAACGATTTGTCTAAGTATGACATGAAATATAATAATAAATACGGAGGTGTGCCAACATTACGTACACGTAGGGTGATAGAATAGGACCAGAACTTCTGTATTATACCACCCGAGTTACCGTAAAAACTTAGGTTTTGGAAATATGGCTGATTAAAGTAGTCGCATTGAGATGTGCGGACAGCGATTTGTCTAAGTTTGACATGAAATATAAAAATAAATACGGAATTGTGGATACATGACGTACACATAGGGTGATAGAATAGGACCAGAACTTCTGTATTATACCACCCAAGTTACCGTAAATACTTGGGTTTTGGAAATATGGCTGATTAAAGTAGTCGCATTGAGATGTGCGGACAACGATTTGTCTAAGTATGACATGAAAAATAAAATAAATACGGAGGTGTGCCAACATGACGTACACATAGGATGATAGAATAGGTCCAGAACTTTAGTACTATACCACCCAAGTTACCGTAAAAACTTAGGTTTTGGAAATATGGCTGATTAAAGTAGTCGCATTGAGATGTGCGGACAGCGATTTGTCTAAGTTTGACATGAAATATAAAAATAAATACGGAATTGTCGATACATGACGTACACATAGGGTGATAGAATAGGACCAGAACTTCTGTATTATACCACCCAAGTTACCGTAAAAACTTGGGTTTTGGAAATATGGCTGATTAAAGTAGTCGCATTGAGATGTGCGGACAACGATTTGTCTAAGTATGACATGAAATATAATAATAAATACGGAGGTGTGCCAACATTACGTACACGTAGGGTGATAGAATAGGACCAGACCTTCTGTATTATACCACCCAAGTTACCGTAAAAACTTAGGTTTTGCAAATATGGCTGATTAAAGTAGTCGCATTGAGATGTGCGGGGGTGGTATAATACAGAAGTTCTGGTCTTATTCTATCACCCTATGTGTACGTCATGTATCCACAATTCCGTATTTATTTTTATATTTCATGTAAACTTAGACAAATCGTTGTCCATACATCACATAGCGACTAATTTAATCACCCATATTTCCAAAACCTAAGTTTTTAAGGTAACTTGGGTGGAATTGTGGATACATGACGTACACATAGGGTGATAGAATAGGACCAGAACTTCTGTATTATACCACCCAAGTTACCTTGAAAACTTAGGTTTTGGAAATACGGGTGATTAAAATAGTCGCTTTGGATGTGTGGACAGCGATCCACCTAAGTTTGACATAAAATATAAAATAAATACGGCAGTGTGTCAGCATGACGTACACGTAGGGTGATGAAATAGGACCAGAACTTCTGTATTATACAACCCAAGTTACCGTAAAAACTTAGGTTTTGGAAATATGGCTGATTAAAGTAGTCGCATTGAGATGTGCGGACAGCGATTTGTCAAAGTATGACATGAAAAATAAAATAAATACGGAAGTGTGCCAACATGACGTACACATAGGATGATAGAATAGGTCCTGAAATTTAGTATTATACCACCCAAGTTACCTTAAAAACTTAGGTTTTGGAAATATGGGTGATTAAATTAGTCGCTATGCGATGTGCGGACAACGATTTGTCTAAGTTTGACATGAAATATAAAAAAAAAATACGGAATTGTGGATACATGACGTACACATAGGGTGATAGAATAGGACCAGAACTTCTGTATTATACCACCCAAGTTACCGTAAAAACTTAGGTTTTGGAAATATGGCTGATTAAAGTAGTCGCATTGAGATGTGCGGACAGCGATTTGTCAAAGTATGACATGAAAAATAAAATAAATACGGAAGTGTGCCAACATGACGTACACATAGGATGATAGAATAGGTCCTGAAATTTAGTATTATACCACCCAAGTTACCTTAAAAACTTAGGTTTTGGAAATATGGGTGATTAAATTAGTCGCTATGCGATGTGCGGACAACGATTTGTCTAAGTTTGACATGAAATATAA
Source organism: Flexamia atlantica (assembly GCA_035578135.1). Lineage (NCBI taxonomy): Eukaryota > Metazoa > Arthropoda > Insecta > Hemiptera > Cicadellidae > Flexamia > Flexamia atlantica. The sequence continues at coordinate 356,092 of JAQJVK010000102.1, forward strand.
AAATAAATACGGAATTGTGGATACATGACGTACACATAGGGTGATAGAATAGGACCAGAACTTCTGTATTATACCACCCAAGTTACCAGAACTTCTGTATTATACCACCCAAGTTACCGTAAAAACTTGGGTTTTGGAAATATGGCTGATTAAAGTAGTCGCATTGAGATGTGCGGACAGCGATTTGTCTAAGTATGACATGAAAAATAAAATAAATACGGAGGTGTGCCAACATGACGTACACATAGGATGATAGAATAGGTCCAGAACTTTAGTACTATACCACCCAAGTTACCGTAAAAACTTAGGTTTTGGAAATATGGCTGATTAAAGTAGTCGCATTGAGATGTGCGGACAGCGATTTGTCTAAGTTTGACATGAAATATAAAAATAAATACGGAATTGTCGATACATGACGTACACATAGGGTGATAGAATAGGACCAGAACTTCTGTATTATACCACCCAAGTTACCGTAAAAACTTGGGTTTTGGAATTATGGCTGATTAAAGTAGTCGCATTGAGATGTGCGGACAACGATTTGTCTAAGTATGACATGAAATATAATAATAAATACGGAGGTGTGCCAACATTACGTACACGTAGGGTGATAGAATAGGACCAGACCTTCTGTATTATACCACCCAAGTTACCGTAAAAACTTAGGTTTTGCAAATATGGCTGATTAAAGTAGTCGCATTGAGATGTGCGGGGGTGGTATAATACAGAAGTTCTGGTCTTATTCTATCACCCTATGTGTACGTCATGTATCCACAATTCCGTATTTATTTTTATATTTCATGTAAACTTAGACAAATCGTTGTCCATACATCACATAGCGACTAATTTAATCACCCATATTTCCAAAACCTAAGTTTTTAAGGTAACTTGGGTGGAATTGTGGATACATGACGTACACATAGGGTGATAGAATAGGACCAGAACTTCTGTATTATACCACCCAAGTTACCTTGAAAACTTAGGTTTTGGAAATACGGGTGATTAAAATAGTCGCTTTGGATGTGTGGACAGCGATCCACCTAAGTTTGACATAAAATATAAAATAAATACGGCAGTGTGTCAGCATGACGTACACGTAGGGTGATGAAATAGGACCAGAACTTCTGTATTATACAACCCAAGTTACCGTAAAAACTTAGGTTTTGGAAATATGGCTGATTAAAGTAGTCGCATTGAGATGTGCGGACAGCGATTTGTCAAAGTATGACATGAAAAATAAAATAAATACGGAAGTGTGCCAACATGACGTACACATAGGATGATAGAATATGTCCTGAAATTTAGTATTATACCACCCAAGTTACCTTAAAAACTTAGGTTTTGGAAATATGGGTGATTAAATTAGTCGCATTGAGATGTGCGGGGGTGGTATAATACAGAAGTTCTGGTCTTATTCTATCACCCTATGTGTACGTCATGTATCCACAATTCCGTATTTATTTTTATATTTCATGTAAACTTAGACAAATCGTTGTCCATACATCACATAGCGACTAATTTAATCACCCATATTTCCAAAACCTAAGTTTTTAAGGTAACTTGGGTGGAATTGTGGATACATGACGTACACATAGGGTGATAGAATAGGACCAGAACTTCTGTATTATACCACCCAAGTTACCTTGAAAACTTAGGTTTTGGAAATACGGGTGATTAAAATAGTCGCTTTGGATGTGTGGACAGCGATCCACCTAAGTTTGACATAAAATATAAAATAAATACGGCAGTGTGTCAGCATGACGTACACGTAGGGTGATGAAATAGGACCAGAACTTCTGTATTATACAACCCAAGTTACCGTAAAAACTTAGGTTTTGGAAATATGGCTGATTAAAGTAGTCGCATTGAGATGTGCGGACAGCGATTTGTCAAAGTATGACATGAAAAATAAAATAAATACGGAAGTGTGCCAACATGACGTACACATAGGATGATAGAATAGGTCCTGAAATTTAGTATTATACCACCCAAGTTACCTTAAAAACTTAGGTTTTGGAAATATGGGTGATTAAATTAGTCGCTATGCGATGTGCGGACAACGATTTGTCTAAGTTTGACATGAAATATAAAAAAAATACGGAATTGTGGATACATGACGTACACATAGGGTGATAGAATAGGACCAGAACTTCTGTATTATACCACCCAAGTTACCGTAAAAACTTAGGTTTTGGAAATATGGCTGATTAAAGTAGTCGCATTGAGATGTGCGGACAGCGATTTGTCAAAGTATGACATGAAAAATAAAATAAATACGGAAGTGTGCCAACATGACGTACACATAGGATGATAGAATAGGTCCTGAAATTTAGTATTATACCACCCAAGTTACCTTAAAAACTTAGGTTTTGGAAATATGGGTGATTAAATTAGTCGCTATGCGATGTGCGGACAACGATTTGTCTAAGTTTGACATGAAATATAAAAAAAAATACGGAATTGTGGATACATGACGTACACATAGGGTGATAGAATAGGACCAGAACTTCTGTATTATACCACCCAAGTTACCGTAAAAACTTAGGTTTTGGAAATATGGCTGATTAAAGTAGTCGCATTGAGATGTGCGGACAGCGATTTGTCAAAGTATGACATGAAAAATAAAATAAATACGGAAGTGTGCCAACATGACGTACACATAGGATGATAGAATAGGTCCTGAAATTTAGTATTATACCACCCAAGTTACCTTAAAAACTTAGGTTTTGGAAATATGGGTGATTAAATTAGTCGCTATGCGATGTGCGGACAACGATTTGTCTAAGTTTGACATGAAATATAAAAATAAATACGGAATTGTGGATACATGACGTACACATAGGGTGATAGAATAGGACCAGAACTTCTGTATTATACCACCCAAGTTACCAGAACTTCTGTATTATACCACCCAAGTTACCGTAAAAACTTGGGTTTTGGAAATATGGCTGATTAAAGTAGTCGCATTGAGATGTGCGGACAGCGATTTGTCTAGGTATGACATGAAAAATAAAATAAATACGGAGGTGTGCCAACATGACGTACACATAGGATGATAGAATAGGTCCAGAACATTAGTACTATACCACCCAAGTTACCGTAAAAACTTAGGTTTTGGAAATATGGCTGATTAAAGTAGTCGCATTGAGATGTGCGGACAGCGATTTGTCTAAGTTTGACATGAAATATAAAAATAAATACGGAATTGTCGATACATGACGTACACATAGGGTGATAGAATAGGACCAGAACTTCTGTATTATACCACCCGAGTTACCGTAAAAACTTGGGTTTTGGAATTATGGCTGATTAAAGTAGTCGCATTGAGATGTGCGGACAACGATTTGTCTAAGTATGACATGAAATATAATAATAAATACGGAGGTGTGCCAACATTACGTACACGTAGGGTGATAGAATAGGACCAGACCTTCTGTATTATACCACCCAAGTTACCGTAAAAACTTAGGTTTTGCAAATATGGCTGATTAAAGTAGTCGCATTGAGATGTGCGGGGGGTGGTATAATACAGAAGTTCTGGTCTTATTCTATCACCCTATGTGTACGTCATGTATCCACAATTCCGTATTTATTTTTATATTTCATGTAAACTTAGACAAATCGTTGTCCATACATCACATAGCGACTAATTTAATCACCCATATTTCCAAAACCTAAGTTTTTAAGGTAACTTGGGTGGAAATGTGGATACATGACGTACACATAGGGTGATAGAATAGGACCAGAACTTCTGTATTATACCACCCAAGTTACCTTGAAAACTTAGGTTTTGGAAATACGGGTGATTAAAATAGTCGCTTTGGATGTGTGGACAGCGATCCACCTAAGTTTGACATAAAATATAAAATAAATACGGCAGTGTGTCAGCATGACGTACACGTAGGGTGATGAAATAGGACCAGAACTTCTGTATTATACAACCCAAGTTACCGTAAAAACTTAGGTTTTGGAAATATGGCTGATTAAAGTAGTCGCATTGAGATGTGCGGACAGCGATTTGTCAAAGTATGACATGAAAAATAAAATAAATACGGAAGTGTGCCAACATGACGTACACATAGGATGATAGAATAGGTCCTGAAATTTAGTATTATACCACCCAAGTTACCTTAAAAACTTAGGTTTTGGAAATATGGGTGATTAAATTAGTCGCTATGCGATGTGCGGACAACGATTTGTCTAAGTTTGACATGAAATATAAAAATAAATACGGAATTGTGGATACATGACGTACACATAGGGTGATAGAATAGGACCAGAACTTCTGTATTATACCACCCAAGTTACCGTAAAAACTTAGGTTTTGGAAATATGGCTGATTAAAGTAGTCGCATTGAGATGTGCGGACAGCGATTTGTCAAAGTATGACATGAAAAATAAAATAAATACGGAAGTGTGCCAACATGACGTACACATAGGATGATAGAATAGGTCCTGAAATTTAGTATTATACCACCCAAGTTACCTTAAAAACTTAGGTTTTGGAAATATGGGTGATTAAATTAGTCGCTATGCGATGTGCGGACAACGATTTGTCTAAGTTTGACATGAAATATAAAAAAAAATACGGAATTGTGGATACATGACGTACACATAGGGTGATAGAATAGGACCAGAACTTCTGTATTATACCACCCAAGTTACCGTAAAAACTTAGGTTTTGGAAATATGGCTGATTAAAGTAGTCGCATTGAGATGTGCGGACAGCGATTTGTCAAAGTATGACATGAAAAATAAAATAAATACGGAAGTGTGCCAACATGACGTACACATAGGATGATAGAATAGGTCCTGAAATTTAGTATTATACCACCCAAGTTACCTTAAAAACTTAGGTTTTGGAAATATGGGTGATTAAATTAGTCGCTATGCGATGTGCGGACAACGATTTGTCTAAGTTTGACATGAAATATAAAAATAAATACGGAATTGTGGATACATGACGTACACATAGGGTGATAGAATAGGACCAGAACTTCTGTATTATACCACCCAAGTTACCAGAACTTCTGTATTATACCACCCAAGTTACCGTAAAAACTTGGGTTTTGGAAATATGGCTGATTAAAGTAGTCGCATTGAGATGTGCGGACAGCGATTTGTCTAAGTATGACATGAAAAATAAAATAAATACGGAGGTGTGCCAACATGACGTACACATAGGATGATAGAATAGGTCCAGAACTTTAGTACTATACCACCCAAGTTACCGTAAAAACTTAGGTTTTGGAAATATGGCTGATTAAAGTAGTCGCATTGAGATGTGCGGACAGCGATTTGTCTAAGTTTGACATGAAATATAAAAATAAATACGGAATTGTCGATACATGACGTACACATAGGGTGATAGAATAGGACCAGAACTTCTGTATTATACCACCCAAGTTACCGTAAAAACTTGGGTTTTGGAATTATGGCTGATTAAAGTAGTCGCATTGAGATGTGCGGACAACGATTTGTCTAAGTATGACATGAAATATAATAATAAATACGGAGGTGTGCCAACATTACGTACACGTAGGGTGATAGAATAGGACCAGACCTTCTGTATTATACCACCCAAGTTACCGTAAAAACTTAGGTTTTGCAAATATGGCTGATTAAAGTAGTCTCATTGAGATGTGCGGGGGTGGTATAATACAGAAGTTCTGGTCTTATTCTATCACCCTATGTGTACGTCATGTATCCACAATTCCGTATTTATTTTTATATTTCATGTAAACTTAGACAAATCGTTGTCCATACATCACATAGCGACTAATTTAATCACCCATATTTCCAAAACCTAAGTTTTTAAGGTAACTTGGGTGGAATTGTGGATACATGACGTACACATAGGGTGATAGAATAGGACCAGAACTTCTGTATTATACCACCCAAGTTACCTTGAAAACTTAGGTTTTGGAAATACGGGTGATTAAAATAGTCGCTTTGGATGTGTGGACAGCGATCCACCTAAGTTTGACATAAAATATAAAATAAATACGGCAGTGTGTCAGCATGACGTCCACGTAGGGTGATGAAATAGGACCAGAACTTCTGTATTATACAACCCAAGTTACCGTAAAAACTTAGGTTTTGGAAATATGGCTGATTAAAGTAGTCGCATTGAGATGTGCGGACAGCGATTTGTCAAAGTATGACATGAAAAATAAAATAAATACGGAAGTGTGCCAACATGACGTACACATAGGATGATAGAATAGGTCCTGAAATTTAGTATTATACCACCCAAGTTACCTTAAAAACTTAGGTTTTGGAAATATGGGTGATTAAATTAGTCGCTATGCGATGTGCGGACAACGATTTGTCTAAGTTTGACATGAAATATAAAAATAAATACGGAATTGTGGATACATGACGTACACATAGGGTGATAGAATAGGACCAGAACTTCTGTATTATACCACCCAAGTTACCGTAAGAACTTAGGTTTTGGAAATATGGCTGATTAAAGTAGTCGCATTGAGATGTGCGGACAGCGATTTGTCAAAGTATGACATGAAAAATAAAATAAATACGGAAGTGTGCCAACATGACGTACACATAGGATGATAGAATAGGTCCTGAAATTTAGTATTATACCACCCAAGTTACCTTAAAAACTTAGGTTTTGGAAATATGGGTGATTAAATTAGTCGCTATGCGATGTGCGGACAACGATTTGTCTAAGTTTGACATGAAATATAAAAATAAATACGGAATTGTGGATACATGACGTACACATAGGGTGATAGAATAGGACCAGAACTTCTGTATTATACCACCCAAGTTACCAGAACTTCTGTATTATACCACCCAAGTTACCGTAAAAACTTGGGTTTTGGAAATATGGCTGATTAAAGTAGTCGCATTGAGATGTGCGGACAACGATTTGTCTAAGTATGACATGAAATATAATAATAAATACGGAGGTGTGCCAACATTACGTACACGTAGGGTGATAGAATAGGACCAGAACTTCTGTATTATACCACCCGAGTTACCGTAAAAACTTAGGTTTTGGAAATATGGCTGATTAAAGTAGTCGCATTGAGATGTGCGGACAGCGATTTGTCTAAGTTTGACATGAAATATAAAAATAAATACGGAATTGTGGATACATGACGTACACATAGGGTGATAGAATAGGACCAGAACTTCTGTATTATACCACCCAAGTTACCGTAAAAACTTGGGTTTTGGAAATATGGCTGATTAAAGTAGTCGCATTGAGATGTGCGGACAACGATTTGTCTAAGTATGACATGAAAAATAAAATAAATACGGAGGTGTGCCAACATGACGTACACATAGGATGATAGAATAGGTCCAGAACTTTAGTACTATACCACCCAAGTTACCGTAAAAACTTAGGTTTTGGAAATATGGCTGATTAAAGTAGTCGCATTGAGATGTGCGGGGGTGGTATAATACAGAAGTTCTGGTCTTATTCTATCACCCTATGTGTACGTCATGTATCCACAATTCCGTATTTATTTTTATATTTCATGTAAACTTAGACAAATCGTTGTCCATACATCACATAGCGACTAATTTAATCACCCATATTTCCAAAACCTAAGTTTTTAAGGTAACTTGGGTGGAATTGTGGATACATGACGTACACATAGGGTGATAGAATAGGACCAGAACTTCTGTATTATACCACCCAAGTTACCTTGAAAACTTAGGTTTTGGAAATACGGGTGATTAAAATAGTCGCTTTGGATGTGTGGACAGCGATCCACCTAAGTTTGACATAAAATATAAAATAAATACGGCAGTGTGTCAGCATGACGTACACGTAGGGTGATGAAATAGGACCAGAACTTCTGTATTATACAACCCAAGTTACCGTAAAAACTTAGGTTTTGGAAATATGGCTGATTAAAGTAGTCGCATTGAGATGTGCGGACAGCGATTTGTCAAAGTATGACATGAAAAATAAAATAAATACGGAAGTGTGCCAACATGACGTACACATAGGATGATAGAATAGGTCCTGAAATTTAGTATTATACCACCCAAGTTACCTTAAAAACTTAGGTTTTGGAAATATGGGTGATTAAATTAGTCGCTATGCGATGTGCGGACAACGATTTGTCTAAGTTTGACATGAAATATAAAAAAAAATACGGAATTGTGGATACATGACGTACACATAGGGTGATAGAATAGGACCAGAACTTCTGTATTATACCACCCAAGTTACCGTAAAAACTTAGGTTTTGGAAATATGGCTGATTAAAGTAGTCGCATTGAGATGTGCGGACAGCGATTTGTCAAAGTATGACATGAAAAATAAAATAAATACGGAAGTGTGCCAACATGACGTACACATAGGATGATAGAATAGGTCCTGAAATTTAGTATTATACCACCCAAGTTACCTTAAAAACTTAGGTTTTGGAAATATGGGTGATTAAATTAGTCGCTATGCGATGTGCGGACAACGATTTGTCTAAGTTTGACATGAAATATAAAAAAAAATACGGAATTGTGGATACATGACGTACACATAGGGTGATAGAATAGGACCAGAACTTCTGTATTATACCACCCAAGTTACCGTAAAAACTTAGGTTTTGGAAATATGGCTGATTAAAGTAGTCGCATTGAGATGTGCGGACAGCGATTTGTCAAAGTATGACATGAAAAATAAAATAAATACGGAAGTGTGCCAACATGACGTACACATAGGATGATAGAATAGGTCCTGAAATTTAGTATTATACCACCCAAGTTACCTTAAAAACTTAGGTTTTGGAAATATGGGTGATTAAATTAGTCGCTATGCGATGTGCGGACAACGATTTGTCTAAGTTTGACATGAAATATAAAAATAAATACGGAATTGTGGATACATGACGTACACATAGGGTGATAGAATAGGACCAGAACTTCTGTATTATACCACCCAAGTTACCAGAACTTCTGTATTATACCACCCAAGTTACCGTAAAAACTTGGGTTTTGGAAATATGGCTGATTAAAGTAGTCGCATTGAGATGTGCGGACAGCGATTTGTCTAAGTATGACATGAAAAATAAAATAAATACGGAGGTGTGCCAACATGACGTACACATAGGATGATAGAATAGGTCCAGAACTTTAGTACTATACCACCCAAGTTACCGTAAAAACTTAGGTTTTGGAAATATGGCTGATTAAAGTAGTCGCATTGAGATGTGCGGACAGCGATTTGTCTAAGTTTGACATGAAATATAAAAATAAATACGGAATTGTCGATACATGACGTACACATAGGGTGATAGAATAGGACCAGAACTTCTGTATTATACCACCCAAGTTACCGTAAAAACTTGGGTTTTGGAATTATGGCTGATTAAAGTAGTCGCATTGAGATGTGCGGACAACGATTTGTCTAAGTATGACATGAAATATAATAATAAATACGGAGGTGTGCCAACATTACGTACACGTAGGGTGATAGAATAGGACCAGACCTTCTGTATTATACCACCCAAGTTACCGTAAAAACTTAGGTTTTGCAAATATGGCTGATTAAAGTAGTCTCATTGAGATGTGCGGGGGTGGTATAATACAGAAGTTCTGGTCTTATTCTATCACCCTATGTGTACGTCATGTATCCACAATTCCGTATTTATTTTTATATTTCATGTAAACTTAGACAAATCGTTGTCCATACATCACATAGCGACTAATTTAATCACCCATATTTCCAAAACCTAAGTTTTTAAGGTAACTTGGGTGGAATTGTGGATACATGACGTACACATAGGGTGATAGAATAGGACCAGAACTTCTGTATTATACCACCCAAGTTACCTTGAAAACTTAGGTTTTGGAAATACGGGTGATTAAAATAGTCGCTTTGGATGTGTGGACAGCGATCCACCTAAGTTTGACATAAAATATAAAATAAATACGGCAGTGTGTCAGCATGACGTCCACGTAGGGTGATGAAATAGGACCAGAACTTCTGTATTATACAACCCAAGTTACCGTAAAAACTTAGGTTTTGGAAATATGGCTGATTAAAGTAGTCGCATTGAGATGTGCGGACAGCGATTTGTCAAAGTATGACATGAAAAATAAAATAAATACGGAAGTGTGCCAACATGACGTACACATAGGATGATAGAATAGGTCCTGAAATTTAGTATTATACCACCCAAGTTACCTTAAAAACTTAGGTTTTGGAAATATGGGTGATTAAATTAGTCGCTATGCGATGTGCGGACAACGATTTGTCTAAGTTTGACATGAAATATAAAAATAAATACGGAATTGTGGATACATGACGTACACATAGGGTGATAGAATAGGACCAGAACTTCTGTATTATACCACCCAAGTTACCGTAAAAACTTAGGTTTTGGAAATATGGCTGATTAAAGTAGTCGCATTGAGATGTGCGGACAGCGATTTGTCAAAGTATGACATGAAAAATAAAATAAATACGGAAGTGTGCCAACATGACGTACACATAGGATGATAGAATAGGTCCTGAAATTTAGTATTATACCACCCAAGTTACCTTAAAAACTTAGGTTTTGGAAATATGGGTGATTAAATTAGTCGCTATGCGATGTGCGGACAACGATTTGTCTAAGTTTGACATGAAATATAAAAATAAATACGGAATTGTGGATACATGACGTACACATAGGGTGATAGAATAGGACCAGAACTTCTGTATTATACCACCCAAGTTACCAGAACTTCTGTATTATACCACCCAAGTTACCGTAAAAACTTGGGTTTTGGAAATATGGCTGATTAAAGTAGTCGCATTGAGATGTGCGGACAACGATTTGTCTAAGTATGACATGAAATATAATAATAAATACGGAGGTGTGCCAACATTACGTACACGTAGGGTGATAGAATAGGACCAGAACTTCTGTATTATACCACCCGAGTTACCGTAAAAACTTAGGTTTTGGAAATATGGCTGATTAAAGTAGTCGCATTGAGATGTGCGGACAGCGATTTGTCTAAGTTTGACATGAAATATAAAAATAAATACGGAATTGTGGATACATGACGTACACATAGGGTGATAGAATAGGACCAGAACTTCTGTATTATACCACCCAAGTTACCGTAAAAACTTGGGTTTTGGAAATATGGCTGATTAAAGTAGTCGCATTGAGATGTGCGGACAACGATTTGTCTAAGTATGACATGAAAAATAAAATAAATACGGAGGTGTGCCAACATGACGTACACATAGGATGATAGAATAGGTCCAGAACTTTAGTACTATACCACCCAAGTTACCGTAAAAACTTAGGTTTTGGAAATATGGCTGATTAAAGTAGTCGCATTGAGATGTGCGGGGGTGGTATAATACAGAAGTTCTGGTCTTATTCTATCACCCTATGTGTACGTCATGTATCCACAATTCCGTATTTATTTTTATATTTCATGTAAACTTAGACAAATCGTTGTCCATACATCACATAGCGACTAATTTAATCACCCATATTTCCAAAACCTAAGTTTTTAAGGTAACTTGGGTGGAATTGTGGATACATGACGTACACATAGGGTGATAGAATAGGACCAGAACTTCTGTATTATACCACCCAAGTTACCTTGAAAACTTAGGTTTTGGAAATACGGGTGATTAAAATAGTCGCTTTGGATGTGTGGACAGCGATCCACCTAAGTTTGACATAAAATATAAAATAAATACGGCAGTGTGTCAGCATGACGTACACGTAGGGTGATGAAATAGGACCAGAACTTCTGTATTATACAACCCAAGTTACCGTAAAAACTTAGGTTTTGGAAATATGGCTGATTAAAGTAGTCGCATTGAGATGTGCGGACAGCGATTTGTCAAAGTATGACATGAAAAATAAAATAAATACGGAAGTGTGCCAACATGACGTACACATAGGATGATAGAATAGGTCCTGAAATTTAGTATTATACCACCCAAGTTACCTTAAAAACTTAGGTTTTGGAAATATGGGTGATTAAATTAGTCGCTATGCGATGTGCGGACAACGATTTGTCTAAGTTTGACATGAAATATAAAAAAAAATACGGAATTGTGGATACATGACGTACACATAGGGTGATAGAATAGGACCAGAACTTCTGTATTATACCACCCAAGTTACCGTAAAAACTTAGGTTTTGGAAATATGGCTGATTAAAGTAGTCGCATTGAGATGTGCGGACAGCGATTTGTCAAAGTATGACATGAAAAATAAAATAAATACGGAAGTGTGCCAACATGACGTACACATAGGATGATAGAATAGGTCCTGAAATTTAGTATTATACCACCCAAGTTACCTTAAAAACTTAGGTTTTGGAAATATGGGTGATTAAATTAGTCGCTATGCGATGTGCGGACAACGATTTGTCTAAGTTTGACATGAAATATAAAAATAAATACGGAATTGTGGATACATGACGTACACATAGGGTGATAGAATAGGACCAGAACTTCTGTATTATACCACCCAAGTTACCAGAACTTCTGTATTATACCACCCAAGTTACCGTAAAAACTTGGGTTTTGGAAATATGGCTGATTAAAGTAGTCGCATTGAGATGTGCGGACAACGATTTGTCTACGTATGACATGAAATATAATAATAAATACGGAGGTGTGCCAACAGTACGTACACGTAGGGTGATAGAATAGGACCAGAACTTCTGTATTATACCACCCGAGTTACCGTAAAAACTTAGGTTTTGGAAATATGGCTGATTAAATTAGTCGCATTGAGATGTGCGGACAGCGATTTGTCTAAGTTTGACATGAAATATAAAAATAAATACGGAATTGTGGATACATGACGTACACATAGGGTGATAGAATAGGACCAGAACTTCTGTATTATACCACCCAAGTTACCGTAAAAACTTGGGTTTTGGAAATATGGCTGATTAAAGTAGTCGCATTGAGATGTGCGGACAGCGATTTGTCAAAGTATGACATGAAAAATAAAATAAATACGGAAGTGTGCCAACATGACGTACACATAGGATGATAGAATAGGTCCTGAAATTTAGTATTATACCACCCAAGTTACCTTAAAAACTTAGGTTTTGGAAATATGGGTGATTAAATTAGTCGCTATGCGATGTGCGGACAACGATTTGTCTAAGTTTGACATGAAATATAAAAAAAAATACGGAATTGTGCCAACATGACGTACACATAGGATGATAGAATAGGTCCAGAACATTAGTACTATACCACCCAAGTTACCGTAAAAACGTAGGTTTTGGAAATATGGGTGATTAAATTAGTCGCTATGCGATGTGCGGACAACGATTTGTCTAAGTTTGACATGAAATATAAAAATAAATACGGAATTGTGGATACATGACGTACACATAGGGTGATAGGATAGGACCAGAACTTCTGTATTATACCACCCAAGTTACCGTAAAAACTTGGGTTTTGGAAATATGGCTGATTAAAGTAGTCGCATTGAGATGTGCGGACAACGATTTGTCTAAGTATGACATGAAATATAATAATAAATACAGAGGTCTGCCAACATTACGTACACGTAGGGTGATAGAATAGGACCAGAACTTCTGTACTATACCACCCAAATTACCTTAAAATCTTAGGTTTTGGATATATGGGTGATTAAATTAGTCGCTATGCGATGTGCGGACAACGATTTGTCTAAGTATGACATGAAATATAATAATAAATACGGAGGTGTGCCAACATTACGTACATATAGGGTGATAGAATAGGACCAGAACTTCTGTATTATACCATCCAAGTTACCGTAAAAACTTAGGTTTTGGAAATAAGGGTGATTAAAATAGTCGCTTTGGATGTGTGGACAGTGATCCACCTAAGTTTGACATAAAATATAAAATAAATACGGCAGTGTGTCAGCATGACGTACACGGAGGGTGATGAAATAGGACCAGAACTTCTATATTATACCACCCAAGTTACCGTAAAAACTTAGGTTTTGGAAATATGGCTGATTAAAGTAGTCGCATTGAGATGTGCGGACAGCGATTTGTCAAAGTATGACATGAAAAATAAAATAAATACGGAAGTGTGCCAACATGACGTACACATAGGATGATAGAATAGGTCATGAAATTTAGTATTATACCACCCAAGTTACCTTAAAAACTTAGGTTTTGGAAATATGGGTGATTAAATTAGTCGCTATGCGATGTGCGGACAACGATTTGTCTAAGTTTGACATGAAATATAAAAATAAATACGGAATTGTGGATACATGACGTACACGTAGGGTGATAGAATAGGACCAGAACTTCTGTATTATACCACCCAAGTTACCGTAAAAACTTAGGTTTTGGAAATATGGCTGATTAAAGTAGTCGCATTGAGATGTGCGGACAGCGATTTGTCAAAGTATGACATGAAAAATAAAATAAATACGGAGGTGTGCCAACATGACGTTCACATAGGATGATAGAATAGGTCCAGAACTTTAGTACTATACCACCCAAGTTACCGTAAAAACTGAGGTTTTGGAAATATGGCTGATTAAAGTAGTCGCATTGAGATGTGCGGACAGCGATTTGTCAAAGTATGACATGAAAAATAAAATAAATACGGAAGTGTGCCAACATGACGTACACATAGGATGATAGAATAGGACCAGAACTTCTGTATTATACCACCCAAGTTACCGTAAAAACTTAGGTTTTGGAAATATGGCTGATTAAATTAGTCGCTATGCGATGTGCGGACAACGATTTGTCTAAGTTTGACATGAAATATAAAAATAAATACGGAATTGTGGATAGATGACGTACACATAGGGTGATAGAATAGGACCAGAACTTCTGTATTATACCACACAAGTTACCGTAAAAACCTAGGTTTTGGAAATATGGGTGATTAAATTAGTCGCATTGAGATTTGCGGACAGCGATTTGTCAAAGTATGACATGAAAAATAAAATAAATACGGAAGTGTGCGAACATGACGTACACATAGGATGATAGAATAGGTCCTGAAATTTAGTATTATACCACCCAAGTTACCTTAAAAACTTAGGTTTTGGAAATATGGGTGATTAAATTAGTCGCTATGCGATGTGCGGACAACGATTTGTCTAAGTTTGACATGAAATATAAAAATAAATACGGAATTGTGGATACATGACTTACACGTAGGGTGATAGAATAGGACCAGAACTTCTGTATTATACCACCCAAGTTACCGTAAAAACTTAGGTTTTGGAAATATGGCTGATTAAAGTAGTCGCATTGAGATGTGCGGACAACGATTTGTCTAAGTATGACATGAAATATAATAATAAATACGTAGGTGTGACAACATTACGTACACGTAGGGTGATAGAATAGGACCAGAACTTCTGTATTATACCACCCAAGTTACCGTAAAAACTTAGGTTTTGGAAATATGGCTGATTAAAGTAGTCGCATTGAGATGTGCGGACAGCGATTTGTCTAAGTTTGACATGAAATATAAAAATAAATACGGAATTGTGGATACATGATGTACACATAGAGTGATAGAATAGGACCAGAACTTCTGTATTATACCACCCAAGTTACCGTAAAAACTTGGGTTTTGGAAATATGGCTGATTAAAGTAGTCGCATTGAGATGTGCGGACAACGATTTGTCTAAGTATGACATGAAATATAAAAATAAATACGGAGGTGTGCCAACATTACGTACACGTAGGGTGATAGAATAGGACCAGACCTTCTGTATTATACCACCCAAGTTACCGTAAAAACTTAGGCTTTGGAAATATGGCTGATTAAAGTAGTCGCATTGAGATGTGCGGGGGTGGTATAATACAGAAGTTTTGGTCCTATTCTATCACAATATGTGTACGTCATGTATCCACAATTCCGTATTTATTTTTATATTTCATGTAAACTTAGACAAATCGTTGTCCATACATCACATAGCGACTAATTTAATCACCCATATTTCCAAAACCTAAGTTTTTAAGGAAACTTGGGTGGAATTGTGGATACATGACGTACACATAGGGTGATAGAATAGGACCAGAACTTCTGTATTATACCACCCAAGTTACCTTAAAAACTTAGGTTTTGGAAATACGGGTGATTAAAATAGTCGCTTTGGATGTGTGGACAGCGATCCACCTAAGTTTGACATAAAATATAAAATAAATACGGCAGTTTGTCAGCATGACGTACACGTAGGGTGATGAAATAGGACCAGAACTTCTGTATTATACAACCCAAGTTACCGTAAAAACTTAGGTTTTGGAAATATGGCTGATTAAAGTAGTCGCATTGAGATGTGCGGACAGCGATTTGTCAAAGTATGACATGAAAAATAAAATAAATACGGAAGTGTGCCAACATGACGTACACATAGGATGATAGAATAGGTCCTGAAATTTAGTATTATACCACCCAAGTTACCTTAAAAACTTAGGTTTTGGAAATATGGGTGATTAAATTAGTCGCTATGCGATATGCGGACAACGATTTGTCTAAGTTTGACATGAAATATATAAATTAAATACGGAATTGTGGATACATGACGTACACATAGGGTGATAGAATAGGACCAGAACTTCTGTATTATACCACCCAAGTTACCGTAAAAACTTAGGTTTTGGAAATATGGCTGATTAAAGTAGTCGCATTGAGATGTGCGGACAGAGATTTGTCGAGGTTTGACACGAAATATAAAAAAAATACGCAGGTGTGCCAACATGACGTACACTTAGGATGATAGAATAGGTCCAGAACATTAGTACTATACCACCCAAGTTACCGTAAAAACTTAGGTTTTGGAAATATGGGTGATTAAATTAGTCGCTATGCGATGTGCGGACAACGATTTGTCTAAGTTTGACACGAAATATAAAAAAAATACGGAGGTGTGCCAACATGACGTACACATAGGATGATAGAATAGGTCCAGAACTTTAGTACTATACCGCCCAAGTTACCTTAAAAACTTAGGTTTTGAAAATATGGGTGATTAAATTAGTCGCTATGCGATGTGCGGACAACGATTTGTCTAAGTATGACATGAAATATAATAATAAATACGGAGGTGTGCCAACATGACGTACACATAGGATGATAGAATAGGTCCAGAACTTTAGTACTATACCACCCAAGTTACCTTAAAAACTTAGGTTTTGGAAATACGGGTGATTAAAGTAGTCGCTTTGGATGTGTGGACAGTGATCCACCTAAGTTTGACATAAAATATAAAATAAATACGGCAGTGTGTCAGCATGACGTACACGTAGGGTGATGAAATAGGACCAGAACTTCTGTATTATACCACCCAAGTTACCGTAAAAACTTGGGTTTTGGAAATATGGCTGATTAAAGTAGTCGCATTGAGATGTGCGGACAGCGATTTGTCAAAGTATGACATGAAAAATAAAATAAATACGGAAGTGTGCCAACATGACGTACACATAGGATGATAGAATAGGTCCTGAAATTTAGTATTATACCACCCAAGTTACCTTAAAAACTTAGGTTTTGGAAATATGGGTGATTAAATTAGTCGCTATGCGATGTGCGGACAACGATTTGTCTAAGTTTGACATGAAATATAAAAATAAATACGGAATCGTGGATACATGACGTACACATAGGGTGATAGAATAGGACCAGAACTTCTGTATTATACCACCCAAGTTACCGTAAAAACTTGGGTTTTGGAAATATGGCTGATTAAAGTAGTCGCATTGAGATGTGCGGACAACGATTTGTCTAAGTATGACATGAAATATAATAATAAATACGGAGGTGTGCCAACATTACGTACACGTAGGGTGATAGAATAGGACCAGACCTTCTGTATTATACCACCCAAGTTACCGTAAAAACTTAGGCTTTGGAAATATGGCTGATTAAAGTAGTCGCATTGAGATGTGCGGGGGTGGTATAATACAGAAGTTTTGGTCCTATTCTATCACCCTATGTGTACGTCATGTATCCACAATTCCGTATTTATTTTTATATTTCATGTAAACTTAGACAAATCGTTGTCCATACATCACATAGCGACTAATTTAATCACCCATATTTCCAAAACCTAAGTTTTTAAGGAAACTTGGGTGGAATTGTGGATACATGACGTACACATAGGGTGATAGAATAGGACCAGAACTTCTGTATTATACCACCCAAGTTACCTTAAAAACTTAGGTTTTGGAAATACGGGTGATTAAAATAGTCGCTTTGGATGTGTGGACAGCGATCCACCTAAGTTTGACATAAAATATAAAATAAATACGGCAGTTTGTCAGCATGACGTACACGTAGGGTGATGAAATAGGACCAGAACTTCTGTATTATACAACCCAAGTTACCGTAAAAACTTAGGTTTTGGAAATATGGCTGATTAAAGTAGTCGCATTGAGATGTGCGGACAGCGATTTGTCAAAGTATGACATGAAAAATAAAATAAATACGGAAGTGTGCCAACATGACGTACACATAGGATGATAGAATAGGTCCTGAAATTTAGTATTATACCACCCAAGTTACCTTAAAAACTTAGGTTTTGGAAATATGGGTGATTAAATTAGTCGCTATGCGATATGCGGACAACGATTTGTCTAAGTTTGACATGAAATATATAAATTAAATACGGAATTGTGGATACATGACGTACACATAGGGTGATAGAATAGGACCAGAACTTCTGTATTATACCACCCAAGTTACCGTAAAAACTTAGGTTTTGGAAATATGGCTGATTAAAGTAGTCGCATTGAGATGTGCGGACAGAGATTTGTCGAGGTTTGACACGAAATATAAAAAAAATACGCAGGTGTGCCAACATGACGTACACTTAGGATGATAGAATAGGTCCAGAACATTAGTACTATACCACCCAAGTTACCGTAAAAACTTAGGTTTTGGAAATATGGGTGATTAAATTAGTCGCTATGCGATGTGCGGACAACGATTTGTCTAAGTTTGACACGAAATATAAAAAAAATACGGAGGTGTGCCAACATGACGTACACATAGGATGATAGAATAGGTCCAGAACTTTAGTACTATACCGCCCAAGTTACCTTAAAAACTTAGGTTTTGAAAATATGGGTGATTAAATTAGTCGCTATGCGATGTGCGGACAACGATTTGTCTAAGTATGACATGAAATATAATAATAAATACGGAGGTGTGCCAACATGACGTACACATAGGATGATAGAATAGGTCCAGAACTTTAGTACTATACCACCCAAGTTACCTTAAAAACTTAGGTTTTGGAAATACGGGTGATTAAAGTAGTCGCTTTGGATGTGTGGACAGTGATCCACCTAAGTTTGACATAAAATATAAAATAAATACGGCAGTGTGTCAGCATGACGTACACGTAGGGTGATGAAATAGGACCAGAACTTCTGTATTATACCACCCAAGTTACCGTAAAAACTTGGGTTTTGGAAATATGGCTGATTAAAGTAGTCGCATTGAGATGTGCGGACAGCGATTTGTCAAAGTATGACATGAAAAATAAAATAAATACGGAAGTGTGCCAACATGACGTACACATAGGATGATAGAATAGGTCCTGAAATTTAGTATTATACCACCCAAGTTACCTTAAAAACTTAGGTTTTGGAAATATGGGTGATTAAATTAGTCGCTATGCGATGTGCGGACAACGATTTGTCTAAGTTTGACATGAAATATAAAAATAAATACGGAATCGTGGATACATGACGTACACATAGGGTGATAGAATAGGACCAGAACTTCTGTATTATACCACCCAAGTTACCGTAAAAACTTGGGTTTTGGAAATATGGCTGATTAAAGTAGTCGCATTGAGATGTGCGGACAACGATTTGTCTAAGTATGACATGAAATATAATAATAAATACGGAGGTGTGCCAACATTACGTACACGTAGGGTGATAGAATAGGACCAGACCTTCTGTATTATACCACCCAAGTTACCGTAAAAACTTAGGCTTTGGAAATATGGCTGATTAAAGTAGTCGCATTGAGATGTGCGGGGGTGGTATAATACAGAAGTTTTGGTCCTATTCTATCACCCTATGTGTACGTCATGTATCCACAATTCCGTATTTATTTTTATATTTCATGTAAACTTAGACAAATCGTTGTCCATACATCACATAGCGACTAATTTAATCACCCATATTTCCAAAACCTAAGTTTTTAAGGAAACTTGGGTGGAATTGTGGATACATGACGTACACATAGGGTGATAGAATAGGACCAGAACTTCTGTATTATACCACCCAAGTTACCTTAAAAACTTAGGTTTTGGAAATACGGGTGATTAAAATAGTCGCTTTGGATGTGTGGACAGCGATCCACCTAAGTTTGACATAAAATATAAAATAAATACGGCAGTTTGTCAGCATGACGTACACGTAGGGTGATGAAATAGGACCAGAACTTCTGTATTATACAACCCAAGTTACCGTAAAAACTTAGGTTTTGGAAATATGGCTGATTAAAGTAGTCGCATTGAGATGTGCGGACAGCGATTTGTCAAAGTATGACATGAAAAATAAAATAAATACGGAAGTGTGCCAACATGACGTACACATAGGATGATAGAATAGGTCCTGAAATTTAGTATTATACCACCCAAGTTACCTTAAAAACTTAGGTTTTGGAAATATGGGTGATTAAATTAGTCGCTATGCGATATGCGGACAACGATTTGTCTAAGTTTGACATGAAATATATAAATTAAATACGGAATTGTGGATACATGACGTACACATAGGGTGATAGAATAGGACCAGAACTTCTGTATTATACCACCCAAGTTACCGTAAAAACTTAGGTTTTGGAAATATGGCTGATTAAAGTAGTCGCATTGAGATGTGCGGACAGAGATTTGTCGAGGTTTGACACGAAATATAAAAAAAATACGCAGGTGTGCCAACATGACGTACACTTAGGATGATAGAATAGGTCCAGAACATTAGTACTATACCACCCAAGTTACCGTAAAAACTTAGGTTTTGGAAATATGGGTGATTAAATTAGTCGCTATGCGATGTGCGGACAACGATTTGTCTAAGTTTGACACGAAATATAAAAAAAATACGGAGGTGTGCCAACATGACGTACACATAGGATGATAGAATAGGTCCAGAACTTTAGTACTATACCGCCCAAGTTACCTTAAAAACTTAGGTTTTGGAAATATGGGTGATTAAATTAGTCGCTATGCGATGTGCGGACAACGATTTGTCTAAGTATGACATGAAATATAATAATAAATACGGAGGTGTGCCAACATGACGTACACATAGGATGATAGAATAGGTCCAGAACTTTAGTACTATACCACCCAAGTTACCTTAAAAACTTAGGTTTTGGAAATACGGGTGATTAAAGTAGTCGCTTTGGATGTGTGGACAGTGATCCACCTAAGTTTGACATAAAATATAAAATAAATACGGCAGTGTGTCAGCATGACGTACACGTAGGGTGATGAAATAGGACCAGAACTTCTGTATTATACCACCCAAGTTACCGTAAAAACTTGGGTTTTGGAAATATGGCTGATTAAAGTAGTCGCATTGAGATGTGCGGACAGCGATTTGTCAAAGTATGACATGAAAAATAAAATAAATACGGAAGTGTGCCAACATGACGTACACATAGGATGATAGAATAGGTCCTGAAATTTAGTATTATACCACCCAAGTTACCTTAAAAACTTAGGTTTTGGAAATATGGGTGATTAAATTAGTCGCTATGCGATGTGCGGACAACGATTTGTCTAAGTTTGACATGAAATATAAAAATAAATACGGAATCGTGGATACATGACGTACACATAGGGTGATAGAATAGGACCAGAACTTCTGTATTATACCACCCAAGTTACCGTAAAAACTTAGGTTTTGGAAATATGGGTGATTAAATTAGTCGCTATGCGATGTGCGGACAACGATTTGTCTAAGTATGACATGAAATATAATAATAAATACGAAGCTGTGCCAACATTACGTACACGTAGGGTGATAGAATAGGACCAGAACTTCTGTATTATACCACCCAAGTTACCGTAAAAACTTAGGTTTTGGAAATATGGCTGATTAAAGTAGTCGCATTGAGATGTGCGGACAGAGATTTGTCGAAGTTTGACACGAAATATAAAAAAATACGGAGGTGTGCCAACATGACGTACACATAGGATGATAGAATAGGTCCAGAAATTTAGTACTATACCACCCAAGTTACCTTAAAAACTTAGGTTTTGGAAATATGGGTGAATAAATTAGTCGCTATGCGATGTGCGGACAACGATTTGTCTAAGTATGACATGAAATATAATAATAAATACGGAGGTGTGCCAACATTACGTACACGTAGGGTGATAGAATAGGACCAGAACTTCTCTATTATACCACCCTAGTTACCGTAAAAACTTAGGTTTTGGAAATATGGCTGATTAAAGTAGTCGCATTGAGATGTGCGGACAGAGATTTGTCGAAGTTTGACACGAAATATAAAAAAAAATACGGAGGTGTGCCAACATGACGTACACATAGGATGATAGAATAGGTCCAGAACTTTAGTACTATACCACCCAAGTTACCTTAAAAACTTAGGTTTTGGAAATATGGGTGATTAAATTAGTCGCTATGCGATGTGCGGACAACGATTTGTCTAAGTATGACATGAAATATAATATTAAATACGGAGGTGTGCCAACATTACGTACACATAGGATGATAGAATAGGTCCTGAAATTTAGTATTATACCACCCAAGTTACCTTAAAAACTTAGGTTTTGGAAATACGGGTGATTAAAGTAGTCGCTTTGGATGTGTGGACAGTGATCCACCTAAGTTTGACATAAAATATAAAATAAATACGGCAGTGTGTCAGCATGACGTACACGTAGGGTGATGAAATAGGACCAGAACTTCTGTATTATACCACCCAAGTTACCGTAAAAACTTAGGTTTTGGAAATATGGCTGATTAAAGTAGTCGCATTGAGATGTGCGGACAGCGATTTGTCAAAGTATGACATGAAAAATAAAATAAATACGGAAGTGTGCCAACATGACGTACACATAGGATGATAGAATAGGTCCTGAAATTTAGTATTATACCACCCAAGTTACCTTAAAAACTTAGGTTTTGGAAATATGGGTGATTAAATTAGTCGCTATGCGATGTGCGGACAACGATTTGTCTAAGTTTGACATGACATATAAAAATAAATACGGAATTGTGGATACATGACGTACACATAGGGTGATAGAATAGGACCAGAACTTCTGTATTATACCACCCAAGTTACCGTAAAAACTTGGGTTTTGGAAATATGGCTGATTAAAGTAGTCGCATTGAGATGTGCGGACAACGATTTGTCTAAGTATGACATGAAATATAATAATAAATACGGAGGTGTGCCAACATTACGTACACGTAGGGTGATAGAATAGGACCAGACCTTCTGTATTATACCACCCAAGTTACCGTAAAAACTTAGGTTTTGGAAATATGGCTGATTAAAGTAGTCGCATTGAGATGTGCGGGGTGGTATAATACAGAAGTTTTGGTCCTATTCTATCACCCTATGTGTACGTCATGTATCCACAATTCCGTATTTATTTTTATATTTCATGTAAACTTAGACAAATCGTTGTCCATACATCACATAGCGACTAATTTAATCACCCATATTTCCAAAACCTAAGTTTTTAAGGAAACTTGGGTGGAATTGTGGATACATGACGTACACATAGGGTGATAGAATAGGACCAGAACTTCTGTATTATACCACCCAAGTTACCTTAAAAACTTAGGTTTTGGAAATACGGGTGATTAAAATAGTCGCTTTGGATGTGTGGACAGCGATCCACCTAAGTTTGACATAAAATATAAAATAAATACGGCAGTTTGTCAGCATGACGTACACGTAGGTTGATGAAATAGGACCAGAACTTCTGTATTATACAACCCAAGTTACCGTAAAAACTTAGGTTTTGGAAATATGGCTGATTAAAGTAGTCGCATTGAGATGTGCGGACAGCGATTTGTCAAAGTATGACATGAAAAATAAAATAAATACGGAAGTGTGCCAACATGACGTACACATAGGATGATAGAATAGGTCCTGAAATTTAGTATTATACCACCCAAGTTACCTTAAAAACTTAGGTTTTGGAAATATGGGTGATTAAATTAGTCGCTATGCGATATGCGGACAACGATTTGTCTAAGTTTGACATGAAATATATAAATTAAATAAGGAATTGTGGATACATGACGTACACATAGGGTGATAGAATAGGACCAGAACTTCTGTATTATACCACCCAAGTTACCGTAAAAACTTAGGTTTTGGAAATATGGCTGATTAAAGTAGTCGCATTGAGATGTGCGGACAGAGATTTGTCGAAGTTTGACACGAAATATAAAAAAATACGGAGGTGTGCCAACATGACGTACACATAGGATGATAGAATAGGTCCAGAACTTTAGTACTATACCGCCCAAGTTACCTTAAAAACTTAGGTTTTGGAAATATGGGTGATTAAATTAGTCGCTATGCGATGTGCGGACAACGATTTGTCTAAGTATGACATGAAATATAATAATAAATACGGAGGTGTGCCAACATGACGTACACATAGGATGATAGAATAGGTCCAGAACTTTAGTACTATTCCACCCAAGTTACCTTAAAAACTTAGGTTTTGGAAATACGGGTGATTAAAGTAGTCGCTTTGGATGTGTGGACAGTGATCCACCTAAGTTTGACATAAAATATAAAATAAATACGGCAGTGTGTCAGCATGACGTACACGTAGGGTGATGAAATAGGACCAGAACCTCTGTATTATACCACCCAAGTTACCGTAAAAACTTGGGATTTGGAAATATGGCTGATTAAAGTAGTCGCATTGAGATGTGCGGACAGCGATTTGTCAAAGTATGACATGAAAAATAAAATAAATACGGAAGTGTGCCAACATGACGTACACATAGGATGATAGAATAGGTCCTGAAATGTAGTATTATACCACCCAAGTTACCTTAAAAACTTAGGTTTTGGAAATATGGGTGATTAAATTAGTCGCTATGCGATGTGCGGACAACGATTTGTCTAAGTATGACATGAAATATAATAATAAACACGGAGGTGTGCCAACATGACGTACACATAGGATGATAGAATAGGTCCAGAACTTTAGTACTATACCACCCAAGTTACCTTAAAAACTTAGGTTTTGGAAATACGGGTGATTAAAGTAGTCGCTTTGGATGTGTGGACAGTGATCCACCTAAGTTTGACATAAAATATAAAATAAATACGGCAGTGTGTCAGCATGACGTACACGTAGGGTGATGAAATAGGACCAGAACTTCTGTATTATACCACCCAAGTTACCGTAAAAACTTAGGTTTTGGAAATATGGCTGATTAAAGTAGTCGCATTGAGATGTGCGGACAGCGATTTGTCAAAGTATGACATGAAAAATAAAATAAATACGGAAGTGTGCCAACATGACGTACACATAGGATGATAGAATAGGTCCTGAAATTTAGTATTATACCACCCAAGTTACCTTAAAAACTTAGGTTTTGGAAATATGGGTGATTAAATTAGTCGCTATGCGATGTGCGGACAACGATTTGTCTAAGTTTGACATGAAATATAAAAATAAATACGGAATTGTGGATACATGACGTACACATAGGGTGATAGAATAGGACCAGAACTTCTGTATTATACCACCCAAGTTACCGTAAAAACTTAGGTTTTGGAAATATGGGTGATTAAATTAGTCGCTATGCGATGTGCGGACAACGATTTGTCTAAGTATGACATGAAATATAATAATAAATACGGAGGTGTGCCAACATTACGTACACGTAGGGTGATAGAATAGGACCAGAACTTCTGTATTATACCACCCAAGTTACCGTAAAAACTTAGGTTTTGGAAATATGGCTGATTAAAGTAGTCGCATTGAGATGTGCGGACAGAGATTTGTCGAAGTTTGACACGAAATATAAAAAAAATACGGAGGTGTGCCAACATGACGTACACATAGGATGATAGAATAGGTCCAGAACTTTAGTACTATACCACCCAAGTTACCTTAAAAACTTAGGTTTTGGAAATACGGGTGATTAAAATAGTCGCTTTGGATGTGTGGACAGTGATCCACCTAAGTTTGACATAAAATATAAAATAAATACGGCAGTGTGTCAGCATGACGTACACGTAGGGTGATGAAATAGGACCAGAACTTCTGTATTATACCATCCAAGTTACCGTAAAAACTTAGGTTTTGGAAATATGGCAGATTAAAGTAGTCGCTATGCGATGTGCGGACAACGATTTGTCTAAGTTTGACATGAAATATAAAATAAATACGGAATTGTGGATACATGACGTACACATAGGGTGATAGAATAGGACCAGAACTTCTGTATTATACCACCCAAGTTATCACCCTATGTGTACGTCATGTATCCACAATTCCGTATTTATTTTTATATTTCATGTTAAACTTAGACAAATCGTTGTCCGCACATCGCATAGCGACTAATTTAATTACCCATATTTCCAAAACCTAAGTTTTTACGGTAGCTTGGGTGGTATAATACAGAAGTTCTGGTCCTATTCTATCACCCTATGTGTACGTCATGAATCCACAATTCCGTATTTATTTTTATATTTCGTGTCAAACTTCGACAAATCGTTGTCCGCACATCGCATAGCGACTAATTTAATCACCCATATTTCCAAAACCTAAGTTTTTAAGGTAATTTGGGTGGTATAATACTAAATTTCAGGACCTATTCTATCATCCTATGTGTACGTCATGTTGGCACACTTCCGTATTTATTTTATTTTTCATGTCATACTTTGACAAATCGCTGTCCGCACATCTCAATGCGACTACTTTAATCAGCCATATTTCCAAAACCTAAGTTTTTACGGTAACTTGGGTGGTATAATACAGAAGTTCTGGTCCTATTCTATCACCCTACGTGTACGTTATGTTGGCACACTTCCGTATTTATTTTATATTTCGTGTCAAACTTCGACAAATCTCTGTCCGCACATCTCAATGCGACTACTTTAATCAGCCATATTTCCAAAACCTAAGTTTTTAAGGTAACTTGGGTGGTATAACACAGAAGTTCTGGTCCTATTCTATCACCCTACGTGTACGTCATGTATCCACAATTCCGTATTTATTTTTATATTTCATGTCAAAATTAGACAAATCGTTGTCCGCACATCGCATAGCGACTAATTTAATCACCCATATTTCCAAAACCTAAGTTTTTACGGTAACTTGGGTGGTATAGTACTAAATTTCAGGACCTATTCTTTCATCCTATGTGTACGTCATGTTGGCACACCTCCGTATTTATTTTATTTTTCATGTCATACTTTGACAAATCGCTGTCCGCACATCTCAATTCGACTACTTTAATCAGCCATATTTCCAAAACCTAAGTTTTTACGGTAACTTGGGTGGTATAATACAGAAGTTCTGGTCCTATTCTATCACCCTACGTGTACGTAATGTTGGCACACCTCCGTATTTATTATTATATTTCATGTCATACTTAGACAAATCGTTGTCCGCACATCGCATAGCGACTAATTTAATCACCCATATTTCCAAAACCTAAGTTTTTAAGGTAACTTGGGTGGTCTAATACTAAATTGCATAGCGACTAATTTAATCACCCATATTTCCAAAACCTAAGTTTTTAAGGTAACTTGGGTGGTATAATACTAAATTTCAGGACCTATTCTATCATCCTATGTGTACGTCATGTTGGCACACTTCCGTATTTATTTTATTTTTCATGTCATACTTTGACAAATCGCTGTCCGCACATGTCAATGCGACTACTTTAATCAGCCATATTTCCAAAACCTAAGTTTTTACGGTAACTTGGGTGGTATAGTACTAAAGTTCTGGACCTATTCTATCATCCTATGTGTACGTCATGTTGGCACACCTCCGTATTTTTTTTATATTTCGTGTCAAACTTCGACAAATCTCTGTCCGCACATCTCAATGCGACTACTTTAATCAGCCATATTTCCAAAACCTAAGTTTTTACGGTAACTTGGGTGGTATAATACAGAAGTTCTGGTCCTATTCTATCACCCTACGTGTACGTAATGTTGGCACACCTCCGTATTTATTATTATATTTCATGTCATACTTAGACAAATCGTTGTCCGCACATCGCATAGCGACTAATTTAATCACCCATATTTCCAAAACCTAAGTTTTTAAGGTAACTTGGGTGGTATAGTACTAAAGTTCTGGTCCTATTCTTTCATCCTATGAGTACGTCATGTTGGCACACGTCCGTATTTTTTTTATATTTCGTGTCAAACTTCGACAAATCTCTGTCCGCACATCTCAATGCGACTACTTTAATCAGCCATATTTCCAAAACCTAAGTTTTTACGGTAACTTGGGTGGTATAATACAGAAGTTCTGGTCCTATTCTATCACCCTACGAGTACGTAATGTTGGCACACCTCCGTATTTATTATTATATTTCATGTCATACTTAGACAAATCGTTGTCCGCACATCGCATAGCGACTAATTTAATCACCCATATTTCCAAAACCTAAGTTTTTAAGGTAACTTGGGTGGTATAGTACTAAAGTTCTGGTCCTATTCTTTCATCCTATGTGTACGTCATGTTGGCAAACTTTCGTATTTATTTTATTTTTCATGTCAAACTTAGAAAAATCCCTCTCCGCACATCGCAAAGCAACTAATTTAATCACCCATATTTCCAAAACCTAAGTTTTTAAGGTAACTTGGGTGGTATAATACTAAATTTCTGGTCCTATTTTATCACCCTATGTGAACGTCATGTATTCACAATTCCGTATTTATTTTTATATTTCATGTCATACTTTGACAAATCGTTGTCCGCACATCGCATAGCGACGAATTTAATCACCCATATTTCCAAAACCTAAGTTTTTAAGGTAACTTGGGTGGTATAGTACTAAAGTTCTGGACCTATTCTATCATCCTATGTGTACGTCATGTTGGCACACCTCCGTATTTTTTTATATTTCGTGTCAAACTTCGACAAATCGTTGTCCGCACATCGCATAGCGACAAATTTAATCACCCATATTTCCAAAACCTAAGTTTTTAAGGTAACTTGGGTGGTATAGTACTAAAGTTCTGGTCCTATTCTTTCATCCTACGTGTACGTCATGCTGACACACTGCCGTATTTATTTTTATATTTCATGTCAAACTTAGACAAATCGTTGTCCGCACATCGCATAGCGACTAATTTAATCACCCATATTTCCAAAACCTAAGTTTTTATGGTAACTTGGGTGGTATAATACTAAATTTCAGGACCTATTCTATCATCCTATGTGTACGTCATGTTGGCACACTTCCGTATTTATTTTATTTTTCATGTCATACTTTGACAAATCGCTGTCCGCACATCTCAATGCGACTACTTTAATCAGCCATATTTCCAAAACCTAAGTTTTTACGGTAACTTGGGTGGTATAGTACTAAAGTTCTGGACCTATTCTATCATCCTATGTGTACGTCATGTTGGCACACCTCCGTATTTTTTTTATATTTCGTGTCAAACTTCGACAAATCTCTGTCCGCACATCTCAATGCGACTACTTTAATCAGCCATATTTCCAAAACCTAAGTTTTTACGGTAACTTGGGTGGTATAATACAGAAGTTCTGGTCCTATTCTATCACCCTACGAGTACGTAATGTTGGCACACCTCCGTATTTATTATTATATTTCATGTCATACTTAGACAAATCGTTGTCCGCACATCGCATAGCGACTAATTTAATCACCCATATTTCCAAAACCTAAGTTTTTAAGGTAACTTGGGTGGTATAGTACTAAAGTTCTGGTCCTATTCTTTCATCCTATGTGTACGTCATGTTGGCAAACATCCGTATTTATTTTATTTTTCATGTCAAACTTAGAAAAATCCCTCTCCGCACATCGCAAAGCAACTAATTTAATCACCCATATTTCCAAAACCTAAGTTTTTAAGGTAACTTGGGTGGTATAACACAGAAGTTCTGGTCCTATTTTATCACCCTATGTGAACGTCATGTATTCACAATTCCGTATTTATTTTTATATTTCATGTCATACTTTGACAAATCGTTGTCCGCACATCGCATAGCGACTAATTTAATCACCCATATTTCCAAAACCTAAGTTTTAAAGGTAACTTGGGTGGTATAGTACTAAAGTTCTGGACCTATTCTATCATCCTATGTGTACGTCATGTTGGCACACCTCCGTATTTTTTTATATTTCGTGTCAAACTTCGACAAATCGTTGTCCGCACATCGCATAGCGACAAATTTAATCACCCATATTTCCAAAACCTAAGTTTTTAAGGTAACTTGGGTGGTATAGTACTAAAGTTCTGGTCCTATTCTTTCATCCTACGTGTACTTCATGCTTACACACTGCCGTATTTATTTTATATTTTATGTCAAACTTAGGTGGATCGCTGTCCACACATCCAAAGCGACTATTTTAATCACCCGTATTTCCAAAACCTAAGTTTTGACGGTCCTGAGTGGTATAATAATATAGTTCTAATCCTATTCTATCACCCAATGTGTACGTCATGTATCCAAAATTCCGTATTTATTTTTATATTTCATGTCAAACTTAGACAAATCGTTGTCCGCACATCGCATAGCGACTAATTTAATCACCCATATTTCCAAAACCTAAGTTTTTACGGTAACTTGGGTGGTATAATACAGAAGTTCTTGTCCTATTCAATCACCCTATGTGTACGTCATGTATCCATAATTCAGTATTTATTTTTATTTTTCATGTCAAACTTAGACAAATCGTTGTCCGCACATCGCATAGCGACTAATTTAATCACCCATATTTCCAAAACCTAAGTTTTTACGGTAACCTGGGTGGTATAATACTAAATTTCAGGACCTATTCTATCATCCTATGTGTACGTCATGTTGGCACACTTCCGTATTTATTTTATTTTTCATGTCATACTTTGACAAATCGCTGTCCGCACATCTCAATGCGACTACTTTAATCAGCCATATTTCCAAAACCTAAGTTTTTACGGTAACTTGGGTGGTATAATACAGAAGTTCTGGTCCTATTTCATCACCCTACGTGTACGTCATGCTGACACACTGCCGTATTTATTTTATATTTTATGTCAAACTTCGACAAATCTCTGTCCGCATATCTCAATGCGACTACTTTAATCAGCCATATTTCCTAAACCTAGGTTTTTACGGTAACTTGGGTGGTATAATACAGAAGTTCTGGTCCTATTCTATCACCCTACGTGTACGTAATGTTGGCACACCACCGTATTTATTATTATATTTCATGTCATACTTAGACAAATCGTTGTCCGCACATCGCATAGCGACTAATTTAATCACCCATATTTCCAAAACCTAAGTTTTTAAGGTAACTTGGGTGGTATAGTACTAAAGTTCTGGTCCTATTCTTTCATCCTACGTGTACGTCATGTATCCACAATTCAGTATTTATTTTTATATTTCATGTTAAACTTAGACAAATCGTTGTCCGCACATCGCATAGCGACTAATTTAATCACCCATATTTCCAAAACCTAAGTTTTTACGGTAACTTGGGTGGTATAATACAGAAGTTCTGGTCCTATTTTATCACCCTATGTGTACGTCATGTATCCACAATTCCGTATTTATTTTTATATTTCATGTCCAACTTAGACAAATCGTTGTCCGCACATCGCATAGCGACTAATTTAATCACCCATATTTCCAAAACCTAAGTTTTTACGGTAACTTGGGTGGTATAATACTAAATTTCAGGACCTATTCTATCATCCTACGTGTACGTCATGTATCCACAATTCCGTATTTATTTTTATATTTCATGTCAAACTTAGACAAATCTCTGTCCGCACATGTCAATGCGACTACTTTAATCAGCCATATTTCCAAAACCTAAGTTTTTACGGTAACTTGGGTGGTATAATACAGAGGTTCTGGTCCTATTCTATCACCCTATGTGTACGTCATGTATCCACAATTCCGTATTTATTTTTATATTCTATTTACTTATTTAATACGCGAGCAATTTTTTTGTTACAAAGACTCCTCCTAAACTACTGAACCGATTTTCATGTTTTTGGTGTCATTGGAAAGAGCTTGGCGTGAAGTTTTGCAGGAAATAAAATTTAAAAAGGTTTGACTAAAGGGAAGAGCCCTAGACGCCCTTAAAGTTTCATATTAGCCCATAAGATTTAACATGGGAATAGAAATTTCAAATAAAGCAGCTGATTGGAGCAAACAAATTTTTTCAGCAAAGTCATATGCTGTTGTACAAGTTCCTTTAAATAATAAATTAACACAATGAGATCTAACTTTTATTTTTAGTCAGTAAAATCAACAACAACAAAAACACACATGATAATATAAATTTAAAATGACAATAGATGTTGCCAACCATAACATCTCCCTCTTCAAAGGTTCATTTTCAGGGGAGGTTTTACAATCCGCCCTGATCTTGTTCATGTCAAACTTACACAAATTGTTGTCCGCACATCGCATAGCGACTTATTTAATCACCCATATCTCCAAAACCTAAGTTTTTAAGGTAACTTGGGTGGTATAATACTAAATTTCAGGACCTATTCTATCATCCTATGTGTACGTCATGTTGGCACACTTCCGTATTTATTTTATTTTTCATGTCATACTTTGACAAATCGCCGTCCGCACATCTCAATGCGACTAATTTAATCAGCCATATTTCCAAAACCTAAGTTTTTACGGTAACTTGGGTGGTATAATACAGAAGTTCTGGTCCTATTCTATCACCCTATGTGTACGTCATGTATCCACAATTCCGTATTTATTTTTATATTTCATGTCAAACTTAGACAAATCGTTGTCCGCACATCGCATAGCGACTAATTTAATCACCCATATTTCCAAAACCTAAGTTTTTAAGGTAACTTGGGTGGTATAGTACTAAATTTCTGGACCTATTCTTTCATCCTATGTGTACGTCATGTTGGCACACCTCCGTATTTATTTTATTTTTCATGTCATACTTTGACAAATCGCTGTCCGCACATCTCAATGCGACTACTTTAATCAGCCATATTTCCAAAACCTAAGTTTTTACGGTAACTTGGGTGGTATAATACAGAAGTTCTGGTCCTATTCTATCACCCTACGTGTACGTAATGTTGGCACACCTCCGTATTTATTATTATATTTCATGTCATACTTAGACAAATCGTTGTCCGCACATCGCATAGCGA
The DNA here is from genome assembly GCA_035578135.1 of Flexamia atlantica. Taxonomy (NCBI): domain Eukaryota; kingdom Metazoa; phylum Arthropoda; class Insecta; order Hemiptera; family Cicadellidae; genus Flexamia; species Flexamia atlantica. Next base: position 389,406 of record JAQJVK010000102.1, read on the forward strand.
CTAATTTAATCACCCATATTTCCAAAACCTAAGTTTTTAAGGTAACTTGGGTGGTATAGTACTAAAGTTCTGGACCTATTCTATCATCCTATGTGTACGTCATGTATCCACAATTCCGTATTTATTTTTATATTTCATGTCAAACTTAGACAAATCGCTGTCCGCACATCTCAATGCGACTACTTTAATCAGCCATTTTTCCAAAACCTAAGTTTTTACGGTAACTTGGGTGGTATAGTACTAAAGTTCTGGACCTATTGTATCATCCTATGTGTACGTCATGTTGGCACACCTCCGTATTTTTTTTATATTTCGTGTCAAACTTCGACAAATCTCTGTCCGCACATCTCAATGCGACTACTTTAATCAGCCATATTTCCAAAACCTAAGTTTTTAAGGTAACTTGGGTGGTATAATACAGAAGTTCTGGTCCTATTCTATCACCCTATGTTTACGTCATGTATCCACAATTCCGTATTTATTTTTATATTTCATGTCAAACTTAGACAAATCGTTGTCCGCACATCGCATAGAGACTAATTTAATCACCCATATTTCCAAAACCTAGGTTTTTAAGGTAACTTGGGTGGTATAATACTAAATTGCATAGCGACTAATTTAATCACCCATATTTCCAAAACCTTAAAGTTTCATATTAGCCCATAAGATTTAACATGGGATTAGAAATTTCAAATAAAGCAGCTGATTGGAGCAAACAAATTTTTTCAGCAAAGTCATATGCTGTTGTACAAGTTCCTTTAAATAATAAATTAACACAATGAGATCTAACTTTTATTTTTAGTCAGTAAAATCAACAACAACAAAAACACACATGATAATATAAATTTAAAATGACAATAGATGTTGCCAACCATAACATCTCCCTCTTCAAAGGTTCATTTTCAGGGGAGGTTTTACAATCCGCCCTGATCTTGTTCATGTCAAACTTACACAAATTGTTGTCCGCACATCGCATAGCGACTTATTTAATCACCCATATCTCCAAAACCTAAGTTTTTAAGGTAACTTGGGTGGTATAATACTAAATTTCAGGACCTATTCTATCATCCTATGTGTACGTCATGTTGGCACAATTCCGTATTTATTTTATTTTTCATGTCATACTTTGACAAATCGCCGTCCGCACATCTCAATGCGACTACTTTAATCAGCCATATTTCCAAAACCTAAAATTTTACGGTAACTTGGGTGGTATAATACAGAAGTTCTGGTCCTATTCTATCACCCTATGTGTACGTCATGTATCCACAATTCCGTATTTATTTTTATATTTCATGTCAAACTTAGACAAATCGTTGTCCGCACATCGCATAGCGACTAATTTAATCACCCATATTTCCAAAACCTAAGTTTTTAAGGTAACTTGGGTGGTATAGTACTAAATTTCTGGACCTATTCTTTCATTCTATGTGTACGTCATGTTGGCACACCTCCGTATTTATTTTATTTTTCATGTCATACTTTGACAAATCGCTGTCCGCACATCTCAATGCGACTACTTTAATCAGCCATATTTCCAAAACCTAAGTTTTTACGGTAACTTGGGTGGTATAATACAGAAGTTCTGGTCCTATTCTATCACCCTACGTGTACGTAATGTTGGCACACCTCCGTATTTATTATTATATTTCATGTCATACTTAGACAAATCGTTGTCCGCACATCGCATAGCGACTAATTTAATCACCCATATTTCCAAAACCTACGTTTTTAAGGTAACTTGGGTGGTATAGTACTAAAGTTCTGGACCTATTCTATCATCCTATGTGTACGTCATGTATCCACAATTCCGTATTTATTTTTATATTTCATGTCAAACTTAGACAAATCGCTGTCCGCACATCTCAATGCGACTACTTTAATCAGCCATTTTTCCAAAACCTAAGTTTTTACGGTAACTTGGGTGGTATAGTACTAAAGTTCTGGACCTATTCTATCATCCTATGTGTACGTCATGTTGGCACACCTCCGTATTTTTTTTATATTTCGTGTCAAACTTCGACAAATCTCTGTCCGCACATCTCAATGCGACTACTTTAATCAGCCATATTTCCAAAACCTAAGTTTTTACGGTAACTTGGGTGGTATAATACAGAAGTTCTGGTCCTATTCTATCACCCTATGTGTACGTCATGTATCCACAATTCCGTATTTATTTTTATATTTCATGTCAAACTTAGACAAATCGTTGTCCGCACATCGCATAGCGACTAATTTAATCAGCCATATTTCCAAAACCTAAGTTTTTACGGTAACTTGGGTGGTATAGTACTAAAGTTCTGGACCTATTCTATCATCCTATGTGTACGTCATGTTGGCACACCTCCGTATTTATTATTATATTTCATGTCAAACTTAGACAAATCAATGTCCGCACATCTCAATGCGACTACTTTAATCAGCCATATTTCCAAAACCTAAGTTTTTACAGTAACTTGGGTGGTATAATACAGAAGTTCTGGACCTATTCTATCATCCTATGTGTACGTCATGTTGGCACACCTCCGTATTTTTTTTATATTTCGTGTCAAACTTCGACAAATCAATGTCCGCACATCTCAATGCGACTAATTTAATCACCCATATTTCCAAAACCTAAGTTTTTAAGGTAACTTGGGTGGTATAGTACTAAAGTTCTGGTCCTATTCTTTCATCCTATGTGTACGTCATGTTGGCACACCTTCGTATTTTTTTTATATTTCGTGTCAAACTTAGACAAATCGCTGTCCGCACATCTCAATGCGACTACTTTAATCAGCCATTTTTCCAAAACCTAAGTTTTTACGGTAACTTGGGTGGTATAATACAGAAGTTCTGGTCCTATTCTATCACCCTATGTGTACGTCATGTATCCACAATTCCGTATTTATTTTTATATTTCATGTCAAACTTAGACAAATCGTTGTCCGCACATCGCATAGCGACTAATTTAATCAGCCATATTTCCAAAACCTAAGTTTTTACGGTAACTTGGGTGGTATAGTACTAAAGTTCTGGACCTATTCTATCATCCTATGTGTACGTAATGTTGGCACACCTCCGTATTTATTATTATATTTGATGTCATACTTAGACAAATCGTTGTCCGCACATCGCATAGCGACTAATTTAATCACACATATTTCCAAAACCTAAGTTTTTACGGTAACTTGGGTGGTATAGTACTAAAGTTCTGGACCTATTCTATCATCCTATGTGTACGTAATGTTGGCACACCTCCGTATTTATTATTATATTTGATGTCATACTTAGACAAATCGTTGTCCGCACATCGCATAGCGACTAATTTAATCACCCATATTTCCAAAACCTAAGTTTTTACGGTAACTTGGGTGGTATAGTACTAAAGTTCTGGACCTATTCTATCATCCTATGTGTACGTCATGTTGGCACACCTCCGTATTTATTATTATATTTCATGTCAAACTTAGACAAATCAATGTCCGCACATCTCAATGCGACTAATTTAATCACCCATATTTCCAAAACCTAAGTTTTTAAGGTAACTTGGGTGGTATAATACTAAATTGCATAGCGACTAATTTAATCACCCATATTTCCAAAACCTAAGTTTTTAAGGTAACTTGGGTGGTATAATACTAAATTTCAGGACCTATTCTATCATCCTATGTGTACGTCATGTTGGCACACTTCCGTATTTATTTTATTTTTCATGTCATACTTTGACAAATCGCTGTCCGCACATCTCAATGCGACTACTTTAATCAGCCATATTTATAAAACCTAAGTTTTTACAGTAACTTGGGTGGTATAATACAGAAGTTCTGGACCTATTCTATCATCCTATGTGTACGTCATGTTGGCACACCTCCGTATTTTTTTTATATTTCGTGTCAAACTTCGACAAATCTCTGTCCGCACATCTCAATGCGACTACTTTAATCAGCCATATTTCCAAAACCTAAGTTTTTACGGTAACTTGGGTGGTATAATACAGAAGTTCCTGTCCTATTCTATCACCCTACGTGTACGTAATGTTGGCACACCTCCGTATTTATTATTATATTTCATGTCATACTTAGACAAATCGTTGTCCGCACATCGCATAGCGACTAATTTAATCACCCATATTTCCAAAACCTAAGTTTTTAAGGTAACTTGGGTGGTATAGTACTAAAGTTCTGGTCCTATTCTTTCATCCTATGTGTACGTCATGTTGGCACACCTTCGTATTTTTTTTATATTTCGTGTCAAACTTCGACAAATCTCTGTCCGCACATCTCAATGCGACTACTTTAATCAGCCACATTTCCAAAACCTAAGTTTTTACGGTAACTTGGGTGGTATAATACAGAAGTTCTGGTCCTATTCTATCACCCTACGTGTACGTAATGTTGGCACACCTCCGTATTTATTATTATATTTCATGTCATACTTAGACAAATCGTTGTCCGCACATCGCATAGCGACTAATTTAATCACCCATAATTCCAAAACCTAAGTTTTTAAGGTAACTTGGGTGGTATAGTACTAAAGTTCTGGTCCTATTCTTTCATCCTATGTGTACGTCATGTTGGCACACTTCCGTATTTATTTTATTTTTCATGTCAAACTTAGAAAAATCCCTCTCCGCACATCGCAAAGCAACTAATTTAATCACCCATATTTCCAAAACCTAAGTTTTTAAGGTAACTTGGGTGGTATAATACTAAATTTCTGGTCCTATTTTATCACCCTATGTGAACGTCATGTATTCACAATTCCGTATTTATTTTTATATTTCATGTCATACTTTGACAAACCGTTGTCCGCACATCGCATAGCGACTAATTTAATCACCCATATTTCCAAAACCTAAGTTTTTAAGGTAACTTGGGTGGTATAGTACTAAAGTTCTGGACCTATTCTATCATCCTATGTGTACGTCATGTTTGCACACCTCCGTATTTTTTTTATATTTCGTGTCAAACTTCGACAAATCGTTGTCCGCACATCGCATAGCGACTAATTTAATAACCCATATTTCCAAAACCTAAGTTTTTAAGGTAACTTGGGTGGTATAGTACTAAAGTTCTGGTCCTATTCTTTCATCCTACGTGTACGTCATGCTGACACACTGCCGTATTTATTTTATATTTTATGTCAAACTTAGGTGGATCGCTGTCCACACATCCAAAGCGACTATTTTAATCACCCGTATTTCCAAAACCTAAGTTTTGACGGTAACCTGAGTGGTTAAATAATATAGTTCTAATCCTGTTCTATCACCCAATGTGTACGTCATGTATCCAAAATTCCGTATTTATTTTTATATTTCATGTCAAACTTAGACAAATCGTTGTCCGCACATCGCATAGCGACTAATTTAATCACCCATATTTCCAAAACCTAAGTTTTTACGGTAACTTGGGTGGTATAATACTAAATTTCAGGACCTATTCTATCATCCTATGTGTACGTCATGTTGGCACACTTCCGTATTTATTTTATTTTTCATGTCATACTTTGACAAATCGCTGTCCGCACATCTCAATGCGACTACTTTAATCAGCCATATTTCCAAAACCTAAGTTTTTACGGTAACTTGGGTGGTATAATACAGAAGTTCTGGTCCTATTTCATTACCCTAAGTGTACGTCATGCTGACACACTGCCGTATTTATTTTATATTTTATGTCAAACTTAGGTGGATCACTGTCCACACATCCAAAGCGACCATTTTAATCACCCGTATTTCCAAAACCTAAGTTTTTAATTTAACTTGGGTGGTATAGTACTAAAGTTCTGGAACTATTCTATCATCCTATGTGTACGTCATGTTGGCACACCTCCGTATTTTTTTTTATATTTCGTGTCAAATTTCGACAAATCTCTGTCCGCACATGTCAATGCGACTACTTTAATCAGCCATATTTCCTAAACCTAATTTTTTACGGTAACTTGGGTGGTATAATACAGAAGTTCTGGTCCTATTCTATCACCCTACGTGTACGTAATGTTGGCACACAACCGTATTTATTATTATATTTCATGTCATACTTAGACAAATCGTTGTCCGCACATCGCATAGCGACTAATTTAATCACCCATATTTCCAAAACCTAAGTTTTTACGGTAACTTGGGTGGTATAATACTAAATTTCAGGACCTATTCTATCATCCTATGTGTACGTCATGTTGGCACACTTCCGTATTTATTTTATTTTTCATGTCATACTTTGACAAATCGCTGTCCGCACATCTCAATGCGACTACTTTAATCAGCCATATTTCCAAAACCTAAGTTTTTACGGTAACTTGGGTGGTATAATACAGAAGTTCTGGTCCTATTCTATCACCCTATGTGTACGTCATGTATCCACAATTCCGTATTTATTTTTATATTTCATGTCAAACTTAGACAAATCGTTGTCCGCACATCGCATAGCGACTAATTTAATCACCCATATTTCCAAAACCTAAGTTTTTAAGGTAACTTGGGTGGTATAATACTAAATTTCAGGACCTATTCTATCATCCTATGTGTACGTCATGTTGGCACACTTCCGTATTTATTTTATTTTTCATGTCATACTTTGACAAATCGCTGTCCGCACATCTCAATGCGACTACTTTAATCAGCCATATTTCCAAAACCTAAGTTTTTACGGTAACTTGGGTGGTATAATACAGAAGTTCTGGTCCTATTCTATCACCCTATGTGTACGTCATGTATCCACAATTCCGTATTTATTTTTATATTTCATGTCAAACTTCGACAAATCGTTGTCCGCAGCGACTAATTTAATCACCCATATTTCCAAAACCTAAGTTTTTACGGTAACTTGGGTGGTATAATACAGAAGTTCTGGTCCTATTCTATCACCCTATGTGTACGTCATGTATCCACAATTCCGTATTTATTTTTATATTTCATGTCAAACTTAGACAAATCGTTGTCCGCACATCGCATAGCGACTAATTTAATCACCCATATTTCCAAAACCTAAGTTTTTAAGGTAACTTGGGTGGTATAATACTAAATTTCAGGACCTATTCTATCATCCTATGTGTACGTCATGTTGGCACACTTCCGTATTTATTTTATTTTTCATGTCATACTTTGACAAATCGCTGTCCGCACATCTCAATGGGACTACTTTAATCAGCCATATTTCCAAAACCTAAGTTTTTACGGTAACTTGGGTGGTATAATACAGAAGTTCTGGTCCTATTCTATCACCCTATGTGTACGTCATGTATCCACAATTCCGTATTTATTTTTATATTTTATGTCAAACTTAGACAAATCGTTGTCCGCACATCGCATAGCGACTAATGTAATCACCCATATTTCCAAATCCTAAGTTTTTAAGGTAACTTGGGTGGTATAGTACTAAAGTTCTGGTCCTATTCTTTCATCCTACGTGTACGTCATGCTGACACACTGCCGTATTTATTTTATATTTTATGTCAAACTTAGGTGGATCGCTGTCCACACATCCAAAGCGACTATTTTAATCACCTGTATTTCCAAAACCTAAGTTTTGACGGTAACCTGAGTGGTATAATAATATGGTTCTAATCCTATTCTATCACCCAATGTGTACGTCATGTATCCAAAATTCCGTATTTATTTTTATATTTCATGTCAAACTTAGACAAATCGTTGTCCGCACATCGCATAGCGACTACAATAATCAGCCATATTTCCAAAACCTAGGTTTTTACGGTAACTTGGGTGGTATAATACAGAGGTTCTGGTCCTATTCTATCACCCTATGTGTACGTCATGTATCCACAATTCCGTATTTATTTTTATATTTTATGTCAAACTTAGACAAATCGTTGTCCGCACATCGCATAGCGACTAATTTAATCACCCATATTTCCAAAACCTAAGTTTTTAAGGTAACTTGGGTGGTATAGTACTAAAGTTCTGGTCCTATTCTTTCATCCTACGTGTACGTCATGCTGACACACTGCCGTATTTATTTTATATTTTATGTCAAACTTAGGTGGATCGCTGTCCACACATCCAAAGCGACTATTTTAATCACCCGTATTTCCAAAACCTAAGTTTTGACGGTAACCTGAGTGGTATAATAATATAGTTCTAATCCTATTCTATCACCCAATGTGTACGTCATGTATCCAAAATTCCGTATTTATTTTTATATTTCATGTCAAACTTAGACAAATCGTTGTCCGCACATCGCATAGCGACTAATTTAATCACCCATATTTCCAAAACCTAAGTTTTTACGGTAACTTGGGTGGTATAATACTAAATTTCAGGACCTATTCTATCATCCTATGTGTACGTCATGTTGGCACACTTCCGTATTTATTTTATTTTTCATGTCATACTTTGACAAAACGCTGTCCGCACATCTCAATGCGACTACTTTAATCAGCCATATTTCCAAAACCTAAGTTTTTACGGTAACTTGGGTGGTATAATACAGAAGTTCTGGTCCTATTTCATCACCCTAAGTGTACGTCATGCTGACACACTGCCGTATTTATTTTATATTTTATGTCAAACTTAGGTGGATCACTGTCCACACATCCAAAGCGACCATTTTAATCACCCGTATTTCCAAAACCTAAGTTTTTTAAGGTAACTTGGGTGGTATAGTACTAAAGTTCTGGAACTATTCTATCATCCTATGTGTACGTCATGTTGGCACACCTCCGTATTTTTTTTATATTTCGTGTCAAATTTCGACAAATCTCTGTCCGCACATGTCAATGCGACTACTTTAATCAGCCATATTTCCAAAACCTAAGTTTTTACGGTAACTTGGGTGGTATAATACAGAAGTTCCTGTCCTATTCTATCACCCTACGTGTACGTAATGTTGGCACACCTCCGTATTTATTATTATATTTCATGTCATACTTAGACAAATCGTTGTCCGCACATCGCATAGCGACTAATTTAAGCACCCATATTTCCAAAACCTAAGTTTTTAAGGTAACTTGGGTGGTATAGTACTAAAGTTCTGGTCCTATTCTTTCATCCTATGTGTACGTCATGTTGGCACACTTCCGTATTTATTTTATTTTTCATGTCATACTTTGACAAATCGCTGTCCGCACATCTCAATGCGACTACTTTAATCAGCCATATTTCCAAAACCTAAGTTTTTACGGTAACTTGGGTGGTATAATACAGAAGTTCTGGTCCTATTCTATCACCCTACGTGTACGTAATGTTGGCACACCTCCGTATTTATTATTATATTTCATGTCAAACTTACACAAATCGTTGTCCGCACATCGCATAGCGACTTATTTAATCACCCGTATCTCCAAAACCTAAGTTTTGAAGGTAACTTGGGTGGTATAATACTAAATTTCAGGACCTATTCTATCATCCTATGTGTACGTCATGTTGGCACACTTCCGTATTTATTTAATTTTTCATGTCATACTTTGACAAATCGCTGTCCGCACATCTCAATGCGACTACTTTAATCAGCCATATTTCCAAAACCTAAGTTTTTACGGTAACTTGGGTGGTATAATACAGAAGTTCTGGTCCTATTCTATCACCCTATGTGTACGTCATGTATCCACAATTCCGTATTTATTTTTATATTTCATGTCAAACTTAGACAAATCGTTGTCCGCACATCGCATAGCGACTAATTTAATCACCCATATTTCCAAAACCTAAGTTTTTAAGGTAACTTGGGTGGTATAATACTAAATTTCAGGACCTATTCTATCATCCTATGTGTACGTCATGTTGGCACACTTCCGTATTTATTTTATTTTTCATGTCATACTTTGACAAATCGCTGTCCGCACATCTCAATGCGACTACTTTAATCAGCCATATTTCCAAAACCTAAATTTTTACGGTAACTTGGGTGGTATAATACAGAAGTTCTGGTCCTATTCTATCACCCTATGTGTACGTCATGTATCCACAATTCCGTATTTATTTTTATATTTCATGTCAAACTTCGACAAATCGTTGTCCGCAGCGACTAATTTAATCACCCATATTTCCAAAACCTAAGTTTTTACGGTAACTTGGGTGGTATAATACAGAAGTTCTGGTCCTATTCTATCACCCTATGTGTACGTCATGTATCCACAATTCCGTATTTATTTTTATATTTCATGTCAAACTTAGACAAATCGTTGTCCGCACATCGCATAGCGACTAATTTAATCACCCATATTTCCAAAACCTAAGTTTTTAAGGTAACTTGGGTGGTATAATACTAAATTTCAGGACCTATTCTATCATCCTACGTGTACGTCATGTTGGCACACTTCCGTATTTATTTTATTTTTCATGTCATACTTTGACAAATCGCTGTCCGCACATCTCAATGCGACTACTTTAATCAGCCATATTTCCAAAACCTAAGTTTTTACGGTAACTTGGGTGGTATAATACAGAAGTTCTGGTCCTATTCTATCACCCTATGTGTACGTCATGTATCCACAATTCCGTATTTATTTTTATATTTTATGTCAAACTTAGACAAATCGTTGTCCGCACATCGCATAGCGACTAATGTAATCACCCATATTTCCAAATCCTAAGTTTTTAAGGTAACTTGGGTGGTATAGTACTAAAGTTCTGGTCCTATTCTTTCATCCTACGTGTACGTCATGCTGACACACTGCCGTATTTATTTTATATTTTATGTCAAACTTAGGTGGATCGCTGTCCACACATCCAAAGCGACTATTTTAATCACCCGTATTTCCAAAACCTAAGTTTTGACGGTAACCTGAGTGGTATAATAATATAGTTCTAATCCTATTCTATCACCCAATGTGTACGTCATGTATCCAAAATTCCGTATTTATTTTTATATTTCATGTCAAACTTAGACAAATCGTTGTCCGCACATCGCATAGCGACTAATTTAATCACCCATATTTCCAAAACCTAAGTTTTTACGGTAACTTGGGTGGTATAATACTAAATTTCAGGACCTATTCTATCATCCTATGTGTACGTCATGTTGGCACACTTCCGTATTTATTTTATTTTTCATGTCATACTTTGACAAAACGCTGTCCGCACATCTCAATGCGACTACTTTAATCAGCCATATTTCCAAAACCTAAGTTTTTACGGTAACTTGGGTGGTATAATACAGAAGTTCCTGTCCTATTCTATCACCCTATATGTACGTAATGTTGGCACACCTCCGTATTTATTATTATATTTCATGTCATACTTAGACAAATCGTTGTCCGCACATCGCATAGCGACTAATTTAAGCACCCATATTTCCAAAACGTAAGTTTTTAAGGTAACTTGGGTGGTATAGTACTAAAGTTCTGGTCCTATTCTTTCATCCTATGTGTACGTCATGTTGGCACACTTCCGTATTTATTTTATTTTTCATGTCATACTTTGACAAATCGCTGTCCGCACATCTCAATGCGACTACTTTAATCAGCCATATTTCCAAAACCTAAGTTTTTACGGTAACTTGGGTGGTATAATACAGAAGTTCTGGTCCTATTCTATCACCCTATGTGTACGTCATGTATCCACAATTCCGTATTTATTTTTATATTTCATGTCAAACTTACACAAATCGTTGTCCGCACATCGCATAGCGACTTATTTAATCACCCGTATCTCCAAAACCTAAGTTTTGAAGGTAACTTGGGTGGTATAATACTAAATTTCAGGACCTATTCTATCCTCCTATGTGTACGTCATGTTGGCACACTTCCGTATTTATTTTATTTTTCATGTCATACTTTGACAAATCGCTGTCCGCACATCTCAATGCGACTACTTTAATCAGCCATATTTCCAAAACCTAAGTTTTTACGGTAACTTGGGTGGTATAATACAGATGTTCTGGTCCTATTCTATCACCCTATGTGTACGTCATGTATCCACAATTCCGTATTTATTTTTATATTTCATGTCAAACTTAGACAAATCGTTGTCCGCACATCGCATTGCGACTAATTTAATCACCCATATTTCCAAAACCTAAGTTTTTAAGGTAACTTGGATGGTATAATACTAAATTGCAGGACCTATTCTATCATCCTATGTGTACGTCATGTTGGCACACTTCCGTATTTATTTTATTTTTCATGTCATACTTTGACAAATCGCTGTCCGCACATCTCAATGCGACTACTTTAATCAGCCATATTTCCAAAACCTAAGTTTTTACGGTAACTTGGGTGGTATAATACAGAAGTTCTGGTCCTATTCTATCACCCTATGTGTACGTCATGTATCCACAATTCCGTATTTATTTTTATATTTCATGTCAAACTTCGACAAATCGTTGTCCGCAGCGACTAATTTAATCACCCACATTTCCAAAACCTAAGTTTTTACGGTAACTTGGGTGGTATAATACAGAAGTTCTGGTCCTATTCTATCACCCTATGTGTACGTCATGTATCCACAATTCCGTATTTATTTTTATATTTCATGTCAAACTTAGACAAATCGTTGTCCGCACATCGCATAGCGACTAATTTAATCACCCATATTTCCAAAACCTAAGTTTTTAAGGTAACTTGGGTGGTATAATACTAAATTTCAGGACCTATTCTATCATTCTATGTGTACGTCATGTTGGCACACTTCCGTATTTATTTTATTTTCATGTCATACTTTGACAAATCGCTGTCCGCACATCTCAATGCGACTACTTTAATCAGCCATATTTCCAAAACCTAAGTTTTTACGGTAACTTGGGTGGTATAATACAAAAGTTCTGGTCCTATTCTATCACCCTATGTGTACGTCATGTATCCAAAATTCCGTATTTATTTTTATATTTCATGTCAAACTTCGACAAATCGTTGTCCGCAGCGACTAATTTAATCACCCATATTTCCAAAACCTAAGTTTTTACGGTAACTTAGGTGGTATAATACAGAAGTTCTGGTCCTATTCTATCACCCTATGTGTACGTCATGTATCCACAATTCCGTATTTATTTTTATATTTCATGTCAAACTTAGACAAATCGTTGTCCGCACATCGCATAGCGACTAATTTAATCACCCATATTTCCAAAACCTAAGTTTTTAAGGTAACTTGGGTGGTATAATACTAAATTTCAGGACCTATTCTATCATCCTATGTGTACGTCATGTTGGCACACTTCCGTATTTATTTTATTTTTCATGTCATACTTTGACAAATCGCTGTCCGCACATCTCAATGCGACTACTTTAATCAGCCATATTTCCAAAACCTAAGTTTTTACGGTAACTTGGGTGGTATAATACAGAAGTTCTGGTCCTATTCTATCACCCTATGTGTACGTCATGTATCCACAATTCCGTATTTATTTTTATATTTCATGTCAAACTTAGACAAATCGTTGTCCGCACATCGCATAGCGACTAATGTAATCACCCATATTTCCAAATCCTAAGTTTTTAAGGTAACTTGGGTGGTATAGTACTAAAGTTCTGGTCCTATTCTTTCATCCTACGTGTACGTCATGCTGACACACTGCCGTATTTATTTTATATTTTATGTCAAACTTAGGTGGATCGCTGTCCACACATCCAAAGCGACTATTTTAATCACCTGTATTTCCAAAACCTAAGTTTTGACGGTAACCTGACTGGTATAATAATATAGTTCTAATCCTATTCTATCACCCAATGTGTACGTCATGTATCCAAAATTCCGTATTTATTTTTATATTTCATGTCAAACTTAGACAAATCGTTGTCCGCACATCGCATAGCGACTACATTAATCAGCCATATTTCCAAAACCTAGGTTTTTACGGTAACTTGGGGGGTATAATACAGAGGTTCTGGTCCTATTCTATCACCCTATGTGTACGTCATGTATCCACAATTCCGTATTTATTTTTATATTTTATGTCAAACTTAGACAAATCGTTGTCCGCACATCGCATAGCGACTAATTTAATCACCCATATTTCCAAAACCTAAGTTTTTAAGGTAACTTGGGTGGTATAGTACTAAAGTTCTGGACCTATTCTTTCATCCTACGTGTACGTCATGCTGACACACTGCCGTATTTATTTTATATTTTATGTCAAACTTAGGTGGATCGCTGTCCACACATCCAAAGCGACTATTTTAATCACCCGTATTTCCAAAACCTAAGTTTTGACGGTAACCTGAGTGGTATAATAATATAGTTCTAATCCTATTCTATCACCCAATGTGTACGTCATGTATCCAAAATTCCGTATTTATTTTTATATTTCATGTCAAACTTAGACAAATCGTTGTCCGCACATCGCATAGTGACTAATTTAATCACCCATATTTCTAAAACCTAAGTTTTTACGGTAACTTGGGTGGTATAATACAGAAGTTCTGGTCCTATTCTATCACCCTATGTGTACGTCATGTATCCACAATTCCGTATTTATTTTTATATTTCATGTCAAACTTAGACAAATCGTTGTCCGCACATCGCATAGCGACTAATTTAATCACCCATATTTCCAAAACCTAAGTTTTTACGGTAACTTGGGTGGTATAATACTAAATTTCAGGACCTATTCTATCATCCTATGTGTACGTCATGTTGGCACACTTCCGTATTTATTTTATTTTTCATGTCATACTTTGACAAATCGCTGTCCGCACATCTCAATGCGACTACTTTAATCAGCCATATTTCCAAAACCTAAGTTTTTACGGTAACTTGGGTGGTATAATACAGAAGTTCCTGTCCTATTCTATCACCCTACGTGTACGTAATGTTGGCACACCTCCGTATTTATTATTATATTTCATGTCATACTTAGACAAATCGTTGTCCGCACATCGCATAGCGACTAATTTAATCACCCATATTTCCAAAACCTAAGTTTTTAAGGTAACTTGGGTGGTATAGTACTACAGTTCTGGTCCTATTCTTTCATCCTATGTGTACGTCATGTTGGCACACTTCCGTATTTATTTTATTTTTCATGTCATACTTTGACAAATCGCTGTCCGCACATCTCAATGCGACTACTTTAACAGCCATATTTCCAAAACCTAAGTTTTTACGGTAACTTGTGTGGTATAATACAGAAGTTCTGGTCCTATTCTATCACCCTATGTGTACGTCATGTATCCACAATTTCGTATTTATTTTTATATTTTATGTCAAACTTAGACAAATCGTTGTCCGCACATCGCATAGCGACTAATGTAATCACCCATATTTCCAAATCCTAAGTTTTTAAGGTAATTTGGGTGGTATAGTACTAAAGTTCTGGTCCTATTCTTTCATCCTACGTGTACGTCATGCTGACACACTGCCGTATTTATTTTATATTTTATGTCAAACTTAGGTGGATCGCTGTCCACACATCCAAAGCGACTATTTTAATCACCCGTATTTCCAAAACCTAAGTTTTGACGGTAACCTGAGTGGTATAATAATATAGTTCTAATCCTATTCTATCACCCAATGTGTACGTCATGTATCCAAAATTCCGTATTTATTTTTATATTTCATGTCAAACTTAGACAAATCGTTGTCCGCACATCGCATAGCGACTAATTTAATCACCCATATTTCTAAAACCTAAGTTTTTACGGTAACTTGGGTGGTATAATACAGAAGTTCTGGTCCTATTCTATCACCCTATGTGTACGTCATGTATCCAAAATTCCGTATTTATTTTTATATTTCATGTCAAACTTAGACAAATCGTTGTCCGCACATCGCATAGCGACTAATTTAATCACCCATATTTCCAAAACCTAAGTTTTTACGGTAACTTGGAAGGTATAATACTAAATTTCAGGACCTATTCTATCATCCTATGTGTACGTCATGTTGGCACACTTCCGTATTTATTTTATTTTTCATGTCATACTTTGACAAATCGCTGTCCGCACATCTCAATGCGACTACTTTAATCAGCCATATTTCCAAAACCTAAGTTTTTACGGTAACTTGGGTGGTATAATACAGAAGTTCCTGTCCTATTCTATCACCCTACGTGTACGTAATGTTGGCACACCTCCGTATTTATTATTATATTTCATGTCATACTTAGACAAATCGTTGTCCGCACATCGCATAGCGACTAATTTAAGCACCCATATTTCCAAAACCTAAGTTTTTAAGGTAACTTGGGTGGTATAGTACTAAAGTTCTGGTCCTATTCTTTCATCCTATGTGTACGTCATGTTGGCACACTTCCGTATTTATTTTATTTTTCATGTCATACTTTGACAAATCGCTGTCCGCACATCTCAATGCGACTACTTTAATCAGCCATATTTCCAAAACCTAAGTTTTTACGGTAACTTGGGTGGTATAATACAGAAGTTCTGGTCCTATTCTATCACCCTATGTGTACGTCATGTATCCACAATTCCGTATTTATTTTTATATTTCATGTCAAACTTACACAAATCGTTGTCCGCACATCGCATAGCGACTTATTTAATCACCCATATCTCCAAAACCTAAGTTTTTAAGGTAACTTGGGTGGTATAATACTAAATTTCAGGACCTATTCTATCATCCTATGTGTACGTCATGTTGGCACACTTCCGTATTTATTTTATTTTTCAAGTCATACTTTGACAAATCGCTGTCCGCACATCTCAATGCGACTACTTTAATCAGCCATATTTCCAAAACCTAAGTTTTTACGGTAACTTGGGTGGTATAATACAGAAGTTCTGGTCCTATTCTATCACCCTATGTGTACGTCATGTATCCACAATTCCGTATTTATTTTTATATTTCATGTCAAACTTAGACAAATCGTTGTCCGCACATCGCATAGCGACTAATTTAATCACCCATATTTCCAAAACCTAAGTTTTTAAGGTAACTTGGGTGGTATAATACTAAATTTCAGGACCTATTCTATCATCCTATGTGTACGTCATGTTGGCACACTTCCGTATTTATTTTATTTTTGTGCCGTGCGCGTCACTTTTATATATATAGCGCCAAACCAGGTACTGGCCACAAAGCCTGAACAGAGGCTAGTCCATCTGAAAGTTCGAGAAAGTCAGAGGGAAATTAAGTTTTTGGAACGCCTACCTGGCTTCCTCCCACTCCGCCGGCAGCATCTGCGTAACTTACAACCTTCATACCCAGCTACCAGCGATAAGTATTAATGCTAAGAATTAGGGGGTTTTTATTAAATTAGTCGATATCAACCTAAAATGTTCTAGTTTGGCTTAGTTTGGGGTGCCGGGGGGAAAAATTCTAGTTGGGGATTTTGTAAGATGTGAATTTCTGTGGTATTCGCCTCTCCAGAGGCGATACCTTCAATTTAATACAAATGTAGTTTCATCAGGGAAAATTGCTTGTCTTATTATCTTGCCAAAGTAAATTACTTAGCTCAATAGTTAATTAAAACCTTTATTGAGAATCATAGTTATCACCCATTGGACAGTTATGCTTAATTTCAGACAGTGATTCCCAGTCACATGCCAGGTAGGCCCTTCTGGCGTTTAATAAGGTTGTACATGGAATTAATTACTTAATTATTGTTCATCAAAGCTGGCTTAGGTGACCATATGGCAATGGGTACGATCGGCCTCAGGGTAAACCTTCCACCTAGTTAAATTATCCTATTCATTTCAAAGTTGTAATAGTTGCTCTGGTCAATCCTTCCTGATAATACAGGATTACCTTATTGTACCACTCACATCCACATTGATCCATAATGTTCCACCCTGGTCAATATTTGGCTATTTCCAACAACCTTTCTCACCATTCTTCCAACAACCAACAACTCCAGCAGTTACAAATTGGTAGCAGATATAAAACCCTTTGCCATATTGTGCTTTGAATAATTTAACTTAGCCAGATTTTTACAGCCTAAATTGGTTTTTAACCTGAAAAGGTCCTTGTTAATTCCTGTTTTCTTTTCCATGTACAGCTTAAGCCAGCCTGCCACTGATAAATAGGCCTAAGCCTATGAATCTTAATTTGTTGGCTTTATTTTGTTCCAAATGTTTCCCTTGGGTAAAATTTTGTTGAAATTTGAATTTTCCAGTTCTGGGTTTAGATGAATTAAGCAATTGCTTTCATGATTTCAATAGCCTAGGCTAGCGGGTTTCCCAAATTGGTTAGGCTACTGAGCTATTGTCAATCTTGTTTTGGTTCCGCTAGCCTATTCAAAAAGTCATTAGGCCTACTTTTTCTTGGTATTTTATAGCTTAAGTTTTTCCGGATTTCCTTGGATTAGGCATTTTACCTAATTGTAGTTGGAGAAGATCATTGGATCCCTCCCGGCAACCCATCACCAAGCTAACCTTTTATAAAATAGTTCATTAAAGTAAACAAGTCCTATTAATTTACTTAGCTCCGCTCCGCCAAGTGTAGGTAGGCTATGTTTGTTTGCTTTTGTTGTTCCAGAGCATCCAGGCTGGTTCCGGATCATCGCCTTCTTGTGAGCACAAGTTATTAAATTATTAATTCCTTGCAAGTGGAAATTTTAAATAAATGTTTTTTTTTTATTAAATAAATTATTAATATTTTTGGGTCCAGTGCAAGGTAAGTTTGTGCATTGAGTTGCACTCGCTGGAACCCAGTTTCAAATTTCATTTAATTTTGCATTTTTATATTGCAGTGCATTAAATTAATTGCAAATTACACTGCCTTTTCAAAATTGTGTTTTATGGTGGTTAATCAGTGAACAGTGTAGTTTTAAGTTGTTTTTTTTTAATTGTAGTATTATTAAAACTGAATGCATATGGAATGTGCCAACCTTACTTTTACCCTTGGCCTATTTTATTGAATTTTTACTGTGCAACTTGCTCATTTTGTTAGTTTTAAGGCAACTTTTATGGTTATACTTGGCGGAGTTGGTTTTTTGTTTCCGATATAGCAATTAGGCTGTTTATTAAGCAGTGCTTAGGGCAGGATTAGGTTATGGTAAAGATATGTATGAACCTAGGCCCACTAGCCAAATCAAATCTCACTCTGCGAACAGTTTGCCTTTTTTTCAACAGTTTGAAAATTAAATTTTGTCAGTTGAAACAATTTAGTCAAATCTCAAACTGGTTTTTTCTTCCCCGGGAAACCTCAAATCACACCTTGGTTGGTGATTGAATATTTTTTTTAAAAGCTTTTGAATATTTAAAAAAAAAAAAATTTTTTTTCCCCCTGCAAAATTTTTTTTGGAAACTGAATTCCGAATGGGATCACCACAGGTGACAGAGATTCAGGTGTTAGGCGACTCATTCGCAAAGCGATTTGTCACATTTTTAAATCGCCCTGAGCAATTGAATCAACCCTTCGGTATTCGCTGCAGTTTTGGAGTGGGCATTTCAGGCGCCAAGGTTTGCGCCATCAAGAACCACATTAAGAATCAGCGTTTAGTTTTCAATAGTGCCAACCCTCTTTTGTTATTGGTAGGCACCAACGATTTTTTTGGGCAGACACCGGAGTCAAGGTTTAAGGATCAATTTTTGTCCTTGATTCGTCTTTTACGTCGAATGAATCCTGGCATTAGGCTAATTTTGCTACCTCTTCCAAATTATCCTAGAGCGGGGTATGCATCTTTAGATAGATTAAATAGGGTGAATTCCTTTTTTCAAACATTACAAGGAAAACATTTCAAAGTAATTCAGTTAACTTCAGACTTCTCCCGCCCAGATTTTTTTCACAAGAACTATGCCTACTCCCGTAGGCGAGACGGCATACATTTCAACGATTTTGCCCATAGAGCTTTGGTTCCTTTAGTAAAACAAGCAGTAAGTTCCTTTTCTTAGGGAACTCGTATTCAGGCCTAACCAGTTACAATTTTTTTACAGTTTTTTTTACAATTTACTTTATTCAAGCCCTAGAATTAAACAAATCACATCTTGCCTCCTCTGGCTTTTGAACCTCGGTGCCCTTACCTCTCATGAATTTTGGTATAAGTTGCGCTGAGAATTTTTGAAGCAAATTCTTGTTGTTATTTATTTATTATTGTGGTTCTATTGTTGTTGTTAGAGTTCTAACCTTGTTATTTATTTAGAGTTATTTATAATTGTTATTTATTTAAGGATTTTTTTTTCTCTCAACAGTATTTTTGGGTTGTAAGGGGTTTTCATTGGGACCGTTGGCAATGCCGTCCAAGATTTACCACCCTCGTGATTTGCCTTTGGGGACTTCATGGGTTTATTTATTAAATGCCCCGGACGCAGTAACTCAGTGCCAGATTTTTGGGCTACAACCTGAAGCAACGCTTTCCCGCAACCGGATAATGTTGTCTGAATTTCTCAATCGGCTTGAATTAAATGGGGGCACTCAACCTCTCCCCGAAAACAATCGACCTGACATAGATTTTGAAAACCGACCCGATGGCCCCGCCCCGGACGGTGTTCAACTCGTTGACTTCACTGATGCCCCGACCATTCCTATAACTTCCGCCACGATCACATCCAGCCTGCCATTACTGACCTCAGCTCCCTCCATGCAGGCTCCTGTTTCTCTTCCAGTAACGACCAACCCTTTAGTGACTGCAACCACTCCAGCCCACAGTTGCATTAGTCACGTGACAACTCCTCAGCCTACCGGCATTTCCCCATCCTGGCAAGACGTGGTACATGCAACAGCAATTGCGGTTGGCCAGCAGGTAGCCTCAGCAATGGCTCAGTCCAGGGTCACCCCCGCCCCTTCTTCAAGTACCCCACAAGTTTTTTCTGAATTATTGAAAGCTCTACCTGTAGTATCCGGTCAACTTCTTTCCTTTTTGGTTCAGGTTCAAAAAATCGAACAATTGAAGCTCACATCTTCTGAAAATCTTATTATCAACGTTCTCCCACACACTTCCGGCCAACTTAGGACCTTTTGGTCTCAAGCTATCACTGATCGCACCTCACTCTTTGAATTGATCACAAAGCTGCTAAATTTTTTCGCCCCCCATCAATTGCGCCATTCAATGATTTCCAACCTCATTTACCGCCCCCAGGGTCCGCAGGAAACCTTGCCTGAATTCGCTGAAAACCTTCGTGACCACGCCACTCTCCTGTTACCTACCTTGGGTGATAGGGAGCTTCTGGACATAGCTCTGAATGGTCTGAACAGGCAAACCCGTGCCCACTTGGCCGGTTTACCAGCTCCCACCTCCCTTCAGGACCTCCTGTCTCTGGCACCGCGAATTGAGGTTGTGCGCGACCTTGAGCGTAGCGCCACTTCAGCGTACAATACTAGGACCTTCCACCAGGAAACAGCCTATCCTCATCAGGCCCCAAGCAATCAGTTTCAGTCACCATCTCACAGGCCCAACTTCAATAACAATCGTCAACACAGAGCAAATAATCCGCAGAACTCCAGAAATTTTTCTGGTCAAAACCAAAACAGATTCAATTCTTCCTTCAACCCTAGAGTACCTGATTTTCCTTTTGCAAATTTTGGGCTTCCTGACACCAGACAGCAGCGTTATCCACCCCCAGGTCCCCAACAGGGCACCAATCACAATTCTGGTTCCAATGGGCAGGGAAACTCCAGAGGAGGGAGGCATTAGGCGGTACCCCCCCTCCAAACAATCAATCCGCCATGTACGCTTCTTTCTTTATGTCTTACCTTCCCACTCAGCAGCATTATCCACCCCCAGGTTTCCCGCAAGTCGACAACCCCGATTCTGGTTCCCATGACCAGGAAAACCCCTGAGGAGGGAGGTGTTAGGCGGAACCCCCCCTCCAAGCCATCAACCCGCCATTTCTGCTTATTCCAAAATTCCGTCAGCCACTCCCAAGAGAGGCCCAAGCATTCCCAAGCTCGAACTTTGTAAGGTCCCTTTGACTTTTGGGAATGTATTAAACATGCTAGCACTTGTAGACACAGGATCATCTTGTTGTATAATGTCCTTTCCAACCTTTCAGGAAATCAGAAGAAATAGTCATGCTATTTCCGCAACCCAGTCAACATCCTTTTCTGCGCTTTCAGCCTCTGGCGATAAGGTTTCTTTCAAATTTCAGGCCCCAGTTCATTTCAAGATTGGTCATCTCTCTTGGACATTCACGTTTCAAATTGCTGAGCGGTTGCCCGTGCCCATCATCTTGGGTTCCGACTTTTTGACTAAGACCAAGGCTATCATCAACATGGCATCCCACACCTTAACATTTCCATATGGCACTCCAAAAGTTTTCTCCTTGCTCTCACAGACGTCTCAGGATGATGCCAAACCCATAGCCATGGGAGAAAATCTTACTCCGGAACAAAAGGATCAAGTCACCCAATTGATCGCTGAATTTCCCGAAACCATCACAAAGAATCTAGGTCGCACCAATATTCTTGAATATCATATCAGAGTAAATTCTTCCAAAATCATCCGTAACAAGCCTTATCAGTATGCACCACCCAAACTAGCACTCATGAGACAGCACATAGATGATCTTCTGAAAAAAGGCGTCATCAGGCCATCGATTTCTCCTTTTGCATCAGCCGCCTTCCTGGTTCCCAAGAAGGGTGGCAAAACTCGAATGGTGGTAGATTATCGCAATTTGAACCAGATCTTAGAACTTGACGCCACACCAATGCCAACAATAGAGTCAGCTTTCCAACATCTGGGTCAAGCCAGATGGTTCACACTTCTTGATCTCAACTCTGCATACAACCAAATCCCTCTTTCAGAACAGTCCAAGCCTTACACATCTTTTGTTGTTCCATGGGCTCAATTTGAGTTCAACTATCTTCCATTTGGCTTGGCATCAGGAAGTATGGTCTTGACCTCTCTCATAGACAAGATTTTCGGGGATATCAAGTTCAAATATGTTTACAATTTCTTTGATGACCTTTGTGTATACAGCAACGGATCCTTTGATGATCATCTTGTTAAGGTTCGTTCTGTGATCGAGAGACTGCGAGATGCTGGTCTCACAGTCAATCCTGAAAAGATTACAGTAGCTTCCAATCACATTCAGTTCCTTGGCCATATTTTCGCAAACCATTCAATATCTATTCATCCTGACCGCACTCAACCGATAGATAATTTCCCGGTTCCCAAGAATGTCAAGCAGCTTTCTAGGTTCTTGGGCATGACCGCCTTCTATGCTAGATTCATAAAGGATTATGCCATCATTTCTCAACCACTCAATCAACTGAAGCGCAAGGGTGTGGATTTCATTTTCGGTCCAGAACAACATAAGGCCTTTGAAGCTCTCAAGGCTGCTCTTGTATCTTCCCCCATCTTACGGATGCCCGATTTCTCAAAAGAGTTTATAGTTCACACAGACGCATCTGGAACTGGAATTGGAAGTACCCTTTTTCAGGAGCATGATGGTCAACTCTTTCCTGTTTGTTATTCTTCTCGCGCACTCAACAAACATGAATTGAATTATTCCACCTTACAACTCGAGTGTCTTGCTATTGTTTTTGCTCTCCAGAAGTATCAGCAATACCTCGAGCATAGGGAGTTTCAGTTGCACACAGATTGCTCCGCTTTAACATGGCTCTTGAACCACCCCCGTCAGGTTGGGAAAATAGCAAGATGGATATCCTTCATTAATTCTTTCAAGTTCCAAATCCATCATATTCGTGGGAAGGACAATTTGGTAGCTGACTGTCTCTCCCGCCTTTTTGAAAACACCGACCCTACTGAAGCCCCTCAGGAACCCTCTCCACCAGTAATGTCACTTTTTGGCATTCCTGAAATTTTCAAAGACATAGCCACACATCAACACGAAGATCCCGAACTTTCCAAACTCATCCGTAATCCCCGAAGGCCACCAAACTACACTGTTGTTAACGGTGTATTGATGCACCGTCTTCCCAATCAGAACAAACCAAGGGTGGTAGTTCCTGCCAAACTCTTTGATATGCTGTTCCGCTATTATCATGAATCCCCCAGTGCAGCTCATCTTGGTATCCGCAAAACACTTGCCCGCATAGAACCTTTCTTTTGGGCAAAGGACCTCAGGCAAATTATCACCGATCGAGTAAGATCTTGTGTTCAGTGCCAACGTTGCAAACAAGCCCCGAACACCAATGTTGGCCATTTGGCTTCCGAGGTAGTTTGCAAACCTTGGGAGAAGATCTTTGTGGACCATATCGGCCCTTTGCCTAGGTCTACCAAAGGCAACAAATACATTCTCACCATTGTAGATGCTTTTTCCAAATTTGTAATCATGCTACCCGCCAAAAACACTCAAGCGTCAACTTCAGCATCCCTTCTTACAAAGCATGTTTTTTCAATTTTTGGCCCACCAAAGTATCTAGTTTCCGATAATGTTTCAAATTTCCGCTCCAAAGTATTCCAAGAGCTATGCTTGGGACTTGGAATACAGCACATTTTTACCAGTCCTTACTACCCCAACCCCTCTCATGCCGAGAGGGTCAACAAACAGATTAAAATAGCAATCAGGATCTTTCACAACCAGTATCAACAGTTTTGGGATCAGGATCTTCACTGGTTCCAAATGGCCTTCAACTCTGCTGTGCATGAATCCACTCAGAATTCCCCATCACGTCTTTTTCTTGGCAGAACCCTATACCATCCCTTGGAACTCCAATGGAACCTTGACAAACTTGTCGATTCCCAAGGAACCGCTCCCTCTACCCAAGATGATTGGTCAAGAGCAATTGAAAGCCTCCGTAAAGCCAGAGCCAGCCGAGAAAGGAAGTACAATCACAACCGATCACCCAACACTTTCAACCCTGGCGACTGGGTCATGTTCAGATTGAACCCCATCAGTAAGGCGGTCGACCACATAAACCAAAAATTATTGCCTATGTGGTCGAAACCTTGTGTCATTGAAACCTTCACCTCCCCAGTCACTGTTCGCTTAGTCGACCCTGTCAATAATAAATTCATCCGGAAAGCTCATGTTTCACAGCTCAAAAGATTTTTTCAGCCAGCAACATAAATTCAATTTCATTCACTACCTAAGGTTACACCCTGAAAAAGATCGTTGCCCATTGTACATATGCACCTAGTGATAATAGGTTAAGCTTTTTTCTACTCTTCTCCTTCTCTTCCCTGGTATGAGCGGGGGAAGTGAGTCTAAGGTTTCATCTTCCTCTGGATGGGTGAACCTACACTTTTCCTCTCCGCTCATATTCAGGTAAACCCTCCCTTCTTCGTCACCTCGTTGCACGGGAGATACGTTTGCGTTTGGGTTTTTCCTTTAAAACAAGTTTTTTAAATATAATATAACTTTACTGTTTGACCTTAATTTTATTTTAATTTTTTTTTATCTTTTATGGTCAACCAGTGAGGGCCCATGCGCAGGGTATCCTGCAACGACAAGTTGCTAGCTACAATTTGTCGAGCACCGAGTGACACTTAGTAGATTCTCTCTTTTTCTTTCCTATTCTCCTCATTTCTAGCCTTCTTTTATGGTCGACCATGCAAATCAATCTAGTCATAAGTGTGTAGTTAGTGTAGGGCACATCAGGAAGAATGTCTAGGTAGTATTAATCATCAGGACAAGCCAATATCTTTTAGTTTTACATAAAAGGTTAAGTAATATGGAAAGGATGGTAGTTTATAAGCTGAAAAGGGGTATTCAAAGAAAAATAATTTGAATATTTAATCTCCAAGTGCATTTCTGGGTTAGGGCAAAGCGCTTCTCGTGCGTAAAATTTAAATGGCCAATTTTTTCAAATGCGCCAAATCCTTAAATTTTCCTTCATTTTATGTTTCCATGTACACCACTACCTTTATATTTGTATAGTTACTAACATTCTTTTAGGGAATTGCTGCACAAATTGGTTTCCTCCACTTCAGATATGGGTTGGGTTCCATGGCACCTGGTGTGGTATCTTCGAGTCCACATCGGTCAGTCTCGCCGGACTGATCACCCTAAAATGTCGTATTGTCAGCGATCGGTCTACCCTGCACTAATTTTGGGGTAAATCTTACATAATATAGTCAGGACCAACACTTCGGTTTCACAAGCATTTTTTTATAAAGTCAGTCCCTATTTACAAACTAGTCATTACCAAATAACTGCACAATCAAAAAAAAAAAAAGGCCAGCTTCCAATCACCTTGAAAAGGGTCAATTCACCACATTGAATCAAAAGCCACAAGCAGTCAAATCCTGAAATAGCCTCAACTGCAGCCACCTTCAACAATAGACAACTTCAGTCAACTCCGAACTTCAGCAGCAGTCAAATCCTGAAATAGCTTCAACTACCACCACCTTCAACAATAGACATCTTCAGTCAACTCCGAACTTCAGCAGCAGTCAAATCCTGAAATAGCTTCAACTACCACCACCTTCAACAATAGACATCTTCAATCAACTCCGAACTTCAGCAGCAGTCAAATCCTGAAATAGCTTCAACTACAACCACCTTCAACAATAGACATCTTCAGTCAACTCCGAACTTCAGCAGCAGTCATATCCTGAAATAGCTTCAACTACCACCACCTTCAACAATAGACATCTTCAGTCAACTCCGAACTTCAGCAGCAGTCAAATCCTGAAATAGCTTCAACTACAACCACCTTCAACAATAGACATCTTGAGTCAACTCCGAACTTCACCAGACATCTTCAGTTAACTTCGATCTTCAGCAACAGTCACCACCTGAAATAACCAGCCTTAACAACAGCCATCTTCCGTAACAACCAGCTTCACCAAGACTCACCAATAATCACCATCGCCAGCTTGCATCTTGCAGCAGCCTACAAGAGTATTGCAACAATTGCTATGATTGCAACAATTCTGAGAAAAACAACACAAGACTTCAGTTTATACCAAATCTCAGATGAAAACAAAATATAAGGCCTAAATATTAAACCAAAAATAAAGAATAAAAAAATTTAAAAAAAAATAAAAAAATTGTGCGTGCAGTTATCCCCCCTTTATTCAAATTGAGTTCTTCGAGTAGGACAGAAACCAAGTGTGGAGTCCTTGAGGCCTCAAGCATCAAATTTTTCCGCTGGGGGGGGGAGGAGCCCGATCGCTGACCAAACAGCTCGCAACCTTCAACTGAAGGAGAATCAAAAGTCTCAGGCGGAGGTGCCAGCGCGTTGGGAGCCCTCAGGTTCCACCTATTCTGAGTGGAGATGAGCCGGAACCCCAAAGACACCAATCGGTTCTTGCAACTTCAACACCGCCGTGATTCGCTTTTTCAAGAGCCCGCAATCCGAGTTTTCTGGTGTCAATTGTGGGTAGGCGCTGCAACCTTGCAGACCAAATTTTGGTTGTTTTAGGGAATCAACCCCAACTAACCCTCTGGAACCAACGATGACCTTACCACCCCACCAAGTCCCAGCGCAATCTTTTTGGCCGAAGGGGGCGTGGTTGTGCCGTGCGCGTCACTTTTATATATATAGCGCCAAACCAGGTACTGGCCACAAAGCCTGAACAGAGGCTAGTCCATCTGAAAGTTCGAGAAAGTCAGAGGGAAATTAAGTTTTTGGAACGCCTACCTGGCTTCCTCCCACTCCGCCGGCAGCATCTGCGTAACTTACAACCTTCATACCCAGCTACCAGCGATAAGTATTAATGCTAAGAATTAGGGGGTTTTTATTAAATTAGTCGATATCAACCTAAAATGTTCTAGTTTGGCTTAGTTTGGGGTGCCGGGGGGAAAAATTCTAGTTGGGGATTTTGTAAGATGTGAATTTCTGTGGTATTCGCCTCTCCAGAGGCGATACCTTCAATTTAATACAAATGTAGTTTCATCAGGGAAAATTGCTTGTCTTATTATCTTGCCAAAGTAAATTACTTAGCTCAATAGTTAATTAAAACCTTTATTGAGAATCATAGTTATCACCCATTGGACAGTTATGCTTAATTTCAGACAGTGATTCCCAGTCACATGCCAGGTAGGCCCTTCTGGCGTTTAATAAGGTTGTACATGGAATTAATTACTTAATTATTGTTCATCAAAGCTGGCTTAGGTGACCATATGGCAATGGGTACGATCGGCCTCAGGGTAAACCTTCCACCTAGTTAAATTATCCTATTCATTTCAAAGTTGTAATAGTTGCTCTGGTCAATCCTTCCTGATAATACAGGATTACCTTATTGTACCACTCACATCCACATTGATCCATAATGTTCCACCCTGGTCAATATTTGGCTATTTCCAACAACCTTTCTCACCATTCTTCCAACAACCAACAACTCCAGCATTTACATTTTTCATGTCATACTTTGACAAATCGCTGTCCGCACATCTCAATGCGACTACTTTAATCAGCCATATTTCCAAAACCTAAGTTTTTACGGTAACTTGGGTGGTATAATACAGAAGTTCTGGTCCTATTCTATCACCCTATGTGTACGTCATGTATCCACAATTCCGTATTTATTTTTATATTTCATGTCAAACTTCGACAAATCGTTGTCCGCAGCGACTAATTTCACCCATATTTCCAAAACCTAAGTTTTTACGGTAACTTGGGTGGTATAATACAGAAGTTCTGGTCCTATTCTATCACCCTATGTGTACGTCATGTATCCACAATTCCGTATTTATTTTTATATTTCATGTCAAACTTAGACAAATCGTTGTCCGCACATCGCATAGCGACTAATTTAATCACCCATATTTCCAAAACCTAAGTTTTTAAGGTAACTTGGGTGGTATAATACTAAATTTCAGGACCTATTCTATCATCCTATGTGTACGTCATGTTGGCACACTTCCGTATATATTTTATTTTTCATGTCATACTTTGACAAATCGCTGTCCGCACATCTCAATGCGACTACTTTAATCAGCCATATTTCCAAAACCTAAGTTTTTACGGTAACTTGGGTGGTATAATACAGAAGTTCTGGTCCTATTCTATCACCCTATGTGTACGTCATGTATCCACAATTCCGTATTTATTTTTATATTTCATGTCAAACTTCGACAAATCGTTGTCCGCAGCGACTAATTTAATCACCCATATTTCCAAAACCTAAGTTTTTACGGTAACTTGGGTGGTATAATACAGAAGTTCTAGTCCTATTCTATCACCCTATGTGAACGTCATGTATCCACAATTCCGTATTTATTTTTATATTTCATGTCAAACTTAGACAAATCGTTGTCCGCACATCGCATAGCGACTAATTTAATCACCCTTATTTCCAAAACCTAAGTTTTTAAGGTAACTTGGGTGGTATAATACTAAATTTCAGGACCTATTCTATCATCCTATGTGTACGTCATGTTGGCACACTTCCGTATTTATTTTATTTTTCATGTCATACTTTGACAAATCGCTGTCCGCACATCTCAATGCGACTACTTTAATCAGCCATATTTATAAAACCTAAGTTTTTACGGTAACTTGGGTGGTATAATACAGAAGTTCTGGTCCTATTCTATTACCCTATGTGTACGTCATGTATCCACAATTCCGTATTTATTTTTATATTTTATGTCAAACTTAGACAAATCGTTGTCCGCACATCGCATAGCGACTAATTTAATCACCCATATTTCCAAAACCTAAGTTTTTAAGGTAACTTGGGTGGTATAGTACTAAAGTTCTGGTCCTATTCTTTCATCCTACGTGTACGTCATGCTGACACACTGCCGTATTTATTTTATATTTTATGTCAAACTTAGGTGGTTCGCTGTCCACACATCCAAAGCGACTATTTTAATCACCTGTATTTCCAAAACCTAAGTTTTGACGGTAACCTGAGTGGTATAATAATATAGTTCTAATCCTATTCTATCACCCAATGTGTACGTCATGTATCCAAAATTCCGTATTTATTTTTATATTTCATGTCAAACTTAGACAAATCGTTGTCCGCACATCGCATAGCGACTAAATTAAATAGCCATATTTCCAAAACCTAGGTTTTTACGGTAACTTGGGTGGTATAATACAGAGGTTCTGGTCCTATTCTATCACCCTATGTGTACGTCATGTATCCACAATTCCGTATTTATTTTTATATTTTATGTCAAACTTAGACAAATCGTTGTCCGCACATCGCATAGCGACTAATTTAATCACCCATATTTCCAAAACCTAAGTTTTTAAGGTAACTTGGGTGGTATAGTACTAAAGTTCTGGTCCTATTCTTTCATCCTACGTGTACGTCATGCTGACACACTGCCGTATTTATTTTATATTTTATGTCAAACTTAGGTGGATCGCTGTCCACACATCCAAAGCGACTATTTTAATCACCCGTATTTCCAAAACCTAAGTTTTGACGGTAACCTGAGTGGTATAATAATATAGTTCTAATCCTATTCTATTACCCAATGTGTACGTCATGTATCCAAAATTCCGTATTTATTTTTATATTTCATGTCAAACTTAGACAAATCGTTGTCCGCACATCGCATAGCGACTAATTTAATCACCCATATTTCTAAAACCTAAGTTTTTACGGTAACTTGGGTGGTATAATACAGAAGTTCTGGTCCTATTCTATCACCCTATGTGTACGTCATGTATCCACAATTCCGTATTTATTTTTATATTTCATGTCAAACTTACACAAATCGTTGTCCGCACATCGCATAGCGACTTATTTAATCACCCATATCTCCAAAACCTAAGTTTTTAAGGTAACTTGGGTGGTATAATACTAAATTTCAGGACCTATTCTATCATCCTATGTGTACGTCATGTTGGCACACTTCCGTATTTATTTTATTTTTCATGTCATACTTTGACAAATCGCTGTCCGCACATCTCAATGCGACTACTTTAATCAGCCATATTTCCAAAACCTAAGTTTTTACGGTAACTTGGGTGGTATAATACAGAAGTTCTGGTCCTATTCTATCACCCTATGTGTACGTCATGTATCCACAATTCCGTATTTATTTTTATATTTCATGTCAAACTTCGACAAATAGTTGTCCGCAGCGACTAATTTAATCACCCATATTTCCAAAACCTAAGTTTTTAAGGTAACTTGGGTGGTATAATACTAAATTTCAGGACCTATTCTATCATCCTATGTGTACGTCATGTTGGCACACTTCCGTATTTATTTTATTTTTCATGTCATACTTTGACAAATCGCTGTCCGCACATCTTAATGCGACTACTTTAATCAGCCATATTTCCAAAACCTAAGTTTTTACGGTAACTTGGGTGGTATAATACAGAAGTTCTGGTCCTATTCTATCACCCTATGTGTACGTCATGTATCCACAATTCCGTATTTATTTTTATATTTCATGTCAAACTTCGACAAATCGTTGTCCGCAGCGACTAATTTAATCACCCATATTTCCAAAACCTAAGTTTTTACGGTAACTTGGGTGGTATAATACAGAAGTTCTGGTCCTATTCTATCACTCTATGTGTACGTCATGTATCCACAATTCCGTATTTATTTTTATATTTCATGTCAAACTTAGACAAATCGTTGTCCGCACATCGCATAGCGACTAATTTAATCACCCATATTTCCAAAACCTAAGTTTTTAAGCTAACTTGGGTGGTATAATACTAAATTTCAGGACCTATTCTATCATCCTATGTGTACGTCATGTTGGCACACTTCCGTATTTATTTTATTTTTCATGTCATACTTTGACAAATCGCTGTCCGCACATCTCAATGCGACTACTTTAATCAGCCATATTTCCAAAACCTAAGTTTTTACGGTAACTTGGGTGGTATAATACAGAAGTTCTGGTCCTATTCTATCACCCTATGTGTACGTCATGTATCCACAATTCCGTATTTATTTTTATATTTTATGTCAAACTTAGACAAATCGTTGTCCGCACATCGCATAGCGACTAATTTAATCACCCATATTTCCAAAACCTAAGTTTTTAAGGTAACTTGGGTGGTATAGTACTAAAGTTCTGGTCCTATTCTTTCATCCTACGTGTACGTCATGCTGACACACTGCCGTATTTATTTTATATTTTATGTCAAACTTAGGTGGTTCGCTGTCCACACATCCAAAGCGACTATTTTAATCACCTGTATTTCCAAAACCTAAGTTTTGACGGTAACCTGAGTGGTATAATAATATAGTTCTAATCCTATTCTATCACCCAATGTGTACGTCATGTATCCAAAATTCCGTATTTATTTTTATATTTCATGTCAAACTTAGACAAATCGTTGTCCGCACATCGCATAGCGACTAAATTAAATAGCCATATTTCCAAAACCTAGGTTTTTACGGTAACTTGGGTGGTATAATACAGAGGTTCTGGTCCTATTCTATCACCCTATGTGTACGTCATGTATCCACAATTCCGTATTTATTTTTATATTTTATGTCAAACTTAGACAAATCGTTGTCCGCACATCGCATAGCGACTAATTTAATCACCCATATTTCCAAAACCTAAGTTTTTAAGGTAACTTGGGTGGTATAGTACTAAAGTTCTGGTCCTATTCTTTCATCCTACGTGTACGTCATGCTGACACACTGCCGTATTTATTTTATATTTTATGTCAAACTTAGGTGGATCGCTGTCCACACATCCAAAGCGACTATTTTAATCACCCGTATTTCCAAAACCTAAGTTTTGACGGTAACCTGAGTGGTATAATAATATAGTTCTAATCCTATTCTATTACCCAATGTATACGTCATGTATCCAAAATTCCGTATTTATTTTTATATTTCATGTCAAACTTAGACAAATCGTTGTCCGCACATCGCATAGCGACTAATTTAATCACCCATATTTCTAAAACCTAAGTTTTTACGGTAACTTGGGTGGTATAATACAGAAGTTCTGGTCCTATTCTATCACCCTATGTGTACGTCATGTATCCACAATTCCGTATTTATTTTTATATTTCATGTCAAACTTACACAAATCGTTGTCCGCACATCGCATAGCGACTTATTTAATCACCCATATCTCCAAAACCTAAGTTTTTAAGGTAACTTGGGTGGTATAATACTAAATTTCAGGACCTATTCTATCATCCTATGTGTACGTCATGTTGGCACACTTCCGTATTTATTTTATTTTTCATGTCATACTTTGACAAATCGCTGTCCGCACATCTCAATGCGACTACTTTAATCAGCCATATTTCCAAAACCTAAGTTTTTACGGTAACTTGGGTGGTATAATACAGAAGTTCTGGTCCTATTCTATCACCCTATGTGTACGTCATGTATCCACAATTCCGTATTTATTTTTATATTTCATGTCAAACTTCGACAAATCGTTGTCCGCAGCGACTAATTTAATCACCCATATTTCCAAAACCTAAGTTTTTAAGGTAACTTGGGTGGTATAATACTAAATTTCAGGACCTATTCTATCATCCTATGTGTACGTCATGTTGGCACACTTCCGTATTTATTTTATTTTTCATGTCATACTTTGACAAATCGCTGTCCGCACATCTTAATGCGACTACTTTAATCAGCCATATTTCCAAAACCTAAGTTTTTACGGTAACTTGGGTGGTATAATACAGAAGTTCTGGTCCTATTCTATCACCCTATGTGTACGTCATGTATCCACAATTCCGTATTTATTTTTATATTTCATGTCAAACTTCGACAAATCGTTGTCCGCAGCGACTAATTTAATCACCCATATTTCCAAAACCTAAGTTTTTACGGTAACTTGGGTGGTATAATACAGAAGTTCTGGTCCTATTCTATCACTCTATGTGTACGTCATGTATCCACAATTCCGTATTTATTTTTATATTTCATGTCAAACTTAGACAAATCGTTGTCCGCACATCGCATAGCGACTAATTTAATCACCCATATTTCCAAAACCTAAGTTTTTAAGCTAACTTGGGTGGTATAATACTAAATTTCAGGACCTATTCTATCATCCTATGTGTACGTCATGTTGGCACACTTCCGTATTTATTTTATTTTTCATGTCATACTTTGACAAATCGCTGTCCGCACATCTCAATGCGACTACTTTAATCAGCCATATTTCCAAAACCTAAGTTTTTACGGTAACTTGGGTGGTATAATACAGAAGTTCTGGTCCTATTCTATCACCCTATGTGTACGTCATGTATCCACAATTCCGTATTTATTTATATATTTTATGTCAAACTTAGACAAATCGTTGTCCGCACATCGCATAGCGACTAATTTAAGCACCCATATTTCCAAAACCTAAGTTTTTAAGGTAACTTGGGTGGTATAGTACTAAAGTTCTGGTCCTATTCTTTCATCCTATGTGTACGTCATGTTGGCACACTTCCGTATTTATTTTATTTTTCAAGTCATACTTTGACAAATCGCTGTCCGCACATCTCAATGCGACTACTTTAATCAGCCATATTTCCAAAACCTAAGTTTTTACGGTAACTTGGGTGGTATAATACAGAAGTTCTGGTCCTATTCTATCACCCTATGTGTACGTCATGTATCCACAATTCCGTATTTATTTTTATATTTCATGTCAAACTTACACAAATCGTTGTCCGCACATCGCATAGCGACTTATTTAATCACCCATATCTCCAAAACCTAAGTTTTTAAGGTAACTTGGGTGGTATAATACTAAATTTCAGGACCTATTCTATCATCCTATGTGTACGTCATGTTGGCACACTTTCGTATTTATTTTATTTTTCATGTCATACTTTGACAAATCGCTGTCCGCACATCTCAATTCGACTACTTTAATCAGCCATATTTCCAAAACCTAAGTTTTTACGGTAACTTGGGTGGTATAATACAGAAGTTCTGGTCCTATTCTATCACCCTATGTGTACGTCATGAATCCACAATTCCGTATTTATTTTTATATTTCATGTCAAACTTAGACAAATCGTTGTCCGCACATCGCATAGCGACTAATTTAATCACCCATATTTCCAAAACCTAAGTTTTTAAGGTAACTTGGGTGGTATAATACTAAATTTCAGGACCTATTCTATCATCCTATGTGTACGTCATGTTGGCACACTTCCGTATTTATTTTATTTTTCATGTCATACTTTGACAAATCGCTGTCCGCACATCTCAATGCGACTACTTTAATCAGCCATATTTCCAAAACCTAAGTTTTTACGGTAACTTGGGTGGTATAATACAGAAGTTCTGGTCCTATTCTATCACCCTATGTGTACGTCATGTATCCACAATTCCGTATTTATTTTTATATTTCATGTCAAACTTCGACAAATCGTTGTCCGCAGCGACTAATTTAATCACCCATATTTCCAAAACCTAAGTTTTTACGGTAACTTGGGTGGTATAATACAGAAGTTCTGGTCCTATTCTATCACCCTATGTGTACGTCATGTATCCACAATTCCGTATTTATTTTTATATTTCATGTCAAACTTAGACAAATCGTTGTCCGCACATCGCATAGCGACTAATTTAATCACCCATATTTCCAAAACCTAAGTTTTTTAGGTTACTTGGGTGGTATAATACTAAATTTCAGGACCTATTCTATCATCCTATGTGTACGTCATGTTGGCACACTTCCGTATTTATTTTATTTTTCATGTCATACTTTGACAAATCGCTGTCCGCACATCTCAATGCGACTACTTTAATCAGCCATATTTCCAAAACCTAAGTTTTTACGGTAACTTGGGTGGTATAATACAGAAGTTCTGGTCCTATTCTATCACCCTATGTGTACGTCATGTATCCACAATTCCGTATTTATTTTTATATTTTATGTCAAACTTAGACAAATCGTTGTCCGCACATCGCATAGCGACTAATTTAATCACCCATATTTCCAAAACCTAAGTTTTTAAGGTAACTTGGGTGGTATAGTACTAAAGTTCTGGTCCTATTCTTTCATCCTACGTGTACGTCATGCTGACACACTGCCGTATTTATTTTATATTTTATGTCAAACTTAGGTGGATCGCTGTCCACACATCCAAAGCGACTATTTTAATCACCCGTATTTCCAAAACCTAAGTTTTGACGGTAACCTGAGTGGTATAATAATATAGTTCTAATCCTATTCTATCACCCAATGTGTACGTCATGTATCCAAAATTCCGTATTTATTTTTATATTTCATGTCAAACTTAGACAAATCGTTGTCCGCACATCGCATAGCGACTAATTTAATCACCCATATTTCCAAAACCTACGTTTTTACGGAAACTTGGGTGGTATAATACAGAAGTTCTGGTCCTATTCTATCACCCTATGTGTACGTCATGTATCCACAATTCCGTATTTATTTTTATATTTCATGTCAAACTTAGACAAATCGTTGTCCGCACTTCGCATAGCGACTAATTTAATCACCCATATTTCCAAAACCTAAGTTTTTACGGTAACTTGAGTGGTATAATACAGAAGTTCTGGTCCTATTCTATCACCCTATGTGTACGTCATGTATCCACAATTCCGTATTTATTTTTATATTTTGTCAAACTTAGACAAATCGTTGTCCGCACTTCGCATAGCGACTAATTTAATCACCCATATTTCCAAAACTTAAGTTTTTAAGGTAACTTGGGTGGTATAGTACTAAAGTTCTGGTCCTATTCTTTCATCCTACGTGTACGTCATGCTGACACACTGCCGTATTTATTTTTATATTTCATGTCAAACTTAGACAAATCGTTGTCCGCACATCGCATAGCGACTAATTTAATCACCCATATTTCCAAAACCTAAGTTTTTAAGGTAACTTGGGTGGTACAGTACTAAGGTTCTGGTCCTATTCTTTCATCCTATGTGTACGTCATGTTGGCACACTTCCGTATTTATTTTATTTTTTATGTCATACTTTGACAAATCGCTGTCCACACATCCAAAGCGACTATTTTAATCACCCATATTTCCAAAACCTAAGTTTTTACGGTAACTTGGGTGGTATAATACAGAAGTTCTGGTCCTATTCTATCACCCTACGTGTACGTAATGTTGGCACACCTCCGTATTTATTATTATATTTCATGTCATACTTAGACAAATCGTTGTCCGCACATCGCATAGCGACTAATTTAATCACCCATATTTCCAAAACCTAAGTTTTTAAGGTAACTTGGGTGGTATAATACAGAAGTTCTTGTCCTATTTCATCACCCTACGTATACGTCATGCTGACACACTGCCGTATTTATTTTATATTTTATGTCAAACTTAGGTGGATCGCTGTCCACACATCCAAAGCGACTATTTTAATCACCCGTATTTCCAAAACCTAAGTTTTTAAGGTAACTTGGGTGGTATAGTACTAAAGTTCTGGACCTATTCTATTATCTTATGTGTACGTCATGTTGGCACACCTCCGTATATTTTTTATATTTCGTGTCAAACTTCGACAAATCTCTGTCCGCACATCTCAATGCGACTACTTTAATCAGCCATATTTCCAAAACCAAAGTTTTTACGGTAACTTGGGTGGTATAATACAGAAGTTCTGGTCATATTCTATCACCCTACGTGTACGTAATGTTGGCACACCTCCGTATTTATTATTATATTTCATGTCATACTTAGACAAATCGTTGTCCGCACATCGCATAGCGACTAATTTAATCATCCATATTTCAAAACCTAAGTTTTTAAGGTAACTTGGGTGGTATAGTACTAAAGTTCTGGTCCTATTCTTTCATCCTACGTGTACGTCATGCTGACACACTTCCGTATTTATTTTATATTTTATGTCAAACTTAGGTGGATCGCTGTCCACACATCCAAAGCGACTATTTTAATCACCCGTATTTCCAAAACCTAAGTTTTGACGTAACCTGAGTGGTATAATAATATAGTTCTAATCCTATTCCATCACCCAATGTGTACGTCATGTATCCAAAATTCCGTATTTATTTTTATATTTCATGTCAAACTTAGACAAATCGTTGTCCGCACATCGCATAGCGACTAATTTAATCACCCATATTTCCAAAACCTAAGTTTTTACGGTAACTTGGGTGGTATAATACAGAAGTTCTGGTCCTATTCTATCACCCTATGTGTACGTCATGTATCCACAATTCCGTATTTATTTTTATATTTCATGTCAAACTTAGACAAATCGTTGTCCGCACATCGCATAGCGACTAATTTAATCACCCATATTTCCAAAACTTAAGTTTTTAAGGTAACTTGGGTGGTATAGTACTAAAGTTCTGGTCCTATTCTTTCATCCTACGTGTACGTCATGCTGACACACTGCCGTATTTATTTTTATATTTCATGTCAAACTTAGACAAATCGTTGTCCGCACATCGCATAGCGACTAATTTAATCACCCATATTTCCAAAACCTAAGTTTTTAAGGTAACTTGGGTGGTACAGTACTAAGGTTCTGGTCCTATTCTTTCATCCTATGTGTACGTCATGTTGGCACACTTCCGTATTTATTTTATTTTTTATGTCATACTTTGACAAATCGCTGTCCACACATCCAAAGCGACTATTTTAATCACCCATATTTCCAAAACCTAAGTTTTTACGGTAACTTGGGTGGTATAATACAGAAGTTCTGGTCCTATTCTATCACCCTACGTGTACGTAATGTTGGCACACCTCCGTATTTATTATTATATTTCATGTCATACTTAGACAAATCGTTGTCCGCACATCGCATAGCGACTAATTTAATCACCCATATTTCCAAAACCTAAGTTTTTAAGGTAACTTGGGTGGTATAATACAGAAGTTCTGGTCCTATTTCATCACCCTACGTATACGTCATGCTGACACACTGCCGTATTTATTTTATATTTTATGTCAAACTTAGGTGGATCGCTGTCCACACATCCAAAGCGACTATTTTAATCACCCTTATTTCCAAAACCTAAGTTTTTAAGGTAACTTGGGTGGTATAGTACTAAAGTTCTGGACCTATTCTATTATCCTATGTGTACGTCATGTTGGCACACCTCCGTATATTTTTTATATTTCGTGTCAAACTTCGACAAATCTCTGTCCGCACATCTCAATGCGACTACTTTAATCAGCCATATTTCCAAAACCAAAGTTTTTACGGTAACTTGGGTGGTATAATACAGAAGTTCTGGTCATATTCTATCACCCTACGTGTACGTAATGTTGGCACACCTCCGTATTTATTATTATATTTCATGTCATACTTAGACAAATCGTTGTCCGCACATCGCATAGCGACTAATTTAATCATCCATATTTCAAAACCTAAGTTTTTAAGGTAACTTGGGTGGTATAGTACTAAAGTTCTGGTCCTATTCTTTCATCCTACGTGTACGTCATGCTGACACACTTCCGTATTTATTTTATATTTTATGTCAAACTTAGGTGGATCGCTGTCCACACATCCAAAGCGACTATTTTAATCACCCGTATTTCCAAAACCTAAGTTTTGACGTAACCTGAGTGGTATAATAATATAGTTCTAATCCTATTCCATCACCCAATGTGTACGTCATGTATCCAAAATTCCGTATTTATTTTTATATTTCATGTCAAACTTAGACAAATCGTTGTCCGCACATCGCATAGCGACTAATTTAATCACCCATATTTCCAAAACCTAAGTTTTTACGGTAACTTGAGTGGTATAATACAGAAGTTCTGGTCCTATTCTATCACCCTATGTGTACGTCATGTATCCACAATTCCGTATTTATTTTTATATTTCATGTCAAACTTAGACAAATCGTTGTCCGCACATCGCATAGCGACTAATTTAATCACCCATATTTCCAAAACCTAAGTTTTTACGGTAACTTGAGTGGTATAATACAGAAGTTCTGGTCCTATTCTATCACCCTATGTGTACGTCATGTATCCACAATTCCGTATTTATTTTTATATTTTATGTCAAACTTAGACAAATCGTTGTCCGCACTTCGCATAGCGACTAATTTAATCACCCATATTTCCAAAACTTAAGTTTTTAAGGTAACTTGGGTGGTATAGTACTAAAGTTCTGGTCCTATTCTTTCATCCTACGTGTACGTCATGCTGACACACTGCCGTATTTATTTTTATATTTCATGTCAAACTTAGACAAATCGTTGTCCGCACATCGCATAGCGACTAATTTAATCACCCATATTTCCAAAACCTAAGTTTTTAAGGTAACTTGGGTGGTACAGTACTAAGGTTCTGGTCCTATTCTTTCATCCTATGTGTACGTCATGTTGGCACACTTCCGTATTTATTTTATTTTTTATGTCATACTTTGACAAATCGCTGTCCACACATCCAAAGCGACTATTTTAATCACCCATATTTCCAAAACCTAAGTTTTTACGGTAACTTGGGTGGTATAATACAGAAGTTCTGGTCCTATTCTATCACCCTACGTGTACGTAATGTTGGCACACCTCCGTATTTATTATTATATTTCATGTCATACTTAGACAAATCGTTGTCCGCACATCGCATAGCGACTAATTTAATCACCCATATTTCCAAAACCTAAGTTTTTAAGGTAACTTGGGTGGTATAATACAGAAGTTCTGGTCCTATTTCATCACCCTACGTATACGTCATGCTGACACACTGCCGTATTTATTTTATATTTTATGTCAAACTTAGGTGGATCGCTGTCCACACATCCAAAGCGACTATTTTAATCACCCGTATTTCCAAAACCTAAGTTTTTAAGGTAACTTGGGTGGTATAGTACTAAAGTTCTGGACCTATTCTATTATCCTATGTGTACTTCATGTTGGCACACCTCCGTATTTATTATTATATTTCATGTCATACTTAGACAAATCGTTGTCCGCACATCGCATAGCGACTAATTTAATCATCCATATTTCAAAACCTAAGTTTTTAAGGTAACTTGGGTGGTATAGTACTAAAGTTCTGGTCCTATTCTTTCATCCTACGTGTACGTCATGCTGACACACTTCCGTATTTATTTTATATTTTATGTCAAACTTAGGTGGATCGCTGTCCACACATCCAAAGCGACTATTTTAATCACCCGTATTTCCAAAACCTAAGTTTTGACGTAACCTGAGTGGTATAATAATATAGTTCTAATCCTATTCCATCACCCAATGTGTACGTCATGTATCCAAAATTCCGTATTTATTTTTATATTTCATGTCAAACTTAGACAAATCGTTGTCCGCACATCGCATAGCGACTAATTTAATCACCCATATTTCCAAAACCTAAGTTTTTACGGTAACTTGGGTGGTATAATACAGAAGTTCTGGTCCTATTCTATCACCCTATGTGTACGTCATGTATCCACAATTCCGTATTTATTTTTATATTTCATGTCAAACTTAGACAAATCGTTGTCCGCACATCGCATAGCGACTAATTTAATCACCCATATTTCCAAAACCTAAGTTTTTAAGGTAACTTGGGTGGTATAATACTAAATTTCAGGACCTATTCTATCATCCTATGTGTACGTCATGTTGGAACACTTCCGTATTTATTTTATTTTTCATGTCATAATTTGACAAATCGCTGTCCGCACATCTCAATGCGACTACTTTAATTAGCCATATTTCCAAAACCTAAGTTTTTACGGTAACTTGGGTGGTATAGTACTAAAGTTCTGGACCTATTCTATCATCCTATGTGTACGTCATGTTGGCACACCTCCGTATTTTTTTATATTTCGTGTCAAACTTCGACAAATCTCTGTCCGCACATCTCAATGCGACTACTTTAATCAGCCATATTTCCAAAACCTAAGTTTTTACGGTAACTTGGGTGGTATAATACAGAAGTTCTGGTCCTATTCTATCACCCTACGTGTACGTAATGTTGGCACACCCCGTATTTATTATTATATTTCATGTCATACTTAGACAAATCGTTGTCCGCACATCGCATAGCGACTAATTTAATCACCCATATTTCCAAAACCTAAGTTTTTAACGTAACTTGGGTGGTATAATACTAAATTTCTGGTCCTATTTTATCACCCTATGTGGATGTCATGTATCCACAATTCCGTATTTATTTTTATATTTCATGTCATACCTTGACAAATCGCTGTCCGCACATCTCAATGCGACTATTTTAATCACCCGTATTTCCAAAACCTAAGTTTTTAAGGTAACTTGGGTGGTATAGTACTAAAGTTCTGGACCTATTCTATCATCCTATGTGTACGTCATGTTGGCACACCTCCGTATTTTTTTTATATTTCGTGTCAAACTTCGACAAATCTCTGTCCGCACATCTCAATGCGACTACTTTAATCAGCCATATTTCCAAAACCTAAGTTTTTACGGTAACTTGGGTGGTATAATACAGAAGTTCTGGTCCTATTCTATCACCCTACGTGTACGTAATGTTGGCACACCTCCGTATTTATTATTATATTTCATGTCATACTTAGACAAATTGTTGTCCGCACATCGCATAGCGACTAATTTAATCACCCATATTTCCAAAACCTAAGTTTTTAAGGTAACTTGGGTGGTATAGTACTAAAGTTCTGGTCCTATTCTTTCATCCTACGTGTACGTCATGCTGACACACTTCCGTATTTATTTTATATTTTATGTCAAACTTAGGTGGATCGCTGTCCACACATCCAAAGCGACTATTTTAATCACCCGTATTTCCAAAACCTAAGTTTTGACGGTAACTTGAGTGGTATAATAATATAGTTCTAATCCTATTCTATCACCCAATGTGTACGTCATGTATCCAAAATTCCGTATTTATTTTTATATTTCATGTCAAACTTAGACAAATCGTTGTCCGCACATCGCATAGCGACTAATTTAATCATCCATATTTCAAAACCTAAGTTTTTAAGGTAACTTGGGTGGTATAGTACTAAAGTTCTGGTCCTATTCTTTCATCCTACGTGTACGTCATGCTGACACACTTCCGTATTTATTTTAAATTTTATGTCAAACTTAGGTGGATCGCTGTCCACACATCCAAAGCGACTATTTTAATCACCCGTATTTCCAAAACCTAAGTTTTGACGTAACCTGAGTGGTATAATAATATAGTTCTAATCCTATTCCATCACCCAATGTGTACGTCATGTATCCAAAATTCCGTATTTATTTTTATATTTCATGTCAAACTTAGACAAATCGTTGTCCGCACATCGCATAGCGACTAATTTAATCACCCATATTTCCAAAACCTAAGTTTTTACGGTAACTTGGGTGGTATAATACAGAAGTTCTGGTCCTATTCTATCACCCTATGTGTACGTCATGTATCCACAATTCCGTATTTATTTTTATATTTCATGTCAAACTTAGACAAATCGTTGTCCGCACATCGCATAGCGACTAATTTAATCACCCATATTTCCAAAACCTAAGTTTTTAAGGTAACTTGGGTGGTATAATACTAAATTTCAGGACCTATTCTATCATCCTATGTGTACGTCATGTTGGAACACTTCCGTATTTATTTTATTTTTCATGTCATAATTTGACAAATCGCTGTCCGCACATCTCAATGCGACTACTTTAATTAGCCATATTTCCAAAACCTAAGTTTTTACGGTAACTTGGGTGGTATAGTACTAAAGTTCTGGACCTATTCTATCATCCTATGTGTACGTCATGTTGGCACACCTCCGTATTTTTTTATATTTCGTGTCAAACTTCGACAAATCTCTGTCCGCACATCTCAATGCGACTACTTTAATCAGCCATATTTCCAAAACCTAAGTTTTTACGGTAACTTGGGTGGTATAATACAGAAGTTCTGGTCCTATTCTATCACCCTACGTGTACGTAATGTTGGCACACCCCCGTATTTATTATTATATTTCATGTCATACTTAGACAAATCGTTGTCCGCACATCGCATAGCGACTAATTTAATCACCCATATTTCCAAAACCTAAGTTTTTAAGGTAACTTGGGTGGTATAATACTAAATTTCTGGTCCTATTTTATCACCCTATGTGGATGTCATGTATCCACAATTCCGTATTTATTTTTATATTTCATGTCATACTTTGACAAATCGCTGTCCGCACATCTCAATGCGACTATTTTAATCACCAGTATTTCCAAAACCTAAGTTTTTAAGGTAACTTGGGTGGTATAGTACTAAAGTTCTGGACCTATTCTATCATCCTATGTGTACGTCATGTTGGCACACCTCCGTATATTTTTTATATTTCGTGTCAAACTTCGACAAATCTCTGTCCGCACATCTCAATGCGACTACTTTAATCAGCCATATTTCCAAAACCTAAGTTTTTACGGTAACTTGGGTGGTATAATACAGAGGTTCTGGTCCTATTCTATCACCCTACGTGTACGTAATGTTGGCACACCTCCGTATTTATTATTATATTTCATGTCATACTTAGACAAATCGTTGTCCGCACATCGCATAGCGACTAATTTAATCACCCATATTTCCAAAACCTAAGTTTTTAAGGTAACTTGGGTGGTATGGTACTAAAGTTCTGGTCCTATTCTTTCATCCTACGTGTACGTCATGCTGACACACTTCCGTATTTATTTTATATTTTATGTCAAACTTAGGTGGATCGCTGTCCACACATCCAAAGCGACTATTTTAATCACCCGTATTTCCAAAACCTAAGTTTAGACGGTAACCTGAGTGGTATAATAATATAGTTCTAATCCTATTCTATCACCCAATGTGTACGTCATGTATCCAAAATTCCGTATTTATTTTTATATTTCATGTCAAACTTAGACAAATCGTTGTCCGCACATCGCATAGCGACTAATTTAATCACCCATAT
Organism: Flexamia atlantica; assembly: GCA_035578135.1. Taxonomy (NCBI): domain Eukaryota; kingdom Metazoa; phylum Arthropoda; class Insecta; order Hemiptera; family Cicadellidae; genus Flexamia; species Flexamia atlantica. The sequence continues at coordinate 433,788 of JAQJVK010000102.1, forward strand.
TTCCAAAACCTAAGTTTTTACGGTAACTTGGGTGGTATAATACAGAAGTTCTGGTCCTATTCTATCACCCTATGTGTACGTCATGTATCCACAATTCCGTATTTATTTTTATATTTCATGTCAAAATTAGACAAATCGCTGTCCGCACATCTCAATGCGACTACTTTAATCAGCCATATTTCCAAAACTTAAGTTTTTACGGTAACTTGGGTGGTATAGTACTAAAGTTCTGGACCTATTCTATCATCCTATGTGTACGTCATGTTGGCACACTTCCGTATTTATTTTATTTTTCATGTCATACTTTGACAAATCGCTGTCCGCACATCTCAATGCGACTACTTTAATCAGCCATATTTCCAAAACCTAAGTTTTTACGGTAACTTGGGTGATATAATACAGAAGTTCTGGTCCTATTCTTTCACCCTACGTGTACGTAATGTTGGCACACCTCCGTATTTATTATTATATTTCATGTCATACTTAGACAAATCGTTGTCCGCACATCGCATAGCGACTAATTTAATCACCCATATTTCCAAAACCTAAGTTTTTAAGGTACCTTTGGTGGTATAATACTAAATTTCAGGACCTATTCTATCATCCTATGTGTACGTCATGTTGGCACACTTCCGTATTTATTTTATTTTTCATGTCATACTCTGACAAATCTCTGTCCGCACATCTCAATGCGACTACTTTAATCAGCCATATTTCCAAAACCTAAGTTTTTACGGTAACTTGGGTGGTATAGTACTAAAGTTCTGGACCTATTCTATCATCCTATGTGTACGTCATGTTAGCACACCTCCGTATTTTTTTTATATTTCGTGTCAAACTTCGACAAATCGTTGTCCGCACATCGCATAGCGACTAATTTAATCACCCATATTTCCAAAACCTAAGTTTTTAAGGTAACTCGGGTGGTATAGTACTAAAGTTCTGGTCCTATTCTTTCATCCTACGTGTACGTCATGCTGACACACTGCCGTATTTATTTTATATTTTATGTCAAACTTAGGTGGATCGCTCTCCACACATCCAAAGCGACTATTTTAATCACCCGTATTTCCAAAACCTAAGTTTTGACGGTAACTCGAGTGGTATAATAATATAGTTCTAATCCTATTCTATCACCCAATGTGTACGTCATGTATCCACAATTCCGTATTTATTTTTATATTTCATGTCATACTTAGACAAATCGTTGTCCGCACATCGCATAGCGACTAATTTAATCACCCATATTTCCAAAACCTAAGTTTTTACGGTAACTTGGGTGGTATAATACAGAAGTTCTGGTCCTATTCTATCACCCTATGTGTACGTCATGTATCCACAATTCCGTATTTATTTTTATATTTCATGTCAAACTTAGACAAATCGTTGTCCGCACATCGCATAGCGACTAATTTAATCACCCATATTTCCAAAACCTAAGTTTTTAAGGTAACTTGGGTGGTATAATACTAAATTTCAGGACGTATTCTATCATCCTATGTGTACGTCATGTTGGCACACTTCCGTATTTATTTTATTTTTCATGTCATACTTTGACAAATCGCTGTCCGCACATCTCAATGCGACTACTTTAATCAGCCATATTTCCAAAACCTAAGTTTTTAAGGTAACTTGGGTGGTATAGTACTAAAGTTCTGGTCCTATTCTTTCATCCTACGTGTACGTCATGCTGACACACTTCCGTATTTATTTTATATTTTATGTCAAACTTAGGTGTATCGCTGTCCACACATCCAAAGCGACTATTTTAATCACCCGTATTTCCAAAACCTAAGTTTTGACGGTAACCTGAGTGGTATAATAATATAGTTCTAATCCTATTCTATCACCCAATGTGTACGTCATGTATCCAAAATTCCGTATTTATTTTTATATTTCATGTCAAACTTAGACAAATCGTTGTCCGCACATCGCATAGCGACTCATTTAATCACCCATATTTCCAAAACCTAAGTTTTTACGGTAACTTGGGTGGTATAATACAGAAGTTCTGGTCCTATTCTATCACCCTATGTGTACGTCATGTATCCACAATTCCGTATTTATTTTTATATTTCATGTCAAACTTAGACAAATCGTTGTCCGCACATCGCATAGCGACTAATTTAATCACCCATATTTCCAAAACCTAAGTTTTTAAGGTAACTTGGGTGGTATAATACTAAATTTCAGGACCTATTCTGTCATCCTATGTGTACGTCATGTTGGAACACCTCCGTATTTTTTTATATTTCGTGTCAAACTTCGACAAATCGTGGTCTGCACATCGCATAGCGACTAATTTAATCACCTATATTTCCAAAACCTAAGTTTTTACGGTAACTTGGGTGGTATAATACAGAAGTTCTGGTCCTATTCTATCACCCTATGTGTACGTCATGTATCCACAATTCCGTATTTATTTTTATATTTCATGTCAAACTTAGACAAATCGTTGTCCGCACATCGCATAGCGACTAATTTAATCACCCATATTTCCAAAACCTAAGTTTTTAAGGTAACTTGGGTGGTATAATACTAAATTTCAGGACGTATTCTATCATCCTATGTGTACGTCATGTTGGCACACTTCCGTATTTATTTTATTTTTCATGTCATACTTTGACAAATCGCTGTCCGCACATCTCAATGCGACTACTTTATTCAGCCATATTTCCAAAACCTAAGTTTTTAAGGTAACTTGGGTGGTATAGTACTAAAGTTCTGGTCCTATTCTTTCATCCTACGTGTACGTCATGCTGACACACTTCCGTATTTATTTTATATTTTATGTCAAACTTAGGTGTATCGCTGTCCAAACATCCAAAGCGACTATTTTAATCACCCGTATTTCCAAAACCTAAGTTTTGACGGTAACCTGAGTGGTATAATAATATAGTTCTAATCCTATTCTATCACCCAATGTGTACGTCATGTATCCAAAATTCCGTATTTATTTTTATATTTCATGTCAAACTTAGACAAATCGTTGTCCGCACATCGCATAGCGACTCATTTAATCACCCATATTTCCAAAACCTAAGTTTTTACGGTAACTTGGGTGGTATAATACAGAAGTTCTGGTCCTATTCTATCACCCTATGTGTACGTCATGTATCCACAATTCCGTATTTATTTTTATATTTCATGTCAAACTTAGACAAATCGTTGTCCGCACATCGCATAGCGACTAATTTAATCACCCATATTTCCAAAACCTAAGTTTTTAAGGTAACTTGGGTGGTATAATACTAAATTTCAGGACCTATTCTATCATCCTATGTGTACGTCATGTTGGAACACCTCCGTTTTTTTTATATTTCGTGTCAAACTTCGACAAATCGTTGTCCGCACATCGCATAGCGACTAATTTAATCACCTATATTTCCAAAACCTAAGTTTTTACGGTAACTTGGGTGGTATAATACAGAAGTTCTGGTCCTATTCTATCACCCTATGTGTACGTCATGTATCCACAATTCCGTATTTATTTTTATATTTCATGTCAAACTTAGACAAATCGTTGTCCGCACATCGCATATCGACTAATTTAATCACCCATATTTCCAAAACCTAAGTTTTTAAGGTAACTTGGGTGGTATAATACTAAATTTCAGGACGTATTCTATCATCCTATGTGTACGTCATATTGGCACACTTCCGTATTTATTTTATTTTTCATGTCATACTTTGACAAATCGCTGTCCGCACATCTCAATGCGACTACTTTAATCAGCCATATTTCCAAAACCTAAGTTTTTAAGGTAACTTGGGTGGTATAGTACTAAAGTTCTGGTCCTATTCTTTCATCCTACGTGTACGTCATGCTGACACACTTCCGTATTTATTTTATATTTTATGTCAAACTTAGGTGTATCGCTGTCCACACATCCAAAGCGACTATTTTAATCACCCGTATTTCCAAAACCTAAGTTTTGACGGTAACCTGAGTGGTATAATAATATAGTTCTAATCCTATTCTATCACCCAATGTGTACGTCATGTATCCAAAATTCCGTATTTATTTTTATATTTCATGTCAAACTTAGACAAATCGTTGTCCGCACATCGCATAGCGACTCATTTAATCACCCATATTTCCAAAACCTAAGTTTTTACGGTAACTTGGGTGGTATAATACAGAAGTTCTGGTCCTATTCTATCACCCTATGTGTACGTCATGTATCCACAATTCCGTATTTATTTTTATATTTCATGTCAAACTTAGACAAATCGTTGTCCGCACATCGCATAGCGACTAATTTAATCACCTATATTTCCAAAACCTAAGTTTTTACGGTAACTTGGGTGGTATAATACAGAAGTTCTGGTCCTATTCTATCACCCTATGTGTACGTCATGTATCCACAATTCCGTATTTATTTTTATATTTCATGTCAAACTTAGACAAATCGTTGTCCGCACATCGCATAGCGACTAATTTAATCACCCATATTTCCAAAACCTAAGTTTTTAAGGTAACTTGGGTGGTATAATACTAAATTTCAGGACGTATTCTATCATCCTATGTGTACGTCATGTTGGCACACTTCCGTATTTATTTTATTTTTCATGTCATACTTTGACAAATCGCTGTCCGCACATCTCAATGCGACTACTTTAATCAGCCATATTTCCAAAACCTAAGTTTTTAAGGTAACTTGGGTGGTATAGTACTAAATTTCAGGACCTATTCTATCATCCTATGTGTACGTCATGTTGGCACACTTCCGTATTTATTTTATTTTTCATGTCATACTTTGACAAATCTCTGTCCGCACATCTCAATGCGACTACTTTAATCAGCCATATTTCCAAAACCTAAGTTTTTACGGTAACTTGGGTGGTATAGTACTAAAGTTCTGGACCTATTCTATCATCCTATGTGTACGTCATGTTGGCACACCTCCGTATTTTTTTTATATTTCGTGTCAAACTTCGACAAATCGTTGTCCGCACATCGCATAGCGACTAATTTAATCACCCATATTTCCAAAACCTAAGTTTTTAAGGTAACTCGGGTGGTATAGTACTAAAGTTCTGGTCCTATTCTTTCATCCTACGTGTACGTCATGCTGACACACTGCCGTATTTATTTTATATTTTATGTCAAACTTAGGTGGATCGCTCTCCACACATCCAAAGCGACTATTTTAATCACCCGTATTTCCAAAACCTAAGTTTTGACGGTAACTCGAGTGGTATAATAATATAGTTCTAATCCTATTCTATCACCCAATGTGTACGTCATGTATCCACAATTCCGTATTTTTTTTTATATTTCATGTCATACTTAGACAAATCGTTGTCCGCACATCGCATAGCGACTAATTTAATCACCCATATTTCCAAAAGCTAAGTTTTTACGGTAACTTGGGTGGTATAATACAGAAGTTCTGGTCCTATTCTATCACCCTATGTGTACGTCATGTATCCACAATTCCGTATTTATTTTTATATTTCATGTCAAACTTAGACAAATCGTTGTCCGCACATCGCATAGCGACTAATTTAATCACCCATATTTCCAAAACCTAAGTTTTTAAGGTAACTTGGGTGGTATAATACTAAATTTCAGGACGTATTCTATCATCCTATGTGTACGTCATGTTGGCACACTTCCGTATTTATTTTATTTTTCATGTCATACTTTGACAAATCGCTGTCCGCACATCTCAATGCGACTACTTTAATCAGCCATATTTCCAAAACCTAAGTTTTTAAGGTAACTTGGGTGGTAAAGTACTAAAGTTCTGGTCCTATTCTTTCATCCTACGTGTACGTCATGCTGACACACTTCCGTATTTATTTTATATTTTATGTCAAACTTAGGTGTATCGCTGTCCACACATCCAAAGCGACTATTTTAATCACCCGTATTTCCAAAACCTAGGTTTTGACGGTAACCTGAGTGGTATAATAATATAGTTCTAATCCTATTCTATCACCCAATGTGTACGTCATGTATCCAAAATTCCGTATTTATTTTTATATTTCATGTCAAACTTAGACAAATCGTTGTCCGCACATCGCATAGCGACTAATTTAATCACCCATATTTCCAAAACCTAAGTTTTTAAGGTAACTTGGGTGGTATAATACTAAATTTCAGGACGTATTCTATCATCCTATGTGTACGTCATGTTGGCACACTTCCGTATTTATTTTATTTTTCATGTCATACTTTGACAAATCGCTGTCCGCACATCTCAATGCGACTACTTTAATCAGCCATATTTCCAAAACCTAAGTTTTTAAGGTAACTTGGGTGGTATAGTACTAAATTTCAGGACCTATTCTATCATCCTATGTGTACGTCATGTTGGCACACTTCCGTATTTATTTTATTTTTCATGTCATACTTTGACAAATCTCTGTCCGCACATCTCAATGCGACTACTTTAATCAGCCATATTTCCAAAACCTAAGTTTTTACGGTAACTTGGGTGGTATAGTACTAAAGTTCTGGACCTATTCTATCATCCTATGTGTACGTCATGTTGGCACACCTCCGTATTTTTTTTATATTTCGTGTCAAACTTCGACAAATCGTTGTCCGCACATCGCATAGCGACTAATTTAATCACCCATATTTCCAAAACCTAAGTTTTTAAGGTAACTCGGGTGGTATAGTACTAAAGTTCTGGTCCTATTCTTTCATCCTACGTGTACGTCATGCTGACACACTGCCGTATTTATTTTATATTTTATGTCAAACTTAGGTGGATCGCTCTCCACACATCCAAAGCGACTATTTTAATCACCCGTATTTCCAAAACCTAAGTTTTGACGGTAACTCGAGTGGTATAATAATATAGTTCTAATCCTATTCTATCACCCAATGTGTACGTCATGTATCCACAATTCCGTATTTTTTTTATATTTCATGTCATACTTAGACAAATCGTTGTCCGCACATCGCATAGCGACTAATTTAATCACCCATATTTCCAAAAGCTAAGTTTTTACGGTAACTTGGGTGGTATAATACAGAAGTTCTGGTCCTATTCTATCACCCTATGTGTACGTCATGTATCCACAATTCCGTATTTATTTTTATATTTCATGTCAAACTTAGACAAATCGTTGTCCGCACATCGCATAGCGACTAATTTAATCACCCATATTTCCAAAACCTAAGTTTTTAAGGTAACTTGGGTGGTATAATACTAAATTTCAGGACGTATTCTATCATCCTATGTGTACGTCATGTTGGCACACTTCCGTATTTATTTTATTTTTCATGTCATACTTTGACAAATCGCTGTCCGCACATCTCAATGCGACTACTTTAATCAGCCATATTTCCAAAACCTAAGTTTTTAAGGTAACTTGGGTGGTATAGTACTAAAGTTCTGGTCCTATTCTTTCATCCTACGTGTACGTCATGCTGACACACTTCCGTATTTATTTTATATTTTATGTCAAACTTAGGTGTATCGCTGTCCACACATCCAAAGCGACTATTTTAATCACCCGTATTTCCAAAACCTAGGTTTTGACGGTAACCTGAGTGGTATAATAATATAGTTCTAATCCTATTCTATCACCCAATGTGTACGTCATGTATCCAAAATTCCGTATTTATTTTTATATTTCATGTCAAACTTAGACAAATCGTTGTCCGCACATCGCATAGCGACTCATTTAATCACCCATTTTTCCAAAACCTAAGTTTTTACGGTAACTTGGGTGGTATAATACAGAAGTTCTGGTCCTATTCTATCACCCTATGTGTACGTCATGTATCCACAATTCCGTATTTATTTTTATATTTCATGTCAAACTTAGACAAATCGTTGTCCGCACATCGCATAGCGACTAATTTAATCACCCATATTTCCAAAACCTAAGTTTTTAAGGTAACTTGGGTGGTATAATACTAAATTTCAGGACCTATTCTGTCATCCTATGTGTACGTCATGTTGGAACACCTCCGTATTTTTTTATATTTCGTGTCAAACTTCGACAAATCGTGGTCTGCACATCGCATAGCGACTAATTTAATCACCTATATTTCCAAAACCTAAGTTTTTACGGTAACTTGGGTGGTATAATACAGAAGTTCTGGTCCTATTCTATCACCCTATGTGTACGTCATGTATCCACAATTCCGTATTTATTTTTATATTTCATGTCAAACTTAGACAAATCGTTGTCCGCACATCGCATAGCGACTAATTTAATCACCCATATTTCCAAAACCTAAGTTTTTAAGGTAACTTGGGTGGTATAATACTAAATTTCCGGACGTATTCTATCATTCTATGTGTACGTCATGTTGGCACACTTCCGTATTTATTTTATTTTTCATGTCATACTTTGACAAATCGCTGTCCGCACATCTCAATGCGACTACTTTAATCAGCCATATTTCCAAAACCTAAGTTTTTAAGGTAACTTGGGTGGTATAGTACTAAAGTTCTGGTCCTATTCTTTCATCCTACGTGTACGTCATGCTGACACACTTCCGTATTTATTTTATATTTTATGTCAAACTTAGGTGTATCGCTGTCCACACATCCAAAGCGACTATTTTAATCACCCGTATTTCCAAAACCTAAGTTTTGACGGTAACCTGAGTGGTATAATAATATAGTTCTAATCCTATTCTATCACCCAATGTGTACGTCATGTATCCAAAATTCCGTATTTATTTTTATATTTCATGTCAAACTTAGACAAATCGTTGTCCGCACATCGCATAGCGACTCATTTAATCACCCATATTTCCAAAACCTAAGTTTTTACGGTAACTTGGGTGGTATAATACAGAAGTTCTGGTCCTATTCTATCACCCTATGTGTACGTCATGTATCCACAATTCCGTATTTATTTTTATATTTCATGTCAAACTTAGACAAATCGTTGTCCGCACATCGCATAGCGACTAATTTAATCACCCATATTTCCAAAACCTAAGTTTTTAAGGTAACTTGGGTGGTATAATACTAAATTTCAGGACCTATTCTATCATCCTATGTGTACGTCATGTTGGAACACCTCCGTTTTTTTTATATTTCGTGTCAAACTTCGACAAATCGTTGTCCGCACATCGCATAGCGACTAATTTAATCACCTATATTTCCAAAACCTAAGTTTTTACGGTAACTTGGGTGGTATAATACAGAAGTTCTGGTCCTATTCTATCACCCTATGTGTACGTCATGTATCCACAATTCCGTATTTATTTTTATATTTCATGTCAAACTTAGACAAATCGTTGTCCGCACATCGCATATCGACTAATTTAATCACCCATATTTCCAAAACCTAAGTTTTTAAGGTAACTTGGGTGGTATAATACTAAATTTCAGGACGTATTCTATCATCCTATGTGTACGTCATGTTGGCACACTTCCGTATTTATTTTATTTTTCATGTCATACTTTGACAAATCGCTGTCCGCACATCTCAATGCGACTACTTTAATCAGCCATATTTCCAAAACCTAAGTTTTTAAGTTAACTTGGGTGGTATAGTACTAAAGTTCTGGTCCTATTCTTTCATCCTACGTGTACGTCATGCTGACACACTTCCGTATTTATTTTATATTTTATGTCAAACTTAGGTGTATCGCTGTCCACACATCCAAAGCGACTATTTTAATCACCCGTATTTCCAAAACCTAAGTTTTGACGGTAACCTGAGTGGTATAATAATATAGTTCTAATCCTATTCTATCACCCAATGTGTACGTCATGTATCCAAAATTCCGTATTTATTTTTATATTTCATGTCAAACTTAGACAAATCGTTGTCCGCACATCGCATAGCGACTCATTTAATCACCCATATTTCCAAAACCTAAGTTTTTACGGTAACTTGGGTGGTATAATACAGAAGTTCTGGTCCTATTCTATCACCCTATGTGTACGTCATGTATCCACAATTGCGTATTTATTTTTATATTTCATGTCAAACTTAGACAAATCGTTGTCCGCACATCGCATAGCGACTAATTTAATCACCCATATTTCCAAAACCTAAGTTTTTAAGGTAACTTGGGTGGTATAATACTAAATTTCAGGACCTATTCTATCATCCTATGTGTACGTCATGTTGGAACACCTCCGTTTTTTTTTATATTTCGTGTCAAACTTCGACAAATCGTTGTCCGCACATCGCATAGCGACTAATTTAATCACCTATATTTCCAAAACCTAAGTTTTTACGGTAACTTGGGTGGTATAATACAGAAGTTCTGGTCCTATTCTATCACCCTATGTGTACGTCATGTATCCACAATTCCGTATTTATTTTTATATTTCATGTCAAACTTAGACAAATCGTTGTCCGCACATCGCATAGCGACTAATTTAATCACCCATATTTCCAAAACCTAAGTTTTTAAGGTAACTTGGGTGGTATAATACTAAATTTCAGGACGTATTCTATCATCCTATGTGTACGTCATGTTGGCACACTTCCGTATTTATTTTATTTTTCATGTCATACTTTGACAAATCGCTGTCCGCACATCTCAATGCGACTACTTTAATCAGCCATATTTCCAAAACCTAAGTTTTTAAGGTAACTTGGGTGGTATAGTACTAAAGTTCTGGTCCTATTCTTTCATCCTACGTGTACGTCATGCTGACACACTTCCGTATTTATTTTATATTTTATGTCAAACTTAGGTGTATCGCTGTCCACACATCCAAAGCGACTATTTTAATCACCCGTATTTCCAAAACCTAAGTTTTGACGGTAACCTGAGTGGTATAATAATATAGTTCTAATCCTATTCTATCACCCAATGTGTACGTCATGTATCCAAAATTCCGTATTTATTTTTATATTTCATGTCAAACTTAGACAAATCGTTGTCCGCACATCGCATAGCGACTCATTTAATCACCCATATTTCCAAAACCTAAGTTTTTACGGTAACTTGGGTGGTATAATACAGAAGTTCTGGTCCTATTCTATCACCCTATGTGTACGTCATGTATCCACAATTCCGTATTTATTTTTATATTTCATGTCAAACTTAGACAAATCGTTGTCCGCACATCGCATAGCGACTAATTTAATCACCCATATTTCCAAAACCTAAGTTTTTAAGGTAACTTGGGTGGTATAATACAAAATTTCAGGACCTTTTCTATCATCCTATGTGTACGTCATGTTGGAACACCTCCGTATTTTTTTATATTTCGTGTCAAACTTCGACAAATCGTGGTCCGCACATCGCATAGCGACTAATTTAATCACCTATATTTCCAAAACCTAAGTTTTTACGGTAACTTGGGTGGTATAATACAGAAGTTCTGGTCCTATTCTATCACCCTATGTGTACGTCATGTATCCACAATTCCGTATTTATTTTTATATTTCGTATCAAACTTCGACAAATCGTTGTCCGCACATCGCATAGCGACTAATTTAATCACCCATATTTCCAAAACCTAAGTTTTTAAGGTAACTTGGGTGGTATAATACTAAATTTCAGGACCTATTCTATCATCCTATGTGTACGTCATGTTGGCACACTTCCGTATTTATTTTATTTTTCATGTCATACTTTGACAAATCGCTGTCCGCACATCTCAATGCGACTACTTTAATCAGCCATATTTCCAAAACCTAAGTTTTTACGGTAACTTGGGTGGTATAATACAGAAGTTCTGGTCCTATTCTATCACCCTACGTGTACGTAATGTTGGCACACTTCCGTATTTATTTTATATTTCGTGTCAAACTTCGACAAATCTCTGTCCGCACATCTCAATGCGACTACTTTAATCAGCCATATTTCCAAAACCTAAGTTTTTAAGGTAACTTGGGTGGTATAATACAGAAGTTCTGGTCCTATTCTATCACCCTACGTGTACGTAATGTTGGCACACCTCCGTATTTATTATTATATTTCATGTCATACTTAGACAAATCGTTGTCCGCACATTGCATAGCGACTAATTTAATCACCCATATTTCCAAAACCTAAGTTTTTAAGGTAACTTGGGTGGTATAGTACTAAAGTTCTGGTCCTATTCTTTCATCCTATGTGTACGTCATGTTGGCACACTTCCGTATTTATTTTATTTTTCATGTAATACTTTGACAAATCGCTGTCCGCACATCTCAATGCGACCACTTTAATCAGCCATATTTCCATATCCTAAGTTTCTACGCTAACTTGGGTGGTATAATACAGAGGTTCTGGTCCTATTCTATCACCCTATGTGTACGTCATGTATCCACAATTCCGTATTTATTTTTATATTTCATGTCAAACTTAGACAAATCGTTGTCCGCACATCGCATAGCGACTAATTTAATCACCCATATATCCAAAACCTAAGATTTTAAGGTAACTTGGGTGGTATAGTACTAAAGTTCTGGACCTATTCTATCATCCTATGTGTACGTCATGTTGGCACACCTCCGTATTTTTTTTATATTTCGTGTCAAACTTCGACAAATCTCTGTCCGAACATCTCAATGCGACTACTTTAATCAGCCATATTTCCAAAACCTAAGTTTTTACGGTAACTTAGGGTGGTATGGTACTAAAGTTCTAGTCCTATTCTTTCATCCTATGTGTACGTCATGCTGGCACACTTCCGTGTTTATTTTATATTTCATGTCAAACTTAGACAAATCGCTGTCCGCACATCGCAAAGCGACTACTTTAATTAGCCATATTTCCAAAACCTTAGTTTTTACGGTAACTTGGGTGGTATAGTACTAAAGTTCTGGTCCTATTCTATCATCCTATGTGTACGTCATGTTGGCACACCTCCGTATTTTTTTATATTTCGTGTCAAACTTCGACAAATCGTTGTCCGCACATCTCAATGCGACTTCTTTAATCAGCCATATTTCCAAAACCTAAGTTTTTACGGTAACTTGGGTGGTATAATACAGACGTTCTGGTCCTATTCTATCACCCTATGTGTACGTCATGTATCCACAATTCCGTATTTATTTTTATATTTCATGTCAAACTTAGACAAATCGTTGTCCGCACATCGCATAGCGACTAATTTAATCACCCATATTTCCAAAACCTAAGTTTTTACGGTAACTTGGGTGGTATAATACTAAATTTCAGGACCTATTCTATCATCCTATGTGTACGTCATGTTGGCACACTTCCGTATTTATTTTATTATTCATGTCATACTTTGACAAATCGCTGTCCGCACATCTCAATGCGACTACTTTAATCAGCCATATTTCCAAAACCTAAGTTTTTACGGTAACTTGGGTGGTATAATACAGAAGTTCTGGTCCTATTCTATCACCCTACGTGTACGTAATGTTGGCAAACCTCCGTATTTATTATTATATTTCATGTCATACTTAGACAAATCGTTGTCCGCACATCGCATAGCGACTAATTTAATCACCCATATTTCCAAAACCTAAGTTTTTACGGTAACTTGGGTGGTATAATACAGAAGTTCTGGTCCTATTCTATCACACTATGTGTACGTCATGTATCCACAATTCCGTATTTATTTTTATATTTCATGTCAAACTTAGACAAATCGTTGTCCGCACATCGCATAGCGACTAATTTAATCACCCATATTTCCAAAACCTAAGTTTTTACGGTAACTTGGGTGGTATAATACAGAGGTTCTGGTCCTATTCTATCACCCTATGTGTACGTCATGTATCCACAATTCCGTATTTATTTTTATATTTCATGTCAAACTTAGACAAATCGTTGTCCGCACATCGCATAGCGACTAATTTAATCACCCATATATCCAAAACCTAAGATTTTAAGGTAACTTGGGTGGTATAGTACTAAAGTTCTGGACCTATTCTATCATCCTACGTGTACGTAATGTTGGCACACCTCCGTATTTATTATTATATTTCATGTCATACTTAGACAAATCGTTGTCCGCACATCGCATAGCGACTAATTTAATCACCCATATTTCCAAAACCTAAGTTTTTTCGGTAACTTGGGTGGTATAATACAGAATTTCTGGTCCTATTCTATCACCCTATGTGTACGTCATGTATCCACAATTCCGTATTTATTTTTATATTTCATGTCAAACTTAGACAAATCGTTGTCCGCACATCGCATAGCGACTAATTTAATCACCCATATTTCCAAAACCTAAGTTTTTACGGTAACTTGGGTGGTATAATACTAAATTTCAGGACCTATTCTATCATCCTATGTGTACGTCATGTTGGCACACTTCCGTATTTATTTTATTATTCATGTCATACTTTGACAAATCGCTGTCCGCACATCTCAATGCGACTACTTTAATCAGCCATATTTCCAAAACCTAAGTTTTTACGGTAACTTGGGTGGTATAATACAGAAGTTCTGGTCCTATTCTATCACCCTACGTGTACGTAATGTTGGCACACCTCCGTATTTATTATTATATTTCATGTCATACTTAGACAAATCGTTGTCCGCACATCGCATAGCGACTAATTTAATCACCCATATTTCCAAAACCTAAGTTTTTACGGTAACTTGGGTGGTATAATACAGACGTTCTGGTCCTATTCTATCACACTATGTGTACGTCATGTATCCACAATTCCGTATTTATTTTTATATTTCATGTCAAACTTAGACAAATCGTTGTCCGCACATCGCATAGCGACTAATTTAATCACCCATATTTCCAAAACCTAAGTTTTTACGGTAACTTGGGTGGTATAATACAGACGTTCTGGTCCTATTCTATCACCCTATGTGTACGTCATGTATCCACAATTCCGTATTTATTTTTATATTTCATGTCAAACTTAGACAAATCGTTGTCAGCACATCGCATAGCGACTAATTTAATCACCCATATTTCCAAAACCTAAGTTTTTAAGGTAACTTGGGTGGTATAATACTAAAGTTCTGGACCTATTCTATCATCCTATGTGTACGTCATGTTGGCACACCTCCGTATTTTTTTTATATTTCGTGTCAAACTTCGACAAATCGTTGTCCGCACATCGCATAGCGACTAATTTAATCACCCATATTTCCAAAACCTAAGTTTTTAAGGTAACTTGGGTGGTATAGTACTAAAGTTCTGGTCCTATTCTTTCATCCTACGTGTACGTCATGCTGACACACTGCCGTATTTATTTTATATTTTATGTCAAACTTAGGTGGATCGCTGTCCACACATCCAAAGCGACTATTTTAATCACCCGTATTTCCAAAACCTAAGTTTTGACGGTAACCTGAGTGGTATAATAATATAGTTCTAATCCTATTCTATCACCCAATGTGTACGTCATGTATCCAAAATTCCGTATTTATTTTTATATTTCATGTCAAACTTAGACAAATCGTTGTCCGCACATCGCATAGCGACTAATTTAATCACCCATATTTCCAAAACCTAAGTTTTTAAGGTAACTTGGGTGGTATAATACTAAATTTCCGGACCTATTCTATCATCCTATGTGTACGTCATGTTGGCACACTTCCGTATTTATTTTATTTTTCATGTCATACTTTGACAAATCGCTGTCCGCACATCTCAATGCGACTACTTTAATCAGCCATATTTCCAAAACCTAAGTTTTTACGGTAACTTGGGTGGTATAATACAGAAGTTCTGGACCTATTCTATCATCCTATGTGTACGTCATGCTGACACACTGCCGTATTTGTTTTATATTTTATGTCAAACTTAGGTGGATCACTGTCCACACATCCAAAACGACTATTTTAATCACCCGTATTTCCAAAACCTAAGTTTTTAAGGTAACTTGGGTGGTATAGTACTAAAGTTCTGAACCTATTCTATCATCCTATGTGTACGTCATGTTGGCACACCTCCGTATTTTTTTTATATTTCGTGTCAAACTTCGACAAATCTCTGTCCGCACATCTCAATGCGACTACTTTAATCAGCCATATTTCCAAAACCTAAGTTTTTACGGTAACTTGGGTGGTATAATACAGAAGTTCTGGTCCTATTCTATCACCCTACGTGTACGTAATGTTGGCACACCTCCGTATTTATTATTATATTTCATGTCATACTTAGACAAATCGTTGTCCGCACATCGCATAGCGACTAATTTAATCACCCATATTTCCAAAACCTAAGTTTTTAAGGTAACTTGGGTGGTATAGTACTAAAGTTCTTGTCCTATTCTTTCATCCTACGTGTACGTCATGCTGACACACTGCCGTATTTATTTTATATTTTATGTCAAACTTAGGTGGATCGCTGTCCACACATCCAAAGCGACTATTTTAATCACCCGTATTTCCAAAACCTAAGTTTTTAAGGTAACTTGGGTGGTATAGTACTAAAGTTCTGGACCTATTCTATCATCCTATGTGTACGTCATGTTGGCACACCTCCGTATTTTTTTTATATTTCGTGTCAAACTTCGACAAATCTCTGTCCGCACATCTCAATGCGACTACTTTAATCAGCCGTATTTCCAAAACCTAAGTTTTTACGGTAACTTCGGTGGTATAATACAGAAGTTCTGGTCATATTCTATCACCCTACGTGTACGTAATGTTGGCACACCTCCGTATTTATTATTATATTTCATGTCATACTTAGACAAATCGTTGTCCGCACATCGCATAGCGACTAATTTAATCACCCATATTTCCAAAACCTAAGTTTTTACGGTAACTTGGGTGGTATAATACAGAAGTTCTGGTCCTATTCTATCACCCTATGTGTACGTCATGTATCCACAATTCCGTATTTATTTTTATATTTCATGTCAAACTTAGACAAATCGTTGTCCGCACATCGCATAGCGACTAATTTAATCACCCATATTTCCAAAACCTAAGTTTTTAAGGTAACTTGGGTGGTATAATACTAAATTTCAGGACCTATTCTATCATCCTATGTGTACGTCATGTTGGCACACTTCCGTATTTATTTTATTTTTCATGTCATACTTTGACAAATCGCTGTCCGCACATCTCAATGCGACTACTTTAATCAGCCATATTTCCAAAACCTAAGTTTTTACGGTAACTTGGGTGGTATAATACAGAAGTTCTGGTCCTATTCTATCACCCTATGTGTACGTCATGTATCCACAATTCCGTATTTATTTTTATATTTCATGTCAAACTTAGACAAATCGTTGTCCGCACATCGCATAGCGACTAATTTAATCACCCATATTTCCAAAACCTAAGTTTTTAAGGTAACTTGGGTGGTATAGTACTAAAGTTCTGGACCTATTCTATCATCCTATGTGTACGTCATGTTGGCACACCTCCGTATTTTTTTATATTTTATGTCAAACTTCGACAAATCTCTGTCCGCACATCTCAATGCGACTACTTTAATCAGCCATATTTCCAAAACCTAAGTTTTTACGGTATCTTGGGTGGTATAATACTAAAGTTCTGGACCTATTATATCATCCTATGTGTACGTCATGTTGGCACACCTCCGTATTTTTTTTATATTTTATGTAAACTTCGACAAATCTCTGTCCGCACATCTCAATGCGACTACTTTAATCAGCCATATTTCCAAAACCTAAGTTTTTACGGTAACTTGGGTGGTATAATACAGAAGTTCTGGTCCTATTCTATCACCCAATGTGTACGTCAAATATCCAAAATTCCGTATTTATTTTTATATTTCATGTCAAACTTAGACAAATCGTTGTCCTCACATCGCATAGCGACTAATTTAATCACCCATATTTCCAAAACCTAAGTTTTTACGGTAACTTGGGTGGTATAATACAGAAGTTCTGGTCCTATTCTATCACCCTATGTGTACGTCATGTATCCACAATTCCGTATTTATTTTTATATTTCATGTCAAACTTAGACAAATCGTTGTCCGCACATCGCATAGCGACTAATTTAATCACCCATATTTCCAAAACCTAAGTTTTTAAGGTAACTTGGGTGGTATAATACTAAATTTCAGGACCTATTCTATCATCCTATGTGTACGTCATGTTGGCACACTTCCGTATTTATTTTATTTTTCATGTCATACTTTGACAAATCGCTGTCCGCACATCTCAATGCGACTACTTTAATCAGCCATATTTCCAAAACCTAAGTTTTTACGGTAACTTGGGTGGTATAATACTAAATTTCAGGACCTATTCTATCATCCTATGTGTACGTCATGTTGGCAATCAGCCATATTTCCAAAACCTAAGTTTTTAAGGTAACTTGGGTGGTATAATACTAAATTTCTGGTCCTATTTTATCACCCTATGTGAACGTCATGTATTCACAATTCCGTATTTATTTTTATATTTCATTTCATACTTTGACAAATCGTTGTCCGCACATCGCATAGCGACTAATTTAATCACCCATATTTCCAAAACCTAAGTTTATAAGGTAACTTGGGTGGTATAGTACTAAAGTTCTGGACCTATTCTATCACCCTATGTGTACGTCATGTTGGCACACCTCCGTATTTTTTTAATATTTCGTGTCAAACTTCGACAAATCTCTGTCCGCACATCTCAATGCGACTACTTTAATCACCCATATTTCCAAAACCTAAGTTTTTACGGTAACTTGGGTGGTATAATACAGAAGTTCTGGTCCTATTCTATCACCCTATGTGTACGTCATGTATCCACAATTCCGTATTTATTTTTATATTTCATGTCAAACTTAGACAAATCGTTGTCCGCACATCGCATAGCGACTAATTTAATCATCCATATTTCCAAAACCTAAGTTTTTACGGTAACTTGTGTGGTATAATACTAAATTTCAGGACCTATTCTATCATCCTATGCGTACGTAATGTTGGCACACCTCCGTATTTATTATTATATTTCATGTCATACTTAGACAAATCGTTGTCCATACATCGCATAGCGACTAATTTAATCACCCATATTTCCAAAACCTAAGTTTTTAAGGTAACTTGGGTGGTATAGTACTAAAGTTCTGGTCCTATTCTATCACCCTATGTGTAGGTCATGTATCCACAATTCCGTATTTATTTTTATATTTCATGTCAAACTTAGACAAATCGTTGTCCGCACATCGCATAGCGACTATTTTAATCACCCGTATTTCCAAAACCTAAGTTTTTAAGGTAACTTCGGTGGTATAGTACTAAAGTTCTGGACCTATTCTATAATCCTATGTGTACGTCATGTTGGCACACCTCCGTATTTTTTTTATATTTCGTGTCAAACTTCGACAAATCTCTGTCCGCACATTTCAATGCGACTACTTTAATCAGCCATATTTCCAAAACCTAAGTTTTTACGGTAACTTGGGTGGTATAATACAGAAGTTCTGGTCCTATTCTATCACCCTACGTGTACGTAATGTTGGCACACCTCCGTATTTATTATTATATTTCATGTCATACTTAGACAAATCGTTGTCGGCACATCGCATAGCGACTAATTTAATCACCCATATTTCCAAAACCTAAGTTTTTAAGGTAACTTGGGTGGTATAGTACTAAAGTTCTGGTCCTATTCTTTCATCCTACGTGTACGTCATGCTGACACACTGCCGTATTTATTTTATATTTTATGTCAAACTTAGGTGGATCGCTGTCCACACATCCAAAGCGACTATTTTAATCACCCGTATTTCCAAAACCTAAGTTTTGACGGTAACCTGAGTGGTATAATAATATAGTTCTAATCCTATTCTATCACCCAATGTGTACGTCATGTATCCAAAATTCCGCATTTATTTTTATATTTCATGTCAAACTTAGACAAATCGTTGTCCGCACATCTCAATGCGACTACTTTAATCAGCCATATTTCCAAAACCTATGTATTTACGGTAACTTGGGTGGTATAATACAGAAGTTCTGGTCCTATTCTATCACCCTACGTGTACGTCATGTATCCACAATTCCGTATTTATTTTATATTTCATGTCAAACTTAGACAAATCGTTGTCCGCACATCGCATAGCGACTAATTTAATCACCCATATTTCCAAAACCTAAGTTTATAGGGTAACTTGGGTGGTATAGTACTAAAATTCTGGACCTATTCTATCATACTATGTGTACCTCATGTTGGAACACTTCCGTATTTATTTTATATTTCATGTCAAACTTAGACAAATCGCTGTCCGCCCATCCAAAGCGACTATTTTAATCACCCGTATTTCCAAAACCTAAGTTTTTAAGGTAACTTGGGTGGTATAGTACTAAAGTTCTGGACCTATTCTATCATCCTATGTGTACGTCATGTTGGCACACCTCCGTATTTTTTTTTATATTTCGTGTCAAACTTCGACAAATCTCTGTCCGCACATCTCAATGCGACTACTTTAATCAGCCATATTTCAAAAACCTAAGTTTTTACGGTAACTTGGGTGGTATAATACAGAAGTTCTGGTCCTATTCTATCACCCTACGTGTACGTAATGTTGGCACACCTCCGTATTTATTATTATATTTCATGTCATACTTAGACAAATCGTTGTCCGCACATCGCATAGCGACTAATTTAATCACCCATATTTCCAAAATCTAAGTTTTTAAGGTAACTTGGGTGGTATAATACTAAAGTTCTGGACCTATTCTATCATTCTATGTGTACGTCATGTTGGCACACTTCCGTATTTATTTTATTTTTCATGTCATACTTTGACAAATCGCTGTCCGCACATCTCAATGCGACTACTTTAATCAGCCATATTTCCAAAACCTAAGTTTTTACGGTATTTTGGGTGGTATAATACAGAAGTTCTGGTCTTATTCTTTCATCCTACGTGTACGTCATGTATCCACAATTCAGTATTTATTTTTATATTTCATGTTAAACTTAGACAAATCGTTGTCCGCAAATCGCATAGCGACTAATTTAATCACCCATATTTCCAAAACCTAAGTTTTTAAGGTAACTTGGGTGGTATAATACTAAATTTCAGGACCTATTCTATCATCCTATGTGTACGTCATGTTGGCACACCTCCGTATTTTTTTTATATTTCGTGTCAAACCTCGACAAATCTCTGTCCGCACATCTCAATGCGACTACTTTAATCAGCCATATTTCCAAAACCTAAGTTTTTACGGTAACTTGGGTGGTACAGTACTAAAGTTCTGGACCTATTCTATCATCCTATGTGTACGTCATGTTGGCACACCTCCGTATTTTTTTTATATTTCATGACAAACTTAGACAAATCGTTGTCCGCACATCGCATAGCGACTAATTTAACAGAACTTATGTATTATACCACCCAAGTTACCGTAAAAATTTAGGTTTTGGAAATATGGCTGATTAAAGTAGTCGCATTGAGATGTGCGGACAGAGATTTGTCGAAGTTTGACACGAAATATAAAAAAATAAGGAGGTGTGCCAACATGACGTACACATAGGATGATAGAATAGGTCCAGAACTTTAGTACTATACCACCCAAGTTACCGTAAAAACTTAGGTTTTGGAAATATGGCTGATTAAAGTAGTCGCATTGAGATGTGCGGACAGCGATTTGTCTAAGTTTGACATGAAATATAAAAATAAATACGGAATTGTGGATACATGACGTACACATAGGGTGATAGAATAGGACCAGAACCTCTGTATTATACCACCCAAGTTACCGTAAAAACTTAGGTTTTGGAAATATGGGTGATTAAATTAGTCGCTATGCGATGTGCGGACAACGATTTGTCTAAGTATGACATGAAATATAATAATAAATACGGAGGTGTGCAAACATTACGTACACGTAGGGTGATAGAATAGGACCAGAACTTCTGTATTATACCACCCAAGTTACCGTAAAAACTTAGGTTTTGGAAATATGGCTGATTAAAGTAGTCGCATTGAGATGTGCGGACAGAGATTTGTCGAAGTTTGACACGAAATATAAAAAAAATACGGAGGTGTGCCAACATGACGTACACATAGGATGATAGAATAGGTCCAGAACTGTAGTACTATACCACCCAAGTTACCTTAAAAACTTAGGTTTTGGAAATACGGGTGATTAAAATAGTCGCATTGAGATGTGCGGACAGCGATTTGTCAAAGTATGACATGAAATATAAAAATAAATACGGAATTGTGGAAACATGACATCCACATAGGGTGATAAAATAGGACCAGAAATTTAGTGTTATACCACCCAAGTTACCTTAAAAACTTAGGTTTTGGAAATATGGGTGATTAAATTAGTCGCTATGCGATGTGCGGACAACGATTTGTCTAAGTATGACATGAATTATAATAATAAATACGGAGGTGTGCCAACATTACGTACACGTAGGGTGATAGAATAGGACCAGAACTTCTGTATTATACCACCCAAGTTACCGTAAAAACTTAGGTTTTGGAAATATGCCTGATTAAAGTAGTCGCATTGAGATGTGCGGACAGAGATTTGTCGAAGTTTGACACGAAATATAAAAAAAATACGGAAGTGTGCCAACATGACGTACACATAGGATGATAGAATAGGTCCAGAACTTTAGTACTATACCACCCAAGTTACCGTAAAAACTTAGGTTTTGGAAATATGGCTGATTAAAGTAGTCGCATTGAGATGTGCGGACAGCGATTTGTCGAAGTTTGACATGAAATATAAAAATAAATACGGAATTGTGGATACATGACGTACACATAGGGTGATAGAATAGGACCAGAACTTCTGTATTATACCACCCATGTTACCGTAAAAACTTAGGTTTTGGAAATATGGGTGATTAAATTAGTCGCTATGCGATTTGCGGACAACGATTTGTCTAAGTTTGACATGAAATATAAAAATAAATACGGAATTTTGGATACATGACGTACACATTGGGTGATAGAATTGGATTAGAACTATATTATTATACCACTCAGGTTACCGTCAAAACTTAGGTTTTGGAAATACGGGTGATTAAAATAGTCGCTTTGGATGTGTGGACAGCGATCCAACTAAGTTTGACATAAAATATAAAATAAATACGGAAGTGTGTCAGCATGACGTACACGTAGGATGAAAGAATAGGACCAGAACTTTAGTACTATACCTAACAGGTTACCTTAAAAACTTAGGTTTTGGAAATATGGGTGATTAAATTAGTCGCTATGCGATGTGCGGACAACGATTTGTCTAAGTATGACATGAAATATAATAATAAATACGGAGGTGTGCCAACATTACGTACACGTAGGGTGATAGAATAGGACCAGAACCTCTGTATTATACCACCCAAGTTACCGTAAAAACTTAGGTTTTGGAAATATGGCTGATTAAAGTAGTCGCATTGAGATGTGCGGACAGAGATTTGTCGAAGTTTGACACGAAATATAAAAAAATACGGAGGTGTTCCAACATGACGTACACATAGGATGATAGAACAGGTCCAGAACTTTAGTACTATACCACCCAAGTTACCTTAAAAACTTAGGTTTTGGAAATACGGGTGATTTAAATAGTCGCATTGAGATGTGTGGACAGTGATCCACCTAAGTTTGACATAAAATATAAAATAAATACGGAAGTGTGTCAGCATGACGTACACGTAGGATGAAAGAATAGGACCAGAACTTTAGTACTATACCACCCAAGTTACCTTAAAAACTTAGGTTTTGGAAATATGGCTGATAAAAGTAGTCGCATTGAGATGTGCGGACAGCGATTTGTCAAAGTATGACATGAAAAATAAAATAAATACGGAAGTGTGCCAACATCACGTACACGTAGGGTGATAGAATAGGACCAGAACTTCTGTATTATACCACCCAAGTTACCGTAAAAACTTAGGTTTTGGAAATATGGCTGATTCAAGTAGTCGCATTGAGATGTGCGGACAGCGATTTGTCTAAGGTTGACATGAAATATAAAAATAAATACGGAATTGTGGATACATGACGTACACATAGGGTGATAGAATAGGACCAGAACTTCTGTATTATACCACCCAAGTTACCGGAAAAACTTAGGTTTTGGAAATATGGGTGATTAAATTAGTCGCTATGCAATGTGCGGACAACGATTTGTCTAAGTATGACATGAAATATGATAATAAATACGGAGGTGTGCCAACATTACGTACACGTAGGGTGATAGAATAGGACCAGAACTTCTGTATTATACCACCCAAGTTACCGTAAAAACTTAGGTTTTGGAAATATGGCTGATTAAAGTAGTCGCATTGAGATGTGCGGACAGAGATTTGTCGAAGTTTGACACGAAATATAAAAAAATACGGAGGTGTGCCAACATGACGTACACATAGGATGATAGAATAGGTCCAGAACTTTAGTACTATACCACCCAAGTTACCTTAAAAACTTAGGTTTTGGAAATACGGGTGATTAAAATAGTCGCTTTGGATGTGTGGACAGTGATCCACCTAAGTTTGACATAAAATATAAAATAAATACGGCAGTGTGTCAGCATGACGTACACATAGGGTGATAGAATAGGACCAGAACTTCTGTATTATACCACCCAAGTTACCGTAAAAACTTAGGTTTTGGAAATATGGGTGATTAAATTAGTCGCTATGCGATTTGCGGACAACGATTTGTCTAAGTTTGACATGAAATATAAAAATAAATACGGAATTTTGGATACATGACGTACACATTGGGTGATAGAATAGGATTAGAACTATATTATTATACCACTCAGGTTACCGTCAAAACTTAGGTTTTGGAAATACGGGTGATTAAAATAGTCGCTTTGGATGTGTGGACAGCGATCCACCTAAGTTTGACATAAAATATAAAATAAATACGGCAGTGTGTCAGCATGACGTACACATAGGGTGATAGAATAGGACCAGAACTTCTGTATTATACCACCCAAGTTACCGTAAAAACTTAGGTTTTGGAAATATGGGTGATTAAATTAGTCGCTATGCGATGTGCGGACAACGATTTGTCGAAGTTTGACACGAAATATAATTAAAATACGGAGGTGTGCCAACATGACGTACACATAGGATGATAGAATAGGTCCAGAACTTTAGTACTATACCACCCAAGTTACTGTAAAAACTTAGGTTTTGGAAATATGGGTGATTAAATTAGTCGCTATGCGATGTGCGGACAACGATTTGTCTAAGTTTGACATGAAATATAAAAATAAATACGGAGGTGTGCCAACATTACGTACACGTAGGATGAAAGAATAGGATCAGAACTTTAGTACTATACCACCCAAGTTACCTTAAAAACTTAGGTTTTGGAAATATGGCTGATTAAAGTAGTCGCATTGAGATGTGCGGACAGAGATTTGTCGAAGTTTGACACGAAATATAAAAAAAATACGGAGGTGTGCCAACATGACGTACACATAGGATGATAGAATAGGTCCAGAACTTTAGTACTATACCAGCCAAGTTACCGTAAAAACTTAGGTTTTGGAAATATGGCTGATTAAAGTAGTCGCATTGAGATGTGCGGACAGCGATTTGTCTAAGTTTGACATGAAATATAAAATAAATACGGAATTGTGGATACATGACGTACACATTAGGTGATAGAATAGGACCAGAACTTCTGTATTATACCACCCAAGTTACCGTAAAAACTTAGGTTTTGGAAATATGGGTGATTAAATTAGTCGCTATGCGATTTGCGGACAACGATTTGTCTAAGTTTGACATGAAATATAAAAATAAATACGGAATTTTGGATACATGACGTACACATTGGGTGATAGAATAGGATTAGAACTATATTATTATACCACTCAGGTTACCGTCAAAACTTAGGTTTTGGAAATACGGGTGATTAAAATAGTCGCTTTGGATGTGTGGACAGCGATCCACCTAAGTTTGACATAAAATATAAAATAAATACGGAAGTGTGTCAGCATGACGTACACGTAGGATGAAAGAATAGGACCAGAACTTTAGTACTATACCACCCAAGTTATCTTAAAAACTTAGGTTTTGGAAATATGGGTGATTAAATTAGTCGCTATGCGATGTGCGGACAACGATTTGTCTAAGTATGACATGAAATATAATAATAAATACGGAGGTGTGCCAACATTACGTACACGTAGGGTGATAGAATAGGACCAGAACTTCTGTATTATACCACCCAAGTTACCGTAAAAACTTAGGTTTTGGAAATATGGCTGATTAAAGTAGTCGCATTGAGATGTGCGGACAGCGATTTGTCAAAGTATAACATGAAAAATAAAATAAATACGGAAGTGTGCCAACATGACGTACACATAGGATGATAGAATAGGTCCTGAAATTTAGTATTATACCACCCAAGTTACCTTAAAAACTTAGGTTTTGGAAATATGGGTGATTAAATTAGTCGCATTGAGATGTGCGGACAACGATTTGTCTAAGTTTGACATGAAATATAAAAATAAATACGGAATTTTGGATACATGACGTACACATTGGGTGATAGAATAGGATTAGAACTATATTATTATACCATTTAGGTTACCGTCAAAACTTAGGTTTTGGAAATACGGGTGATTAAAATAGTCGCTTTGGATGTGCGGACAACGATTTGTCTAAGTTTGACATGAAATATAAAAATAAATACGGAATTTTGGATACATGACGTACACATTGGGTGATAGAATAGGATTAGAACTATATTATTATACCACTCAGGTTACCGTCAAAACTTAGGTTTTGGAAATACGGGCGATTAAAATAGTCGCTTTGGATGTGTGGACAGCGATCCACCTAAGTTTGACATAAAATATAAAATAAATACGGAAGTGTGTCAGCATGACGTACACGTAGGATGAAAGAATAGGACCAGAACTTTAGTACTATACCACCCAAGTTACCTTAAAAAGTTAGGTTTTGGAAATATGGGTGATTAAATTAGTCGCTATGCGATGTGCGGACAACGATTTGTCTAAGTATGACATGAAATATAATAATAAATACGGAGGTGTGCCAACATTACGTACACGTAGGGTGATAGAATAGGACCAGAACTTCTGTATTATACCACCCAAGTTACCGTAAAAACTTAGGTTTTGGAAATATGGCTGATTAAAGTAGTCGCATTGAGATGTGCGGACAGAGATTTGTCGAAGTTTGACACGAAATATAAAATAAATACGGAAGTGTGCCAACATTACGTACATGTAGGGTGATAGAATAGGACCAGTACTTCTGTATTATACCACCCAAGTTACCGTAAAAACTTAGGTTTTGGAAATATGGCTGATTAAAGTAGTCGCATTGAGATGTGCGGACAGCGATTTGTCAAAGTATGACATGAAAAATAAAATAAATACGGAAGTGTGCCATCATGACGTACACATAGGATGATAGAATAGGTCCTGAAATTTAGTATTATACCACCCAAGTTACCTTAAAAACTTAGGTTTTGGAAATATGGGTGATTAAATTAGTCGCTCTGCGATGTGCGGACAACGATTTGTCTAAGTATGACATGAAATATAATAATAAATACGGAGGTATGCCAACACTACGTACACGTAGGGTGATAGAATAGGACCAGAACGTCTGTATTATACCACCCAAGTTACCGTAAAAACTTAGGTTTTGGAAATATGGCTGATTAAAGTAGTCGCATTGAGATGTGCGGACAGAGATTTGTCGAAGTTTGACACGAAATATAAAAAAAATACGGAGGTGTCCCAACATGACGTACACATAGGATGATAGAATAGGTCCTGAAATTTAGTATTATACCACCCAAGTTACCTTAAAAACTTAGGTTTTGGAAATATGGGTGATTAAATTAGTCGCTATGCGATGTGCCGACAACGATTTGTCTAAGTTTGACATGAAATATAAAAATAAATACGGAATTGTGGATACATGACGTACACATAGGGTGATAGAATAGGACCAGAACTTCTGTATTATACCACCCAAGTTACCGTAAAAACTTAGGTTTTGGAAATATGGGTGATTAAATTAGTCGCTATGCGATGTGCGGACAACGATTTGTCTAAGTTTGACATGAAATATAAAAATAAATACGGAATTTTGGATACATGACGTACACATTGGGTGATGGAATAGGATTAGAACTATATTATTGTACCACTCAGGTTACCGTCAAAACTTAGGTTTTGGAAATAGGGGTGATTAAAATAGTCGCTTTGGATGTGTGGACAGCGATCCACCTAAGTTTGACATAAAATATAAAATAAATACGGCAGTGTGTCAGCATGACGTACACGTAGGATGAAAGAATAGGACCAGAACTTTAGTACTATACCACCCAAGTTACCTTAAAAACTTAGGTTTTGGAAATATGGGTGATTAAATTAGTCGCTATGCGATGTGCGGACAACGATTTGTCTAAGTTTGACATGAAATATAAAAATAAATACGGAATTGTGGATACATGACGTACACATAGGGGTACACGTAGGGTGATAGAATAGGACCAGAACTTCTGTATTATACCACCCAAGTTACCGTAAAAACTTAGGTTTTGGAAATATGGCTGATTAAGTAGTCGCATTGAGATGTGCGGACAGAGATTTGTAGAAGTTTGACACGAAATATAAAAAAAATACGGAGGTGTGCCAACATGACGTACACATAGGATGATAGAATAGGTCCAGAACTTTAGTACTATACCACCCAAGTTACCTTAAAAAATTAGGTTTTGGAAATACGGGTAATTAAAATAGTCGCTTTGGATGTGTGGACAGTGATCCACCTAAGTTTGACATAAAATATAAAATAAATACGGAAGTTTGCCAACATGACGTACACATAGGATGATAGAATAGGTCCTGAAATTTAGTATTATACCACCCAAGTTACCTTAAAAACTTAGGTTTTGGAAATATGGCTGATTAAAGTAGTCGCATTGAGATGTGCGGACAACGATTTGTCTAAGTTTGACATGAAATATAAAAATAAATACGGAATTTTGGATACATGACGTACACATTGGGTGATAGAATAGGATTAGAACTATATTATTATACCACTCAGGTTACCGTCAAAACTTAGGTTTTGGAAATACGGGTGATTAAAATAGTCGCTTTGGATGTGTGGACAGCGATCCACCTAAGTTTGACATAAAATATAAAATAAATACGGAAGTGTGTCAGCATGACGTACACGTAGGATGAAAGAATAGGACCAGAACTTTAGTACTATACCACCCAAGTTACCTTAAAAACTTAGGTTTTGGAAATATGGGTGATTAAATTAGTCGCTATGCGATGTGCGGACAACGATTTGTCAAAGTATGACATGAAATATAAAAATAAATACGGAATTGTGGATACATGACATCCACATAGGGTGATAAAATAGGACCAGAAATTTAGTATTATACCACCCAAGTTACCTTAAAAACTTAGGTTTTGGAAATATGGGTGATTAAATTAGTCGCTATGCGATGTGCGGACAACGATTTGTATAAGTTTGACATGAAATATAAAAATAAATACGGAATTGTGGATACATGACGTACACATAGGGTGATAGAATAGGACCAGAACTTCTGTATTATACCACCCAAGTTACCGTAAAAACTTAGGTTTTGGAAATATGGCTGATTAAAGTAGTCGCATTGAGATGTGCGGACAGCGATTTTTCAAAGTATGACATGAAAAATAAAATAAATACGGAAGTGTGCCAACATGACGTACACATAGGATGAAAGAATAGGACCAGAACTTTAGTACTATACCACCCAAGTTACCTTAAAAACTTAGGTTTTGGAAATATGGGTGATTATATTAGTCGCTATGCGATGTACGGACAACGATTTGTCTAAGTATGACATGAAATATAATAATAAATACGGAGGTGTGCCAACATGACGTACACATAGGATGATAGAATAGGTCCTGAAATTTAGTATTATACCACCCAAGTTACCTTAAAAACTTAGGTTTTGGAAATATGGGTGATTAAATTAGTCGCTATGCGATGTGCGGACAACGATTTGTCTAAGTATGACATGAAATATAATAATAAATACGGAGGTGTGCCAACATTACGTACACGTAGGGTGATAGAATAGGACCAGAACTTCTGTATTATACCACCCAAGTTACCGTAAAAACTTAGGTTTTGGAAATATGGGTGATTAAATTAGTCGCATTGAGATGTGCGGACAGAGATTTGTCGAAGTTTGACACGAAATATAAAAAAAATACGGAGGTGTGCCAACATGACGTACACATAGGATGATAGAATAGGTCCTGAAATTTAGTATTATACCACCCAAATTACCTTAAAAACTTAGGTTTTGGAAATATGGGTGATTAAATTAGTCGCTATGCGATGTGCGGACAACGATTTGTCTAAGTTTGACATGAAATATAAAAATAAATACGGAATTGTGGATACATGACGTACACGTAGGGTGATAGAATAGGACCAGAACTTCTGTATTATACCACCCAAGTTACCGTAAAAACTTAGGTTTTGGAAATATGGCTGATTAAAGTAGTCGCATTGAGATGTGCGGACAGCGATTTGTCAAAGTATGACATGAAAAATAAAATAAATACGGAAGTGTGCCAACATGACGTACACATAGGATGATAGAATAGGTCCTGAAATTTAGTATTATACCAACCAAGTTACCTTAAAAACTTAGGTTTTGGAAATATGGGTGATTAAATTAGTCGCTATGCGATGTGCGGACAACGATTTGTCTAAGTTTGACATGAAATATAATAATAAATACGGAGGTGTGCCAACATTACGTACACGTAGGGTGATAGAATAGGACCAGAACTTCTGTATTATACCACCCAAGTTACCGTAAAAACTTAGGTTTTGGAAATATGGCTGATTAAATTAGTCGCTATGCGATGTGCGGACAACGATTTGTCTAAGTTTGACATGATATATAAAAATAAATACGGAAGTGTGCCAACATGACGTACACATAGGATGATAGAGTAGGTCCTGAAATTTAGTATTATACCACCCAAGTTACCGTAAAAACTTAGGTTTTGGAAATATGGGTGATTAAATTAGTCGCTATGCGATGTGGGGACAACGATTTGTCTAAGTTTGACATGAAAAATAAAATAAATACGGCAGTGTGTCAGCATGACGTACACGTAGGATGAAAGAATAGGACCAGAACTTTAGTACTATACCACCCAAGTTACCTTAAAAACTTAGGTTTTGGAAATATGGGTGATTAAATTAGTCGCTATGCGATGTGCGGACAACGATTTGTCTAAGTATGACATGAAATATAATAATAAATACGGAAATGTGCCAAAATGACGTACACATAGGATGATAGAATAGGTCCAGAACCTTAGTACTATACCACCCAAGTTACCTTAAAAACTTAGGTTTTGGAAATATGGCTGATTAAAGTAGTCGCATTGAGATGTGCGGACAGAGATTTGTCAAAGTATGACATGAAAAATAAAATAAATACGGAAGTGTGCCAACATGACGTACACATAGGATGATAGAATAGGTCCTGAAATTTAGTATTATACCACCCAAGTTACCTTAAAAACTTAGGTTTTGGAAATATGGGTGATTAAATTAGTCGCTATGCGATGTGCGGACAACGATTTGTCTAAGTTTGACATGAAATATAAAAATAAATACGGAATTGTGGATACATGACGTACACGTAGGGTGATAGAATAGGACCAGAACCTCTGTATTATACCACCCAAGTTACCGTAAAAACTTAGGTTTTAGAAATATGGCTGATTAAAGTAGTCGCATTGAGATGTGCGGACAGCGATTTGTCAAAGTATGACATGAAAAATAAAATAAATACGGAAGTGTGCCAACATAAGGTACACATAGGATGATAGAATAGGTCCTGAAATTTAGTATTATACCACCCAAGTTACCTTAAAAACTTAGGTTTTGGAAATATGGGTGATTAAATTAGTCGCTATGCGATGTGCGGACAACGATTTGTCTAAGTTTGACATGAAATATAAAAATAAATACGGAATTGTGGATACATGACGTACATATAGGGTGATAGAATAGGTCCTGAAATTTAGTATTATACCACCCAAGTTACCTTAAAAACTTAGGTTTTGGAAATATGGGGGATTAAATTAGTCGCTATGCGATGTGCGGACAACGATTTGTCTAAGTATGACATGAAATATAATAATAAATACGGAGGTGTGCCAACATTACGTACATGTAGGGTGATAGAAAAGGACCAGAACTTCTGTATTATACCACCCAAGTTACCGTAAAAACGTAGGTTTTGGAAATATGGGTGATTAAAGTAGTCGCATTGAGATGTGCGGACAGCGATTTGTCAAAGTATGACATGAAAAATAAAATAAATACGGAAGTGTGCCAACATGACGTACACATAGGATGATAGAATAGGTCCTGAAATTTAGTATTATACCACCCAAGTTACCTTAAAAACTTAGGTTTTGGAAATATGGGTGATTAAATTAGTCGCTATGCGATGTGCGGACAGAGATTTGTCGAAGTTTGACACGAAATATAAAAATAAATACGGAATTGTGGATACATGACGTACACATAGGGTGATAGAATAGGACCAGAACTTCTGTATTATACCACCCAAGTTACCGTAAAAACTTAGGTTTTGGAAATATGGCTGATTAAATTAGTCGCTATGCGATGTGCGGACAACGATTTGTCAAAGTTTGACATGAAATATAAAAATAAATACGGAATTTTGGATACATGACGTACACATTGGGTGATAGAATAGGACCAGAACTTCTGTATTATACCACCCAAGTTACCGTAAAAACTTAGGTTTTGGAAATATGGCTGATTAAAGTAGTCGCATTGAGATGTGCGGACAGAGATTTGTCGAAGTTTGACACGAAATATAAAATAATACGGAGGTGTGCCAACATGACGTACACATAGGATGATAGAATAGGTCCTGAAATTTAGTATTATACCACCCAAGTTACCTTAAAAACTTAGGTTTTGGAAATATGGGTGATTAAATTAGTCGCTATGCGATGTGCGGACAACGATTTGTCTAAGTTTGACATGAAATATAAAAATAAATACGGAGGTGTGCCAACATGACGTACACATAGGATGAAAGAATAGGACCAGAACTTTAGTACTATACCACCCAAGTTACCTTAAAAACTTAGGTTTTGGAAATATGGGTGATTAAATTAGTCGCTATGCGATGTGCGGACAACGATTTGTCTAAGTATGACATGAAATATAATAATAAATACGGAAATGTGCCAAAATGACGTACACATAGGATGATAGAATAGGTCCAGAACTTTAGTACTATACCACCCAAGTTACCTTAAAAACTTAGGTTTTGGAAATATGGCTGATTAAAGTAGTCGCATTGAGATGTGCGGACAGAGATTTGTCAAAGTATGACATGAAAAATAAAATAAATACGGAAGTGTGCCAACATGACGTACACATAGGATGATAGAATAGGTCCTGAAATTTAGTATTATACCACCCAAGTTACCTTAAAAACTTAGGTTTTGGAAATATGGGTGATTAAATTAGTCGCTATGCGATGTGCGGACAACGATTTGTCTAAGTTTGACATGAAATATAAAAATAAATACGGAATTGTGGATACATGACGTACACGTAGGGTGATAGAATAGGACCAGAACTTCTGTATTATACCACCCAAGTTACCGTAAAAACTTAGGTTTTGGAAATATGGCTGATTAAAGTAGTCGCATTGAGATGTGCGGACAGCGATTTGTCAAAGTATGACATGAAAAATAAAATAAATACGGAAGTGTGCCAACATAAGGTACACATAGGATGATAGAATAGGTCCTGAAATTTAGTATTATACCACCCAAGTTACCTTAAAAACTTAGGTTTTGGAAATATGGGTGATTAAATTAGTCGCTATGCGATGTGCGGACAACGATTTGTCTAAGTTTGACATGAAATATAAAAATAAATACGGAATTGTGGATACATGACGTACACATAGGGTGATAGAATAGGTCCTGAAATTTAGTATTATACCACCCAAGTTACCTTAAAAACTTAGGTTTTGGAAATATGGGGGATTAAATTAGTCGCTATGCGATGTGCGGACAACGATTTGTCTAAGTATGACATGAAATATAATAATAAATACGGAGGTGTGCCAACATTACGTACATGTAGGGTGATAGAAAAGGACCAGAACTTCTGTATTATACCACCCAAGTTACCGTAAAAACGTAGGTTTTGGAAATATGGGTGATTAAAGTAGTCGCATTGAGATGTGCGGACAGCGATTTGTCAAAGTATGACATGAAAAATAAAATAAATACGGAAGTGTGCAACATGACGTACACATAGGATGATAGAATAGGTCCTGAAATTTAGTATTATACCACCCAAGTTACCTTAAAAACTTAGGTTTTGGAAATATGGGTGATTAAATTAGTCGCTATGCGATGTGCGGACAGAGATTTGTCGAAGTTTGACACGAAATATAAAAATAAATACGGAATTGTGGATACATGACGTACACATAGGGTGATAGAATAGGACCAGAACTTCTGTATTATACCACCCAAGTTACCGTAAAAACTTAGGTTTTGGAAATATGGCTGATTAAATTAGTCGCTATGCGATGTGCGGACAACGATTTGTCGAAGTTTGACACGAAATATAAAAAAATACGGAGGTGTGCCAACATGACGTACACATAGGATGATAGAATAGGTCCTGAAATTTAGTATTAAACTACCCAAGTTACCTTAAAAACTTAGGTTTTGGAAATATGGGTGATTAAATTAGTCGCTATGCGATGTGCGGACAACGATTTGTCTAAGTTTGACATGAAATATAAAAATAAATACGGAGGTGTGCCAACATGACGTACACATAGGATGATAGAATAGGTCCTGAAATTTAGTATTATACCACCCAAGTTACCTTAAAAACTTAGGTTTTGGAAATATGGGTGATTAAATTAGTCGCTATGCGATGTGCGGACAACGATTTGTCTAAGTTTGACATGAAATATAAAAATAAATACGGAATTGTGGATACATGACGTACACATAGGGTGATAGAATAGGACCAGAACTTCTGTATTATACCACCCAAGTTACCGTAAAAACTTAGGTTTTGGAAATATGGGTGATTAAATTAGTCGCTATGCGATGTGCGGACAACGATTTGTCTAAGTTTGACATGAAATATAAAAATAAATACGGAATTTTGGATACATGACGTACACATAGGGTGATAGAATAGGATTAGAACTATATTATTATACCACTCAGGTTACCGTCAAAACTTAGGTTTTGGAAATACGGGTGATTAAAATAGTCGCTTTGGATGTGTGGACAGCGATCCACCTAAGTTTGACATAAAATATAAAATAAATACGGAAGTGTGTCAGCATGACGTACACGTAGGATGAAAGAATAGGACCAGAACTTTAGTACTATACCACCCAAGTTACCTTAAAAACTTAGGTTTTGGAAATATGGGTGATTAAAGTAGTCGCATTGAGATGTGCGGACAGCGATTTGTCAAAGTATGACATGAAAAATAAAATAAATACGGAAGTGTGCCAACATGACGTACACATAGGATGATAGAATAGGTCCTGAAATTTAGTATTATACCACCCAAGTTACCTTAAAAACCTAGGTTTTGGAAATATGGGTGATTAAATTAGTCGCTATGCGATGTGCGGACAACGATTTGTCTAAGTTTGACATGAAATATAAAAATAAATACGGAATTGTAGATACATGACGTACACATAGGGTGATAGAATAGGAACAGAACTTCTGTATTATACCACCCAAGTTACCGTAAAAACTTAGGTTTTGGAAATATGGGTGATTAAATTAGTCGCTATGCGATGTGCGGACAACGATTTGTCTAAGTTTGACATGAAATATAAAAATAAATACGGAATTTTGGATACATGACGTACACATTGGGTGATAGAATAGGACCAGAACTTCTGTATTATACCACCCAAGTTACCGTAAAAACTTAGGTTTTGGAAATATGGCTGATTAAAGTAGTCGCATTGAGATGTGCGGACAGAGATTTGTCGAAGTTTGACACGAAATATAAAATAATACGGAGGTGTGCCAACATGACGTACACATAGGATGATAGAATAGGTCCTGAAATTTAGTATTATACCACCCAAGTTACCTTAAAACTTAGGTTTTGGAAATATGGGTGATTAAATTAGTCGCTATGCGATGTGCGGACAACGATTTGTCTAAGTTTGACATGAAATATAAAAATAAATACGGAGGTGTGCCAACATGACGTACACATAGGATGATAGAATAGGTCCTGAAATTTAGTATAATACCACCCAAGTTACCTTAAAAACTTAGGTTTTGGAAATATGGGTGATTAAAATAGTCGCTATGCAATGTGCGGACAACGATTTGTCTAAGTTTGACATGAAATATAAAAATAAATACGGAATTGTGGATACATGACGTACACATAGGGTGATAGAATAGGATTAGAACTATATTATTATACCACTCAGGTTACCGTCAAAACTTAGGTTTTGGAAATACGGGTGATTAAAATAGTCGCTTTGGATGTGTGGACAGCGATCCACCTAAGTTTGACATAAAATATAAAATAAATACGGAAGTGTGTCGGCATGACGTACACGTAGGATGAAAGAATAGGACCAGAACTTTAGTACTATACCACCCAAGTTACCTTAAAAACTTAGGTTTTGGAAATATGGCTGTTTAAAGTAGTCGCATTGAGATGTGCGGACAGCGATTTGTCAAAGTATGACATGAAATATAAAATAAATACGGCAGTGTGTCAGCATGACGTACACGTAGGATGAAAGAATAGGACCAGAACTTTAGTACTATACCACCCAAGTTACCTTAAAAACTTAGGTTTTGGAAATATGGGTGATTAAATTAGTCGCTATGCGATGTGCGGACAACGATTTGTCTAAGTTTGACATGAAATATAAAAATAAATACGGAATTGTGGATACATGACGTACACATAGGGTGATAGAATAGGACCAGAACTTCTGTATTATACCACCCAAGTTACCGTAAAAACCTAGGTTTTGAAAATATGGGTGATTAAATTAGTCGCTATGCGATGTGCGGACAACGATTTGTCTAAGTTTGACATGAAATATAAAAATAAAGACGGAATTGTGGATACATGACGTACACATAGGGTGATAGAATAGGACCAGAACTTCTGTATTATACCACCCAAGTTACCGTAAAAACTTAGGTTTTGGAAATATGGCTGAATAAAGTAGTCGCTTTGGATGTGTGGACAGCGATCCACCTAAGTTTGACATAAAATATAAAATAAATACGGAAGTGTGTCGGCATGACGTACACGTAGGATGAAAGAATAGGACCAGAACTTTAGTACTATACCACCCAAGTTACCTTAAAAACTTAGGTTTTGGAAATACGGGTGATTAAAATGGTCGCTTTGGATGTGTGGACAGTGATCCACCTAAGTTTGACATAAAATATAAAATAAATACGGCAGTGTGTCAGCATGACGTACACGTAGGGTGATGAAATAGGACCAGAACTTCTGTATTATACCACCCAAGTTACCGTAAAATCTTAGGTTTTGGAAATATGGCTGATTAAAGTAGTCGCATTGAGATGTGCGGACAGCGATTTGTCAAAGTATGACATGAAAAATAAAATAAATACGGAAGTGTGCCAACATGACGTACACATAGGATGATAGAAGAGGTCCTGAAATTTAGTATTATACCACCCAAGAACTTAGGTTTTGGAAATATGGGTGATTAAATTAGTCGCTATGCGATGTGCGGACAACGATTTGTCTAAGTTTGACATGAAATATAAAAATAAATACGGAATTTTAGATACATGACGTACACATTGGGTGATAAAATAGGATTAGAACTATATTATTATACCACTCAGGTCATAACTTAGGTTTTGGAAATACGGGTGATTAAAATAGTCGCTTTGGATGTGTGGACAGCGATCCACCTAAGTTTGACATAAAATATAAATGAAATACGGAAGTGTGTCGGCATGACGTACACGTAGGATGAAAGAATAGGACCAGAACTTTAGTACTATACCACCCAAGTTACCTTAAAAACTTAGGTTTTGGAAATATGGCTGATTAAAGTAGTCGCATTGAGATGTGCGGACAGCGATTTGTCAAAGTATGACAAGAAAAATAAAATAAATACGGAAGTGTGCCAACATGACGTACACATAGGATGATAGAATAGGTCCTGAAATTTAGTATTATACCACCCAAGTTACTTTAAAAACTTAGGTTTTGGAAATATGGGTGATTAAATTAGTCGCTATGCGATGTGCGGACAACGATTTGTCTAAGTTTGACATGAAATATAAAAATAAATACGGAATTGTGGATACATGACGTACACATAGGGTGATAGAATAGGACCAGAACTTCTGTATTATACCACCCAAGTTACCGTAAAAACTTAGGTTTTGGAAATATGGCTGATTAAAGTAGTCGCTTTGGATGTGTGGACAGCGATCCACCTAAGTTTGACATAAAATATAAAATAAATACGGAAGTGTGTCGGCATGACGTACACGTAGGATGAAAGAATAGGTCCAGAACTTTAGTACTATACCACCCAAGTTACCTTAAAAACTTAGGTTTTGGAAATATGGCTGATTAAAGTAGTCGCATTGAGATGTGCGGACAGCGATTTGTCAAAGTATGACATGAAAAATAAAATAAATACGGAAGTGTGCCAACATGACGTACACATAGGATGATAGAATAGGTCCTGAAATTTAGTATTATACCACCCAAGTTACCTTAAAAACTTAGGTTTTGGAAATATGGGTGATTAAATTAGTCGCTATGCGATGTGCGGACAACGATTTGTCTAAGTTTGACATGAAATATAAAAATAAATAAGGAATTGTGGATACATGACGTACACATAGGGTGATAGAATAGGACCAGAACTTCTGTATTATACCACCCAAGTTACCGTAAAAACTTAGTTTTTGGAAATATGGGTGATTAAATTAGTCGCTATGCGATGTGCGGACAACGATTTGTCTAAGTTTGACATGAAATATAAAAATAAATACGGAATTTTGGATACATGACGTACACATTGGGTGATAGAATAGGACCAGAACTTCTGTATTATACCACCCAAGTTACCGTAAAAACTTAGGTTTTGGAAATATGGCTGATTAAAGTAGTCGCATTGAGATGTGCGGACAGAGATTTGTCGAAGTTTGACACGAAATATAAAAAAAATACGGAGGTGTGCCAACATGACGTACACATAGGATGATAGAATAGGTCCAGAACTTTAGTACTATACCACCCAAGTTACCTTAAAAACTTAGGTTTTGGAAACATGGGTGTTTAAATTATTCGCTATGCGATGTGCGGACAACGATTTGTCTAAGTTTGACATGAAATATAAAAATAAATACGGAATTGTGGATACATGACGTACACATAGGGTGATAGAATAGGACCAGAACTTCTGTATTATACCACCCAAGTTACCGTAAAAACTTAGGTTTTGGAAATATGGCTGATTAAAGTAGTCGCATTGAGATGTGCGGACAGCGATTTGTCAAAGTATGACATAAAATATAAAATAAATACGGCAGTGTGTCAGCATGACGTACACGTAGGATGAAAGAATAGGACCAGAACTTTAGTACTATACCACCCAAGTTACCTTAAAAACTTAGGTTTTGGAAATATGGGTGATTAAATTAGTCGCTATGCGATGTGCGGAAAACGATTTGTCTAAGTATGACATGAAATATAATAATAAATACGGAGGTGTGCCAACATTACGTACACATAGGGGGATAGAATAGGACCAGAACTTCTGTATTATACCACCCAAGTTACCGTAAAAACTTAGGTTTTGGAAATATGGGTGATTAAATTAGTCGCTATGCGATGTGCGGACAACGATTTGTCTAAGTTTGACATGAAATATAAAAGTAAATACGGAATTGTGGATACATGACGTACACATAGGGTGATAGAATAGGACCAGAACTTATGTATTATACCACCCAAGTTACCGTAAAAACTTAGGTTTTGGAAATATGGCTGATTAAAGTAGTCGCATTGAGATGTGCGGACAGAGATTTGTCGAAGTTTGACACGAAATATAAAAAAAATACGGAGGTGTGCTAACATGACGTACACATAGGATGATAGAATAGGTCCAGAACTTTAGTACTATACCACCCAAGTTACCGTAAAAACTTAGGTTTTGGAAATATGGGTGATTAAAATAGTCGCTATGTGATGTGCGGACAACGATTTGTCTAAGTTTGACATGAAATATAAAAATAAATACGGAATTGTGGATACATGACGTACACATAGGGTGATAGAATAGGACCAGAACTTCTGTATTATACCACCCAAGTTACCGTAAAAACTTAGGTTTTGGAAATATGGCTGATTAAAGTAGTCGCATTGAGATGTGCGGACAGCGATTTGTCAAAGTATGACATGAAAAATAAAATAAATACGGCAGTTTGCCAACATGACGTACACATAGGATGAAAGAATAGGACCAGAACTTTAGTACTATACCACCCAAGTTACCTTAAAAACTTAAGTTTTGGAAATATGGGTGATTAAATTAGTCGCTATGCGATGTGCGGACAACGATTTGTCTAAGTTTGACATGAAATATAAAAATAAATACGGAATTGTGGATACATGACGTACACATAGGGTGATAGAATAGGACCAGAACTTCTGTATTATACCACCCAAGTTACCGTAAAAACTTGGGTTTTGGAAATATGGCTGATTAAAGTAGTCGCTTTGCGATGGGCGGACAGCGATTTGTCTAAGTTTGACATGAAATATAAAATAAATACGGAAGTGTTCCAGCATGACGTACACATAGTATGATAGAATAGGTCCAGAACTTTAGTACTATACCACCCAAGTTACCTTAAAAACTTAGGTTTTGGAAATATGGAATCGCTGTCCGCACATCTCAATGCGACTACTTTAATCAGCCATATTTCCAAAACCTAAGTTTTTACGGTAACTTGGGTTACCACCCAATACAGAAATACAGAAATACATAATACAGAAATTCTGGTCCTATTCTATCACCCTATGTGTACGTCATGTATCCACAATTCCGTATTTACTTTTATATTTCATGTCAAACTTAGACAAATCGTTGTCCGCACATCGCATAGCGACTAATTTAATCACCCATATTTCCAAAACCTAAGTTTTTACGGTAACTTGGGTGGTATAATACAGAAGTTCTGGTCCTATTCTATCACCCTATATGTACGTAATGTTGGCACACCTCCGTATTTATTATTATATTTCATGTCATACTTAGACAAATCGTTGTCCGCACATCGCATAGCGACTAATTTAATCACCCATATATCCAAAACCTAAGATTTTAAGGTAACTTGGGTGGTATAGTACAGAAGTTCTGGTCCTATTCTATCACCCTATGTGTACGTCATGTATCCACAATTCCGTATTTATTTTTATATTTCATGTCAAACTTAGACAAATCGTTGTCCGCACATCGCATAGCGACTAATTTAATCACCCATATTTCCAAAACCTAAGTTTTTACGGTAACTTGGGTGGTATAGTACTAAAGTTCTGGACCTATTCTATCATCCTATGTGTACGTCATGTTGGCACACCTCCGTATTTTTTTTATATTTCGTGTCAAACTTCGACAAATCGTTGTCCGCACATCGCATAGCGACTAATTTAATCACCCATATTTCCAAAACCTAAGTTTTTACGGTAACTTGGGTGGTATAATACAGAAGTTCTGGTCCTATTCTATCACCCTATGTGTACGTCATGTATCCACAATTCCGTATTTATTTTTATATTTCAGGTCAAATTTAGACAAATCGCTGTCCGCACATCTCAATGCGACTACTTTAATCAGCCATATTTCCAAAACCTAAGTTTTTAAGGTACCGTGGGTGGTATAATACTATAGTTCTGGACCTATTCTATCATCCTATGTGTACGTAATGTTGGCACACCTCCGTATTTATTATTATATTTCATGTTATACTTAGACAAATCGTTGTCCGCACATCGCATAGCGACTAATTTAATCACCCATGTTTCCAAAACCTAAGTTTTTAAGGTAACTTGGGTGGTATAATACTAAATTTCAGGACCTATTCTATCATCCTATGTGTACGTCATGTTTGCACACTGCCGTATTTATTTTATTTTTCATGTCATACTTTGACAAATTGCTGTCCGCACATCTCAATGCGACTACTTTAATCAGCCATATTTCCAAAACCTAAGTTTTTACGGTAACTTGGGTGGTATAATACAGAAGTTCTGGTCCTATTCTATCACCCTATGTGTACGTCATGTATCCACAATTCCGTATTTATTTTTATATTTCATGTCAAACTTAGACAAATCGTTGCCCGCACACCGCATAGCGACTAATTTAATCACCCATATTTCCAAAACCTAAGTTTTTAAGGTAACTTGGGTGGTATAATACTAAATTTCAGGACCTATTCTATCATCCTATGTGTACGTCATGTTGGCACACTTCCGTATTTATTTTATTTTTCATGTCATACTTTGACAAATCGCTGTCCGCACATCTCAATGCGACTACTTCAATCAGCCATATTTCCAAAACCTAAGATTTTACGGTAACTTGGGTGGTATAGTACTAAAGCTCTGGACCTATTCTATCATCCTATGTGTACGTCATGCTGACACACTGCCGTATTTATTTTATATTTTATGTCAAACTTAGGTGGATCACTGTCCACACATCGCATAGCGACTAATTTAATCACCCATATTTCCAAAACCTAAGTTTTTTTAGGTAACTTGGGTGGTATAGTACTAAAGTTCTGGTCCTATTCTTTCATCCTACGTGTACGTCATGCTGACACACTGCCGTATTTATTTTATATTTTATGTCAAACTTAGGTGGATCGCTGTCCACACATCCAAAGCGACTATTTTAATCACCCGTATTTCCAAAACCTAAGTTTTGACGGTAACCTGAGTGGTATAATAATATAGTTCTAATCCTATTCTATCACCCAATGTGTACGTCATTTATCCAAAATTCCGTAATTATTTTTATATTTCATGTCAAACTTAGACAAATCGTTGTCCGCACATCTCAATGCGACTACTTTAATCAGCCATATATCCAAAACCTAAGTTTTTACGGTAACTTGGGTGGTATAATACAGAAGTTCTGGTCCTATTCTATCACCCTACGTGTACGTAATGTTGGCACACCTCCGTATTTATTATTATATTTCATGTCATACTTAGACAAATCGTTGTCCGCACATCGCATAGCGACTAATTTAATCACCCATATTTCCAAAACCTAAGTTTTTAAGGTAACTTGGGTGGTATAGTACTAAAGTTCTGGTCCTATTCTTTCATCCTATGTGTACGTAATGTTGGCACACTTCCGTATTTATTTTATTTTTCATGTCATACTTTGACAAATCGCTGTCCGCACATCTCAATGCGACTACTTTAATCAGCCATATTTCCAAAACTTAAGTTTTTACGGTAACTTGGGTTGTATAATACAGAAGTTCTGGTCCTATTCTATCACCCTACGTGTACGTAATGTTGGCACACCTCCGTATTTATTATTATATTTCATGTCATACTTAGACAAATCGTTGTCCGCACATCGCATAGCGACTAATTTAATCACCCATATTTCCAAAACCTAAGTTTTTAAGGTAACTTGGGTGGTATAATACTAAACTTCAGGACCTATTCTATCATCCTATGTGCACGTCATGTTGGCACACTTCCGTATTTATTTTATTTTTCATGTCATACTTTGAGAAATCGCTGTCCGCACATCTCAATGCGACTACTTTAATCAGCCATATTTCCAAAACCTAAGTTTTTACGGTAACTTTGGTGGTATAATACAGAAGTTCTGGTCCTATTTCATCACCCTACGTGTACGTCATGCTGACACACTGCCGTATTTATTTTATATTTTATGTCAAACTTAGGTGGATCACTGTCCACACATCCAAAGCGACTATTTTAATCACCCGTATTTCCAAAACCTAAGTTTTTAAGGTAACTTGGGTGGTATAGTACTAAAGTTCTGGACCTATTCTATCATCCTATGTGTACGTCATGTTGGCACACCTACGTATTTTTTTTATATTTCGTGTCAAACTTCGACAAATCTCTGTCCGCACATCTCAATGCGACTACTTTAATCAGCCAAATTTCCAAAACCTAAGTTTTTACGGTAACTTGGGTGGTATAATACAGAAGTTCTGGTCCTATTCTATCACCCTACGTGTACGTAATGTTGGCACACCTCCGTATTTATTATTATATTTCATGTCATACCTAGACAAATCGTTGTCCGCACATCGCATAGCGACTAATATAATCACCCATATTTCCAAAACCTAAGTTTTTACTGTAACTTGGGTGGTATAATACAGAAGTTCTGGTCCTATTCTATCACCCTATGTGTACGTCATGTATCCACAATTCCGTATTTATTTTTATATTTCATGTCAAACTTAGACAAATCGTTGTCCGCACATCGCATAGCGACTAATTTAATCACCCATATTTCCAAAACCTAAGTTTTTAAGGTAACTTGGGTGGTATAATACTAAATTTCAGGACCTATTCTATCATCCTATG
Source organism: Flexamia atlantica (assembly GCA_035578135.1). NCBI lineage: Eukaryota > Metazoa > Arthropoda > Insecta > Hemiptera > Cicadellidae > Flexamia > Flexamia atlantica. The sequence goes on from JAQJVK010000102.1 coordinate 478,299, forward strand.
TGTACGTCATGTTGGCACACTTCCGTATTTATTTTATTTTTCATGTCATACTTTGACAAATCGCTGTCCGCACATCTCAATGCGACTACTTTAATCAGCCATATTTTCAAAACCTAAGTTTTTTAAGGTAACTTGGGTGGTATAATACTAAATTTCAGGACCTATTCTATCATCCTATGTGTACGTCATGTATCCACAATTCCGTATTTATTTTTATATTTCATGCCAAACTTAAACAAATCGTTGTCCACACATCCAAAGCGACTATTTTAATCACCCGTATTTCCAAAACCTAAGTTTTTAAGGTAACTTGGGTGTATAGTACTAAAGTTCTGGTCCTATTCTATCACCCTACGTGTACGTAATGTTGGCACACCTCCGTATTTTTTTTATATTTCATGTCATACTCAGACAAATCGTTGTCCGCACATCGCATAGCGACTAATTTAATCACCCATATTTCTAAAACCTAAGTTTTTAAGGTAACTTGGGTGGTATAGTACTAAAGTTCTGGTCCTATTCTTTCATCCTACGTGTACGTCATTTATCCACAATTCAGTATTTATTTTTATATTTCATGTTAAACTTAGACAAATCGTTGTCCGCACATCGCATAGCGACTACTTTAATCACCCATATTTCCAAAACCTAAGTTTTTACGGTAACTTGGGTGGTATAGTACTAAAGTTCTGGACCTATTCTATCATCCTATGTGTAAATCATGTTGGCACACCTCCGTATTTTTTTTATATTTCGTGTCAAACTTAGACAAATCGTTGTCCGCACATCGCATAGCGACTAATTTAATCACCCATATTTCCAAAACCTAAGTTTTTACGGTAACTTGGGTGGTATAGTACTAAAGTTCTGGTCCTATTCTTTCATCCTATGTGTACGTCATGTTGGCACACTTCTGTATTTATTTTATTTTTCATGTCATACTTTGACAAATCGCTGTCCGCACATCTCAATGCGACTATTTTAATCAGCCATATTTCCAAAACCTAAGTTTTTACGGTAACTTGGGTGGTATAATACAGAAGTTCTGGTCCTATTCTGTCACCCTACGTGTACCCCTATGTGTACGTCATGTATCCACAATTCCGTATTAATTTTTATATTTCATGTCAAACTTAGACAAATCGTTGTCCGCACATCGCATAGCGACTAATTTAATCACCCATATTTCCAAAACCTAAGTTTTTAAAGTAACTTGGGTGGTATAGTACTAAAGTTCTGGTCCTATTCTTTCATCCTACGTGTACGTAATGTTGGCACACCTCCGTATTTATTTTTATATTTCATGTCAAACTTAGACAAATCGCTGTCCGCACATCTCAATGCGACTACTTTAATCAGCCATATTTCCAAAACCTAAGTTTTTACGGTAACTTGGGTGGTATAGTACTAAAGTTCTGGACCTATTCTATCATCCTATGTGTACGTCATGTTGGCACACCTCCGTATTTTTTTTATATTTCGTGTCAAACTTCGACAAATCTCTGTCCGCACATCTCAATGCGACTACTTTAATCAGCCATATTTCCAAAACCTAAGTTTTTACGGTAACTTGGGTGGTATAATACAGAAGTTCTGGTCCTATTCTATCACCCTACGTGTACGTAATGTTGGCACACCTCCGTATTTATTATTATATTTCATGTCATACTTAGACAAATCGTTGTCCGCACATCGCATAGCGACTAATTTAATCACCCATATTTCCAAAACCTAAGTTTTTAAGGTAACTTGTGTGGTATAGTACTAAAGTTCTGGTCCTATTCTTTCATCCTACGTGTACGTCATGCTGACACACTGCCGTATTTATTTTATTTTTCATGTCATACTTTGACAAATCGCTGTCCGCACATCTCAATGCGACTACTTTAATCAGCCATATTTCCAAAACCTAAGTTTTTATGGTAACTTGGGTGGTATAATACAGAAGTTCTGGTCCTATTCTATCAACCTATGTGTTTGTCATGTATCCACAATTCCGTATTTATTTTTATATTTCATGTCAAACTTAGACAAATCGCTGTCCGCACATCTCAATGCGACTACTTTAATCAGCCATATTTCCAAAACCTAAGTTTTTAAGGTAACTTGGGTGGTATAATACTAAATTTCAGGACCTATTCTATCATCCTATGTGTACGTCATGTTGGCACACTGCCGTATTTATTTTATTTTTCATGTCATACTTTGACAAATCGCTGTCCGCACATCTCAATGCAACTACTTTAATCAGCCATATTTCCAAAACCTAAGTTTTTACGGTAACTTGGGTGGTATAGTACTAAAGTTCTGGACCTATTCTATCATCCTATGTGTACGTCATGTATCCACAATTCCGTATTTATTTTTATATTTCATGTCAAACTTAGACAAATCGCTGTCCGCACATCTCAATGCGACTACTTAAATCAGCCATATTTCCAAAACCTAAGTTTTTACGGTAACTTGGGTGGTATAGTACAGAAGTTCTGGTCCTATTCTATCACCCTACGTGTACGTAATGTTGGCACACCTCCGTATTTTTTTATATTTCATGTCATACTTAGACAAATCGTTGTCCGCACATCGCATAACGACTAATTTAATCACCCATATTTCCAAAACCTAAGTTTTTAAGGTAACTTGGGTGGTATAGTACTAAAGTTCTGGTCCTATTCTTTCATCCTATGTGTACGTCATGTTGGCACACCTCCGTATTTATTTTTATATTTCATGTCAAACTTAGACAAATCGTTGTCCGCACATCGCATAGCGACTAATTTAATCACCCATATTTCCAAAACCTAAGTTTTTACGGTAACTTGTGTGGTATAATACAGAAGTTCTGGTCCTATTCTATCACCCTATGTGTACGTCATGTATCCATAATTCCGTATTTATTTTTATATTTCATGTCAAACTTAGACAAATCGTTGTCCGCACATCTCATAGCGACTAATTTAATCACCCATATTTCCAAAACCTAAGTTTTTAAGGTAACTTGGGTGGTATAATACTAAATTTCAGGACCTATTCTATCATCCTATGTGTACGTCATGTTGGCACACTTCCGTATTTATTTTATTTTTCATGTCATACTTTGACAAATCGCTGTCCGCACATCTCAATGCGACTACTTTAATCAGCCATATTTCCAAAACCTAAGTTTTTACGGTAACTTGGGTGGTATAATACAGAAGTTCTGGTCCTATTCTATCACCCTACGTGTACGTAATGTTGGCACACCTCCGTATTTATTATTATATTTCATGTCAAACTTAGACAAATCGTTGTCCGCACATCGCATAGCGACTAATTTAATCACCCATATTTCCAAAACCTAAGTTTTTACGGTAACTTGGATGGTATAATACAGAAGTTCTGGTCCTATTTCATCACCCTACGTGTACGTCATCCTGACACACTATCGTATTTATTTTATATTTTACGTCAAACTTAGGTGGATCACTGTCCACACATCCAAAGCGACTATTTTAATCACCCGTATTTCCAAAACCTAAGTTTTTACGGTAACTTGGGTGGTATAATACAGAAGTTCTGGTCCTATTCTATCACCCTATGTGTACGTCTTGTTGGCACACTCGCGTATTTATTTTATATTTCATGTCAAACTTAGGCGGATCGCTGTCCACACATCCAAAGCGACTATTTCAATTACCCATATTTCCAAAACCTACGTTTTTCGGATAACCTTAGTGGTATAATACTATAGTTCTGGTCCTATTCTATCACCCTATGTGTACGTCATGTATCCACAATTCCGTATTTATTTTTATATTTCATGTCAAACTTAGACAAATCGTTGTCCATACATCACATAGCGACTAATTTAATCACCCATATTTCCAAAACCTAAATTTTTAAGGTAAATTGGGTGGTATAGTACTAAAGTTCTGGTCCTATTCTTTCATCCTACGTGTACGTCATGCTGACACACTGCCGTATTTATTTTATTTTTCATGTCATACTTAGACAAATCGTTGTCCGCACATCGCATAGCGACTAATTTAATCACTCATATTTCCAAAACCTAAGTTTTTAAGGTAACTTGGGTGGTATAATACTAAATTTCAGGACCTATTCTATCATCCTATGTGTACGTCATGTATCCACAATTCAGTATTTATTTTTATATTTCATGTCAAACTTAGACAAATCGTTGTCCGCACATCGCATAGCGACTAATTTAATCTCCCATATTTCCAAAACCTAAGTTTTTAAGGTAACTTGGGTGGTATAATACTAAATTTCAGGACCTATTCTATCATCCTATGTGTACGTCATGTTTGCACACTTCCGTATTTATTTTATTTTTCATGTCATACTTTGACAAATCGCTGTCCGCACATCTCAATGCGACTACTTTAATCAGCCATATTTCCAAAACCTAAGTTTTTACGGTAACTTGGGTGGTATAATACAGAAGTTCTGGTCCTATTCTATCACCCTACGTGTACGTCATGTATCCACAATTCCGTATTTATTTTTATATTTCATGTCAAACATAGACAAATCGTTGTCCGCACATCGCATAGCGACTAATTTAATCACCCATATTTCCAAAACCTAAGTTTTTAAGGTAACTTGGGTGGTATAATACTAAATTTCAGGACCTATTCTTTCATCCTATGTGTACGTCATGTTGGCACACTTCCGTATTTATTTTATTTTTCATGTCATACTTTGACAAATCGCTGTCCGCACATCTCAATGCGACTACTTTAATCAGCCATATTTCCAAAACCTAAGTTTTTACGGTAACTTGGGTGGTATAGTACTAAAGTTCTGGTCCTATTCTATCACCCTACGTGTACCGCACATCGCATAGCGACTAATTTAATCACCCATATTTCCAAAACCTAAGTTTTTACGGTAACTTGGGTGGTATAATACAGAAGTTCTGGTCCTATTCTATCACCCTACGTGTACGTAATGTTGGCACACCTCCGTATTTATTATTATATTTCATGTCATACTTAGACAAATCGTTGTCCGCACATCGCATAGCGACTAATTTAATCACCCATATTTCCAAAACCTAAGTTTTTACGGTAACTTGGGTGGTATAATACAGAAGGTCTGGTCCTATTCTATCACCCTATGTGTACGTCATGTATCCACAATTCCGTATTTATTTTTATATTTCATGTCAAACTTAGACAAATCGTTGTCCGCACATCGCATAGCGACTAATTTAATCACCCATATTTCCAAAACCTAAGTTTTTAAGGTAACTTGGGTGGTATAGTACTAAAGTTCTGGACCTATTCTATCATCCTATGTGTACGTCATGTTGGCACACTTCCGTATTTATTTTATTTTTCATGTCATACTTTGACAAATCGCTGTCCGCACATCTCAATGCGACTACTTTAATCAGCCATATTTCCAAAACCTAAGTTTTTACGGTAACTTGGGTGGTATAATACAGAAGTTCTGGTCCTATTTCATCACCCTACGTGTACGTCATGGTGACACACTGCCGTATTTATTTTATATTTTATGTCAAACTTAGGTGGATCACTGTCCACACATCCAAAGCGACTATTTTAATCACCCGTATTTCCAAAACCTAAGTTTTTAAGGTAACTTGGGTGGTATAGTACTAAAGTTCTGGACCTATTCTATCATCCTATGTGTACGTCATGTTGGCACACCTCTGTATTTTTTTATATTTCGTGTCAAACTTCGACAAATCTCTGTCCGCACATCTCAATGCGACTACTTTAATCAGCCATATTTCCAAAACCTAAGTTTTTACGGTAACTTGGGTGGTATAATACAGAAGTTCTGGTCCTATTCTAACATTCTATATGTACGTAATGTTGGCACACCTCCGTATTTATTATTATATTTCATGTCATACTTAGACAAATCGTTGTCCGCACATCGCATAGCGACTAATTTATTCACCCATATATCCAAAACCTAAGTTTTTACGGTAACTTGGGTGGTATAATACAGAAGTTCTGGTCCTATTCTATCACCCTATGTGTACGTCATGTATCCACAATTCCGTATTTATTTTTATATTTCATGTCAAACTTAGACAAATCGTTGTCCATACATCACATAGCGACTAATTTAATCACCCATATTTCCAAAACCTAAGTTTTTAAGGTAACTTGGGTGGTATAATACAGAAGTTCTGGTCCTATTCTATCACCCTACGTGTACGTAATGTATCCACAATTCCGTATTTATTTTTATATTTCATGTCAAACTTAGACAAATCGTTGTCCGCACATCGCATAGCGACTATTTTAATCACCCGTATTTCCAAAACCTAAGTTTTGACGGTAACCTGAGTGGTATAATAATATAGTTCTAATCCTATTCTATCACCCAATGTGTACGTCATGTATCCAAAATTCCGTATTTATTTTTATATTTCATGTCAAACTTAGACAAATCGTTGACCGCACATCTCAATGCGACTACTTTAATCAGCCATATTTCCAAAACCTAAGTTTTTACGGTAACATGGGTGGTATAATACAGAAGTTCTGGCCCTATTCTATCACCCTATGTGTACGTCATGTATCCAAAATTCCGTATTTATTTTTATATTTCATGTCAAACTTAGACAAATCGTTGTCCGCACATCTCAATGCGACTACTTTAATCAGCCATATTTCCAAAACCTAAGTTTTTACGGTAACTTGGGTAGTATAATACTGAGGTTCTGGTCCTATTCTATCACCCTATGTGTACGTCATGTATCCACAATTCCGTATTTATTTTTATATTTCATGTCAAACTTAGACAAATCGTTGTCCGCACATCGCATAGCGACTAATTTAATCACCCATATTTCCAAAACCTAAGTTTTTAAGGTAACTTGGGTGGTATAATACTAAATTTCAGGACCTATTCTATCATCCTATGTGTACGTCATGTTGGCACACTTCCGTATTTATTTTATTTTTCATGTCATACTTTGACAAATCGCTGTCCGCACATCTCAATGCGACTACTATAATCAGCCATATTTCCAAAACCTAAGTTTTTACGGTAACTTGGGTGGTATAATACTAAATTTCAGGACCTATTCTATCATCCTATGTGTACGTCATGTTGGCACACTTCCGTATTTATTTTATTTTTCATGTCATACTTTGACAAATCGCTGTCCGCACATCTCAATGCGACTACTTTAATCAGCCATATTTCCAAAACCTAAGTTTTTACGGTAACTTGGGTGGTATAATACAGACGTTCTGGTCCTATTCTATCACCCTATGTGTACGTCATGTATCCACAATTCCGTATTTATTTTTATATTTCATGTCAAACTTAGACAAATCGTTGTCCGCACATCGCATAGCGACTAATTTAATCAGCCATATTTCCAAAACCTAAGTTTTTACGGTAACTTGGGTGGTATAATACAGACGTTCTGGTCCTATTCTATCACCCTATGTGTACGTCATGTATCCACAATTCCGTATTTATTTTTATATTTCATGTCAAACTTAGGCAAATCGTTGTCCGCACATCGCATAGCGACTAATTTAATCAGCCATATTTCCAAAACCTAAGTTTTTACGGTAACTTGGGTGGTATAATACAGACGTTCTGGTCCTATTCTATCACCCTATGTGTACGTCATGTATCCACAATTCCGTATTTATTTTTATATTTCATGTCATACTTAGACAAATCGTTGTCCGCACATCGCATGGCGACTAATTTAATCACCCATATTTCCAAAACCAAGGTTTTTACGGTAACTTGGGTGGTATAATACAGAAGTTCTGGTCCTATTCTATCACCCTACGTGTACGTAATGTTGGCACACCTCCGTATTTATTTTTATATTTCATGTCAAACTTAGACAAATCGTTGTCCGCACATCGCATAGCGACTAATTTAATCACCCATATTTCCAAAACCTAAGTTTTTACGGTAACATGGGTGGTATAGTACTAAAGTTCTGGACCTATTCTATCATCCTATGTGTACGTCATGTTGGCACACCTCCGTATTTATTTTTATATTTCATGACAAACTTAGACAAATCGCTGTCCGCACATCTCAATGCGACTACTTTAATCAGCCATATTTCCAAAACCTAAGTTTTTAAGGTAACTTGGGTGGTATAGTACTAAAGTTCTGGACCTATTCTATCATCCTATGTGTACGTCATGTTGGCACACCTCCGTATTTTTTTTATATTTCGTGTCAAACTTCGACAAATCTCTGTCCGCACATCTCAATGCGACTACTTTAATCAGCCATATTTCCAAAACCTAAGTTTTTACGGTAACTTGGGTGGTATAGTACTAAAGTTCTGGACCTATTCTATCATCCTATGTGTACGTCATGTTGGCACACCTCCGTATTTTTTTTATATTTCGTGTCAAACTTCGACAAATCGTTGTCCGCACATCGCATAGCGACTAATTTAATCACCCATATTTCCAAAACCTAAGTTTTTAAGGTAACTTGGGCGGTATAATACTAAATTTCAGGACCTATTCTATCATCCTATGTGTACGTCATGTTGGCACACTTCCGTATTTATTTTATTTTTCATGTCATACTTTGACAAATCGCTGTCCACACATCTTAATGCGACTACTTTAATCAGCCATATTTCCAAAACCTAAGTTTTTACGGTAACTTGGGTGGTATAATACAAAAGTTCCTGTCCTATTCTATCACCCTATGTGTACGTCATGTATCCACAATTCCGTATTTATTTTTATATTTCATGTCAAACTTAGACAAATCGTTGTCCGCACATCGCATAGCGACTAATTTAATCACCCATATTTCCAAAACCTAAGTTTTTAAGGTAACTTGGGTGGTATAATACTAAATTTCAGGACCTATTCTATCATCCTATGTGTACGTCATGTTGGCACACTTCCGTATTTATTTTATTTTTCATGTCATACTTAGACAAATCGCTGTCCGCACATCTCAATGCGACTACTTTAATCAGCCATATTTCCAAAACCTAAGTTTTTACGGTAACTTGGGTGGTATAATACAGAAGTTCTGGTCCTATTCTATCACCCTATGTGTACGTCATGTATCCACAATTCCGTATTTATTTTATTTTTCATGTCATACTTTGACAAATCGCTGTCCACACATCTTAATGCGACTACTTTAATCAGCCATATTTCCAAAACCTAAGTTTTTACGGTAACTTGGGTGGTATAATACAAAAGTTCCTGTCCTATTCTATCACCCTATGTGTACGTCATGTATCCACAATCCCGTATTTATTTTTATATTTCATGTCAAACTTAGACAAATCGTTGTCCGCACATCGCATAGCGACTAATTTAATCACCCATATTTCCAAAACCTAAGTTTTTAAGGTAACTTGGGTGGTATAATACTAAATTTCAGGACCTATTCTATCATCCTATGTGTACGTCATGTTGGCACACTTCCGTATTTATTTTATTTTTCATGTCATACTTAGACAAATCGCTGTCCGCACATCTCAATGCGACTACTTTAATCAGCCATATTTCCAAAACCTAAGTTTTTACGGTAACTTGGGTGGTATAATACAGAAGTTCTGGTCCTATTCTATCACCCTATGTGTACGTCATGTATCCACAATTCCGTATTTATTTTTATATTTCATGTCAAACTTAGACAAATCGTTGTCCGCACATCTCAATGCGACTACTTTAATCAGCCATATTTCCAAAACCTAAGTTTTTACGGTAACTTGGGTGGTATAATACAGAAGTTCTGGTCCTATTCTATCACCCTATGTGTACGTCATGTATCCACAATTCCGTATTTATTTTTATATTTCATGACAAACTTAGACAAATCGCTGTCCGCACATCTCAATGCGACTACTTTAATCAGCCATATTTCCAAAACCTAAGTTTTTAAGGTAACTTGGGTGGTATAGTACTAAAGTTCTGGACCTATTCTATCATCCTATGTGTACGTCATGTTGGCACACCTCCGTATTTTTTTTATATTTCGTGTCAAACTTCGACAAATCTCTGTCCGCACATCTCAATGCGACTACTTTAATCAGCCATATTTCCAAAACCTAAGTTTTTACGGTAACTTGGGTGGTATAGTACTAAAGTTCTGGACCTATTCTATCATCCTATGTGTACGTCATGTTGGCACACCTCCGTATTTTTTTTATATTTCGTGTCAAACTTCGACAAATCGTTGTCCGCACATCGCATAGCGACTAATTTAATCACCCATATTTCCAAAACCTAAGTTTTTAAGGTAACTTGGGCGGTATAATACTAAATTTCAGGACCTATTCTATCATCCTATGTGTACGTCATGTTGGCACACTTCCGTATTTATTTTATTTTTAATGTCATACTTTGACAAATCGCTGTCCACACATCTTAATGCGACTACTTTAATCAGCCATATTTCCAAAACCTAAGTTTTTACGGTAACTTGGGTGGTATAATACAAAAGTTCCTGTCCTATTCTATCACCCTATGTGTACGTCATGTATCCACAATTCCGTATTTATTTTTATATTTCATGTCAAACTTAGACAAATCGTTGTCCGCACATCGCATAGCGACTAATTTAATCACCCATATTTCCAAAACCTAAGTTTTTAAGGTAACTTGGGTGGTATAATACTAAATTTCAGGACCTATTCTATCATCCTATGTGTACGTCATGTTGGCACACTTCCGTATTTATTTTATTTTTCATGTCATACTTAGACAAATCGCTGTCCGCACATCTCAATGCGACTACTTTAATCAGCCATATTTCCAAAACCTAAGTTTTTACGGTAACTTGGGTGGTATAATACAGAAGTTCTGGTCCTATTCTATCACCCTATGTGTACGTCATGTATCCACAATTCCGTATTTATTTTATTTTTCATGTCATACTTTGACAAATCGCTGTCCACACATCTTAATGCGACTACTTTAATCAGCCATATTTCCAAAACCTAAGTTTTTACGGTAACTTCGGTGGTATAATACAAAAGTTCCTGTCCTATTCTATCACCCTATGTGTACGTCATGTATCCACAATTCCGTATTTATTTTTATATTTCATGTCAAACTTAGACAAATCGTTGTCCGCACATCGCATAGCGACTAATTTAATCACCCATATTTCCAAAACCTAAGTTTTTAAGGTAACTTGGGTGGTATAATACTAAATTTCAGGACCTATTCTATCATCCTATGTGTACGTCATGTTGGCACACTTCCGTATTTATTTTATTTTTCATGTCATACTTAGACAAATCGCTGTCCGCACATCTCAATGCGACTACTTTAATAAGCCATATTTCCAAAACCTAAGTTTTTACGGTAACTTGGGTGGTATAATACAGAAGTTCTGGTCCTATTCTATCACCCTATGTGTACGTCATGTATCCACAATTCCGTATTTATTTTTATATTTCATGTCAAACTTAGACAAATCGTTGTCCGCACATCTCAATGCGACTACTTTAATCAGCCATATTTCCAAAACCTAAGTTTTTACGGTAACTTGGGTGGTATAATACAGAAGTTCTGGTCCTATTCTATCACCCTATGTGTACGTCATGTATCCACAATTCCGTATTTATTTTTATATTTCATGTCAAACCTAGACAAATCGTTGTCCGCACATCACTTAGCGACTAATTTAATCACCCATATTTCCAAAACCTAAGTTTTTAAGGTAACTTGGATGGTATAATACTAAATTTCAGGACCTATTCTATCATCCTATGTGTACGTCATGTTGGCAAACTTCCGTATTTATTTTATTTTTCATGTCATACTTTGACAAATCGCTGTCCGCACATCTCAATGCGACTACTTTAATCAGCCATATTTCCAAAACCTAAGTTTTTACGGTAACTTGGGTGGTATAATACAGAAGTTCTGGTCCTATTTCATCACCCTACGTGTACGTCATGCTGACACACTATCGTATTTATTTTATATTTTATGTCAAACTTAGGTGGATCACTGTCCACACATCCAAAGCGACTATTTTAATCACCCGTATTTCCAAAACCTAAGTTTTTACGGTAACTTGGGTGGTATAATACAGAAGTTCTGGTCCTATTCTATCACCCTACGTGTACGTAATGTTGGCACACCTCCGTATTTATTATTATATTTCATGTCATACTTAGACAAATCGTTGTCCGCACATCGCATAGCGACTAATTTAATCACCCATATTTCCAAAACCTAAGTTTTTACGGTAACTTGGGTGGTATAATACAGAAGTTCTGGTCCTATTCTATCACCCTATGTGTACGTCATGTATCCACAATTCCGTATTTATTTTTATATTTCATGTCAAACTTAGACAAATCGTTGTCCGCACATCGCATAGCGACTAATTTAATCACCCATATTTCCAAAACCTAAGTTTTTAAGGTAACTTGGTTGGTATAGTACTAAGGTTCTGGTCCTATTCTTTCATCCTACGTGTACGTAATGTTGGCACACCTCCGTATTTATTTTTATATTTCATGTCAAACTTAGACAAATCGCTGTCCGCACATCTCAATGCGACTACTTTAATCAGCCATATTTCCAAAACCTAAGTTTTTACAGTAACTTGGGTGGTATAATACAGAAGTTCTGGTCCTATTCTATCACCCTACGTGTACCCCTATGTGTACGTCATGTATCCACAATTCCGTATTTATTTTTATATTTCATGTCAAACTTAGACAAATCGTTGTCCGCACATCGCATAGCGACTAATTTAATCACCCATATTTCCAAAACCTAAGTTTTTAAGGTAACTTGGGTGGTATAGTACTAAAGTTCTGGTCCTATTCTATCATCCTATGTGTACGTCATAATGGCACACCTCCGTATTTTTTTTATATTTCGTGTCAAACTTCGACAAATCTCTGTCCGCACATCTCAATGCGACTACTTTAATCAGCCATATTTCCAAAACCTAAGTTTTTACGGTAACTTGGGTGGTATAATACAGAAGTTCTGGTCCTATTCTATCACCCTACGTGTACGTAATGTTGGCACACCTCCGTATTTATTATAATATTTCATGTCATACTTAGACAAATCGTTGTCCGCACATCGCATAGCGACTAATTTAATCACCCATATTTCCAAAACCTAAGTTTTTAAGGTAACTTGGGTGGTATAGTACTAAAGTTCTGGTCCTATTCTTTCATCCTACGTGTACGTCATGCTGACACACCTCCGTATTTATTTTTATATTTCATGTCATACTTTGACAAATCGCTGTCCGCACATCTCAATGCGACTACTTTAATCAGCCATATTTCCAAAACCTAAGTTTTTAAGGTAACTTGTGTGGTATAATACTAAATTTCAGGACCTATTCTATCATCCTATGTGTACGTCATGTTGGCACACTTCCGTATTTATTTTATTTTTCATGTCATACTTTGACAAATCGCTGTCCGCACATCTCAATGCGACTACTTTAATCAGCCATATTTCCAAAACCTAAGTATTTACGGTAACTTGGGTGGTATAATACAGAAGTTCTGGTCCTATATTATCACCCTACGTGTACGTAATGTTGGCACACCTCCGTATTTATTATTATATTTCATGTCAAACTTAGACAAATCGTTGTCCGCACATCGCATAGCGACTAATTTAATCACCCATATTTCCAAAACCTAAGTTTTTACGGTAACTTGGGTGGTATAATACAGAAGTTCTGGTCCTATTTCATCACCCTACGTGTACGTCATGCTGACACACTATCGTATTTATTTTATATTTTATGTCAAACTTAGGTGGATCACTGTCCACACATCCAAAGCGACTATTTTAATCACCCGTATTTCCAAAACCTAAGTTTTTACGGTAACTTGGGTGGTATAATACAGAAGTTCTGGTCCTATTCTATCACCCTACGTGTACGTAATGTTGGCACACCTCCGTATTTATTATTATATTTCATGTCATACTTAGACAAATCGTTGTCCGCACATCGCATAGCGACTAATTTAATCACCCATATTTCCAAAACCTAAGTTTTTACGGTAACTTGGGTGGTATAATACAGAAGGTCTGGTCCTATTCTATCACCCTATGTGTACGTCATGTATCCACAATTCCGTATTTATTTTTATATTTCATGTCAAACTTAGACAAATCGTTGTCCGCACATCGCATAGCGACTAATTTAATCACCCATATTTCCAAAACCTAAGTTTTTACGGTAACTTGGGTGGTATAGTACTAAAGTTCTGGTCCTATTCTTTCATCCTATGTGTACGTCATGTTGGCACACTTCCGTATTTATTTTATTTTTCATGTCATACTTTGACAAATCGCTGTCCGCACATCTCAAAGCGACTACTTTAATCAGCCATATTTCCAAAACCTAAGTTTTTACGGTAACTTGGGTGGTATAATACAGAAGTTCTGGTCCTATTCTATCACCCTACGTGTACCCCTATGTGTACGTCATGTATCCACAATTCCGTATTTATTTTTATATTTCATGTCAAACTTAGACAAATCGTTGTCCGCACATCGCATAGCGACTAATTTAATCACCCATATTTCCAAAACCTAAGTTTTTAAGGTAACTTGGGTGGTATAGTACTAAAGTTCTGGTCCAATTCTTTCATCCTACGTGTACGTAATATTGGCACACCTCCGTATTTATTTTTATATTTCATGTCAAACTTAGACAAATCGCTGTCCGCACATCTCAATGCGACTACTTTAATCAGCCATATTTCCAAAACCTAAGTTTTTACGGTAACTTGGGTGGTATAGTACTAAAGTTCTGGACCTATTCTATCATCCTATGTGTACGTCATGTTGGCACACCTCCGTATTTTTTTTATATTTCGTGTCAAACTTCGACAAATCTCTGTCCGCACATCTCAATGCGACTAATTTAATCAGTCATATTTCCAAAACCTAAGTTTTTACGGTAACTTGGGTGGTATAATACAGAAGTTCTGGTCCTATTCTATCACCCTACGTGTACGTAATGTTGGCACACCTCCGTATTTATTATAATATTTCATGTCATACTTAGACAAATCGTTGTCCGCACATCGCATAGCGACTAATTTAATCACCCATATTTCCAAAACCTAAGTTTTTAAGGTAACTTGGGTGGTATAGTACTAAAGTTCTGGTCCTATTCTTTCATCCTACGTGTACGTCATGCTGACACACTGCCGTATTTATTTTATTTTTCATGTCATACTTTGACAAATCGCTGTCCGCACATCTCAATACGACTACTTTAATCAGCCATATATCCAAAACCTAAGTTTTTAAGGTAACTTGGGTGGTATAATACTAAATTTCAGGACCTAATCTATCATCCTATGTGTACGTCATGTTGGCACACTTCCGTATTTATTTTATTTTTCATGTCATACTTTGACAAATCGCTGTCCGCACATCTCAATGCGACTACTTTAATCAGCCATATTTCCAAAACCTAAGTTTTTACGGTAACTTGGGTGGTATAGTACTAAAGTTCTGGACCTATTCTATCATCCTATGTGTACGTCATGTTGGCACACCTCCGTATTTTTTTTATATTTCGTGTCAAACTTCGACAAATCTCTGTCCGCACATCTCAATGCGACTACTTTAATCAGCCATATTTCCAAAACCTAAGTTTTTACGGTAACTTGGGTGGTATAATACAGAAGTTCTGGTCCTATTCTATCACCCTACGTGTACGTAATGTTGGCACACCTCCGTATTTATTATAATATTTCATGTCATACTTAGACAAATCGTTGTCCGCACATCGCATAGCGACTAATTTAATCACCCATATTTCCAAAACCTAAGTTTTTAAGGTAACTTGGGTGGTATAGTACTAAAGTTCTGGTCCTATTCTTTCATCCTACGTGTACGTCATGCTGACACACTGCCGTATTTATTTTATTTTTCATGTCATACTTTGACAAATCGCTGTCCGCACATCTCAATGCGACTACTTTAATCAGCCATATTTCCAAAACCTAAGTTTTTAAGGTAACTTGGGTGGTATAATACTAAATTTCAGGACCTATTCTATCATCCTATGTGTACGTCATGTTGGCACACTTTCGTATTTATTTTATTTTTCATGTCATACTTTGACAAATCGCTGTCCGCACATCTCAATGCGACTACTTTAATCAGCCATATTTCCAAAACCTAAGTTTTTACGGTAACTTGGGTGGTATAATACAGAAGTTCTGGTCCTATTCTATCACCCTACGTGTACGTAATGTTGGCACACCTCCGTATTTATTATAATATTTCATGTCATACTTAGACAAATCGTTGTCCGCACATCGCATAGCGACTAATTTAATCACCCATATTTCCAAAACCTAAGTTTTTAAGGTAACTTGGGTGGTATAGTACTAAAGTTCTGGTCCTATTCTATCACCCTACGTGTACGTAATGTTGGCACACCTCCGTATTTATTATTATATTTCATGTCATACTTAGACAAATCGTTGTCCGCACATCGCATAGCGACTAATTTAATCACCCATATTTCCAAAACCTAAGTTTTTAAGGTAACTTGGGTGGTATAGTACTAAAGTTCTGGTCCTATTCTATCATCCTATGTGTACGTCATGTTGACACACTGCCGTATTTATTTTATTTTTCATGTCATACTTTGTCAAATCGCTGTCCGCACATCTCAATGCGACTACTTTAATCAGACATATTTCCAAAACCTAAGTTTTTACGGTAACTTGGGTGGTATAATACAGAAGTTCTGGTCCTATTCTATCACCCTATGTGTACGTCATGTATCCACAATTCCGTATTTATTTTTATATTTCATGTCAAACTTAGACAAATCGCTGTCCGCTCATCTCAATGCGACTACTTTAATCAGCCATATTTCCAAAACCTAAGTTTTTACGGTAACTTGGGTGGTATAGTACAGAAGTTCTGGTCCTATTCTATCACCCTACGTGTACGTAATGTTGGCACACCTCCGTATTTTTTTATATTTCATGTCATACTTAGACAAATCGTTGTCCGCACATCGCATAACGACTAATTTAATCACCCATATTTCCAAAACCTAAGTTTTTAAGGTAACTTGGGTGGTATAGTACTAGAGTTCTGGTCCTATTCTTTCATCCTATGTGTACGTCATGTTGGCACACCTCCGTATTTATTTTTATATTTCATGTCAAACTTAGACAAATCGTTGTCCGCACATCGCATAGCGACTAATTTAATCACCCATATTTCCAAAACCTAAGTTTTTACGGTAACTTGTGTGGTATAATACAGAAGTTCTGGTCCTATTCTATCACCCTATGTGTACGTCATGTATCCATAATTCCGTATTTATTTTTATATTTCATGTCAAACTTAGACAAATCGTTGTCCGCACATCGCATAGCGACTAATTTAATCACCCAAATTTCCAAAACCTAAGTTTTTAAGGTAACTTGGGTGGTATAATACTAAATTTTAGGACCTATTCTATCATCCTATGTGTACGTCATGTTGGCACACTTCCGTATTTATTTTATTTTTCATGTCATACTTTGACAAATCGCTGTCCGCACATCTCAATGCGACTACTTTAATCAGCCATATTTCCAAAACCTAAGTTTTACGGTAACTTGGGTGGTATAATACAGAAGTTCTGGTCCTATTCTATCACCCTACGTGTACGTAATGTTGGCACACCTCCGTATTTATTATTATATTTCATGTCAAACTTAGACAAATCGTTGTCCGCACATCGTATAGCGACTAATTTAATCACCCATATTTCCAAAATCTAAGTTTTTAAGGTAACTTGGGTGGTATGATACTAAATTTCAGGACCTATTCTATCATCCTATGTGTACGTCATGTTGGCACAATTCCGTATTTATTTTATTTTTCATGTCATACTTTGACAAATCGCTGTCCGCACATCTCAATGCGACTACTTTAATCAGCCATATTTCCAAAACCTAAGTTTTTAAGGTAACTTGGGTGGTATAATACTAAATTTCAGGACCTATTCTATCATCCTATGTGTACGTCATGTTGGCACACTTTCGTATTTATTTTATTTTTCATGTCATACTTTGACAAATCGCTGTCCGCACATCTCAATGCGACTACTTTAATCAGCCATATTTCCAAAACCTAAGTTTTTACGGTAACTTGGGTGGTATAATACAGAAGTTCTGGTCCTATTCTATCACCCTACGTGTACGTAATGTTGGCACACCTCCGTATTTATTATAATATTTCATGTCATACTTAGACAAATCGTTGTCCGCACATCGCATAGCGACTAATTTAATCACCCATATTTCCAAAACCTAAGTTTTTAAGGTAACTTGGGTGGTATAGTACTAAAGTTCTGGTCCTATTCTATCACCCTACGTGTACGTAATGTTGGCACACCTCCGTATTTATTATTATATTTCATGTCATACTTAGACAAATCGTTGTCCGCACATCGCATAGCGACTAATTTAATCACCCATATTTCCAAAACCTAAGTTTTTAAGGTAACTTGGGTGGTATAGTACTAAAGTTCTGGTCCTATTCTATCATCCTATGTGTACGTCATGTTGACACACTGCCGTATTTATTTTATTTTTCATGTCATACTTTGTCAAATCGCTGTCCGCACATCTCAATGCGACTACTTTAATCAGACATATTTCCAAAACCTAAGTTTTTACGGTAACTTGGGTGGTATAATACAGAAGTTCTGGTCCTATTCTATCACCCTATGTGTACGTCATGTATCCACAATTCCGTATTTATTTTTATATTTCATGTCAAACTTAGACAAATCGTTGTCCGCACATCGCATAGCGACTAATTTAATCACCCAAATTTCCAAAACCTAAGTTTTTAAGGTAACTTGGGTGGTATAATACTAAATTTTAGGACCTATTCTATCATCCTATGTGTACGTCATGTTGGCACACTTCCGTATTTATTTTATTTTTCATGTCATACTTTGACAAATCGCTGTCCGCACATCTCAATGCGACTACTTTAATCAGCCATATTTCCAAAACCTAAGTTTTACGGTAACTTGGGTGGTATAATACAGAAGTTCTGGTCCTATTCTATCACCCTACGTGTACGTAATGTTGGCACACCTCCGTATTTATTATTATATTTCATGTCAAACTTAGACAAATCGTTGTCCGCACATCGTATAGCGACTAATTTAATCACCCATATTTCCAAAATCTAAGTTTTTAAGGTAACTTGGGTGGTATGATACTAAATTTCAGGACCTATTCTATCATCCTATGTGTACGTCATGTTGGCACACTTCCGTATTTATTTTATTTTTCATGTCATACTTTGACAAATCGCTGTCCGCACATCTCAATGCGACTACTTTAATCAGCCATATTTCCAAAACCTAAGTTTTACGGTAACTTGGGTGGTATAATACAGAAGTTCTGGTCCTATTCTATCACCCTACGTGTACGTAATGTTGGCACACCTCCGTATTTATTATTATATTTCATGTCAAACTTAGACAAATCGTTGTCCGCACATCGCATAGCGACTAATTTAATCACCCATATTTCCAAAACCTAAGTTTTTAAGGTAACTTGGGTGGTATAGTACTAAAGTTCTGGTCCTATTTCATCACCCTACGTGTACGTCATGTATCCATAATTCCGTATTTATTTTTATATTTCATGTCAAACTTAGACAAATCGTTGTCCGCACATCGCATAGCGACTAATTTAATCACCCATATTTCCAAAACCTAAGTTTTACGGTAACTTGGGTGGTATAATACAGAAGTTCTGGTCCTATTCTATCACCCTACGTGTACGTAATGTTGGCACACCTCCGTACTTATTATTATATTTCATGTCAAACTTAGACAAATCGTTGTCCGCACATCGCATAGCGACTAATTTAATCACCCATATTTCCAAAATCTAAGTTTTTAAGGTAACTTGGGTGGTATGATACTAAATTTCAGGACCTATTCATTCATCCTATGTGTACGTCATGTTGGCACACTTCCGTATTTATTTTATTTTTCATGTCATACTTTGACAAATCGCTGTCCGCACATCTCAATGCGACTACTTTAATCAGCCATATTTCCAAAACCTAAGTTTTTACGGTAACTTGGGTGGTATAATACAGAAGTTCTGGTCCTATTCTATCACCCTACGTGTACGTAATGTTGGCACACCTCCGTACTTATTATTATATTTCGTGTCAAACTTCGACAAATCGTTGTCCGCACATCGCATAGCGACTAATTTAATCAGCCATATTTCCAAAACCTAAGTTTTTACGGTAACTTGGGTGGTATAATACAGAAGTTCTGGTCCTATTTCATCACCCTACGTGTACGTCATGCTGACACACTATCGTATTTATTTTATATTTTATGTCAAACTTAGGTGGATCACTGTCCACACATCCAAAGCGACTATTTTAATCACCCGTATTTCCAAAACCTAAGTTTTTACGGTAACTTGGGTGGTATAATACAGAAGTTCTGGTCCTATTCTATCACCCTATGTGTACGTCTTGTTGGCACACTCGCGTATTCATTTTATATTTCATGTCAAACTTAGGCGGATCGCTGTCCACACATCCAAAGCGACTATTTTAATTACCCATATTTCCAAAACCTAAGTTTTTCGGATAACCTTAGTGGTATAATACTATAGTTCTGGTCCTATTCTATCACCCTATGTGTACGTCATGTATCCACAATTCCGTATTTATTTTTATATTTCATGTCAAACTTAGACAAATCGTTGTCCATACATCACATAGCGACTAATTTAATCACCCATATTTCCAAAACCTAAATTTTTAAGGTAACTTGGGTGGTATAGTACTAAAGTTCTGGTCCTATTCTTTCATCCTACGTGTACGTCATGCTGACACACTGCCGTATTTATTTTATTTTTCATGTCATACTTAGACAAATCGTTGTCCGCACATCGCATAGCGACTAATTTAATCACTCATATTTCCAAAACCTAAGTTTTTACGGTAACTTGGGTGGTATAATACTAAAGTTCTGGTCCTATTCTTTCATCCTACGTGTACGTCATGTATCCACAATTCAGTATTTATTTTTATATTTCATGTCAAACTTAGACAAATCGTTGACCGCACATCGCATAGCGACTAATTTAATCACCCATATTTCCAATACCTAAGTTTTTAAGGTAACTTGGGTGGTATAATACTAAATTTCAGGACCTATTCTATCATCCTATGTGTACGTCATGTTTGCACACTTCCGTATTTATTTTATTTTTCATGTCATACTTTGACAAATCGCTGTCCGCACATCTCAATGCGACTACTTTAATTAGCCATATTTCCAAAACCTAAGTTTTTACGGTAACTTGGGTGGTATAATACAGAAGTTCTGGTCCTATTCTATCACCCTACGTGTACGTCATGTATCCACAATTCCGTATTTATTTTTATATTTCATGTCAAACTTAGACAAATCGTTGTCCGCACATCGCATAGCGACTAATTTAATCACCCATATTTCCAAAACCTAAGTTTTTAAGGTAACTTGGGTGGTATAATACTAAATTTCAGGACCTATTCTTTCATCCTATGTGTACGTCATGTTGGCACACTTCCGTATTTATTTTATTTTTCATGTCATACTTTGACAAATCGCTGTCCGCACATCTCAATGCGACTACTTTAATCAGCCATATTTCCAAAACCTAAGTTTTTACGGTAACTTGGGTGGTATAGTACTAAAGTTCTGGTCCTATTCTATCACCCTACGTGTACCGCACATCGCATAGCGACTAATTTAATCACCCATATTTCCAAAACCTAAGTTTTTACGGTAACTTGGGTGGTATAATACAGAAGTTCTGGTCCTATTCTATCACCCTACGTGTACGTAATGTTGGCACACCTCCGTATTTATTATTATATTTCATGTCATACTTAGACAAATCGTTGTCCGCACATCGCATAGCGACTAATTTAATCACCCATATTTCCAAAACCTAAGTTTTTACGGTAACTTGGGTGGTATAATACAGAAGGTCTGGTCCTATTCTATCACCCTATGTGTACGTCATGTATCCACAATTCCGTATTTATTTTTATATTTCATGTCAAACTTAGACAAATCGTTGTCCGCACATCGCATAGCGACTAATTTAATCACCCATATTTCCAAAACCTAAGTTTTTAAGGTAACTTGGGTGGTATAATACTAAATTTCAGGACCTATTCTATCATCCTATGTGTACGTCATGTTGGCACACTTCCGTATTTATTTTATTTTTCATGTCATACTTTGACAAATCGCTGTCCGCACATCTCAATGCGACTACTTTAATCAGCCATATTTCCAAAACCTAAGTTTTTACGGTAACTTGGGTGGTATAATACAGAAGTTCTGGTCCTATTTCATCACCCTACGTGTACCTCATGCTGACACAATGCCGTATTTATTTTATATTTTATGTCAAACTTAGGTGGATCACTGTCCACACATCCAAAGCGACTATTTTAATCACCCGTATTTCCAAAACCTAAGTTTTTAAGGTAACTTGGGTGGTATAGTACTAAAGTTCTGGACCTATTCTATTATCCTATGTGTACGTCATGTTGGCACACCTCCGTATTTTTTTTATATTTCATGTCAAACTTAGACAAATCGCTGTCCGCACATCTCAATGCGACTACTTTAATCAGCCATATTTCCAAAACCTAAGTTTTTACGGTAACTTGGGTGGTATAGTACTAAAGTTCTGGACCTATTCTATTATCCTATGTGTACGTCATGTTGGCACACCTCCGTATTTTTTTTATATTTCATGTCAAACTTAGACAAATCGCTGTCCGCACATCTCAATGCGACTACTTTAATCAGCCATATTTCCAAAACCTAAGTTTTTACGGTAACTTGGGTGGTATAGTACTAAAGTTTTGGACCTATTCTATCATCCTATGTGTACGTCATGTTGGCACACCTCCGTATTTTTTTTATATTTCGTGTCAAACTTCGACAAATCTCTGTCCGCACATCTCAATGCGACTACTTTAATCAGCCATATTTCCAAAACCTAAGTTTTTACGGTAACTTGGGTGGTATAATACAGAGGTTCTGGTCCTATTCTATCACCCTACGTGTACGTAATGTTGGCACACCTCCGTATTTATTATAATATTTCATGTCATACTTAGACAAATCGTTGTCCGCACATCGCATAGCGACTAATTTAATAACCCATATTTCCAAAACCTAAGTTTTTAAGGTAACTTGGGTGGTATAGTACTAAAGTTCTGGTCCTATTCTTTCATCCTACGTGTACGTCATGCTGACACACTGCCGTATTTATTTTATTTTTCATGTCATACTTTGACAAATCGCTGTCCGCACATCTCAATGCGACTACTTTAATCAGCCATATTTCCAAAACCTAAGTTTTTAAGGTAACTTGGGTGGTATAATACTAAATTTCAGGACCTATTCTATCATCCTATGTGTACGTCATGTTGGCACACTTCCGTATTTATTTTATTTTTCATGTCATACTTTGACAAATCGCTGTCCGCACATCTCAATGCGACTACTTTAATCAGCCATATTTCCAAAACCTAAGTTTTTACGGTAACTTGGGTGGTATAGTACTAAAGTTCTGGACCTATTCTATTATCCTATGTGTACGTCATGTTGGCACACCTCCGTATTTTTTTTATATTTCATGTCAAACTTAGACAAATCGCTGTCCGCACATCTCAATGCGACTACTTTAATCAGCCATATTTCCAAAACCTAAGTTTTTACGGTAACTTGGGTGGTATAGTACTAAAGTTTTGGACCTATTCTATCATCCTATGTGTACGTCATGTTGGCACACCTCCGTATTTTTTTTATATTTCGTGTCAAACTTCGACAAATCTCTGTCCGCACATCTCAATGCGACTACTTTAATCAGCCATATTTCCAAAACCTAAGTTTTTACGGTAACTTGGGTGGTATAATACAGAGGTTCTGGTCCTATTCTATCACCCTACGTGTACGTAATGTTGGCACACCTCCGTATTTATTATAATATTTCATGTCATACTTAGACAAATCGTTGTCCGCACATCGCATAGCGACTAATTTAATAACCCATATTTCCAAAACCTAAGTTTTTAAGGTAACTTGGGTGGTATAGTACTAAAGTTCTGGTCCTATTCTTTCATCCTACGTGTACGTCATGCTGACACACTGCCGTATTTATTTTATTTTTCATGTCATACTTTGACAAATCGCTGTCCGCACATCTCAATGCGACTACTTTAATCAGCCATATTTCCAAAACCTAAGTTTTTAAGGTAACTTGGGTGGTATAATACTAAATTTCAGGACCTATTCTATCATCCTATGTGTACGTCATGTTGGCACACTTCCGTATTTATTTTATTTTTCATGTCATACTTTGACAAATCGCTGTCCGCACATCTCAATGCGACTACTTTAATCAGCCATATTTCCAAAACCTAAGTTTTTACGGTAACTTGGGTGGTATAGTACTTAAGTTCTGGATCTATTCTATCATCCTATGTATTTTTTTATATTTCGTGTCAAACTTCGACAAATCTCTGTCCGCACATCTCAATGCGACTACTTTAATCAGCCATATTTCCAAAACCTAAGTTTTTACGGTAACTTGGGTGGTATAATACAGAAGTTCTGGTCCTATTCTATCACCCTACGTGTACGTAATGTTGGCACACCTCCGTATTTATTATAATATTTCATGTCATACTTAGACAAATCGTTGTCCGCACATCGCATAGCGACTAATTTAATCACCCATATTTCCAAAACCTAAGTTTTTAAGGTAACTTGGGTGGTATAATACTAAATTTCAGGACCTATTCTATCATCCTATGTGTACGTCATGTTGGCACACTTCCGTATTTATTTTATTTTTCATGTCATACTTTGACAAATCGCTGTCCGCACATCTCAATGCGACTACTTTAATCAGCCATATTTCCAAAACCTAAGTTTTTACGGTAACTTGGGTGGTATAATACAGAAGTACTGGTCCTATTCTATCACCCTACGTGTACGTAATGTTGGCACACCTCCGTATTTATTATTATATTTCATGTCATACTTAGACAAATCGTTGTCCGCACATCGCATAGCGACTAATTTAATCACCCATATTTCCAAAACCTAAGTTTTTAAGGTAACTTGGGTGGTATAGTACTAAAGTTCTGGTCCTATTCTATCATCCTATGTGTACGTCATGTTGACACACTGCCGTATTTATTTTATTTTTCATGTCATACTTTGTCCAATCGCTGTCCGCACATCTCAATGCGACTACTTTAATCAGACATATTTCCAAAACCTAAGTTTTTACGGTAACTTGGGTGGTATAATACAGAAGTTCTGGTCCTATTCTATCACCCTATGTGTACGTCATGTATCCACAATTCCGTATTAATTTTTATATTTCATGTCAAACTTAGACAAATCGCTGTCCGCACATCTCAATGCGACTACTTTAATCAGCCATATTTCCAAAACCTAAGTTTTTACGGTAACTTGGGTGGTATAGTACAGAAGTTCTGGTCCTATTCTATCACCCTACGTGTACGTAATGTTGGCACACCTCCGTATTTTTTTATATTTCATGTCATACTTAGACAAATCGTTGTCCGCACATCGCATAACGACTAATTTAATCACCCATATTTCCAAAACCTAAGTTTTTAAGGTAACTTGGGTGGTATAGTACTAAAGTTCTGGTCCTATTCTTTTATCCTATGTGTACGTCATGTTGGCACACCTCCGTATTTATTTTTATATTTCATGTCAAACTTAGACAAATCGTTGTCCGCACATCGCATAGCGACTAATTTAATCACCCATATTTCCAAAACCTAAGTTTTTACGGTAACTTGTGTGGTATAATACAGAAGTTCTGGTCCTATTCTATCACCCTATGTGTACGTCATGTATCCATAATTCCGTATTTATTTTTATATTTCATGTCAAACTTAGACAAATCGTTGTCCGCACATCGCATAGCGACTAATTTAATCACCCAAATTTCCAAAACCTAAGTTTTTAAGGTAACTTGGGTGGTATAATACTAAATTTTAGGACCTATTCTATCATCCTATGTGTACGTCATGTTGGCACACTTCCGTATTTATTTTATTTTTCATGTCATACTTTGACAAATCGCTGTCCGCACATCTCAATGCGACTACTTTAATCAGCCATATTTCCAAAACCTAAGTTTTTACGGTAACTTGGGTGGTATAATACAGAAGTTCTGGTCCTATTCTATCACCCTACGTGTACGTAATGTTGGCACACCTCCGTATTTATTATTATATTTCATGTCAAACTTAGACAAATCGTTGTCCGCACATCGCATAGCGACTAATTTAATCACCCATATTTCCAAAATCTAAGTTTTTAAGGTAACTTGGGTGGTATGATACTAAATTTCAGGACCTATTCTTTCATCCTATGTGTACGTCATGTTGGCACACTTCCGTATTTATTTTATTTTTCATGTCATACTTTGACAAATCGCTGTCCGCACATCTCAATGCGACTACTTTAATCAGCCATATTTCCAAAACCTAAGTTTTTACGGTAACTTGGGTGGTATAATACAGAAGTTCTGGTCCTATTCTATCACCCTACGTGTACGTAATGTTGGCACACCTCCGTATTTTTTTATATTTCATGTCATACTTTGACAAATCGCTGTCCGCACATCTCAATGCGACTACTTTAATCACCCATATTTCCAAAACCTAAGTTTTTAAGGTAACTTGGGTGGTATAGTACTAAAGTTCTGGTCCTATTCTATCACCCTATGTGTACGTCCTGTTGGCACACTCGCGTATTTATTTTATATTTCATGTCAAACTTAGGCTGATCGCTGTCCACACATCCAAAGCGACTATTTTAATTACCCATATTTCCAAAACCTAAGTTTTTCGGATAACCTTAGTGGTATAATACTATAGTTCTGGTCCTATTCTATCACCCTATGTGTACGTCATGTATCCACAATTCCGTATTTATTTTTATATTTCATGTCAAACTTAGACAAATCGTTGTCCATACATCACATAGCGACTAATTTAATCACCCATATTTCCAAAACCTAAATTTTTAAGGTAACTTGGGTGGTATAGTACTAAAGTTCTGGTCCTATTCTTTCATCCTACGTGTACGTCATGCTGACACACTGCCGTATTTATTTTATTTTTCATGTCATACTTAGACAAATCGTTGTCCGCACATCGCATAGCGACTAATTTAATCACTCATATTTCCAAAACCTAAGTTTTTACGGTAACTTGGGTGGTATAATACTAAAGTTCTGGTCCTATTCTTTCATCCTACGTGTACGTCATGTATCCACAATTCAGTATTTATTTTTATATTTCATGTCAAACTTAGACAAATCGTTGTCCGCACATCGCATAGCGACTAATTTAATCACCCATATTTCCAATACCTAAGTTTTTAAGGTAACTTGGGTGGTATAATACTAAATTTCAGGACCTATTCTATCATCCTATGTGTACGTCATGTTTGCACACTTCCGTATTTATTTTATTTTTCATGTCATACTTTGACAAATCGCTGTCCGCACATCTCAATGCGACTACTTTAATTAGCCATATTTCCAAAACCTAAGTTTTTACGGTAACTTGGGTGGTATAATACAGAAGTTCTGGTCCTATTCTATCACCCTACGTGTACGTCATGTATCCACAATTCCGTATTTATTTTTATATTTCATGTCAAACTTAGACAAATCGTTGTCCGCACATCGCATAGCGACTAATTTAATCACCCATATTTCCAAAACCTAAGTTTTTAAGGTAACTTGGGTGGTATAATACTAAATTTCAGGACCTATTCTTTCATCCTATGTGTACGTCATGTTGGCACACTTCCGTATTTATTTTATTTTTCATGTCATACTTTGACAAATCGCTGTCCGCACATCTCAATGCGACTACTTTAATCAGCCATATTTCCAAAACCTAAGTTTTTACGGTAACTTGGGTGGTATAGTACTAAAGTTCTGGTCCTATTCTATCACCCTACGTGTACCGCACATCGCATAGCGACTAATTTAATCACCCATATTTCCAAAACCTAAGTTTTTACGGTAACTTGGGTGGTATAATACAGAAGTTCTGGTCCTATTCTATCACCCTACGTGTACGTAATGTTGGCACACCTCCGTATTTATTATTATATTTCATGTCATACTTAGACAAATCGTTGTCCGCACATCGCATAGCGACTAATTTGATCACCCATATTTCCAAAACCTAAGTTTTTACGGTAACTTGGGTGGTATAATACAGAAGGTCTGGTCCTATTCTATCACCCTATGTGTACGTCATGTATCCACAATTCCGTATTTATTTTTATATTTCATGTCAAACTTAGACAAATCGTTGTCCGCACATCGCATAGCGACTAATTTAATCACCCATATTTCCAAAACCTAAGTTTTTAAGGTAACTTGGGTGGTATAATACTCAATTTCAGGACCTATTCTATCATCCTATGTGTACGTCATGTTGGCACACTTCCGTATTTATTTTATTTTTCATGTCATACTAAGACAAATCTCTGTCCGCACATCTCAATGCGACTACTTTAATCAGCCATATTTCCAAAACCTAAGTTTTTACGGTAACTTGGGTGGTATAATACAGAAGTTCTGGTCCTATTTCATCACCCTACGTGTACGTCATGCAGACACACTGCCGTATTTATTTTATATTTTATGTCAAACTTAGGTGGATCACTGTCCACACATCCAAAGCGACTACTTTAATCAGCCATATTTCCAAAACCTAAGTTTTTACGGTAACTTGGGTGGTATAATACAGAAGTTCTGGTCCTATTCTAACATTCTATATGTACGTTATGTTGGCACACCTCCGTATTTATTATTATATTTCATGTCATACTTAGACAAATCGTTGTCCGCACATCGCATAGCGACTAATTTATTCACCCATATATCCAAAACCTATGTTTTTACGGTAACTTGGGTGGTATAATACAGAAGTTCTGGTCCTATTCTAAGCCCCTATGTGTACGTCATGTATCCACAATTCCGTATTTATTTTTATATTTCATGTCAAACTTAGACAAATCGTTGTCCATACATCACATAGCGACTAATTTAATCACCCATATTTCCAAAACCTAAGTTTTTAAGGTAACTTGGGTGGTATAATACAGAAGTTCTGGTCCTATTCTATCACCCTACGTGTACGTAATGTATCCACAATTCCGTATTTATTTTTATATTTCATGTAAACTTAGACAAATCGTTGTCCGCACATCGCATAGCGACTATTTTAATCACCCGTATTTCCAAAACCTAAGTTTTGACGGTAACCTGAGTGGTATAATAATATAGTTCTAATCCTTTTCTATCACCCAATGTGTACGTCATGTATCCAAAATTCCGTATTTATTTTTATATTTCATGTCAAACTTAGACAAATCGTTGACCGCACATCTCAATGCGACTACTTTAATCAGCCATATTTCCAAAACCTAAGTTTTTACGGTAACATGGGTGGTATAATACAGAAGTTCTGGTCCTATTCTATCACCCTATGTGTACGTCATGTTGGCACACTTCCGTATTTATTTTATTTTTCATGTCATACTTTGACAAATCGCTGTCCGCACATCTCAATGCGACTACTTTAATCAGCCATATTTCCAAAACCTAAGTTTTTACGGTAACTTGGGTGGTATAATACAGAAGTACTGGTCCTATTCTATCACCCTACGTGTACGTAATGTTGGCACACCTCCGTATTTATTATTATATTTCATGTCATACTTAGACAAATCGTTGTCCGCACATCGCATAGCGACTAATTTAATCACCCATATTTCCAAAACCTAAGTTTTTAAGGTAACTTGGGTGGTATAGTACTAAAGTTCTGGTCCTATTCTATCATCCTATGTGTACGTCATGTTGACACACTGCCGTATTTATTTTATTTTTCATGTCATACTTTGTCCAATCGCTGTCCGCACATCTCAATGCGACTACTTTAATCAGACATATTTCCAAAACCTAAGTTTTTACGGTAACTTGGGTGGTATAATACAGAAGTTCTGGTCCTATTCTATCACCCTATGTGTACGTCATGTATCCACAATTCCGTATTAATTTTTATATTTCATGTCAAACTTAGACAAATCGCTGTCCGCACATCTCAATGCGACTACTTTAATCAGCCATATTTCCAAAACCTAAGTTTTTACGGTAACTTGGGTGGTATAGTACAGAAGTTCTGGTCCTATTCTATCACCCTACGTGTACGTAATGTTGGCACACCTCCGTATTTTTTTATATTTCATGTCATACTTAGACAAATCGTTGTCCGCACATCGCATAACGACTAATTTAATCACCCATATTTCCAAAACCTAAGTTTTTAAGGTAACTTGGGTGGTATAGTACTAAAGTTCTGGTCCTATTCTTTTATCCTATGTGTACGTCATGTTGGCACACCTCCGTATTTATTTTTATATTTCATGTCAAACTTAGACAAATCGTTGTCCGCACATCGCATAGCGACTAATTTAATCACCCATATTTCCAAAACCTAAGTTTTTACGGTAACTTGTGTGGTATAATACAGAAGTTCTGGTCCTATTCTATCACCCTATGTGTACGTCATGTATCCATAATTCCGTATTTATTTTTATATTTCATGTCAAACTTAGACAAATCGTTGTCCGCACATCGCATAGCGACTAATTTAATCACCCAAATTTCCAAAACCTAAGTTTTTAAGGTAACTTGGGTGGTATAATACTAAATTTTAGGACCTATTCTATCATCCTATGTGTACGTCATGTTGGCACACTTCCGTATTTATTTTATTTTTCATGTCATACTTTGACAAATCGCTGTCCGCACATCTCAATGCGACTACTTTAATCAGCCATATTTCCCATACCTAAGTTTTTACGGTAACTTGGGTGGTATAATACAGAAGTTCTGGTCCTATTCTATCACCCTACGTGTACGTAATGTTGGCACACCTCCGTATTTATTATTATATTTCATGTCATACTTAGACAAATCGTTGTCCGCACATCGCATAGCGACTAATTTAATCACCCATATTTCCAAAACCTAAGTTTTTAAGGTAACTTGGGTGGTATAGTACTAAAGTTCTGGTCCTATTCTTTCATCCTACGTGTACGTCATGCTGACACACTGCCGTATTTATTTTATTTTTCATGTCATACTTTGACAAATCGCTGTCCGCACATCTCAATGCGACTACTTTAATCAGCCATATTTCCAAAACCTAAGTTTTTACGGTAACTTGGGTGGTATAATACAGAAGTTCTGGTCCTATTCTATCACCCTACGTGTACGTAATGTTGGCACACCTCCGTATTTATTATTATATTTCATGTCATACTTAGACAAATCGTTGTCCGCACATCGCATAGCGACTAATTTAATCACCCATATTTCCAAAACCTAAGTTTTTAAGGTAACTTGGGTGGTATAGTACTAAAGTTCTGGTCCTATTCTATCACCCTATGTGTACGTCCTGTTGGCACACTCGCGTATTTATTTTATATTTCATGTCAAACTTAGGCTGATCGCTGTCCACACATCCAAAGCGACTATTTTAATTACCCATATTTCCAAAACCTAAGTTTTTCGGATAACCTTAGTGGTATAATACTATAGTTCTGGTCCTATTCTATCACCCTATGTGTACGTCATGTATCCACAATTCCGTATTTATTTTTATATTTCATGTCAAACTTAGACAAATCGTTGTCCATACATCACATAGCGACTAATTTAATCACCCATATTTCCAAAACCTAAATTTTTAAGGTAACTTGGGTGGTATAGTACTAAAGTTCTGGTCCTATTCTTTCATCCTACGTGTACGTCATGCTGACACACTGCCGTATTTATTTTATTTTTCATGTCATACTTAGACAAATCGTTGTCCGCACATCGCATAGCGACTAATTTAATCACTCATATTTCCAAAACCTAAGTTTTTACGGTAACTTGGGTGGTATAATACTAAAGTTCTGGTCCTATTCTTTCATCCTACGTGTACGTCATGTATCCACAATTCAGTATTTATTTTTATATTTCATGTCAAACTTAGACAAATCGTTGTCCGCACATCGCATAGCGACTAATTTAATCACCCATATTTCCAATACCTAAGTTTTTAAGGTAACTTGGGTGGTATAATACTAAATTTCAGGACCTATTCTATCATCCTATGTGTACGTCATGTTTGCACACTTCCGTATTTATTTTATTTTTCATGTCATACTTTGACAAATCGCTGTCCGCACATCTCAATGCGACTACTTTAATTAGCCATATTTCCAAAACCTAAGTTTTTACGGTAACTTGGGTGGTATAATACAGAAGTTCTGGTCCTATTCTATCACCCTACGTGTACGTCATGTATCCACAATTCCGTATTTATTTTTATATTTCATGTCAAACTTAGACAAATCGTTGTCCGCACATCGCATAGCGACTAATTTAATCACCCATATTTCCAAAACCTAAGTTTTTAAGGTAACTTGGGTGGTATAATACTAAATTTCAGGACCTATTCTTTCATCCTATGTGTACGTCATGTTGGCACACTTCCGTATTTATTTTATTTTTCATGTCATACTTTGACAAATCGCTGTCCGCACATCTCAATGCGACTACTTTAATCAGCCATATTTCCAAAACCTAAGTTTTTACGGTAACTTGGGTGGTATAGTACTAAAGTTCTGGTCCTATTCTATCACCCTACGTGTACCGCACATCGCATAGCGACTAATTTAATCACCCATATTTCCAAAACCTAAGTTTTTACGGTAACTTGGGTGGTATAATACAGAAGTTCTGGTCCTATTCTATCACCCTACGTGTACGTAATGTTGGCACACCTCCGTATTTATTATTATATTTCATGTCATACTTAGACAAATCGTTGTCCGCACATCGCATAGCGACTAATTTGATCACCCATATTTCCAAAACCTAAGTTTTTACGGTAACTTGGGTGGTATAATACAGAAGGTCTGGTCCTATTCTATCACCCTATGTGTACGTCATGTATCCACAATTCCGTATTTATTTTTATATTTCATGTCAAACTTAGACAAATCGTTGTCCGCACATCGCATAGCGACTAATTTAATCACCCATATTTCCAAAACCTAAGTTTTTAAGGTAACTTGGGTGGTATAATACTCAATTTCAGGACCTATTCTATCATCCTATGTGTACGTCATGTTGGCACACTTCCGTATTTATTTTATTTTTCATGTCATACTAAGACAAATCTCTGTCCGCACATCTCAATGCGACTACTTTAATCAGCCATATTTCCAAAACCTAAGTTTTTACGGTAACTTGGGTGGTATAATACAGAAGTTCTGGTCCTATTTCATCACCCTACGTGTACGTCATGCAGACACACTGCCGTATTTATTTTATATTTTATGTCAAACTTAGGTGGATCACTGTCCACACATCCAAAGCGACTACTTTAATCAGCCATATTTCCAAAACCTAAGTTTTTACGGTAACTTGGGTGGTATAATACAGAAGTTCTGGTCCTATTCTAACATTCTATATGTACGTTATGTTGGCACACCTCCGTATTTATTATTATATTTCATGTCATACTTAGACAAATCGTTGTCCGCACATCGCATAGCGACTAATTTATTCACCCATATATCCAAAACCTATGTTTTTACGGTAACTTGGGTGGTATAATACAGAAGTTCTGGTCCTATTCTAAGCCCCTATGTGTACGTCATGTATCCACAATTCCGTATTTATTTTTATATTTCATGTCAAACTTAGACAAATCGTTGTCCATACATCACATAGCGACTAATTTAATCACCCATATTTCCAAAACCTAAGTTTTTAAGGTAACTTGGGTGGTATAATACAGAAGTTCTGGTCCTATTCTATCACCCTACGTGTACGTAATGTATCCACAATTCCGTATTTATTTTTATATTTCATGTAAACTTAGACAAATCGTTGTCCGCACATCGCATAGCGACTATTTTAATCACCCGTATTTCCAAAACCTAAGTTTTGACGGTAACCTGAGTGGTATAATAATATAGTTCTAATCCTTTTCTATCACCCAATGTGTACGTCATGTATCCAAAATTCCGTATTTATTTTTATATTTCATGTCAAACTTAGACAAATCGTTGACCGCACATCTCAATGCGACTACTTTAATCAGCCATATTTCCAAAACCTAAGTTTTTACGGTAACATGGGTGGTATAATACAGAAGTTCTGGTCCTATTCTATCACCCTATGTGTACGTCATGTATCCAAAATTCCGTTATTATTTTTATATTTCATGTCAAACTTAGACAAATCGTTGTCCGCACATCTCAATGCGACTACTTTAATCAGCCATATTTCCAAAACCTAAGTTTTTATGGTAACTTGGGTGGTATAATACTGAAGTTCTGGTCCTATTCTATCACCCTATGTGTACGTCATGTATCCACAATTCCGTATTTATTTTTATATTTCATGTCAAACTTAGACAAATCGTTGTCCGCACATCGCATAGCGACTAATTTAATCACCCATATTTCCAAAACCTAAGTTTTTAAGGTAACTTGGGTGGTATAATACTAAATTTCAGGACCTATTCTATCATCCTATGTGTACGTCATGTTGGCACACTTCCGTATTTATTTTATTTTTCATGTCATACTTTGACAAATCGCTGTCAGCACATCTCAATGCGACTACTTTAATCAGCCATATTTCCAAAACCTAAGTTTTTACGGTAACTTGGGTGGTATAATACAGAAGTTCTGGTCCTATTCTATCACCCTACGTGTACGTCATGTATCCAGAATTCCGTATTTATTTTTATATTTCATGTCATACTTTGACAAATCGCTGTCCGCACATCTCAATGCGACTACTTTAATCAGCCATATTTCCAAAACCTAAGTTTTTACGGTAACTTGGGTGGTATAATACTAAATTTCAGGACCTTCTCTATC
The DNA here is from genome assembly GCA_035578135.1 of Flexamia atlantica. Lineage (NCBI taxonomy): Eukaryota > Metazoa > Arthropoda > Insecta > Hemiptera > Cicadellidae > Flexamia > Flexamia atlantica. The sequence goes on from JAQJVK010000102.1 coordinate 513,369, forward strand.
ATCCTATGTGTACGTCATGTTGGCACACTTCCGTATTTATTTTATTTTTCATGTCATACTTTGACAAATCGCTGTCCGCACATCTCAATGCGACTACTTTAATCAGCCTTATTTCCAAAACCTAAGTTTTTACGGTAACTTGGGTGGTATAATACTAAATTTCTGGTCCTATTCTTTCATCCTACGTGTACGTCATGTTGGCACACTTCCGTATTTTTTTTATATTTCATGTCAAACTTAGACAAATCGCTGTCCGCACATCTCAATGCGACTACTTTAATCAGCCATATTTCCAAAACCTAAGTTTTTACGGTAACTTGGGTGGTATAGTACTAAAGATCTGGACCTATTCTATCATCCTATGTGTACGTCATGTTGGCACACCTCCGTAATTTTTTTATATTTCGTGTCAAACTTCGACAAATCGTTGTCCGCACATCGCATAGCGACTAATTTAATCACCCATATTTCCGAAACCTAAGTTTTTACGGTAACTTGAGTGGTATAATACAGAAGTTCTGGTCCTATTCTATCACCCTATGTGTACGTCATGTATCCACAATTCCGTATTTATTTTTATATTTCATGTCAAACTTAGACAAATCGTTGTCCGCACATCGCATAGCGACTAATTTAATCAGCCATATTTCCAAAACCTAAGTTTTTACGGTAACTTGGGTGGTATAATACAGAAGTTCTGGTCCTTTTCTATCACCCTATGTGTACGTCATGTATCCACAATTCCGTATTTATTTTTATATTTCATGTCAAACTTAGACAAATCGTTGTCCGCACATCGCATAGCGACTAATTTAATCACCCATATTTCCAAAACCTAAGTTTTTAAGGTAACTTGGGTGGTATAATACTAAATTTCAGGCCCTATTCTATCATCCTATGTGTACGTCATGTTGGCACACTTCCGTATTAATTTTATTTTTCATGTCATACTTTGACAAATCGCTGTCCGCACATCTCAATGCGACTACTTTAATCACCCATATTTCCAAAACCTAAGTTTTTAAGGTAACTTGGGTGGTATAGTACTAAAGTTCTGGTCCTATTCTTTCACCCTATGTGTACGTCATGTATCCACAATTCCGTATTAATGTTTATATTTCATGTCATACTTAAACAAATCGTTGTCCGCACATCGCATAGCGACTAATTTAATCACCCATATTTCCAAAACCAAGGTTTTTACGGTAACTTGGGTGGTATAATACAGAAGTTCTGGTCCTATTCTATCACCCTACGTGTAAGTAATGTTGGCACACCTCCGTATTTATTTTTATATTTCATGTCAAACTTAGACAAATCGTTGTCCGCACATCGCATAGCGACTAATTTAATCACCCATATTTCCAAAACCTAAGTTTTTACGGTAACATGGGTGGTATAGTACTAAAGTTCTGGACCTATTCTATCATCCTATGTGTACGTCATGTTGGTACACCTCCGTATTTATTTTTATATTTCATGTCAAACTTAGACAAATCGCTGTCCGCACATCTCAATGCGACTACTTTAATCAGCCATATCTCCAAAACCTAAGTTTTTACGGTAACTTGGGTGGTATAGTACTAAAGTTCTGGACCTATTCTATCATCCTATGTGTACGTCATGTTGGCACACCTCCGTATTTTTTTTATATTTCGTGTCAAACTTCGACAAATCTCTGTCCGCACATCTCATTGCGACTACTTTAATCAGCCATATTTCCAAACCCTAAGTTTTTACGGTAACTTGGGTGGTATAGTACTAAAGTTCTGGACCTATTCTATCATCCTATGTGTACGTCATGTTGGCATACCTCCGTATTTTTTTTATATTTCGTGTCAAACTTCGACAAATCGTTGTCCGCACATCGCATAGCGACTAATTTAATCACCCATATTTCCAAAACCTAAGTTTTTAAGGTAACTTGGATGGTATAATACTAAATTTCAGGACCTATTCTATCATCCTATGTGTACGTCATGTTGGCACACTTCCGTATTTATTTTATTTTTCATGTCATACTTTGACAAATCGCTGTCCGCACATCTCAATGCGACTACTTTAATCAGCCATATTTCCAAAACCTAAGTTTTTACGGTAACTTGGGTGGTATAATACAGAAGTTCTGGTCCTATTCTATCACCCTACGTGTACGTCATGTATCCACAATTCCGTATTTATTTTTATATTTCATGTCATACTTTGACAAATCGCTGTCCGCACATCTCAATGCGACTACTTTAATCAGCCATATTTCCAAAACCTAAGTTTTTAAGGTAACTTGGGTGGTATAATACTAAATTTCAGGACCTATTCTATCATCCTATGTGTACGTCATGTTGGCACACTTCCGTATTTATTTTATTTTTCATGTCATACTTTGACAAATCGCTGTCCGCACATCTCAATGCGACTACTTTAATCAGCCATATTTCCAAAACCTAAGTTTTTACGGTAACTTGGGTGGTATAATACAGAAGTTCTGGTCCTATTCTATCACCCTACGTGTACGTAATGTTGGCACACCTCCGTATTTATTATTATATTTCATGTCAAACTTAGACAAATCGTTGTCCGCACATCGCATAGCGACTAATTTAATCACCCATATTTCCAAAACCTAAGTTTTTAAGGTAACTTGGGTGGTATGATACTAAATTTCAGGACCTATTCTTTCATCCTATGTGTACGTCATGTTGGCACACTTCCGTATTTATTTTATTTTTCATGTCATACTTTGACAAATCGCTGTCCGCACATCTCAATGCGACTACTTTAATCAGCCATATTTCCAAAACCTAAGTTTTTACGGTAACTTGGGTGGTATAATACAGAAGTTCTGGTCCTATTTCATCACCCTACGTGTACGTCATGCTGACACACTATCGTATTTATTTTATATTTTATGTCAAACTTAGGTGGATCACTGTCCACACATCCAAAGCGACTATTTTAATCACCCGTATTTCCAAAACCTAAGTTTTTACGGTAACTTGGGTGGTATAATACAGAAGTTCTTGTCCTATTCTATCACCCTATGTGTACGTCTTGTTGGCACACTCGCGTATTTATTTTATATTTCATGTCAAACTTAGGCGGATCGCTGTCCACACATCCAAAGCGACTATTTTAATTACCCATATTTCCAAAACCTAAGTTTTTCGGATAACCTGAGTGGTATAATACTATAGTTCTGGTCCTATTCTATCACCCTATGTGTACGTCATGTATCCACAATTCCGTATTTATTTTTATATTTCATGTCAAACTTAGACAAATCGTTGTCCATACATCACATAGCGACTAATTTAATCACCCATATTTCCAAAACCTAAATTTTTAAGGTAACTTTGGTGGTATAGTACTAAAGTTCTGGTCCTATTCTTTCATCCTACGTGTACGTCATGCTGACACACTTCCGTATTTATTTTATTTTTCATGTCATACTTAGACAAATCGTTGTCCGCACATCGCATAGCGACTAATTTAATCACTCATATTTCCAAAACCTAAGTTTTTACGGTAACTTGGGTGGTATAATACAGAAGTTCTGGTCCTATTCTATCACCCTACGTGTACGTAATGTTGGCACACCTCCGTATTTATTATTATATTTCATGTCAAACTTAGACAAATCGTTGTCCGCACATCGCATAGCGACTAATTTAATCACCCATATTTCCAAAACCTAAGTTTTTAAGGTAACTTGGGTGGTATGATACTAAATTTCAGGACCTATTCTTTCATCCTATGTGTACGTCATGTTGGCACACTTCCGTATTTATTTTATTTTTCATGTCATACTTTGACAAATCGCTGTCCGCACATCTCAATGCGACTACTTTAATCAGCCATATTTCCAAAACCTAAGTTTTTACGGTAACTTGGGTGGTATAATACAGAAGTTCTGGTCCTATTTCATCACCCTACGTGTACGTCATGCTGACACACTATCGTATTTATTTTATATTTTATGTCAAACTTAGGTGGATCACTGTCCACACATCCAAAGCGACTATTTTAATCACCCGTATTTCCAAAACCTAAGTTTTTACGGTAACTTGGGTGGTATAATACAGAAGTTCTTGTCCTATTCTATCACCCTATGTGTACGTCTTGTTGGCACACTCGCGTATTTATTTTATATTTCATGTCAAACTTAGGCGGATCGCTGTCCACACATCCAAAGCGACTATTTTAATTACCCATATTTCCAAAACCTAAGTTTTTCGGATAACCTGAGTGGTATAATACTATAGTTCTGGTCCTATTCTATCACCCTATGTGTACGTCATGTATCCACAATTCCGTATTTATTTTTATATTTCATGTCAAACTTAGACAAATCGTTGTCCATACATCACATAGCGACTAATTTAATCACCCATATTTCCAAAACCTAAATTTTTAAGGTAACTTTGGTGGTATAGTACTAAAGTTCTGGTCCTATTCTTTCATCCTACGTGTACGTCATGCTGACACACTTCCGTATTTATTTTATTTTTCATGTCATACTTAGACAAATCGTTGTCCGCACATCGCATAGCGACTAATTTAATCACTCATATTTCCAAAACCTAAGTTTTTACGGTAACTTGGGTGGTATAATACAGAAGTTCTGGTCCTATTCTATCACCCTACGTGTACGTAATGTTGGCACACCTCCGTATTTATTATTATATTTCATGTCAAACTTAGACAAATCGTTGTCCGCACATCGCATAGCGACTAATTTAATCACCCATATTTCCAAAACCTAAGTTTTTAAGGTAACTTGGGTGGTATGATACTAAATTTCAGGACCTATTCTTTCATCCTATGTGTACGTCATGTTGGCACACTTCCGTATTTATTTTATTTTTCATGTCATACTTTGACAAATCGCTGTCCGCACATCTCAATGCGACTACTTTAATCAGCCATATTTCCAAAACCTAAGTTTTTACGGTAACTTGGGTGGTATAATACAGAAGTTCTGGTCCTATTTCATCACCCTACGTGTACGTCATGCTGACACACTATCGTATTTATTTTATATTTTATGTCAAACTTAGGTGGATCACTGTCCACACATCCAAAGCGACTATTTTAATCACCCGTATTTCCAAAACCTAAGTTTTTACGGTAACTTGGGTGGTATAATACAGAAGTTCTTGTCCTATTCTATCACCCTATGTGTACGTCTTGTTGGCACACTCGCGTATTTATTTTATATTTCATGTCAAACTTAGGCGGATCGCTGTCCACACATCCAAAGCGACTATTTTAATTACCCATATTTCCAAAACCTAAGTTTTTCGGATAACCTGAGTGCTATAGTTCTGGTCCTATTCTATCACCCTATGTGTACGTCATGTATCCACAATTCCGTATTTATTTTTATATTTCATGTCAAACTTAGACAAATCGTTGTCCATACATCACATAGCGACTAATTTAATCACCCATATTTCCAAAACCTAAATTTTTAAGGTAACTTTGGTGGTATAGTACTAAAGTTCTGGTCCTATTCTTTCATCCTACGTGTACGTCATGCTGACACACTTCCGTATTTATTTTATTTTTCATGTCATACTTAGACAAATCGTTGTCCGCACATCGCATAGCGACTAATTTAATCACTCATATTTCCAAAACCTAAGTTTTTACGGTAACTTGGGTGGTATAATACTAAAGTCTGGTCCTATTGGCAGTCGTTATCAGTCTTCCGATGAGGAAGGACGCACAGATAACTCGCTCCGTACAGTCCGCCTGATCGTGTTTGCGCCGGCCTGCCTGTCCGCGTATTGCGTGTGCATGTGAAATTGACTATTATCATTGTTTTTAGATATACAAGTGCGTGTTAACGTGATAGTTTATGACTATTTTGCTTATTCTCAGGGTTTTAAGTGGTTTGTGTAAGTGTATTTATCATCAGAGTTGGGCTACGATTCGAAACTTTATTTTTTTTCCTACAATGCCGTGCAATAGATGTAAGTTGGAAACCAACAACGGGAGAGATGATATTAAGTGTTCTACATGTGGGTTCGTCTTTCATGTTGCGTGTTGCCGTATCGCAACCGTCAGCAAACTTAAGAAAATGTCTGAAAATGCTGTCGCCACGTGGAAGTGTGATGGATGTACCGGACTCAACCCGAACTCAGACACTGATGAACAACCGGTGATCGTCGAGTTATTAAAAGGCCTCAAAAAGGAAATGGAGGAAAACCGTAAGTTCAATTCAGAGAAATTTGAAAATATTGAGAGAGGAATATCCTCGATGTCTTTGTCACTGGATGATATGAAGTCTAAAATAACTGCGGTCGAAGTTGAAACGGAGCAGCTCAAATCTGAAGTTTTAAATATACGCAAAGAAAATGAAAAACTTTCTAATCGTGTTTGGGACCTGGAGAATGAGTTGTGTGACCTGCAACAATATTCTAGAATTAATAACGTTGAGATTCGTGGAATACCACTAAGTAGTGGCGATGTGGCGTTTCTGGCCCAATCAAACTTTGACAGGCAGTCAATTTTTTGACAGCTACTTCCGGTCACGTGACCGGAAGTGACGTCATCAGCTGTGACGTAGCTGTGACGTGTATGGGTGGGTATTTAAAGTTTAAATGCCCTGCTGTGCTGGGTATTTAAATTTTAAATGGCCGGAAGTGTGTCAAGGTCGTTTGGGGATGTTTTTAAAAAAGATCTTGCATTTTCGGAAAATCCGAAAATGCAAGATATTTTCTTTTTTTATTTATTTGTTTTTTTTACAAAAGTATTATTTTACAAGTTAGTAAAGTTTGCTCCCAAATTTGAAAAGTAAGTTGTTGTCGGTGCTGAAATTTCTTGTTTATTTTCATTCTTCTTGTTGTTGTAAGTTGGCAAAAACACATTTTTTTCGTTTTGATTGTTTGTTGCATAAAGTTCTAAAGATAAACCAAACCCAGTGGTTATAAGTTGTTTTAGTTCTTCACTAAAAATTTCCAAATCCTTGTAGGTTGTAAGATTGATAGTGTTGTAGTGAATCCCGCGAATGTTGAGAGACATGACTAGAGTTGTTTACTCGACGAGAGGTGTAGCAGGAATGACTATTGCAAAGCCGGTGCTGCAGGTACCTCCAATGGTAGTGGGGGTAGTGGTGGGGGTAATGGCAGGTGTTTGTTTAATCACTTTGAATTTAATCGTTGCCACAATAGACCGAGTCGATGTTGCAATTCTTCTAGTTTATCCAACCGGTTCTTTTGATATGTTTTGCAACTACATTTACAATAGCAGAAAGAATTACATTTTGTACAAGCTTGTCCGTCAACTTGATCTTCAGGTATTCTAAAACATTTTTCTTTGCAACAATAAGTTATAAGTGTTAGATTATTTCTTTTGGATGACATGTTGGTTGTAGCTTGTCTTAAACAGAACTGAGCCTCTCAACGTTAAAGTTTCGTATTTATGTAAAGTATTCGAATAAAACTATCGAATAATACTATCGAATAATACTATCGAATAAAATAATCGAATAATACTATCGATTAAAAGTTCAAGGTCATCCGTTTGAGGTTTTAAAAAAATACAACATATCAGTATATAAAAACATATACTGATATGTTGTTTTTTATCTTTTTATTTAAAACATTTTTTTTTACAATGTTATTTTTGTGCGATGTGCAGAGTTAGTTCCGTAGAGTTGTTTCCGCTCATTCCGTGTGACACCAAATATAATGATCCTGGTTGAATTTCCCGCAGATCTTCATTTTGCAGCAACTGGACGAATCGTTTTGGAAGATATACTTGAAACTTTGGTTCATCACCCGGTGTATATGGTGCATCGGATAAAGATGCGACGACTGCGTCTCCATGCGTTGTATCAATTTTCTTCATTTCATGAACAATATAATGTTTCTGTTCTTTTAATTCTGAACATTTCTTGATAATTAGAGTATTTGATTTTGAATGCAAGTTGAATTGTTCAACTAAACATTGGAGAAACTGTTGTGATGCCATCCTTCACAGGAGATGTTGTCCGTTCGGAGTATGGAGTTAGACTGATACTCGGGGTGTGTTGCCTCTTCGTTTATATAACCTTCGGAACCCCCACTACATTCTTCCGTTTGTTGTTGTAAGTAAGCAGCCAAGTGATACGCGTTTTGTAATGCGCATTGAGATTGGTTGTGTTTCGGATTTATTGTAGAAACACAAATATTTCTAGCATCAAAGTGAAATGTTTTGTCCACTTTTATGTTTAAAACTTCTTTGTTTGTGTACTGTCGTATCCAATTCTTTTTTTCCAATCCTCTGGTATATATGTGTGTAAATTGTTTGCAAAAATGAAACATAATTTTGTGTACATTGTTGTACGGTAGGAAACCTTCATACCAATGGATATGATGAAAATTATTTGTTAGCCATCTGTTTGTTATTTTAGCTTTTGACTTTAGTTCATGGACAGAACACGGTGCTTCAAATAAAAACGGGTATGCTACTTGTGTAAGCAAATCCAAAATTACCAATTCTTTTATGATAAATCTATCATCGTTTCCGCGAAATGCTTGAAATTCAATTACACAAGGTTTTGCTGCCATTTCTTCATCCTGTCTGCTCATCACGGTGTCTGCTGATCAACTGTTTTCCACACCACGGTAGGTTAGATATATATATATTAACCCGGCCGTACAGTTGTAGGCGCGTTGGTGTATGTTTAACGTGGGCACCATCCCCAGTAGGCCTACCCCACGGTTTATTCTTTTGTTAAATTACATTGTAGTTTTAACCTAGCAAAGTTTCTTCTTCTGTATTATTGTTGTTGGTGGTTTCTTCTTCTGTAGCCTCCGTTGCAACTTCGGTAAAAGGTTCAAAGTTTCTTAACTGCCTCCACATTTCCACTTCGTGAGGTATTTTATTAAAGATGGATGTATCTATTGGTCCGTATTGTAAAGTGCTTTCTGGTTGTTTTTCGCATGCATCTACCAGATATTCCTTAATAACAGAGCTTGAAAATACTAATTGTTTCATATACCTGGTAATAGGTGATGTTGCATAGTTTAAAATGTAAAATTCTTCACGTGTTAGAAGAATTTTATTTTCAAATTGTGTCGAGTCTCTAATTCTTACTTGTTGTTGACCACGATGTTTAATAATGTCAATTTCATTGTCACAATCCAAAAGTCGAATGTTAGTTTTTCTTCCAAAGAAACTGTTGGCTAAATAACATTCAATAAGATGTAGATGTTTTAAAAAGGAATCCCAAGCATTTTCTGAAAATAAAACCATCTTTGTTCCATGGCTTAGTATTACTGCGGGAGAGTAGTCTAATGATTTTACCAATCCTATCGACACACTTTTACTCATGCAAGATGAAATAGGATAAAAGATGCGAAGGAAAACTTCAGTTAAAATGTTTGGTGGAATATTTTCTTCAAGTTTTCTTTTCTTTCTTACGTTTGTTTTATTATTTTCCAACTTTTTATTTTGTTTTCCAAACTTTAAAAAGTCATCAATTTCCTTTACAATATTTTCTTCAAAATGTTTATCATCATTTTCCAATAAAGGTGCTGTTTCGGAAACGTCTTGTACAACTGATAAAGAACTCATTTTGTTTATAATGCTGTAGACGATGTTACCCATACAACTGTAGACAGTAAACTAAACAATTTTCGTTCCCGCTCCTGCTTTTATAACCGAGTGGTGGGGGTATTTTTTTTTCCTTTTCATTTTACAAAACTGCTTTTACAATTCCTGTTAAAGGTGTATATGTAACAATTTTGTCATGTAAAATTAAACAATAAGCAGATGTATCTTTGGGTACATTTTGTTCAAATTCCATTTCTATTTTTATATCTACACTGGAAGATTTTACAGATTCGTTTTGTTTTGAACAATCAACTACAACAATCGGATAGTTAGATTTAAATTGGTTTGGCGTTAATAAAGGTGTGTTTGTTTTTCCATAATATGAATTTTGGAATCTTGCGTACATATCGTACAAAACGCTAAACCTGTCTTTTGTAAAGTTTATGTTGAAGTTGTCGTATGGAAAGAATTGAGAGTTTAGAAACACCTTAAAATTTGTAAGTTTGCAATGATCAAATTCACCAGCATGTTTAGTTATTTCATTTCTTCTTTTTGTTTGTAATCCAAATATTACATATCTTGCCTTTTCCAAATGAGTAGAAGTTTTTACAGTCCATGTATGACGTTGTGTTTCCGGTAAAACCGGATATTCATGAAACTCCCAACTTCTGAATGGTATTACGATATCACGATCTGATTTTAAAGTTCTTAATAATGAAATTCTATTCTGATCGTTTAACCGTACATGCGGTACTCTCCAAACAATCTTGTCTAATTGCATTTTCCATTCTAAAGTAGCTTCCGTTGTTCCATCAGGCGCCATAATAATATCTTTGTCGTTTGATGATCTTAACAAAACTAATTCTTGTTTTACGTTTATTATTATTTTTCGGTAATCTTCGGCAAAGCCTAAAAGTAATCTTAAAGGAATGTAAAAGTCAAAATTGCCTGAAGTGTTTGGAGTGATTGTACTGGAATCGGGTGCTACCCATCCTGCGGCGGCCAGCATATTTTTTTCACTCGGTGTTAAAGATGCTAATCCTTTTAATGTACTTGTAATTCCCACCTTTTTTGTTGAATCTACTGTAACTCCGGAAATTTCATATCTTATTTCATCAAACAAATATGCCATGGGGTTATTTATGAACGGAACAGTACTTGCAGTGCTTCCATCTCTTTTTGTTACTCTTCCTTCGATATACAAATAACTTTCACATGGAAGTGTATAAATATCCTGTTGTTGTATGGGAATTCTAATTTCATCATTATTATTTAATTTTGATGAAGCGTAAGGGTTGTGCGTATGATATTCCTTTTCCCATAAGGTTTCGTCGAATGTCGGACCCTGCGCTATATCCAATATTTCCATTATTAATAAGTTTTAATCCAATTTCTTCTAGAAAACGAATGTTATCACTTGTTAATCCTTCTATAGCTGAAGTGCTACTGACTTGTTTACCAGTCAGCTCTTTCTTTTTAAATGATAACCCCATTGTTATACGGTTGATTTTATATGTATTCGTATAGTTATAGGTTCGTCTCTAAAATCAATATGATTTCCGTCTTGATCTAGTATGTTCACCACAATGTCTGAAATAAAACTGGTGTTTAACGGTAGGTACACCAAGTTTTGTGGCTTTTCCACAATTTTAAAACCCGGAGCGACCGTTGGATAGAATGTGTGCAATATATGAGTATTTTCACCATCTCTATAAGAACCATGTATAATATTACATGTAATATCTATACTGTTAACTTTCATTATTGTTACAGTTCTAGCACCTGAATGGTTAATATTAGGTTCTAAAATTTTTGTTGTTTTAGGAAATCCTAATAAACTACCAATTGAATGTTCTTTGCTAAAATCTATATAATATTTAGATTTAATTTCAGCTTTCATAGTATTGTTATTTCCTTTTATTGTTATATTATCTTTTCCCATATGATTTTGTATCGCTTCATTTATATCATCAATTTCATATGCTCCAGTGGGTAAACTAAATACTTGTATATCTGAATATTTGTTTGTATTTTTATCTTTTGTTTTGTAATAATGTATTTTGTCATTAACATTTTCAGTAACGTTGGGAATAGAATTATAAGTTGTTATATCTAATAATGCGGCTTCCCATAATTTATCTTTTTCCAAACGTAACGCAGGGAAAAGAACACTTCGCAAAGTAGATGAAGTTCCAGTTAATGATACTGTATAGGAAGACATCTTAAAGTTGACTAACGCTTTTTGTTAAAAAATCTAAACATAAATGTCCACAGATTACCGTATCATCAGGTTGCTCTCTTTTATAATTGTATAGTACATTTTTAGCTGTTTTAAAGTAATATTGTAGTTCTTTTGGTGGTGGGAGATTACCAAAACTATCAAAGTAGTAAATAGTTGATCCTAGTTTCTTATAACATACCCAATGAGTGCCTGATCCTTTACTATTATCTAAATTTACTATTCCGGTTTCATTTTTCCATATTTTAACAGGTAATGCATCTTTCATAAACACTCCTCTAAAAAATGGAATTTTTAAACAAGAAACATAAGTAATTAATTCTTTATCTGTTAATTCTTTATTTGGAATTAGTAATTGTTTTTTTCTGTTTAATACACACGATACGGTCTTAGGTATAATCCTCCTCCTTTTTTTATCATTGACCATATTGTTTGTTTCTTTTTATTTTTACCTGCGGTGGATCGTCGTTTTCTTCTTATATTTCCTCCACGTTTCTTTGCAGGTTTTCTTCTCCTTTTTCCACCTCCTTTCTTCTTTCCACCTCCAAACATCGTTTTACCCTTCATTGCTGCTGATACCGCTAAAGCTGCTGCTTTTTCACCGATACTAGCGTCACTGGATGTTACTCTTTGCCAAGCTTTTTCAGCAAGTGCTCTATCCGCTATTGATCTATTTTTAGTATCTGCAAACTTTGAATATGCTATATCGTGTTGTTTGCAGGCTTGATCAAGTTTATTTATTCCAAGATCTCCTCTAGCAAGTCTTTTTTTCAATTTTGTTCCAGGACCACAATATTGATAACCTCCTGGTAAATGTAGTTCTACAGGTAATAAATCGATAGCTTTATTAACTATAGCTCCAACCGGCTTAGTAATAAGAGAAAGTGCTGTTGATGCTATTCCTCTTCCTCTCTTTATAACGTGTCGATTATGACTGATGCGTTGAACTTTCAACATGGTCTTTTATAGTGAAAGGAAATGTCGATACTTGTTTATTTTAGAAATGCTTTATAATGAATGATGCACTTATCCTTTGACATTGTTTATTTATAAGTATGTTTGTTTATGGGTAAAACATTTTTTTCCAGTTTTGTGGAAGGATTGTATCTTCTTCATCATCATCATCTTTAGAAGTTCTTAAAGTAGCAGTTTCCTTATTTAAAAAATATTTTTCCATAACATTCTTTTTAACCCAATTTAATTTTTGATCAGATTTTATGGGCTTTATTGTGTTATAAATATCATATAATACTACACTTAAGAGTCTTACAATGTAATTTACATTAACAGCATCAGTAAAATTAATAGGGTCTTTTAAGCTAGTCAATCGCAAGTCTTCACAAAAAAAAGACTGCTTATTTAAATCTTTTCTTAGAAAAAGATTATAGTACATGTTTCCCCTCTCACGCATTTGTGCTACTGTAACTACATCACTGTCTCTTATTCCTTCTGCAACATTGAATAGTGGTTTCCCTTTGCAATCAAAGTATTGTTTACCGTCTTCATATTGTTTTATTACAGGAACTTGTCCAATTGTTGCTACATCAGTTTCATCCAACCCTTTTTTAACATTAGTAATTATTTTTGCATCCGCATTCCATTTGTTATCTTTTAATTTCATTATTTGACTTATTGTAGCTGCATCTGATTTTGCAGTTCCTTCCTTAACGTTAGTTAACACTTTATTTTTGCAATCAATTGACTTAATATCATGTGTAATACAATGATCTGTAACATATTGAAGGTTTACCGCATCTTTCATATCTTTAGGGTCTCCAATATCGTGTATTACAAAGTTGTAAAAGGAAAATTTATCTGTTTTTTCAGGTATGACTGAATGTAAATACTTTTTGGTAACTGAATCTTGATCATTAACAGGATCTGCTATATTGGCTATTCTAAGATCTTTTGCATCATATGCTTTATTATTACTTTTAGGATCATATCTTAAGGTTTGGTTTATGTACCACATTAAATATTCTTTATTTACCGAATCATTCTTATCTATTGGTTTTGGAAGATTTGCAATTCTATAAAAATTAGCGTTATACACTTCATTTTGAAGCTTTAAGCTAGGTAATGTTTCACTTCTTAAAGTTTTAAAATTAACCGCATCATTATCATCTTTTGGATCATTTACAAACTTTAAACGTTTGTTATTTATATCATAATCTCCATCGGATGTTAGTGGTAAACCACCTCTTTTTCCATAAGATCCTGATTTGCTTCCAGTTTCGGAATACCGTCCAAACTTATCCACACTCATGGTTATACTAAATATTTAATCAGTTATACTTGTATTATATATATACTCATATTTTTTTATGCAATTACTCCTCGATTTCGCAGTTCGCCGACCAAAGCTACCCATTCATTTTCTAAACCACTATGTCCGGCTTGTTTAGCTTCATATATCAACTTCATTCTGTCAACCAATTTGTTTATATCGTTGTAGTATATTATATTAGTATCATACAAGTTTTTTAATAATCCTTTTCCTGATAAACTTGATTGATTTGTTTTTCTTCTTTTATGTAAAATATTTATTTCAGCAGAAGATAATGATTTTCTTTTTATGGGTTCCCTTCTTTTTGGTGGGAAAAGTTTAGCAATAATAGTTTTATATTTTTCTGATGCATTTCTATGAACATTGAAATTTTTAGAATAATTTTTCTTATGCGCATTTGTATCCTCCAATATTTGTTTAAAAATGTTTAAATCCTTTTTAGTATATTTATTAGGTTTCGGCTTAAAAATAAGTTCAAACAATCCTTTCGTACCCTTGTATTGTTTATTATTTATAATAATATTGTCATGTTCGTCTACATCAAGTTTGCTATCTCCAATCATTAGCCCATTTTCTTCTATTCTAGCACCAAAAGTATGATATTTTCGAGTTGGTTGTGCAGAATGTAACATTTTTAATACAAATTGTCTTGCAAGCGGCCCTTTATACGCAATATCCGAGCCCAATTTGCTCAAGTTGGATGGATTAATAGGCTCTTCTTCTTCTTGTTGTTCTTCGCTTGTAGAAAGACCTTCTTTTTCTGTTAAAACATCCGTTTCTTTACCTAGTTCGCTTTCTTCTTCAGTTGTTTCTCCTTGTTGTGTAAAACTTGTATCACTTTCATATTCTTCTTTTTGTTCAAATTTTGAAATGGGTAAAATAGCATCTCCGGAAAAATTAAATGTTGAATGTTTAACATTTTGTCCTAATTGTTTTAATGGCTCAGTAATAGGTTTAAATGTTGATTCCAGAAATTTCTCTCTTTCACTTATTCCTAATCTTAACGCTCTGTTTTTATGTCTAATAGAATCACTAAGTGATTTTATTTCTTTTAATAGCTTTTCCTGATTAACCATGTTTACACCATGAAGACTTGTACGATAATGTTGTTAATTAATGTATTAAAACAAATTTATCAAAACCTATGCGGTAACGACCATCTGTTATAGCTTTATCTTTCATAATTACCAAAAATCCATATTTTTCCGCCCAAGCTTTTCCACAAAGCTCTTTGAACTTATCAAATGACATATCAGCATTTACATGATCGTTGTATATATGTTTTAGGTTTGTATCGTCTTGTTTGAATAAAACTAAAATATTTGCATTGTCTCTAATTAGTTGTTTTGGAATTTTGCTATATGTTTGTCCGATATATATGCTATCAATATTATTATGTCTTCCCATGGCAAAATAGTTTCTAATAGTATCATGATTTTCACTAGATACATCATCAAATACAAATACAGAATACGGCTTAGCCTGGTCTGGTTGCATAACACTGTCACTAGCATTAAATTTGTAATAGTTAACATCGGGCACATCAGTCAGGATCTTTTCCAACAATTGATACTTTGGTTGATGTAAGGACTTTGAAAAAATATATAGGTTATTAAATCGCAATCCTTTTGTGTTTGTAATTAAGTTAAACACAACGTTAGTTTTGCCACAGTTTGAAGGACCGCTGACTATACATCGTACAGTGTTTGGAAATAAACTGCCGTGTTTACCATTGTTGATTTTAACGTTATCTACGGTTAAATCATCAATGTTATTAATATTAAATTTATCTTTATGGTGAACAATCTCCATCTTATTCAAAGGCAGAAGAGTAAATAAGTTTATTTAAAACTAAATCAAATCTTTTATAGGTATCCACGAATCTTCAGTTTTATCAAACCCCAACCAACGTACTTTAACTTGGTCTTTTTTCCTTTGCAACACCTTTTCAACAAGATAAACATCGCCTACTGTTGACTTTAACAATTCATGTCCGTAAAAACCGCCTTGTAACAAATTTCCTTTGTTATCTTTTAAAATATAAGTTTCCGGTACAGTAGGTTGTACTTTATACACTGTAAAAACTTCATTTGTCCAATTGGGCAGGTATTTTTTAGTAAACACTCCTTTGTATTTACTAATTCGAACTTTATCATTTACATTAAATTTTCTTGGTTTTCTTTGTTCCGCTTTTGGCTGTGTATTTTTTTTAATTCGTTGTAAAACTAGTTTAGCGTTTTTCTTATTCACTTTGTTAGGTGCCATACCGATAGTTCTATGAAACTTGTTGTTGTAATCGCTTATTAATTTTGGTAAGATATCAACCCATACGTAAGAACCTCTTTTCGAAAACATTTTATACATTGCACCTTTTAAGGTTCTATTAAATCTTTCAATTATAGCTGCCTTTTTCTCAGAATTTGTGGAATAATGATTTATGTTATATTTTTTCATTAACAAGGCAAAATGTTTATTAAAAAATTCTTTCCCATCATCAGTTTGTAAATGTTTAATTTTATTTTTATCTCTTTTTATAGCTACTTCCATAGCTTTTGTTATGCTGTTACCAGTTTTGTCTTTTAATGGCAAAGCATCTGCAACTTTAGTAAAACAATTAATAATCGTAAGTATGTATTTAAATCCTTTATTTATTTTACTATGCGGTTGCATTTCAATTAAATCTGCTTGATATAAATCATTTATTCCTTTTACAACAGTATTTCGTCGTGGAAACTTTATTCTTGCAGGTTTATGAAGTTCATTAACAATCTTTTCCTTTAAGTCTGTCATGATGATTTTACTAACAAAGTCAAGTTAGTATTGAGTGTTTCTTTTTCTGCATCCGCTTTTATAGTTCAAGGTCATTTCAACATATTTTAAAAAAAGGGGAAATCACAGCGAGCATGCTGTGATTTCCCCTTTTTTTTCTTTTTTTCTTTTTTTATTTTTTTTCTTTTTTTTTCTTTTTTTTTTCTTTTTACTCATTGATAGGATTGAGAGAGTAGTGGCCGAATGGTAGAGTGTGAATTTTGTCTGGAAGAATGTGTCGTTTGTCATCATTGGAGCAGAGTGCTTTTTTCACTTCTGTTACGCTGTACAGTTGATGGTTGAAACTTCTGATGGTGTTGAATTTTGCAGTTATAGTCGTTTCTTCAAATAAGCATTGCTTGTAGTGTTCAAAATTTACATTCTTCTTAAGATACAAACTTTTTACTCCCTTAGCTTTTTTAATAATATTGTTTTCTTCTTTATGCAATTGTAGTGAATACAATTTTGACATTAGTGCAATAAGTTCTTTCAGTAAAATTCCATTTGCTTCGTCTTTAAATTTTCCAAGTTTCTTTTTGTTCCGATCATTGTCATAATTTAAATGATCTTTTGGATAGTCACTAAAATCAAATTCATTTTTGTGAACAAATGTTCGAAGATCCAAATACATATCTTCAGTAAGAATCCAGTAGATGAAAGCGTCCGTGTCCATGTAGGCGATTCCGATGTTATCTCTACCGTAGAAGGCGACCATTTTGTTGTAGTGGAAATCGTACATGTGGGTTTTGGAAATATCCAAGATTGACATTCCAACGTACAACGGACGATCCATTTTCACACTTGTCTTCTTTATAGATACTGCCACAAGGTTTTCATTGATGATAACGGATGTTTCAAAGTTTGGTTTTTGTACAAGTTTTTCTAGTTTTATAGGATCTGTAATTAATTTAACATTTTTGTGTTTTCTTTTGTTTTCCAATGTTTTTCCAAATATCGCGTTATTCATTAATTTAAAAAAGTCCTTTTGAAATGTTGATGTTGCAGCTGCTCTTCTTCTGGTGTTTGAATCAATGTACGGTTTTAACCAGCAAGATTGGGAAAATTTTAAAACTCTATGAATTTTGGTTATACGTAAACCCAATTGGAGTGCTTGTTGAACAACCCAAAAGTGAGCTACGTATCTTTGTTTATTTTCAAGAGTCATCATTAATTTTGGATGTTTGCCAATTGGTGAAACTTCTGTTTTTGCAAGGAGCGGAAGATCGTAATGAAGATCATGCAAGTGTTCTGGATATTCAAAGTCACAGTCCAATATGTATCCGGTGTCTCCGTCTTTTGAAATTTGCGAAATATCACCAATAGAGTCTGGATTAACCCATTCAAAGTTTCCAAAAGGAAGTGGATTAGACATGGCCCATCCGTATAAATTGTTGGCATCGAAATATCCTAAGAACACTGATGGTTTTTCTTTATCGTAGTTTGGAAGATATTTGTTGTTAGCTTTAACATGTCTAGTAACACTTTGGGTCAATCCACCTCTAACGCCCGATTCGATCATCAACACCATGTCAATATCTGTTAATAATTGAAGGTTGCACTTTGTTTCTTTTAGCATAGCTTGCCAAGCTAGTCCTGGAGAAGTATAAGAATGAAGAGGGTCTAATCCGTAAGCTTCAAAGCAGGTGTTTCTAAATTCTTCCATCACATCGCAGAGAAGGGTCACATCAAGTTTTACATAAAAGTCAGAATAATCTCCCAGAGTGTTCATTTCCAATTCGTCCCAAACTCTGCATGCGTGTTGATAGTCTTCAGGTGAAATGTCCAAATCGGTAAGTTTACTTTTGAAAGCTTCTGGTGGAGGAAGTGACGTTTCTTGAAATTTATGTAGTCCATCGATGTAATCATACGGGAAAACTCCTTTCCGAAGAACCAAATCCATTTTTTCTGCAGGTACAATTTTGCTTGTTTCTATTAAATTTTGTCTTCTTAAATTTTCAGAAAGTTTCATAAGACTGGAAGGCATAAATCGAAAAGAATCAACAAATCTAAGTTTAATTTTGCCCACCTTTTTTGAAAAGCTTATAAATTTTTCCATAGTTTGTGCTATAACGTCTATTTCACCGTTGTCTCTTGCTAATTCAGGAATGATAAAATGTCCATCGTATCCGCTAAGATTGTGAAAAACCACGGGAATAAAAGATGGTAGTTTGTAGTTGATGTTACATCCGTTGCAAGCTGCACCTCTGTAGGCTCCTGTCAGATGGTCATGGTCGCGAACTTTAACTTTAGTTTCTGTAAATTGATTGTTACACAAATAGCATGTTGTTGTCGAATCATAAAGATAAATTTCTTCCGGTGTCATAGGTGACATAGGAACCACATTGCTATACATTGCTTCCACTTTCCCAGCGATGTCGTATAAATCATCAACAAAGTATCGAGCTGCTTCTTCTCCACGATAGATCTTTGGTGTAGATGTCAAACCATATTCTTGAAGATGTTCTTCAGGCAGAGTGGATTTTACTATTAAACAGTAGCTGTTTGGTTTGTGAAGTTGATACTTTGTTCTGCTTGTAATTTCCTCTCCTTCTTCTTGTTCAAGTGGAAGCAATGAAGATTCAAAATCTGCATACACTACAACGGGGATTCTGTATTGTTGGATAACTTTATCAAATTTTACTTGTGATCTGCTAGGGTGTGGTAATTTAATTCTTACTTCATAGTTTCCATTGCATAATCTTTTATGTTCTGTTAACCATTCTGAACCTCCTCTTCTTAAAGGTTTGTTTACAAAACAGAAACATCTTTTACAAGTTGTTTTTGGTTGTTCACGTTTTGATAACTGTTTGCAAACTAGAGCTTCAAAATCTTTAATATATACATAATGTGAGATATCACCTTTAGTTATAAATAATAAATCAGTATGATCTCTGCGTTCGGTGGGTGTTATACGTAAGGGATAGACATTGTTGGATGAATCTAAGCCAAAGATGTTTACAGATGCAAAAGGATTTTTCTTTTCAAATTTTGATATGTCTTGAATTGAAACAGGATAAGTCATGCCTTGAAAGTTATACATATAGGAAACCTCATCGTATGCTCTACTCGGTCGTTCCACATGATCTTCTACATATTTTGCAAGCATTGCATACTTGAAACATTCAGCATTTTCATTTTGTACATTAACACAAGATTTGGTTACTCGAATCTTCCTTGGCAAAGCAATATAACTACTACCTCTCATTCCATATCCATGTTTATGAACTCTCACATCTAAGCTTGTTATACTTAACAAACTCCATCCAGAACCTCTTCCTTCATGTTCTTGTAATTTTGTTAAAAGTTCTTCAAAACAATCATCCACAATTGAGCTTATATCCGATGCAAACATGATGGTTTTGTTTTTAGTTAAAAATCCTCTTGGTGATGTTTCATTCTGAACATTTGTAAATACAGTATCTAATAATATTCCAAACTTTATAAAATTTAATCTTCTTAGTTCATTCTTCAATGTTTCTGTTACTAATGTTTTTGCTTTCAATATAAATTGTGCTAGTTGCAATTGAGCATTGTCAATCTTAAAATGAGTTACTACACTGCCTGGTAAAGCTCGGGCGTATAATTCCACATCCAAAGATGGTCCGGGTGCGTATTGAATAACACTTGGTCTTGAATTTAGTTGTTGTTGATGGGTAGCCAGCATTTGATCTAATTCTTCCAAATCTTCTTCTTCTGCATTGTTTCTTGTTTCGTTGTTATGGTACACTTCTTTGTGTATTTGTAGTAAGTTTTCATTTTCAAAAGATTCTTCACAACTGATGCAGTAATACATGACGTAGGTGTGCTCTCCACAAAAGTTGCAGTAATAATAAGAACCACTCTTAAACTACCCCTATTTATAGCACTACCCCCACCACTTTTTCTGTATTAAACACAAAAAGTGTTAATAACAGTTAAATTTCTTATATTTCAAAACTCCTAAGTGTCAAGGTCAAATAATGCAAGTTTAAAAAAACATCTAAGTGCCAAATAATGCAGGTATTAAAAAAATCTAAGTGTCAAGGTCAAATAATGAAAGTTTTAGAAAAAATCTAAGTCTCAAGGTCAAATAATGGAAGTTTTAAAAAAAATTCTAAGTCTCAAGGTCAAATAATGGAAGTTTTAAAAAAATCTAAGTGCCAACGTCAAATAATTTAAGTTCAAAATAATACATATATTATGCGTCGTAAGTGTGATCATCATTGCTGTTGTTTAAATATGTTATTTCCAAATCGTTATCGCTTTCATCTTCCTCCATGTCCGATGCCGGAAACAAACGTCGCCGAACAAGAGCATGTATATATTGTACTGGATCATAGTTAATTGTTACAACATGTGTTAACGGTGTTTCTTCGCCTATTGCTACTGGTACTTCCAAAATATTTTCTTCATCACTTGTAGCATCAGACGTAGCATCGGATGTAGCATCGGATGTAGCATCAGATGTATCTTCTACTGGAATCAAACTATTTTCAAAAATACTTTCGTCATCCGTTAAGTCTTCTGGTTCAACTATTTTATATATTTTTTCACAAATTGTACATCCAAAAGGAAAATTGTTGTCTGTTGGAGGCATTATAAAAGAAACTTGATATTGTAAAATAAATGTTGAAGCAAATGTTTGAAAATTTTTCTAAGTCCGAAAGTATTAATTATTAGGAAGTTTTACAAGTCCAATGTAAAGTAAAAATAAAGAAAGAAGTGTTGTTGCCTGTTTAAACATTTGCAAAAGAATGATAGGTTTGAAAATTTTTCAAAGTCCTAAAATATTAAATATTGAGAAGTTTTAACACTTAAAATATTTACAAATCCAATGTAAAGTAAAGAAAGAAATGTTGTTGCCTGTTGGAACAATGGCAAAAGAATGATGGAAACCAAACCCGCAGTAAGGGTCCTGTGGTTTGGGAGGGGGTAAGCGAGGAGGGGGGGGATGACCTCAAGCCGAGTTGGGGTCCGGGATCTGCGCGTGTGGTTCGGCATCAGTTGCTCGCTAGACAGTGAGGTGGTAACATGTTCAGAAGGCGCCCTGAACATTTTATCATTTTTGCTGTTTGGTGAAAATATCTTGGTGTTATTTGTATAATAACATCTTGACGTAGGACTGATTAATTTTAAGGCATGGTAGTTGTTTGTGCTTGTAGATACCCTAGGGTTTGTAGTTTGTTTTTAATTTGCTGGTTTGGTAGTTAGTATTATTTTAAAATCTTTCTTTTACTTACAATATATTTCTGCCTGGAATGTTTAAATTTAAAGTAAAATTTTTGTTTTTAGGAATGTTATATGATATGTTTTTAATACCTTTCTATTCCAATTTCCTTTTTCCAACAAGCTTGTTGAGGGCATTCCCTCTCTTGTCTTGTACTCCTTTTTAGTTAGGGACACCTTTCAATTCCAATTTCCTTTCCTTTTTTCCTTCCATCTTTTGCATGGTAAAACCAATAATGGTAAAACCGGCAACCGCTTTTGTAGTGATTACGCTCACCAAAGCGGGTCACTTACAACCTCTATACGTGCTGGATGGGTAGTTCGCCTACCTCCGGAGTTTCGCTAGACCTCAGTTGTTCTGCGTCGCTAATGGCGAGACACTGGCTCCTTTAGTGTTAGGAAATAAAAAACATATTTGTATAACATTTTTTCCTAAATTTAATTAAACAACTTGCTATTTCAAAATAACATTTTTGTTTTAGCTTAGCGTTGTGCGCTTATGGTGAGGTGTGTGAGTTCGCTTACGTGATGATCACACTGTAATCATGATGTGCAGCGCTGGGCTGTCTAGCTATTTTTTTAAACTAAATTTTATTTCTTTATTTTTTTATTTTTATTAATTCTTAAACTCTAGGCAGATTGTATTGTAAATTAGCTTTTCTTCTTTTAGGTTTCCGGGGGTGTACGGTTCTGTCAAACCGTACACCCCCATTTTCTTTTTAGTTATCGAATGACCTTGACCTACTTATTTTCAAGGTCAACAAAATGACTTAGCGAAAATTTCTAAGTCTCAAGGTCATTTATATATAGGTAGATTTAGCTTTTCTTCTGTTAGGTTTCTGAGGTGTACGGTTCTGTAAAACCGTACACCTCCATTTTCTTTTTAACTATTGAATGACCTTGACCTATTTATTTTCAAGGTCAATAGCAGTTAGCGAAAATTTATAAGTGTAAGAAGTAGGTCAAGGTCACCAAAAAAATACCCTATGAACGGGGGAATAGACCGCTAAGTAATTCTTTTAGAATTACAAAGTGGTCTATTCCCCCGCTCCTATTTTTTTTTATTTCATTTTTACACTAACCTCTCAGTTTTAACAAAAGGAGGTATTTGTTGTGCGCACTGCATAATGTTTGATTTACACAACACATCTTTTACCCTTTTTTAATAATATACGAACATTGTTCTTTTTTAGGACTAGATTGTAAAAAGTAAAAAGTCATTTTGTTATCCCGCTTTTATAAGAAATTAACCCTCCATTGTAAATTTTGAAAATAGGTCAAGGTCATTCAAAAATACCCTATGAGCGGGGGAATAGACCGCTAAGTAATTCTCTTGGAATTACAAAGTGGTCTATTCCCCCGCTCCATTTTTTTTTGTCTTGTGTTTAATTTGACCATTTAACTTTATCAGATGAAGATTTTCTTACTAAATAATAATGAACATTACTGATATTTGGAATTTGAAGATTTACTGGTAATTTGAGCAAGTAGAGTTCATCACAACATCTAAGAACAACATCCCTGTTACTGATCTTTTTTACAAAAACATATTTGTGGTTTAATTTCAATCTGTTGATTTTAATTCTTTTATAGTTTTCAATTTTTTCTGGCAATTCACTTTTGGAAGGTTCAATTTTGACTTTTTTAGAAGGTTGAATTTTGACTTTTTCGGAAGGTTCACGTTTGTTATGCAAATTACACAATTTTTCACCTACACTACACAACTTCACACACCTTTCACCTTTGTTCGCTCCTTTTTTTAAAATATGAGCACATTGTTCTTTCTTAAAACAGGATTTTCTTAATTTTTGAAGTTTTTGAAGTTTTTCAGAAATTTTCTTAGGAGATTTTTTTGGTGAAGATTTTTTTGGAGAAGGAGATTTTTTCGGTGAAGATTTTTTTGGAGAAGGAGATTTTTGTTTCACAATAGAAACAACAGATGATGATGATGATGATGATGTTCTTGATGACGAGGAAGAAGACCTGGACGAAGACGAAGTGCCTGCCATAGCGCTGGATCCTAAGAAAGTAAAGATTACTCTGTTTACCCTGCCTTTATAAAAGCTCCCCACCCATTTACCCCCTCTACTTTTTGACGTCAAAAAAATATTCATCCAAGCTTTCTAACACTGGCAAGGAAACAGTTTCAAAAGGTTGATACAAAATTTCATAAATGTCTTGGTTTAAATTATGCGAAGTTTGAAGATATTCTTCTATTTCCTGTACAAATTTCTGTTCGAATTGTTGGAATTCTTCTATATCCTGTAAAAATGTCTGTTCGGATTGTTCAAATTCTTGTTGTTCTAAGTTAAATGTTGGTGATTTCAAGTCTTCTTCCAATTTTTTAATGTAATCTATTGCATTTTGAACTATAGATTGTCTGTTAATTTTTTTTTGTTTTTGACTTTCCGGTACAACTAATTTTAATTTTTCAAAAGCTTTTCTTAATCTGTGTTGTCTTCTTTGTTCCCTTCGGTTTCTACTTAATCTTTGATCAATCGGGTATTTTTGGAAAGATTCCATAACGTTTTGTTGATTCAAAATGTAGCAAACTATTAATTCTATAAAGCTTCTATCCGCTCAATATATAGTGGAAACCCGGGGGGAGGGGGAATCACCTTCGCCATCAAGGTGATTGGTACGTATTTAAAGCTTTGAGGTTTGCATAGCCAGACCATAACTATGAGCTCCTTGTACGAGTTGTGTCTGCAGCGTATCTGCACCGATAACCCTATGCTCCGGCATATCAGAAGGGTGTCAGAGCCGCTGCCGCCAATTTTGCAAGGAGAGCTCATTTATGAGCATAAAAGACGATGCGTCTACAAAACCAAAACGTACCCCCTATTCTATCTTATACTATGTAATATTACAGTTACGGTGTGATCATCACGTAAGCGAACTCACACACCTCCCTATAATATTACACCTAACTTAATATTACAGTTACGGTGTGATCATCACGTAAGCGAACTCACACACCTCACCGTAATATTAACCCTGACAATTAAACCACGCAGGAAATGGAAAGGTAGGTGGATTGCCATTGCGACCGACTATTATAGGAGGGCGCCTCTCCCACAATAGCCGAACGCAGTGTGTGCTTGACATAAGCCACCCCACACACCATGGCGAACATTACGTTACAGCATAACCCTCCACGTAAGCGGACCAGTTACACCTTCACCGTAATGCCAAAGAGAAACGTTGCGCGCTTGCTTATATCAGCGAGCTCGAGACTCGACCTCGCTAGCGAGCCTTGACTAGTAGGTCAACGTGTCGCTCTGCCGAGGCCGGTAGCCTTGGCCGGGTCGCTAGCCACCGCTCTCACAACTTCGTCTGGCCTACTTGGACCTGGTCACTACCTTGACTACAAGGTTGTTGTGTGCCTACTTGGACCTGGTCACTACCTTGACTACAAGGTTGTTGTGTCTGCTGCCTATAAGAACCCCATTCGCCCGCCTTGTGTTATTCTGCCACTCGCCACCATCGCTGTTACTATCCATTCCCACGTTTTTTCTATTTCATTATATCCATTTTATTATTTCCTTTATCTAATTATGGACTCCTCATCTGCCTCTTCATCCTGCCCTATTCTTCTGGGTCTGCTCAAGAAACCTCTGATGAAGCAACATTCCATCCCGGTATCGATCAGCCTTTCTGCAATCAACGATTTTATTCCGCAAAAATCTTCTACTCCCGTCCTCTCCTCCTCCATTAACGAAATAATAGCTGATGCTGTTAATGAAGATCAACCCCAATTATTTCAGAATCCCACACCAGTTACAGAAACATCAACGCCGCAAATTGAAGAGATTCCGATCGCTCCAATTTGTGACGACATTTTAACTGAAGACTGGATGGAGTTGTGCGGACTGCACCCTTCTTCTACCCCCCAACAAATTCAACCCGCACCAATCAAAGAAACCCCCACCCCCCAAACAATTCATCCCGCACCAGTAAAGAACATCAGGCTAAAGGAATTAAAGAAAAACAAAAAATATAATCTGTACAGAATTGAAGAAAACAAAATTTATATCTACAACGAGGAGAGGACGAAAATTTATATCCTCACAACTCCAAAAACCAAACCACCACTTGTCCCGACAGATCCAAAATTTTTACTAGTAACAGCGGAGGGTGGAAAATTGAGAATAAATATATTAAATTAAACCTTATATTCCTTCCCCTTCTCAATCAAAGTCCACCCTGGTGGCAAAATCGGCCCTTCTAAGGGCCACCCTAAGACTTTCAAATTTAGGCTTAAGTTAGGGCCTCAACCCTTGGTGACTACAAGCGGTTCATATACCTCTAAGTCCCAAAGGTTGAGTCAATAGCGGGGGGCTTTCGCTAAAGCCTCAACCCTTGGTGACTAACAAGTGGTCTGTGTACCACTAAGTCACAAAGGGTTGGACGCTAAAGCCTCAACCCTTGGTGACTAACAAGCGGTTCACATACCTCTAAGTCCCAAAGGTGAGTCAATAGCGGGGAGCTTTTGCTAAAGCCTTAACCTTTAGTGACTAACAAAAGGTCCGTGTACCTCTAAGTCCCATAGGGGCTTTCGCAAACCACCCCTTGTTAGTCACCAAGGGTTGATACTTAAACTTAAGCCTAAATTTGAAAGTCTTAGGTCGGCCCTTAGAAGGGCCTTTTTTTGCCACCAGGGTGGACTTTGGAGGTGGGAAAAGGTTTTACTCGGTAATATTTATGTTTAACTTTGCACCTTTTTTATTTATTATCAAGTGTCGAGGGTTAAGGGGAATAGGAATTTTTTTGGGAATGTCAATGACATAAATTTTGGTTTTTTCAGAATTAAAAATGAAAATAGAAGAAGATAAATGTCTTAAGATTTCATATTTTCGGTTAAGTTTCAGTTTTTTTAGATGAAATTTTTGCTGGGGTACGTTTGAAGATACAGGTGATAGAGGTGGTTTGGTGCGAATTTTGGGTGGTTCGGTGCGAATTTTGGTGCCGGTAAGAATGTTTTTCCAAACTTGCTGAAAAGGTTTTCGAGCAATAGTGGTTGTAACATCATACCAATCACGATTGTTGTTCGATTGAATAATTCGTACCCCAAGCAGTTGAAGATAGGAAAACCAGTTATACCAAATCTCGGTATACTCGGAGCGGTTCATTGTGAAATTGAAGTAGGTGTTGTTAGGACGGTGGCAAAGGAAAGAATAACTTGTCGAGTGTAGAGTGTAGAGTGTGTTATACAATCAAGGACAGGTGTGCCGGGTGATGCAGCAAGGACGACGACCTGTATTCGCCGGCCGGCCGCAAGCGAAAGTGCGGCGCAAGGTCAACCAGTTGTATTGCTAACTGGTCGGCAACAAGCGAAAGCATGCGAGGTCAAACCCGGCCCACTCGGTCTCGTTTATCTTTTAAAACTCGCATGATAGGGTTTGCAAACATATTAATTCAAATATGTTGTAAAAATTTTCTTACGATATTTTGTTACAAATATTTTTAAGGCAAATGTTAAGAAACCATGTTTCTATTTTGAATCGCAACTACAGTTTCGATTTCTTTAACTAAATATTATAACTAAGTATTAAGGTAATATAATAAAGTAGCATCTTTAAAAATATTGTAACTTGTACAAAGTTAAATAAATATTTTAAGCCAAATGTTAAAAAAACAATTGTTTAGTACTGAGATGTTCACCCTACAACACCTACGTTAGAACTAACACTACAAATCCAAAAATTGCGAGGAGTCTCTTATGGTGGTGGGGGAGGGCAGATGTTCCGAGCTGCACATGTCAAGGGAGGTTGCAGCGCCGCTGCTGACACATCAGTTTGCTAGTAGAACTGGCAGAGTAAACATCTAAATAAACATGAGTTCTGTTTTATATGTTTCTTTTATTAAAGATGGACTTTGCATTGAAACGCAAAGTTTTCCTATTGATGCAGATCCTATACAACAAATTTTAGTACATCCTCCAGAAAGTTATGATTCCATCTACATTTCAGTGCAAGAAACAAACGACCCCCCACCACCAACAACTACTGATGCACAGTAGGACACGGCTACCACACGTCATTAAAGCTTCAGCTCTTTACCCGAGCACACATGGACTCTGAGCTTCAATATAATACTGTTTCTTCTACATCTACACCAACTTCCGAACAATTACCTACTACAAATGAAACTACTACAAGTCTACAAGTAAATGAAATTTCATCAACTGTTAGTTCTGATGCGCAAGCAATAATGTTATCATTAATTGGTTTCGACTAAAAATTCAACAATGGAAGAAGAAAGAAATTCGCTACTTTACAACTTGATTTTTGTGAACCCGTCGAAATTTATTATTTGCCTACTTTCATTTTTATGTGGTTACAATTTTGGTTACCTTGTTCAGGAAATGCTAACAGATAAAAAGGAAGAACATTCGCTATATTTTAAAGTTTATGTTTATGTAATTGCATCTTTATTTGGATACTTTGTAGCAGGATATTTTCTTGTTAATTTGTCAATTCCATTTTTTACATGGTATTTTAACAGACGTGAAAATCAACAAAACAACAGTTTGTAAAAAGAAACAAAAATTATCTTGCATTTTCGGATTTTCCGAAAATGCAAGATCTTTTTTAAAAACACCCCCAAAAGACCTTGACACACTTCCGGCCATTTAAAATTTAAATACCCAGCACAGCAGGGCATTTAAACTTTAAATACCCACCAAAAACACGTCACAGCTACGTCACAGCTGATGACGTCACTTCCGGTCACGTGACCGGAAGTAGCTGTCAAAAAATTGACTGCCTGTCAAAGTTTGATTGGGCCAGAAACGCCACATCGCCACTACTCCACTAACCCCAAACGAGGACATTTATAGTGTTTTACAGTCTGTTGCACGTGCCATTGGAGTTAGTTTTCTACGTCAAGATATCTCGGTTGCCCACCGATTACCAGCACCAAAGAACAAACGGTTCTACCCCTCAATTATCGTGCAATTCATCTCTAGGACCACACGTCTCCAGTGGCTTCTGGCTGCGAAGGAAAAGAAGATTAAAGCAGTTGATCTCGTCGCAAACTTTCCATCGACGCCGGTGTTCGTCCTGGACCACCTCACCGGACACAACAAGGCCGTCCTCGGGTACGCCAAGTCACTCGTCAAGCAGGGGAAGTTGATGTATGCCTGGTCAAAGGACTGCAAAATTTTCGTCAGGAAGACGGCGGGGTCACCGGCGACGAGGGTCCGGACGGCGGCGGAGGTGGATGCGGAGGTGCCTCGGGCGACGGCTGCGGCGCGCGGCGGCGGTGGCATCAGCGGCGACGGCGAGAAGACAACGGTCGGCTGAACAACTAACCCGTCAAAATAAGGTTACTAATCTTGCATGATAGCTATACACTGTTAGTACAGTTTCTCTCTTTAATCTTCTTTCAATTTTCAATTTTTTTTAATTTTAATGTCAACATCAAAAAAAAGTTTTTTTTTGTTTTTAATGTTTTGCAATGTATAATTTATTATAACATTAAAGAGATTTTCCCCCTTAGTTACACAAATGTGTAGTTAGTGAACTCTGATATATTTTCGTAGGAATTATTTGCATCTGGATTTAATTTATTTGCACGATATAACGTATTAATTTATTTTTTTTATTAAAATGTTTTTTTAGTTTTCTTTTATAATTTATTTGCACGATACATCGTATTGATTTAATTTTTATTACAATGATTTTTTTTAGTTTTCCTATATGATACTACAGACATGTGGCTATTACCATCTATATTTTCACCAAGATTTTTTCTGTTATTATTGCACTGTAATATCTCAATACAATATCATAAGATATAATGAATTATGAATTTATGTCATCTACATTACAGTTTATAAAGAATATTTTATGATTAATTTACGGTAATAAAAATATCCTCTTTCATTTTCAGTTTAAATCACTATACTTAGCATTCAAGCATGCTTTAGTTGTGATACAATAATAAAGTTACTTATTTACTGTTCCTACTTTGTCAATTATTTTTGTTTTCATATTTCAACGGAAAATCACTATATAAGGTACAATTATATTTTCTTACCTAATTTTGATCACATTAGGTGGGAAAGAGTAAATAAAAAATATATCCAAGGGAAATTCTTCTCCTAAGATAACATGTGATAAGTACTGAATTATTTCTTTCGATCAGTAAGGACAACTTTTTAGTCAGTTATCATTTGAATGTTGTCACTGCAACTAGAACTTCTTTTTACTTTTTTTATATATATTTTTTAAATACAGTAGAGTAGTCAAAGTTTTTTATCTTGCACGATGTTTCCACATATTTATTTTTGACACATGTAAATTACAATATTTCCTTACTTAAAAGTTGCTGTTATTTTTATCGGAATTCAACGATAGGGTTTGCTTATAAAAATGGGTTTTCCTTGTAACTTCATTTATAGAAGCCATGGGCTTGGAGTATGCGTAATATCTTCTGTTCATGTGTAGAATTATAATGTTTATAGTTGATAATTATTGATATTAATCACCATTTTTATTACATTGATGGGGCAGGTAGGCGGGTGTTTAGGCGCGAATGGGAGACATTTTTAACAATCGAATTTTTGATGAAATAGCTTTGGATCAAGATGTAAATGCATGCACATATGAACAATTTTCAGATTTTAAATTTTTTGAGGAACAAAAAGTAGAGTTAAGATGTGGTTTTACTATAATTAGTCTAAATATCCGAAGTGTTCACAAACATATTGATGAGCTTATTGCAATCCTAAGTACTTTGGACAAACAATTCGATGTTATAGTGCTGACCGAGACGTGGGTGGATGAAAGTAGTGTGAATGTAAGTATGAATGGGTATGATGTGATTGTAAATAAAAAGAGTAAGAATCAAAATGACGGAGTGATTGTGTTTGTGAGAAAATGTTTTGCTGTGAGTTCTGAGGAAGTGAATATGTGTGGGGCCACATGTGTGAAAGTCGATATTAAGTTTGGCGGGGAGCGGCTGTCGCTGTTATCTGTGTACAGGAGTCCGTCGGGTGACCTATCTTTGTTTATCGATGACCTTGAATCGTACCTCGATAACAGGGACCGAGATTGGGCACACTGGCTAATTGGCGACATTAATTGTTGTATACTTCCTGAAAATAAAGATGGTTTGTCTCAAAGATATCTTGATGTTTTATACGGGTCTGGTTATGTCAGTTGTATTAATGTCCCAACTAGAGTCACGGCTTTTTCTAGTAGTTGTATCGACCATATTTTTACTGATATGAAAAATACACAAGTCATTAATTCGGCAGTAATAAAATCTGGAATCACCGATCATTATTTTACAGTAGCTCAATTCCCTTGTAATTTCAATTTTAATAATAATTTCAAGTATGTAAACGAAACAAAAGTACTGGATTGGGATGTCGCTGGTCAACTCATTTCTGACCATAATTGGCTACAAATTTGTGAACTTACGGACGTAGATTTAAGTTGTCAAAGTTTTGTTGAGCAATTACAACAAATTATTCAACTTTCAACAAAAACCATTAAAATTTCGTCTAAATATTGTAAAGTTAAACCGTGGATTACATCTGGAATCGTCAAGTCTATTAGAGTCAGAGATGAGATGAGCAGGCGACTTAAAAATCAACCGTTTAATACTGACCTCAAATTGCGTTTTAAAACCTACAGAAATACCTTGAGCAAAACAATTAAAGCAGCAAAAAATCTTTTTTATCGCAACAAGATAATGGAAACTAAAGGTAATAAAATCAAACTTTGGAAAAATATTGCAGAAATAATGGGTTTAAAAAAAAGTAAAGATTCATTTCCAATTGAACATTTTCTGGACGGTACCAATCGCATTGAAACAGAAGACGTAAAAAGAGTTGCTAATCAGCTGAATGATTATTATGTAGGGGTGGGTGCTAATTTGGCCAGTGCTGTCCCTCTACCTGCCGAGATGGTCGTTGAGGATGAGGATTTCCTGGCGGACTCCACCTTCCAGCTGGAACCGATTTCGGAGGCTGAGCTCGAGAAGGTCGTAAGCAATCTCAGGGGTGGGTCGGCCCCGGGGGAAGATCAGATTCCAGCAAATTTAATTAAGACTTTTTTTCACTTTTTAAAAATACCACTTCTTCACTTAGTTAACATCAGTCTTACGACAGGTGTTTTTCCGAAATGTTTTAAAACTGGCAAAGTTATTCCGATTTATAAAGGCGGCGACAAAAGCAAATGTGTTAGTTTTAGACCAATTACACTGACAAGCGTTCTATCTAAAATAATAGAGAAGAGCGTTAGATTTCAGCTTGAAAATTATTTATTAACTCATAATTTACTTTACGAAAATCAATTTGGTTTCAGAAAGGATAAAAATCTTAATGACGATCTTTTCTTACTGACTAAGAGTATTCATAATTTAATTGGAGATAATAAAAAACTTTTGTTAATTTTTGTAGATCTTGCCAAAGCATTTGATTCAGTCGATAGAGCAATATTATTGAAAAAATTAAAGTGTATTGGAATTCGGGGAGTTGCATGGAATTGGTTTAAAAGTTATCTATCAGACCGTTATCAAATTGTTTCGTTACTTGGTCAATCCAGCGATCCTGCCAGAATCGACTTTGGGGTTTTGCAGGGGAGCACTTTGGGGCCTCTCCTGTTTCTTATCTTCATCAACAATCTCGGTAAAGTACAATTAGATAAGGGGCAGATCTTTTTATATGCAGATGATTCGGCTCTACTTTTCGGGGGTGACAGCTGGGAGGAGACGTACCATTTAGCTGAGCGCGGCCTGTTCTCTGTCAAGCAGTGGTTTAATCAAAATCGGCTCTCTGTGAATACCTCAAAAACAAAGTATATGACTATTTCCGTGAGAGCCGATCACGATTCTGTTGACCTTTTATTGCGCTTGCACACATGTGGGAGTATGAATGGTTGTGTCTCATGTGATGTTATTGATAAGGTGTCAGAATATAAGTACCTTGGCGTAATTTTTGACAATCGATTGAAATGGGCTGGTCATATCGCATACCTGAGGAATAAGCTTAGGAAATTTAGTTACATTTTTTCAAATTTAAACAAAATTGTAGCTCCTGACTTAATTAAAACAGTTTATTTTGCATATGTTCAATCCCTATTACAATATGGAATCTTGGCCTGGGGCGGCGGTTTTCAAAGTATTATCTCCCCACTTGAAATCACACAAAAATCCATTATTAAAGCAGCTTTAAATAAAAATCTCAGATATCCAAGTGAATTGTTATTTGAAGAATTTAAAGTTTTTAATGTTTCGCAACTCTATCTAAGAACACTAATTTTTACATACATAAAAATAAAGATACCATTTTCCAAAAAATACTCATTCATATCCCACAAGATCCATGGCAAATTTAGGTATAATTGTGCCTAGATTAACAAAAACAATCAATACAACATCCTCGCATTATATAGCTAACATAGTTTTCCCCAAGTTGCCTAGTTACATAAAAAAACCTCATCCATGCAGTATTGCCGTTTTTAAGAAGACTATTAATAAATGGCTGATCGAAATCGGTCAAGATAGGATTCAAACATTAGTCAGTTCACTGTATACTTAGTAGGGGGGGGGGGGGGGCGTTATCACTTCCAGGTCTGTGTGCCCAAGAGTGTCGTGTGTGTGCGTGTATGTGGATTGTGTGTGTGTGTGTGTGTGTGTGTGTGTGTGTGTGTGTGTGTGTGTATGTGTGTGTGTGTGTGTGTGTGTGTGTGTGTGTATGTGCGCGCGCGCCTGTGTGTACATGCATGTCATGTTGTGTGCATGAGTCCGCGTTGGTTGAATGGGTTGTGGATGGTGTGAGTGAGAGATGATTGGTAATTGGCATGAATGACCAGGCTCGGGTTGGCTTTTTTTTCAAAATGTTGCAATCCATGATTACGAAATCGAATGTTTGATCGCTTCACTTATTGCATGTGCATGCATAATTAACATAATTAACTTATCAATCTGCATAATTAACTTATCAATCTACATAATTAATTAATTTTTATTTTATTTTTTATATAAATTTTTTAGTATAACCCATTTGTAATTTCAGTAAGTAAGCTTTTTAATACCTTTTGCAATGATGGACGTTTTAAAAGTGAAGTATTCTGTGTAATTAAAAAATGACTTTTACAATTACTTATTAAGACTGACATGGCTCTTTCCCCACCCACAGGCTTCTGCCCATGTGGGGAAATATTTTCAGTTAGATTTTATTGAATTGAATGTATCTGTATTTGTTTTTTATGCTGAATAAACGATTTTCATTTCATTTTTCATTTCATTTCATTTCATTTCATTTATTCTTTCATCCTACGTGTACGTCATGTATCCACAATTCAGTATTTATTTTTATATTTCATGTCAAACTTAGACAAATCGTTGTCCGCACATCGCATAGCGACTAATTTAATCACCCATATTTCCAAAACCTAAGTTTTTAAGGTAACTTGGGTGGTATAATACTAAATTTCAGGACCTATTCTATCATCCTATGTGTACGTCATGTTTGCACACTTCCGTATTTATTTTATTTTTCATGTCATACTTTGACAAATCGCTGTCCGCACATCTCAATGCGACTACTTTAATCAGCCATATTTCCAAAACCTAAGTTTTTACGGTAACTTGGGTGGTATAATACAGAAGTTCTGGTCCTATTCTATCACCCTACGTGTACGTCATGTATCCACAATTCCGTATTTATTTTTATATTTCATGTCAAACTTAGACAAATCGTTGTCCGCACATCGCATAGCGACTAATTTAATCACCCATATTTCCAAAACCTAAGTTTTTAAGGTAACTTGGGTGGTATAATACTAAATTTCAGGACCTATTCTTTCATCCTATGTGTACGTCATGTTGGCACACTTCCGTATTTATTTTATTTTTCATGTCATACTTTGACAAATCGCTGTCCGCACATCTCAATGCGACTACTTTAATCAGCCATATTTCCAAAACCTAAGTTTTTACGGTAACTTGGGTGGTATAGTACTAAAGTTCTGGTCCTATTCTATCACCCTACGTGTACCGCACATCGCATAGCGACTAATTTAATCACCCATATTTCCAAAACCTAAGTTTTTACGGTAACTTGGGTGGTATAATACAGAAGGTCTGGTCCTATTCTATCACCCTATGTGTACGTCATGTATCCACAATTCCGTATTTATTTTTATATTTCATGTCAAACTTAGACAAATCGTTGTCCGCACATTGCATAGCGACTAATTTAATCACCCATATTTCCAAAACCTAAGTTTTTAAGGTAACTTGGGTGGTATAATACTAAATTTCAGGACCTATTCTATCATCCTATGTGTACGTCATGTTGGCACACTTCCGTATTTATTTTATTTTTCATGTCATACTTTGACAAATCGCTGTCCGCACATCTCAATGCGACTACTTTAATCAGCCATATTTCCAAAACCTAAGTTTTTACGGTAACTTGGGTGGTATAATACAGAAGTTCTGGTTCTATTTCATCACCCTACGTGTACGTCATGCTGACACACTGCCGTATTTATTTTATATTTTATGTCAAACTTAGGTGGATCACTGTCCACACATCCAAAGCGACTATTTTAATCACCCGTATTTCCAAAACCTAAGTTTTTAAGGTAACTTGGGTGGTATAATACTAAATTTCAGGACCTATTCTATCATCCTATGTGTACGTCATGTTGGCACACCTCCGTATTTTTTTTATATTTCGTGTCAAACTTCGACAAATCTCTGTCCGCACATCTCAATGCGACTACTTTAATCAGCCATATTTCCAAAACCTAAGTTTTTACGGTAACTTGGGTGGTATAATACAGAAGTTCTGGTCCTATTCTAACATTCTATATGTACGTAATGTTGGCACACCTCCGTATTTATTATTATATTTCATGTCATACTTAGACAAATCGTTGTCCGCACATCGCATAGCGACTAATTTATTCACCCATATATCCAAAACCAAAGTTTTTACGGTAACTTGGGTGGTATAATACAGAAGTTCTGGTCCTATTCTATCACCCTATGTGTACGTCATGTATCCACAATTCCGTATTTATTTTTATATTTCATGTCAAACTTAGACAAATCGTTGTCCATACATCACATAGCGACTAATTTAATCACCCATATTACCAAAACCTAAGTTTTTAAGGTAACTTGGGTGGTATAATACTAAATTTCAGGACCTATTCTATCATCCTATGTGTACGTCATGTATCCAAAATTCCGTATTTATTTTTATATTTCATGTCAAACTTAGACAAATCGTTGTCCGCACATCTCAATGCGACTACTTTAATCAGCCATATTTCCAAAACCTAAGTTTTTACGGTAACTTGGGTGGTATAATACAGAAGTTCTGGTCCTATTCTATCACCCTACGTGTACGTCATGTATCCAGAATTCCGTATTTATTTTGATATTTCATGTCATACTTTGACAAATCGCTGTCCGCACATCTCAATGCGACTACTTTAATCAGCCATATTTCCAAAACCTAAGTTTTTACGGTAACTTGGGTGGTATAATACTAAATTTCAGGACCTATTCTATCATCCTATGTGTACGTCATGTTGGCACACTTCCGTATTTATTTTATTTTTCATGTCATACTTTGACAAATCGCTGTCCGCACATCTCAATGCGACTACTTTAATCAGCCTTATTTCCAAAACCTAAGTTTTTACGGTAACTTGGGTGGTATAATACTAAATTTCTGGTCCTATTCTTTCATCCTACGTGTACGTCATGTTGGCACACTTCCGTATTTTTTTTATATTTCATGTCAAACTTAGACAAATCGCGGTCCGCACATCTCAATGCGACTACTTTAATCAGCCATATTTCCAAAACCTAAGTTTTTACGGTAACTTGGGTGGTATAGTACTAAAGTTCTGGACCTATTCTATCATCCTATGTGTACGTCATGTTGGCACACCTCCGTAATTTTTTTATATTTCGTGTCAAACTTCGACAAATCGTTGTCCGCACATCGCATAGCGACTAATTTAATCACCCATATTTCCGAAACCTAAGTTTTTACGGTAACTTGGGTGGTATAATACAGAAGTTCTGGTCCTATTCTATCACCCTATGTGTACGTCATGTATCCACAATTCCGTATTTATTTTTATATTTCATGTCAAACTTAGACAAATCGTTGTCCGCACATCGCATAGCGACTAATTTAATCAGCCATATTTCCAAAACCTAAGTTTTTACGGTAACTTGGGTGGTATAATACAGAAGTTCTAGTCCTATTCTATCACCCTATGTGTACGTCATGTATCCACATTTCCGTATTTATTTTTATATTTCATGTCAAACTTAGACAAATCGTTGTCCGCACATCGCATAGCGACTAATTTAATCACCCATATTTCCAAAACCTAAGTTTTTAAGGTAACTTGGGTGGTATAGTACTAAAGTTCTGGTCCTATTCTTTCACCCTATGTGTACGTCATGTATCCACAATTCCGTAATTATTTTTATATTTCATGTCATACTTAGACAAATCGTTGTCCGCACATCGCATAGCGACTAATTTAATCACCCATATTTCCAAAACCCAAGTTTTTACGGTAACTTGGGTGGTATAATACAGAAGTTCTGGTCCTATTCTATCACCCTACTTGTACGTAATGTTGGCACACCTCCGTATTTATTTTTATATTTCATGTCAAACTTAGACAAATCGTTGTCCGCACATCGCATAGCGACTTATTTAATCACCCATATTTCCAAAACCTAAGTTTATACGGTAGCTTGGGTGGTATAGTACTAAAGTTCTGGACCTATTCTATCATCCTATGTGTACGTCATGTTGGCACACCTCCGTATTTATTTTTATATTTCATGTCAAACTTAGACAAATCGCTGTCCGCACATCTCAATGCGACTACTTTAATCAGCCATATTTCCAAAACCTAAGTTTTTACGGTAACTTGGGTGGTATAGTACTAAAGTTCTGGACCTATTCTATCATCCTATGTGTACGTCATGTTGGCACACCTCCGTATTTTTTTATATTTCGTGTCAAACTTCGACAAATCTCTGTCCGCACATCTCAATGCGACTACTTTAATCAGCCATATTTCCAAAACCTAAGTTTTTACGGTAACTTGGGTGGTATAGTACTAAAGTTCTGGACCTATTCTATCATCCTATGTGTACGTCATGTTGGCACACCTCCATATTTTTTTTATATTTCGTGTCAAACTTCGACAAATTGTTGTCCGCACATCGCATAGCGACTAATTTAATCACCCATATTTCCAAAACCTAAGTTTTTAAGGTAACTTGGGCGGTATAATACTAAATTTCAGGACCTATTCTATCATTCTATGTGTACGTCATGTTGGCACACTTCCGTATTTATTTTATTTTTCATGTCATACTTTGACAAATCGCTGTCCGCACATCTCAATGCGACTACTTTAATCAGCCATATTTCCAAAACCTAAGTTATTACGGTAACTTGGGTGGTATAATACAGAAGTTCTGGTCCTATTCTATCACCCTATGTGTACGTCATGTATCCACAATTCCGTATTTATTTTTATATTTCATGTCAAACTTAGACAAATCGTTGTCCGCACATCGCATAGCGACTAATTTAATCACCCATATTTCCAAAACCTAAGTTTTTAAGGTAACTTGGGTGGTATAATACTAAATTTCAGGACCTATTCTATCATCCTATGTGTACGTCATGTTGGCACACTTCCGTATTTATTTTATTTTTCATGTCATACTTAGACAAATCGCTGTCCGCACATCTCAATGCGACTAATTTAATCACCCATATTTCCAAAACCTAAGTTTTTACGGTAACTTGGGTGGTATAATACAGAAGTTCTGGTCCTATTCTATCACCCTACGTGTACGTAATGTTGGCACACCTCCGTATTTATTATTATATTTCATGTCATACTTAGACAAATCGTTGTCCGCACATCGCATAGCGACTAATTTAATCACCCATATTTCCAAAACCTAAGTTTTTACGGTAACTTGGGTGGTATAATACAGAAGGTCCGGTCCTATTCTATCACCCTATGTGTACGTCATGTATCCACAATTCCGTATTTATTTTTATATTTCATGTCAAACTTAGACAAATCGCTGTCCGCACATCTCAATGCGACTACTTTAATCAGCCATACTTCCAAAACCTAAGTTTTTACGGTAACTTGGGTGGTATAGTACTAAAGTTCTGGACCTATTCTATCATCCTATGTGTACGTCATGTTGGCACACCTCCGTATTTTTTTTATATTTCGTGTCAAACTTCGACAAATCTCTGTCCGCACATCTCAATGCGACTACTTTAATCAGCCATATTTCCAAAACCTAAGTTTTTACGGTAACTTGGGTGGTATAGTACTAAAGTTCTGGACCTATTCTATCATCCTATGTGTACGTCATGTTGGCACACCTCCGTATTTTTTTTATATTTCATGTCAAACTTAGACAAATCGCTGTCCGCACATCTCAATGCGACTACTTTAATCAGCCATATTTCCAAAACCTAAGTTTTTACGGTAACCTGGGTGGTATAGTACTAAAGTTCTGGACCTATTCTATCATCCTATGTGTACGTCATGTTGGCACACCTCCGTATTTTTTTTATATTTCGTGTCAAACTTCGACAAATCTCTGTCCGCACATCTCAATGCGACTACTTTAATCAGCCATATTTCCAAAACCTAAGTTTTTACGGTAACTTGGGTGGTATAGTACTAAAGTTCTGGACCTATTCTATCATCCTATGTGTACGTCATGTTGGCACATCTCCGTAATTTTTTTATATTTCGTGTCAAACTTCGACAAATCGTTGTCCGCACATCGCATAGCGACTAATTTAATCACCCATATTTCCAAAACCTAAGTTTTTAAGGTAACTTGGGCGGTATAATACTAAATTTCAGGACCTATTCTATCATCCTATGTGTACGTCATGTTGGCACACTTCCGTATTTATTTTATTTTTCATGTCATACTTTGACAAATCGCTGTCCGCACATCTCAATGCGACTACTTTAATCAGCCATATTTCCAAAACCTAAGTTTTTACGGTAACTTGGGTGGTATAATACAGAAGTTCTAGTCCTATTCTATCACCCTATGTGTACGTCATGTATCCACATTTCCGTATTTATTTTTATATTTCATGTCAAACTTAGACAAATCGTTGTCCGCACATCGCATAGCGACTTATTTAATCACCCATATTTCCAAAACCTAAGTTTATACGGTAGCTTGGGTGGTATAGTACTAAAGTTCTGGACCTATTCTATCATCCTATGTGTACGTCATGTTGGCACACCTCCGTATTTATTTTTATATTTCATGTCAAACTTAGACAAATCGCTGTCCGCACATCTCAATGCGACTACTTTAATCAGCCATATTTCCAAAACCTAAGTTTTTACGGTAACTTGGGTGGTATAGTACTAAAGTTCTGGACCTATTCTATCATCCTATGTGTACGTCATGTTGGCACACCTCCGTATTTTTTTATATTTCGTGTCAAACTTCGACAAATCTCTGTCCGCACATCTCAATGCGACTACTTTAATCAGCCATATTTCCAAAACCTAAGTTTTTACGGTAACTTGGGTGGTATAGTACTAAAGTTCTGGACCTATTCTATCATCCTATGTGTACGTCATGTTGGCACACCTCCATATTTTTTTTATATTTCGTGTCAAACTTCGACAAATTGTTGTCCGCACATCGCATAGCGACTAATTTAATCACCCATATTTCCAAAACCTAAGTTTTTAAGGTAACTTGGGCGGTATAATACTAAATTTCAGGACCTATTCTATCATTCTATGTGTACGTCATGTTGGCACACTTCCGTATTTATTTTATTTTTCATGTCATACTTTGACAAATCGCTGTCCGCACATCTCAATGCGACTACTTTAATCAGCCATATTTCCAAAACCTAAGTTATTACGGTAACTTGGGTGGTATAATACAGAAGTTCTGGTCCTATTCTATCACCCTATGTGTACGTCATGTATCCACAATTCCGTATTTATTTTTATATTTCATGTCAAACTTAGACAAATCGTTGTCCGCACATCGCATAGCGACTAATTTAATCACCCATATTTCCAAAACCTAAGTTTTTAAGGTAACTTGGGTGGTATAATACTAAATTTCAGGACCTATTCTATCATCCTATGTGTACGTCATGTTGGCACACTTCCGTATTTATTTTATTTTTCATGTCATACTTAGACAAATCGCTGTCCGCACATCTCAATGCGACTAATTTAATCACCCATATTTCCAAAACCTAAGTTTTTACGGTAACTTGGGTGGTATAATACAGAAGTTCTGGTCCTATTCTATCACCCTACGTGTACGTAATGTTGGCACACCTCCGTATTTATTATTATATTTCATGTCATACTTAGACAAATCGTTGTCCGCACATCGCATAGCGACTAATTTAATCACCCATATTTCCAAAACCTAAGTTTTTACGGTAACTTGGGTGGTATAATACAGAAGGTCCGGTCCTATTCTATCACCCTATGTGTACGTCATGTATCCACAATTCCGTATTTATTTTTATATTTCATGTCAAACTTAGACAAATCGCTGTCCGCACATCTCAATGCGACTACTTTAATCAGCCATACTTCCAAAACCTAAGTTTTTACGGTAACTTGGGTGGTATAGTACTAAAGTTCTGGACCTATTCTATCATCCTATGTGTACGTCATGTTGGCACACCTCCGTATTTTTTTTATATTTCGTGTCAAACTTCGACAAATCTCTGTCCGCACATCTCAATGCGACTACTTTAATCAGCCATATTTCCAAAACCTAAGTTTTTACGGTAACTTGGGTGGTATAGTACTAAAGTTCTGGACCTATTCTATCATCCTATGTGTACGTCATGTTGGCACACCTCCGTATTTTTTTTATATTTCATGTCAAACTTAGACAAATCGCTGTCCGCACATCTCAATGCGACTACTTTAATCAGCCATATTTCCAAAACCTAAGTTTTTACGGTAACCTGGGTGGTATAGTACTAAAGTTCTGGACCTATTCTATCATCCTATGTGTACGTCATGTTGGCACACCTCCGTATTTTTTTTATATTTCGTGTCAAACTTCGACAAATCTCTGTCCGCACATCTCAATGCGACTACTTTAATCAGCCATATTTCCAAAACCTAAGTTTTTACGGTAACTTGGGTGGTATAGTACTAAAGTTCTGGACCTATTCTATCATCCTATGTGTACGTCATGTTGGCACATCTCCGTAATTTTTTTATATTTCGTGTCAAACTTCGACAAATCGTTGTCCGCACATCGCATAGCGACTAATTTAATCACCCATATTTCCAAAACCTAAGTTTTTAAGGTAACTTGGGCGGTATAATACTAAATTTCAGGACCTATTCTATCATCCTATGTGTACGTCATGTTGGCACACTTCCGTATTTATTTTATTTTTCATGTCATACTTTGACAAATCGCTGTCCGCACATCTCAATGCGACTACTTTAATCAGCCATATTTCCAAAACCTAAGTTTTTACGGTAACTTGGGTGGTATAATACAGAAGTTCTAGTCCTATTCTATCACCCTATGTGTACGTCATGTATCCACATTTCCGTATTTATTTTTATATTTCATGTCAAACTTAGACAAATCGTTGTCCGCACATCGCATAGCGACTAATTTAATCACCCATATTTCCAAAACCTAAGTTTTTAAGGTAACTTGGGTGGTATAGTACTAAAGTTCTGGTCCTATTCTTTCACCCTATGTGTACGTCATGTATCCACAATTCCGTAATTATTTTTATATTTCATGTCATACTTAGACAAATCGTTGTCCGCACATCGCATAGCGACTAATTTAATCACCCATATTTCCAAAACCCAAGTTTTTACGGTAACTTGGGTGGTATAATACAGAAGTTCTGGTCCTATTCTATCACCCTACGTGTACGTAATGTTGGCACACCTCCGTATTTATTTTTATATTTCATGTCAAACTTAGACAAATCGTTGTCCGCACATCGCATAGCGACTTATTTAATCACCCATATTTCCAAAACCTAAGTTTATACGGTAGCTTGGGTGGTATAGTACTAAAGTTCTGGACCTATTCTATCATCCTATGTGTACGTCATGTTGGCACACCTCCGTATTTATTTTTATATTTCATGTCAAACTTAGACAAATCGCTGTCCGCACATCTCAATGCGACTACTTTAATCAGCCATATTTCCAAAACCTAAGTTTTTACGGTAACTTGGGTGGTATAGTACTAAAGTTCTGGACCTATTCTATCATCCTATGTGTACGTCATGTTGGCACACCTCCGTATTTTTTTTATATTTCGTGTCAAACTTCGACAAATCTCTGTCCGCACATCTCAATGCGACTACTTTAATCAGCCATATTTCCAAAACCTAAGTTTTTACGGTAACTTGGGTGGTATAGTACTAAAGTTCTGGACCTATTCTATCATCCTATGTGTACGTCATGTTGGCACACCTCCATATTTTTTTTATATTTCGTGTCAAACTTCGACAAATCGTTGTCCGCACATCGCATAGCGACTAATTTAATCACCCATATTTCCAAAACCTAAGTTTTTAAGGTAACTTGGGCGGTATAATACTAAATTTCAGGACCTATTCTATCATTCTATGTGTACGTCATGTTGGCACACTTCCGTATTTATTTTATTTTTCATGTCATACTTTGACAAATCGCTGTCCGCACATCTCAATGCGACTACTTTAATCAGCCATATTTCCAAAACCTAAGTTATTACGGTA
This sequence comes from Flexamia atlantica, assembly GCA_035578135.1. Classification (NCBI taxonomy): domain Eukaryota; kingdom Metazoa; phylum Arthropoda; class Insecta; order Hemiptera; family Cicadellidae; genus Flexamia; species Flexamia atlantica. The sequence goes on from JAQJVK010000102.1 coordinate 557,265, forward strand.
ACTTGGGTGGTATAATACAGAAGTTCTGGTCCTATTCTATCACCCTATGTGTACGTCATGTATCCACAATTCCGTATTTATTTTTATATTTCATGTCAAACTTAGACAAATCGTTGTCCGCACATCGCATAGCGACTAATTTAATCACCCATATTTCCAAAACCTAAGTTTTTAAGGTAACTTGGGTGGTATAATACTAAATTTCAGGACCTATTCTATCATCCTATGTGTACGTCATGTTGGCACACTTCCGTATTTATTTTATTTTTCATGTCATACTTAGACAAATCGCTGTCCGCACATCTCAATGCGACTAATTTAATCACCCATATTTCCAAAACCTAAGTTTTTACGGTAACTTGGGTGGTATAATACAGAAGTTCTGGTCCTATTCTATCACCCTACGTGTACGTAATGTTGGCACACCTCCGTATTTATTATTATATTTCATGTCATACTTAGACAAATCGTTGTCCGCACATCGCATAGCGACTAATTTAATCACCCATATTTCCAAAACCTAAGTTTTTACGGTAACTTGGGTGGTATAATACAGAAGGTCCGGTCCTATTCTATCACCCTATGTGTACGTCATGTATCCACAATTCCGTATTTATTTTTATATTTCATGTCAAACTTAGACAAATCGCTGTCCGCACATCTCAATGCGACTACTTTAATCAGCCATACTTCCAAAACCTAAGTTTTTACGGTAACTTGGGTGGTATAGTACTAAAGTTCTGGACCTATTCTATCATCCTATGTGTACGTCATGTTGGCACACCTCCGTATTTTTTTTATATTTCGTGTCAAACTTCGACAAATCTCTGTCCGCACATCTCAATGCGACTACTTTAATCAGCCATATTTCCAAAACCTAAGTTTTTACGGTAACTTGGGTGGTATAGTACTAAAGTTCTGGACCTATTCTATCATCCTATGTGTACGTCATGTTGGCACACCTCCGTATTTTTTTATATTTCATGTCAAACTTAGACAAATCGCTGTCCGCACATCTCAATGCGACTACTTTAATCAGCCATATTTCCAAAACCTAAGTTTTTACGGTAACCTGGGTGGTATAGTACTAAAGTTCTGGACCTATTCTATCATCCTATGTGTACGTCATGCTGGCACACCTCCGTATTTTTTTTATATTTCGTGTCAAACTTCGACAAATCTCTGTCCGCACATCTCAATGCGACTACTTTAATCAGCCATATTTCCAAAACCTAAGTTTTTACGGTAACTTGGGTGGTATAGTACTAAAGTTCTGGACCTATTCTATCATCCTATGTGTACGTCATGTTGGCACACCTCCGTAATTTTTTTATATTTCGTGTCAAACTTCGACAAATCGTTGTCCGCACATCGCATAGCGACTAATTTAATCACCCATATTTCCAAAACCTAAGTTTTTAAGGTAACTTGGGCGGTATAATACTAAATTTCAGGACCTATTCTATCATCCTATGTGTACGTCATGTTGGCACACTTCCGTATTTATTTTATTTTTCATGTCATACTTTGACAAATCGCTGTCCGCACATCTCAATGCGACTACTTTAATCAGCCATATTTCCAAAACCTAAGTTATTACGGTAACTTGGGTGGTATAATACAGAAGTTCTGGTCCTATTCTATCACCCTATGTGTACGTCATGTATCCACAATTCCGTATTTATTTTTATATTTCATGTCAAACTTAGACAAATCGTTGTCCGCACATCGCATAGCGACTAATTTAATCACCCATATTTCCAAAACCTAAGTTTTTAAGGTAACTTGGGTGGTATAATACTAAATTTCAGGACCTATTCTATCATCCTATGTGTACGTCATGTTGGCACACTTCCGTATTTATTTTATTTTTCATGTCATACTTAGACAAATCGCTGTCCGCACATCTCAATGCGACTAATTTAATCACCCATATTTCCAAAACCTAAGTTTTTACGGTAACTTGGGTGGTATAATACAGAAGTTCTGGTCCTATTCTATCACCCTACGTGTACGTAATGTTGGCACACCTCCGTATTTATTATTATATTTCATGTCATACTTAGACAAATCGTTGTCCGCACATCGCATAGCGACTAATTTTATCACCCATATTTCCAAAACCTAAGTTTTTACGGTAACTTGGGTGGTATAATACAGAAGGTCCGGTCCTATTCTATCACCCTATGTGTACGTCATGTATCCACAATTCCGTATTTATTTTTATATTTCATGTCAAACTTAGACAAATCGTTGTCCGCACATTGCATAGCGACTAATTTAATCACCCATATTTCCAAAACCTAAGTTTTTAAGGTAACTTGGGTGGTATAATACTAAATTTCAGGACCTATTCTATCATCCTATGTGTACGTCATGTTGGCACACTTCCGTATTTATTTTATTTTTCATTTCATACTTTGACAAATCGCTGTCCGCACATCTCAATGCGACTACTTTAATCAGCCATATTTCCAAAACCTAAGTTTTTACGGTAACTTGGGTGGTATAATACAGAAGTTCTGGTTCTATTTCATCACCCTACGTGTACGTCATGCTGACACACTGCCGTATTTATTTTATATTTTATGTCAAACTTAGGTGGATCACTGTCCACACATCCAAAGCGACTATTTTAATCACCCGTATTTCCAAAACCTAAGTTTTTAAGGTAACTTGGGTGGTATAGTACTAAAGTTCTGGACCTATTCTATTATCCTATGTGTACGTCATGTTGGCACACCTCCGTATTTTTTTTATATTTCGTGTCAAACTTCGACAAATCGCTGTCCGCACATCTCAATGCGACTACTTTAATCAGCCATATTTCCAAAACCTAAGTTTTTACGGTAACTTGGGTGGTATAATACAGAAGTTCTGGTACTATTCTAACATTCTATATGTACGTAATGTTGGCAAACCTCCGTATTTATTATTATATTTCATGTCATACTTAGACAAATCGTTGTCCGCACATCGCATAGCGACTAATTTATTCACCCATATATCCAAAACCAAAGTTTTTACGGTAACTTGGGTGGTATAATACAGAAGTTCTGGTCGTATTCTATCACCCTATGTGTACGTCATGTATCCACAATTCCGTATTTATTTTTATATTTCATGTCAAACTTAGACAAATCGTTGTCCGCACATCTCAATGCGACTACTTTAATCAGCCATATTTCCAAAACATAAGTTTTTACGGTAACTTGGGTGGTATAATACAGAAGTTCTGGTCCTATTCTATCACCCTATGTGTACGTCATGTATCCACAATTCCGTATTTATTTTTATATTTCATGTCAATTTAGACAAATCGTTGTCCGCACATCGCATAGCGACTAATTTAATCACCCATATTTCCAAAGCCTAAGTTTTTAAGGTAACTTGGGTGGTATAATACTAAATTTCAGGACCTATTCTATCATCCTATGTGTACGTCATGTTGGCACACTTCCGTATTTATTTTATTTTTCATGTCATACTTTGACAAATCGCTGTCCGCACATCTCAATGCGACTACTTTAATCAGCCATATTTCCAAAACCTAAGTTTTTACGGTAACTTGGGTGGTATAATACAGAAGTTCTGGTCCTATTCTATCACCCTACGTGTACGTCATGTATCCAGAATTCTGTATTTATTTTGATATTTCATGTCATACTTTGACAAATCGCTGTCCGCACATCTCAATGCGACTACTTTAATCAGCCATATTTCCAAAACCTAAGTTTTTACGGTAACTTGGGTGGTATAATACTAAATTTCAGGACCTATTCTATCATCCTATGTGTACGTCATGTTGGCACACTTCCGTATTTATTTTATTTTTCATGTCATACTTTGACAAATCGCTGTCCGCACATCTCAATGCGACTACTTTAATCAGCCTTATTTCCAAAACCTAAGTTTTTACGGTAACTTGGGTGGTATAATACTAAATTTCTGGTCCTATTCTTTCATCCTACGTGTACGTCATGTTGGCATACTTCCGTATTTTTTTTTATATTTCATGTCAAACTTAGACAAATCGCTGTCCGCACATCTCAATGCGACTACTTTAATCAGCCATATTTCCAAAACCTAAGTTTTTACGGTAACTTGGGTGGTATAGTACTAAAGTTCTGGACCTATTCTATCATCCTATGTGTACGTCATGTTGGCACACCTCCGTAATTTTTTTATATTTCGTGTCAAACTTCGACAAATCGTTGTCCGCACATCGCATAGCGACTAATTTAATCACCCATATTTCCGAAACCTAAGTTTTTACGGTAACTTGGGTGGTATAATACAGAAGTTCTGGTCCTATTCTATCACCCTATGTGTACGTCATGTATCCACAATTCCGTATTTATTTTTATATTTCATGTCAAACTTAGACAAATCGTTGTCCGCACATCGCATAGCGACTAATTTAATCAGCCATATTTCCAAAACCTAAGTTTTTACGGTAACTTGGGTGGTATAATACAGAAGTTCTGGACCTATTCTATCATCCTATGTGTACGTCATGTTGGCACACCTCCGTATTTTTTTTATATTTCGTGTCAAACTTCGACAAATCTCTGTCCGCACATCTCAATGCGACTACTTTAATCAGCCATATTTCCAAAACCTAAGTTTTTACGGTAACTTGGGTGGTATAGTACTAAAGTTCTGGACCTATTCTATCATCCTATGTGTACGTCATGTTGGCACACCTCCGTATTTTTTTATATTTCATGTCAAACTTAGACAAATCGCTGTCCGCACATCTCAATGCGACTACTTTAATCAGCCATATTTCCAAAACCTAAGTTTTTACGGTAACCTGGGTGGTATAGTACTAAAGTTCTGGACCTATTCTATCATCCTATGTGTACGTCATGCTGGCACACCTCCGTATTTTTTTTATATTTCGTGTCAAACTTCGACAAATCTCTGTCCGCACATCTCAATGCGACTACTTTAATCAGCCATATTTCCAAAACCTAAGTTTTTACGGTAACTTGGGTGGTATAGTACTAAAGTTCTGGACCTATTCTATCATCCTATGTGTACGTCATGTTGGCACACCTCCGTAATTTTTTTATATTTCGTGTCAAACTTCGACAAATCGTTGTCCGCACATCGCATAGCGACTAATTTAATCACCCATATTTCCAAAACCTAAGTTTTTAAGGTAACTTGGGCGGTATAATACTAAATTTCAGGACCTATTCTATCATCCTATGTGTACGTCATGTTGGCACACTTCCGTATTTATTTTATTTTTCATGTCATACTTTGACAAATCGCTGTCCGCACATCTCAATGCGACTACTTTAATCAGCCATATTTCCAAAACCTAAGTTATTACGGTAACTTGGGTGGTATAATACAGAAGTTCTGATCCTATTCTATCACCCTATGTGTACGTCATGTATCCACAATTCCGTATTTATTTTTATATTTCATGTCAAACTTAGACAAATCGTTGTCCGCACATCGCATAGCGACTAATTTAATCACCCATATTTCCAAAACCTAAGTTTTTAAGGTAACTTGGGTGGTATAATACTAAATTTCAGGACCTATTCTATCATCCTATGTGTACGTCATGTTGGCACACTTCCGTATTTATTTTATTTTTCATGTCATACTTAGACAAATCGCTGTCCGCACATCTCAATGCGACTAATTTAATCACCCATATTTCCAAAACCTAAGTTTTTACGGTAACTTGGGTGGTATAATACAGAAGTTCTGGTCCTATTCTATCACCCTACGTGTACGTAATGTTGGCACACCTCCGTATTTATTATTATATTTCATGTCATACTTAGACAAATCGTTGTCCGCACATCGCATAGCGACTAATTTAATCACCCATATTTCCAAAACCTAAGTTTTTACGGTAACTTGGGTGGTATAATACAGAAGGTCCGGTCCTATTCTATCACCCTATGTGTACGTCATGTATCCACAATTCCGTATTTATTTTTATATTTCATGTCAAACTTAGACAAATCGCTGTCCGCACATCTCAATGCGACTACTTTAATCAGCCATACTTCCAAAACCTAAGTTTTTACGGTAACTTGGGTGGTATAGTACTAAAGTTCTGGACCTATTCTATCATCCTATGTGTACGTCATGTTGGCACACCTCCGTATTTTTTTTATATTTCGTGTCAAACTTCGACAAATCTCTGTCCGCACATCTCAATGCGACTACTTTAATCAGCCATATTTCCAAAACCTAAGTTTTTACGGTAACTTGGGTGGTATAGTACTAAAGTTCTGGACCTATTCTATCATCCTATGTGTACGTCATGTTGGCACACCTCCGTATTTTTTTATATTTCATGTCAAACTTAGACAAATCGCTGTCCGCACATCTCAATGCGACTACTTTAATCAGCCATATTTCCAAAACCTAAGTTTTTACGGTAACCTGGGTGGTATAGTACTAAAGTTCTGGACCTATTCTATCATCCTATGTGTACGTCATGCTGGCACACCTCCGTATTTTTTTTATATTTCGTGTCAAACTTCGACAAATCTCTGTCCGCACATCTCAATGCGACTACTTTAATCAGCCATATTTCCAAAACCTAAGTTTTTACGGTAACTTGGGTGGTATAGTACTAAAGTTCTGGACCTATTCTATCATCCTATGTGTACGTCATGTTGGCACACCTCCGTAATTTTTTTATATTTCGTGTCAAACTTCGACAAATCGTTGTCCGCACATCGCATAGCGACTAATTTAATCACCCATATTTCCAAAACCTAAGTTTTTAAGGTAACTTGGGCGGTATAATACTAAATTTCAGGACCTATTCTATCATCCTATGTGTACGTCATGTTGGCACACTTCCGTATTTATTTTATTTTTCATGTCATACTTTGACAAATCGCTGTCCGCACATCTCAATGCGACTACTTTAATCAGCCATATTTCCAAAACCTAAGTTATTACGGTAACTTGGGTGGTATAATACAGAAGTTCTGGTCCTATTCTATCACCCTATGTGTACGTCATGTATCCACAATTCCGTATTTATTTTTATATTTCATGTCAAACTTAGACAAATCGTTGTCCGCACATCGCATAGCGACTAATTTAATCACCCATATTTCCAAAACCTAAGTTTTTAAGGTAACTTGGGTGGTATAATACTAAATTTCAGGACCTATTCTATCATCCTATGTGTACGTCATGTTGGCACACTTCCGTATTTATTTTATTTTTCATGTCATACTTAGACAAATCGCTGTCCGCACATCTCAATGCGACTAATTTAATCACCCATATTTCCAAAACCTAAGTTTTTACGGTAACTTGGGTGGTATAATACAGAAGTTCTGGTCCTATTCTATCACCCTACGTGTACGTAATGTTGGCACACCTCCGTATTTATTATTATATTTCATGTCATACTTAGACAAATCGTTGTCCGCACATCGCATAGCGACTAATTTTATCACCCATATTTCCAAAACCTAAGTTTTTACGGTAACTTGGGTGGTATAATACAGAAGGTCCGGTCCTATTCTATCACCCTATGTGTACGTCATGTATCCACAATTCCGTATTTATTTTTATATTTCATGTCAAACTTAGACAAATCGTTGTCCGCACATTGCATAGCGACTAATTTAATCACCCATATTTCCAAAACCTAAGTTTTTAAGGTAACTTGGGTGGTATAATACTAAATTTCAGGACCTATTCTATCATCCTATGTGTACGTCATGTTGGCACACTTCCGTATTTATTTTATTTTTCATTTCATACTTTGACAAATCGCTGTCCACACATCTCAATGCGACTACTTTAATCAGCCATATTTCCAAAACCTAAGTTTTTACGGTAACTTGGGTGGTATAATACAGAAGTTCTGGTTCTATTTCATCACCCTACGTGTACGTCATGCTGACACACTGCCGTATTTATTTTATATTTTATGTCAAACTTAGGTGGATCACTGTCCACACATCCAAAGCGACTATTTTAATCACCCGTATTTCCAAAACCTAAGTTTTTAAGGTAACTTGGGTGGTATAGTACTAAAGTTCTGGACCTATTCTATTATCCTATGTGTACGTCATGTTGGCACACCTCCGTATTTTTTTTATATTTCGTGTCAAACTTCGACAAATCGCTGTCCGCACATCTCAATGCGACTACTTTAATCAGCCATATTTCCAAAACCTAAGTTTTTACGGTAACTTGGGTGGTATAATACAGAAGTTCTGGTACTATTCTAACATTCTATATGTACGTAATGTTGGCAAACCTCCGTATTTATTATTATATTTCATGTCATACTTAGACAAATCGTTGTCCGCACATCGCATAGCGACTAATTTATTCACCCATATATCCAAAACCAAAGTTTTTACGGTAACTTGGGTGGTATAATACAGAAGTTCTGGTCGTATTCTATCACCCTATGTGTACGTCATGTATCCACAATTCCGTATTTATTTTTATATTTCATGTCAAACTTAGACAAATCGTTGTCCGCACATCTCAATGCGACTACTTTAATCAGCCATATTTCCAAAACATAAGTTTTTACGGTAACTTGGGTGGTATAATACAGAAGTTCTGGTCCTATTCTATCACCCTATGTGTACGTCATGTATCCACAATTCCGTATTTATTTTTATATTTCATGTCAATTTAGACAAATCGTTGTCCGCACATCGCATAGCGACTAATTTAATCACCCATATTTCCAAAGCCTAAGTTTTTAAGGTAACTTGGGTGGTATAATACTAAATTTCAGGACCTATTCTATCATCCTATGTGTACGTCATGTTGGCACACTTCCGTATTTATTTTATTTTTCATGTCATACTTTGACAAATCGCTGTCCGCACATCTCAATGCGACTACTTTAATCAGCCATATTTCCAAAACCTAAGTTTTTACGGTAACTTGGGTGGTATAATACAGAAGTTCTGGTCCTATTCTATCACCCTACGTGTACGTCATGTATCCAGAATTCTGTATTTATTTTGATATTTCATGTCATACTTTGACAAATCGCTGTCCGCACATCTCAATGCGACTACTTTAATCAGCCATATTTCCAAAACCTAAGTTTTTACGGTAACTTGGGTGGTATAATACTAAATTTCAGGACCTATTCTATCATCCTATGTGTACGTCATGTTGGCACACTTCCGTATTTATTTTATTTTTCATGTCATACTTTGACAAATCGCTGTCCGCACATCTCAATGCGACTACTTTAATCAGCCTTATTTCCAAAACCTAAGTTTTTACGGTAACTTGGGTGGTATAATACTAAATTTCTGGTCCTATTCTTTCATCCTACGTGTACGTCATGTTGGCATACTTCCGTATTTTTTTTTATATTTCATGTCAAACTTAGACAAATCGCTGTCCGCACATCTCAATGCGACTACTTTAATCAGCCATATTTCCAAAACCTAAGTTTTTACGGTAACTTGGGTGGTATAGTACTAAAGTTCTGGACCTATTCTATCATCCTATGTGTACGTCATGTTGGCACACCTCCGTAATTTTTTTATATTTCGTGTCAAACTTCGACAAATCGTTGTCCGCACATCGCATAGCGACTAATTTAATCACCCATATTTCCGAAACCTAAGTTTTTACGGTAACTTGGGTGGTATAATACAGAAGTTCTGGTCCTATTCTATCACCCTATGTGTACGTCATGTATCCACAATTCCGTATTTATTTTTATATTTCATGTCAAACTTAGACAAATCGTTGTCCGCACATCGCATAGCGACTAATTTAATCAGCCATATTTCCAAAACCTAAGTTTTTACGGTAACTTGGGTGGTATAATACAGAAGTTCTGGTCGTATTCTATCACCCTATGTGTACGTCATGTATCCACAATTCCGTATTTATTTTTATATTTCATGTCAAACTTAGACAAATCGTTGTCCGCACATCGCATAGCGACTAATTTAATCACCCATATTTCCAAAACCTAAGTTTTTAAGGTAACTTGGGTGGTATAGTACTAAAGTTCTGGTCCTATTCTTTCACCCTATGTGTACGTCATGTATCCACAATTCCGTATTTATTTTTATATTTCATGTCATACTTAGACAAATCGTTGTCCGCACATCGCATAGCGACTAATTTAATCACCCATATTTCCAAAACCCAAGTTTTTACGCTAACTTGGGTGGTATAATACAGAAGTTCTGGTCCTATTCTATCACCCTACGTGTACGTAATGTTGGCACACCTCCGTATTTATGTTTATATTTCATGTCAAACTTCGACAAATCGTTGTCCGCACATCGCATAGCGACTAATTTAATCACCCATATTTCCAAAACCTAAGTTTTTACGGTAGCTTGGGTGGTATAGTACTAAAGTTCTGGACCTATTCTATCATCCTATGTGTACGTCATGTTGGCACACCTCCGTATTTATTTTTATATTTCATGTCAAACTTAGACAAATCGCTGTCCGCACATCTCAATGCGACTACTTTAATCAGCCATATTTCCAAAACCTAAGTTTTTACGGTAACTTGGGTGGTATAGTACTAAAGTTCTGGACCTATTCTATCATCCTATGTGTACGTCATGTTGGCATACCTCCGTATTTTTTTTATATTTCGTGTCAAACTTCGACAAATCTCTGTCCGCACATCTCAATGCGATTACTTTAATCAGCCATATTTCCAAAACCTAAGTTTTTACGGTAACTTGGGTGGTATAGTACTAAAGTTCTGGACCTATTCTATCATCCTATGTGTACGTCATGTTGGCACACCTCCGTATTTTTTTATATTTCGTGTCAAACTTCGACAAATCGTTGTCCGCACATCGCATAGCGACTAATTTAATCACCCATATTTCCAAAACCTAAGTTTTTAAGGTAACTTGGGCGGTATAATACTAAATTTCAGGACCTATTCTATCATCCTATGTGTACGTCATGTTGGCACACTTCCGTATTTATTTTATTTTTCATGTCATACTTTGACAAATCGCTGTCCGCACATCTCAATGCGACTACTTTAATCAGCCATATTTCCAAAACCTAAGTTTTTACGGTAACTTGGGTGGTATAATACAGAAGTTCTGGTCCTATTCTATCACCCTATGTGTACGTCATGTATCCACAATTCCGTATTTATTTTTATATTTCATGTCAAACTTAGACAAATCGTTGTCCGCACATCGCATAGCGACTAATTTAATCACCCATATTTCCAAAACCTAAGTTTTTAAGGTAACTTGGGTGGTATAATACTAAATTTCAGGACCTATTCTATCATCCTATGTGTACGTCATGTTGGCACACTTCCGTATTTATTTTATTTTTCATGTCATACTTAGACAAATCGCTGTCCGCACATGTCAATGCGACTAATTTAATCACCCATATTTCCAAAACCTAAGTTTTTACGGTAACTTGGGTGGTATAATACAGAAGTTCTGGTCCTATTCTATCACCCTATATGTACGTAATGTTGGCACACCTCCGTATTTATTATTATATTTCATGTCATACTTAGACAAATCGTTGTCCGCACATCGCATAGCGACTAATTTAATCACCCATATATCCAAAACCTAAGTTTTTACGGTAACTTGGGTGGTATAATACAGAAGTTCTGGTCCTATTCTATCACCCTATGTGTACGTCATGTATCCACAATTCCGTATTTATTTTTATATTTCATGTCAAACTTAGACAAATCGTTGTCCGCACATCTCAATGCGACTACTTTAATCAGCCATATTTCCAAAACATAAGTTTTTACGGTAACTTGGGTGGTATAATACAGAAGTTCTGGTCCTATTCTATCACCCTATGTGTACGTCATGTATCCACAATTCCGTATTTATTTTTATATTTCATGTCAATTTAGACAAATCGTTGTCCGCACATCGCATAGCGACTAATTTAATCACCCATATTTCCAAAGCCTAAGTTTTTAAGGTAACTTGGGTGGTATAATACTAAATTTCAGGACCTATTCTATCATCCTATGTGTACGTCATGTTGGCACACTTCCGTATTTATTTTATTTTTCATGTCATACTTTGACAAATCGCTGTCCGCACATCTCAATGCGACTACTTTAATCAGCCATATTTCCAAAACCTAAGTTTTTACGGTAACTTGGGTGGTATAATACAGAAGTTCTGGTCCTATTCTATCACCCTACGTGTACGTCATGTATCCAGAATTCTGTATTTATTTTGATATTTCATGTCATACTTTGACAAATCGCTGTCCGCACATCTCAATGCGACTACTTTAATCAGCCATATTTCCAAAACCTAAGTTTTTACGGTAACTTGGGTGGTATAATACTAAATTTCAGGACCTATTCTATCATCCTATGTGTACGTCATGTTGGCACACTTCCGTATTTATTTTATTTTTCATGTCATACTTTGACAAATCGCTGTCCGCACATCTCAATGCGACTACTTTAATCAGCCTTATTTCCAAAACCTAAGTTTTTACGGTAACTTGGGTGGTATAATACTAAATTTCTGGTCCTATTCTTTCATCCTACGTGTACGTCATGTTGGCATACTTCCGTATTTTTTTTTATATTTCATGTCAAACTTAGACAAATCGCTGTCCGCACATCTCAATGCGACTACTTTAATCAGCCATATTTCCAAAACCTAAGTTTTTACGGTAACTTGGGTGGTATAGTACTAAAGTTCTGGACCTATTCTATCATCCTATGTGTACGTCATGTTGGCACACCTCCGTAATTTTTTTATATTTCGTGTCAAACTTCGACAAATCGTTGTCCGCACATCGCATAGCGACTAATTTAATCACCCATATTTCCGAAACCTAAGTTTTTACGGTAACTTGGGTGGTATAATACAGAAGTTCTGGTCCTATTCTATCACCCTATGTGTACGTCATGTATCCACAATTCCGTATTTATTTTTATATTTCATGTCAAACTTAGACAAATCGTTGTCCGCACATCGCATAGCGACTACTTTAATCAGCCATATTTCCAAAACCTAAGTTTTTACGGTAACTTGGGTGGTATAATACAGAAGTTCTGGTCCTATTCTATCACCCTACGTGTACGTCATGTATCCAGAATTCTGTATTTATTTTGATATTTCATGTCATACTTTGACAAATCGCTGTCCGCACATCTCAATGCGACTACTTTAATCAGCCATATTTCCAAAACCTAAGTTTTTACGGTAACTTGGGTGGTATAATACTAAATTTCAGGACCTATTCTATCATCCTATGTGTACGTCATGTTGGCACACTTCCGTATTTATTTTATTTTTCATGTCATACTTTGACAAATCGCTGTCCGCACATCTCAATGCGACTACTTTAATCAGCCTTATTTCCAAAACCTAAGTTTTTACGGTAACTTGGGTGGTATAATACTAAATTTCTGGTCCTATTCTTTCATCCTACGTGTACGTCATGTTGGCATACTTCCGTATTTTTTTTTATATTTCATGTCAAACTTAGACAAATCGCTGTCCGCACATCTCAATGCGACTACTTTAATCAGCCATATTTCCAAAACCTAAGTTTTTAAGGTAACTTGGGTGGTATAATACTAAATTTCAGGACCTATTCTATCATCCTATGTGTACGTCATGTTGGCACACTTCCGTATTTATTTTATTTTTCATGTCATACTTAGACAAATCGCTGTCCGCACATGTCAATGCGACTAATTTAATCACCCATATTTCCAAAACCTAAGTTTTTACGGTAACTTGGGTGGTATAATACAGAAGTTCTGGTCCTATTCTATCACCCTATATGTACGTAATGTTGGCACACCTCCGTATTTATTATTATATTTCATGTCATACTTAGACAAATCGTTGTCCGCACATCGCATAGCGACTAATTTAATCACCCATATATCCAAAACCTAAGTTTTTACGGTAACTTGGGTGGTATAATACAGAAGTTCTGGTCCTATTCTATCACCCTATGTGTACGTCATGTATCCACAATTCCGTATTTATTTTTATATTTCATGTCAAACTTAGACAAATCGTTGTCCGCACATCTCAATGCGACTACTTTAATCAGCCATATTTCCAAAACATAAGTTTTTACGGTAACTTGGGTGGTATAATACAGAAGTTCTGGTCCTATTCTATCACCCTATGTGTACGTCATGTATCCACAATTCCGTATTTATTTTTATATTTCATGTCAATTTAGACAAATCGTTGTCCGCACATCGCATAGCGACTAATTTAATCACCCATATTTCCAAAGCCTAAGTTTTTAAGGTAACTTGGGTGGTATAATACTAAATTTCAGGACCTATTCTATCATCCTATGTGTACGTCATGTTGGCACACTTCCGTATTTATTTTATTTTTCATGTCATACTTTGACAAATCGCTGTCCGCACATCTCAATGCGACTACTTTAATCAGCCATATTTCCAAAACCTAAGTTTTTACGGTAACTTGGGTGGTATAATACAGAAGTTCTGGTCCTATTCTATCACCCTACGTGTACGTCATGTATCCAGAATTCTGTATTTATTTTGATATTTCATGTCATACTTTGACAAATCGCTGTCCGCACATCTCAATGCGACTACTTTAATCAGCCATATTTCCAAAACCTAAGTTTTTACGGTAACTTGGGTGGTATAATACTAAATTTCAGGACCTATTCTATCATCCTATGTGTACGTCATGTTGGCACACTTCCGTATTTATTTTATTTTTCATGTCATACTTTGACAAATCGCTGTCCGCACATCTCAATGCGACTACTTTAATCAGCCTTATTTCCAAAACCTAAGTTTTTACGGTAACTTGGGTGGTATAATACTAAATTTCTGGTCCTATTCTTTCATCCTACGTGTACGTCATGTTGGCATACTTCCGTATTTTTTTTTATATTTCATGTCAAACTTAGACAAATCGCTGTCCGCACATCTCAATGCGACTACTTTAATCAGCCATATTTCCAAAACCTAAGTTTTTACGGTAACTTGGGTGGTATAGTACTAAAGTTCTGGACCTATTCTATCATCCTATGTGTACGTCATGTTGGCACACCTCCGTAATTTTTTTATATTTCGTGTCAAACTTCGACAAATCGTTGTCCGCACATCGCATAGCGACTAATTTAATCACCCATATTTCCGAAACCTAAGTTTTTACGGTAACTTGGGTGGTATAATACAGAAGTTCTGGTCCTATTCTATCACCCTATGTGTACGTCATGTATCCACAATTCCGTATTTATTTTTATATTTCATGTCAAACTTAGACAAATCGTTGTCCGCACATCGCATAGCGACTAATTTAATCAGCCATATTTCCAAAACCTAAGTTTTTACGGTAACTTGGGTGGTATAATACAGAAGTTCTGGTCGTATTCTATCACCCTATGTGTACGTCATGTATCCACAATTCCGTATTTATTTTTATATTTCATGTCAAACTTAGACAAATCGTTGTCCGCACATCGCATAGCGACTAATTTAATCACCCATATTTCCAAAACCTAAGTTTTTAAGGTAACTTGGGTGGTATAGTACTAAAGTTCTGGTCCTATTCTTTCACCCTATGTGTACGTCATGTATCCACAATTCCGTATTTATTTTTATATTTCATGTCATACTTAGACAAATCGTTGTCCGCACATCGCATAGCGACTAATTTAATCACCCATATTTCCAAAACCCAAGTTTTTACGCTAACTTGGGTGGTATAATACAGAAGTTCTGGTCCTATTCTATCACCCTACGTGTACGTAATGTTGGCACACCTCCGTATTTATGTTTATATTTCATGTCAAACTTCGACAAATCGTTGTCCGCACATCGCATAGCGACTAATTTAATCACCCATATTTCCAAAACCTAAGTTTTTACGGTAGCTTGGGTGGTATAGTACTAAAGTTCTGGACCTATTCTATCATCCTATGTGTACGTCATGTTGGCACACCTCCGTATTTATTTTTATATTTCATGTCAAACTTAGACAAATCGCTGTCCGCACATCTCAATGCGACTACTTTAATCAGCCATATTTCCAAAACCTAAGTTTTTACGGTAACTTGGGTGGTATAGTACTAAAGTTCTGGACCTATTCTATCATCCTATGTGTACGTCATGTTGGCATACCTCCGTATTTTTTTTATATTTCGTGTCAAACTTCGACAAATCTCTGTCCGCACATCTCAATGCGATTACTTTAATCAGCCATATTTCCAAAACCTAAGTTTTTACGGTAACTTGGGTGGTATAGTACTAAAGTTCTGGACCTATTCTATCATCCTATGTGTACGTCATGTTGGCACACCTCCGTATTTTTTTATATTTCGTGTCAAACTTCGACAAATCGTTGTCCGCACATCGCATAGCGACTAATTTAATCACCCATATTTCCAAAACCTAAGTTTTTAAGGTAACTTGGGCGGTATAATACTAAATTTCAGGACCTATTCTATCATCCTATGTGTACGTCATGTTGGCACACTTCCGTATTTATTTTATTTTTCATGTCATACTTTGACAAATCGCTGTCCGCACATCTCAATGCGACTACTTTAATCAGCCATATTTCCAAAACCTAAGTTTTTACGGTAACTTGGGTGGTATAATACAGAAGTTCTGGTCCTATTCTATCACCCTATGTGTACGTCATGTATCCACAATTCCGTATTTATTTTTATATTTCATGTCAAACTTAGACAAATCGTTGTCCGCACATCGCATAGCGACTAATTTAATCACCCATATTTCCAAAACCTAAGTTTTTAAGGTAACTTGGGTGGTATAATACTAAATTTCAGGACCTATTCTATCATCCTATGTGTACGTCATGTTGGCACACTTCCGTATTTATTTTATTTTTCATGTCATACTTAGACAAATCGCTGTCCGCACATGTCAATGCGACTAATTTAATCACCCATATTTCCAAAACCTAAGTTTTTACGGTAACTTGGGTGGTATAATACAGAAGTTCTGGTCCTATTCTATCACCCTATATGTACGTAATGTTGGCACACCTCCGTATTTATTATTATATTTCATGTCATACTTAGACAAATCGTTGTCCGCACATCGCATAGCGACTAATTTAATCACCCATATATCCAAAACCTAAGTTTTTACGGTAACTTGGGTGGTATAATACAGAAGTTCTGGTCCTATTCTATCACCCTATGTGTACGTCATGTATCCACAATTCCGTATTTATTTTTATATTTCATGTCAAACTTAGACAAATCGTTGTCCGCACATCGCATAGCGACTAATTTAATCACCCATATTTCCAAAACCTACGTTTTTAAGGTTACTTGGGTGGTATAGTACTAAAGTTCTGGTCCTATTCTTTCATCCTACGTGTACGTCATGCTGACACACTGCCGTATTTATTTTATTTTTCATGTCATACTTTGACAAATCGCTGTCCGCACATCTCAATGCGACTACTTTAATCAGCCATATTTCCAAAACCTAAGTTTTTACGGTAACTTGGGTGGTATAATACAGAAGTTCTGGTCCTATTCTATCACCCTATGTGTACGTCATGTATCCACAATTCCGTATTTATTTTTATATTTCATGTCAAACTTAGACAAATCGTTGTCCGCACATCTCAATGCGACTACTTTAATCAGCCATATTTCCAAAACCTAAGTTTTTACGGTAACTTGGGTGGTATAATACAGAAGTTCTGGTCCTATTCTATCACCCTATGTGTACGTCATGTATCCACAATTCCGTATTTATTTTTATATTTCATGTCAAACCTAGACAAATCGTTGTCCGCACATCGCATAGCGACTAATTTAATCACCCATATTTCCAAAACCTAAGTTTTTAAGGTAACTTGGGTGGTATAATACTAAATTTCAGGACCTATTCTATCATCCTATGTGTACGTCATGTTGGCACACTTCCGTATTTATTTTATTTTTCATGTCATACTTTGACAAATCGCTGTCCGCACATCTCAATGCGACTACTTTAATCAGCCATATTTCCAAAACCTAAGTTTTTACGGTAACTTGGGTGGTATAGTACTAAAGTTCTGGACCTATTATATCATCCTATGTGTACGTCATGTTGGCACACCTCCGTATTTTTTTTATATTTCGTGTCAAACTTCGACAAATCTCTGTCCGCACATCTCAATGCGACTACTTTAATCAGCCATATTTCCAAAACCTAAGTTTTTACGGTAACTTGGGTGGTATAGTACTAAAGTTCTGGACCTATTCTATCATCCTATGTGTACGTCATGTTGGCACACCTCCGTATTTTTTTTATATTTCGTGTCAAACTTCGACAAATCGTTGTCCGCACATCGCATAGCGACTAATTTAATCACCCATATTTCCAAAACCTAAGTTTTTAAGGTAACTTGGGCGGTATATTACTAAATTTCAGGACCTATTCTATCATCCTATGTGTACGTCATTATGGCACACTTCCGTATTTATTTTATTTTTCATGCCATACTTTGACAAATCGCTGTCCGCACATCTCAATGCGACTACTTTAATCAGCCATATTTCCAAAACCTAAGTTTTTACGGTAACTTGGGTGGTATAAAACAGAAGTTCTGGTCCTATTCTATCACCCTATGTGTACGTCATGTATCCACAATTCCGTATTTATTTTTATATTTCATGTCAAACCTAGACAAATCGTTGTCCGCACATCGCATATCGACTAATTTAATCACCCATATTTCCAAAACCTAAGTTTTTAAGGTAACTTGGGCGGTATATTACTAAATTTCAGGACCTATTCTATCATCCTATGTGTACGTCATGTTGGCACACTTCCGTATTTATTTTATTTTTCATGTCATACTTTGACAAATCGCTGTCCGCACATCTCAATGCGACTACTTTAATCAGCCATATTTCCAAAACCTAAGTTTTTACGGTAACTTGGGTGGTATAAAACAGAAGTTCTGGTCCTATTCTATCACCCTATGTGTACGTCATGTATCCACAATTCCGTATTTATTTTTATATTTCATGTCAAACCTAGACAAATCGTTGTCCGCACATCGCATAGCGACTAATTTAATCACCCATATTTCCAAAACCTAAGTTTTTAAGGTAACTTGGGTGGTATAATACTAAATTTCAGGACCTATTCTATCATCCTATGTGTACGTCATGTTGGCACACTTCCGTATTTATTTTATTTTTCATGTCATACTTTGACAAATCGCTGTCCGCACATCTCAATGCGACTACTTTAATCAGCCATATTTCCATAACCTAAGTTTTTACGGTAACTTGGGTGGTATAGTACTAAAGTTCTGGACCTATTATATCATCCTATGTGTACGTCATGTTGGCACACCTCCGTATTTTTTTTATATTTCGTGTCAAACTTCGACAAATCTCTGTCCGCACATCTCAATGCGACTACTTTAATCAGCCATATTTCCAAAACCTAAGTTTTTACGGTAACTTGGGTGGTATAGTACTAAAGTTCTGGACCTATTCTATCATCCTATGTGTACGTCATGTTGGCACACCTCCGTATTTTTTTTATATTTCGTGTCAAACTTCGACAAATCGTTGTCCGCACATCGCATAGCGACTAATTTAATCACCCATATTTCCAAAACCTAAGTTTTTAAGGTAACTTGGGCGGTATATTACTAAATTTCAGGACCTATTCTATCATCCTATGTGTACGTCATGTTGGCACACTTCCGTATTTATTTTATTTTTCATGTCATACTTTGACAAATCGCTGTCCGCATATCTCAATGCGACTACTTTAATCAGCCATATTTCCAAAACCTAAGTTTTTACGGTAACTTGGGTGGTATAAAACAGAAGTTCTGGTCCTATTCTATCACCCTATGGGTACGTCATGTATCCACAATTCCGTATTTATTTTTATATTTCATGTCAAACCTAGACAAATCGTTGTCCGCACATCGCATAGCGACTAATTTAATCACCCATATTTCCAAAACCTAAGTTTTTAAGGTAACTTGGGTGGTATAATACTAAATTTCAGGACCTATTCTATCATCCTATGTGTACGTCATGTTGGCACACTTCCGTATTTATTTTATTTTTCATGTCATACTTTGACAAATCGCTGTCCGCACATCTCAATGCGACTACTTTAATCAGCCATATTTCCAAAACCTAAGTTTTTACGGTAACTTGGGTGGTATAATACAGAAGTTCTGGTCCTATTTCATCACCCTACGTGTACGTCATGTATCCACAATTCCGTATTTATTTTTATATTTCATGTCATACTTTGACAAATCGCTGTCCGCACATCTCAATGCGACTACTTTAATCAGCCTTATTTCCAAAACCTAAGTTTTTACGGTAACTTGGGTGGTATAATACAGAAGTTCTGGTCCTATTCTATCACCCTATGTGTACGTCATGTATCCACAATTCCGTATTTATTTTTATATTTCATGTCAAACCTAGACAAATCGTTGTCCGCACATCGCATAGCGACTAATTTAATCACCCATATTTCCAAAACCTAAGTTTTTAAGGTAACTTGGGTGGTATAATACTAAATTTCAGGACCTATTCTATCATCCTATGTGTACGTCATGTTGGCACACTTCCGTATTTATTTTATTTTTCATGTCATACTTTGACAAATCGCTGTCCGCACATCTCAATGCGACTACTTTAATCAGCCATATTTCCAAAACCTAAGTTTTTACGGTAACTTGGGTGGTATAGTACTAAAGTTCTGGACCTATTATATCATCCTATGTGTACGTCATGTTGGCACACCTCCGTATTTTTTTTATATTTCGTGTCAAACTTCGACAAATCTCTGTCCGCACATCTCAATGCGACTACTTTAATCAGCCATATTTCCAAAACCTAAGTTTTTACGGTAACTTGGGTGGTATAGTACTAAAGTTCTGGACCTATTCTATCATCCTATGTGTACGTCATGTTGGCACACCTCCGTATTTTTTTTATATTTCGTGTCAAACTTCGACAAATCGTTGTCCGCACATCGCATAGCGACTAATTTAATCACCCATATTTCCAAAACCTAAGTTTTTAAGGTAACTTGGGCGGTATATTACTAAATTTCAGGACCTATTCTATCATCCTATGTGTACGTCATTATGGCACACTTCCGTATTTATTTTATTTTTCATGCCATACTTTGACAAATCGCTGTCCGCACATCTCAATGCGACTACTTTAATCAGCCATATTTCCAAAACCTAAGTTTTTACGGTAACTTGGGTGGTATAAAACAGAAGTTCTGGTCCTATTCTATCACCCTATGGGTACGTCATGTATCCACAATTCCGTATTTATTTTTATATTTCATGTCAAACCTAGACAAATCGTTGTCCGCACATCGCATAGCGACTAATTTAATCACCCATATTTCCAAAACCTAAGTTTTTAAGGTAACTTGGGTGGTATAATACTAAATTTCAGGACCTATTCTATCATCCTATGTGTACGTCATGTTGGCACACTTCCGTATTTATTTTATTTTTCATGTCATACTTTGACAAATCGCTGTCCGCACATCTCAATGCGACTACTTTAATCAGCCATATTTCCAAAACCTAAGTTTTTACGGTAACTTGGGTGGTATAATACAGAAGTTCTGGTCCTATTTCATCACCCTACGTGTACGTCATGTATCCACAATTCCGTATTTATTTTTATATTTCATGTCATACTTTGACAAATCGCTGTCCGCACATCTCAATGCGACTACTTTAATCAGCCTTATTTCCAAAACCTAAGTTTTTACGGTAACTTGGGTGGTATAATACTAAATTTCTGGTCCTATTCTTTCAACCTATGTGTACGTCATGTTGGCACACCTCCGTATTTTTTTTATATTTCGTGTCAAACTTCGACAAATCGTTGTCCGCACATCGCATAGCGACTAATTTAATCAACCATATTTCCGAAACCTAAGTTTTTACGGTAACTTGGGTGGTATAATACAGAAGTTCTGGTCCTATTCTATCACCCTATGTGTACGTCATGTGTCCACAATTCCGTATTTATTTTTATATTTCATGTCAAACTTAGACAAATCGTTGTCCGCACATCGCATAGCGACTAATTTAATCACCCATATTTCCAAAACCTAAGTTTTTACGGTAACTTGGGTGGTATAATACAGAAGTTCTGGTCCTATTCTATCACCCTATGTGTAAGTCATGTATCCACAATTCCGTATTTATTTTTATATTTCATGTCAAACTTAGACAAATCGTTGTCCGCACATCGCATAGCGACTAATTTAATCACCCATATTTCCAAAACCTAAGTTTTTAAGGTAACTTGGGTGGTATAATACTAAATTTCAGGACCTATTCTATCATCCTATGTGTACGTCATGTTGGCACACTTCCGTATTTATTTTATTTTTCATGTCATACTTTGACAAATCGCTGTCCGCACATCTCAATGCGACTACTTTAATCAGCCATATTTCCAAAACCTAAGTTTTTACGGTAACTTGGGTGGTATAATACAGAAGTTCTGGTCCTATTCTATCACCCTATGTGTACGTCATGTTGGCACACCTCCGTATTTATTATTATATTTCATGTCATACTTAGACAAATCATTGTCCACACATCG
Organism: Flexamia atlantica; assembly: GCA_035578135.1. NCBI lineage: Eukaryota > Metazoa > Arthropoda > Insecta > Hemiptera > Cicadellidae > Flexamia > Flexamia atlantica. The sequence goes on from JAQJVK010000102.1 coordinate 579,870, forward strand.
CATAGCAACTAATTTAATCACCCATATTTCCAAAACCTAAGTTTTTAAGGTAACTTGGGTGGTATAGTACTAAAGTTCTGGTCCTATTCTTTCACCCTATGTGTACGTCATGTATCCACAATTCCGTATTTATTTTTATATTTCATGTCATACTTAGACAAATCGTTGTCCGCACATCTCAATGCGACTACTTTAATCAGCCATATTTCCAAAACCTAAGTTTTTAAACTTGGGTGGTATAGTAAAAAAGTTCTGGACCTATTCTATCATCTTATGTGTACGTCATGTTGGCACACCTCTGTATTTTTTTTATATTTCGTGTCAAACTTCGACAAATCTCTGTCCGCACATCTCAATGCGACTACTTTAATCAGCCATATTTCCAAAACCTAAGTTTTTACGGTAACTTGGGTGGTATTGTACTAAAGTTCTGGACCTATTCTATCATCCTATGTGTACGTCATGTTGGCACACCTCCGTATTTTTTTTATATTTCGTGTCAAACTTCGACAAATCGTTGTCCGCACATCGCATAGCGACTAATTTAATCACCCATATTTCCAAAACCTAAGTTTTTAAGGTAACTTGGTTGGTATAATACTAAATTTCAGGACCTATTCCATCATCCTATGTGTACGTCATGTTGGCACACTTCCGTATTTATTTTATTTTTCATGTCATACTTTGACAAATCGCTGTCCGCACATCTCAATGCGACTACTTTAATCAGCCATATTTCCAAAACCTAAGTTTTTACAATAACTTGGGTGGTATAATACAGAAGTTCTGGTCCTATTCTATCACCCTATGTGTACGTCATGTATCCACAATTCCGTATTTATTTTTATATTTCATGTCAAACTTAGACAAATCGTTGTCCGCACATCGCATAGCGACTAATTTAATCACCCATATTTCCAAAACCTAAGTTTTTAAGGTAACTTGGGTGGTATAATACTAAATTTCAGGACCTATTCTATCATCCTATGTGTACGTCATGTTGGCACACTTCCGTATTTATTTTATTTTTCATGTCATACTTTGACAAATCGCTGTCCGCACATCTCAATGCGACTACTTTAATCAGCCATATTTCCAAAACCTAAGTTTTTACGGTAACTTGGGTGGTATAATACAGAAGTTCTGGTCCTATTCTATCATCCTACGTGTACGTCATGCTGACACACTGCCGTATTTATTTTATATTTATGTCAAACTTAGGTGGATCGCTGTCCACACATCCAAAGCGACTATTTTAATCACCCGTATTTCCAAAACCTAAGTTTTTAAGGTAACTTGGGTGGTATAATACTAAATTTCAGGACCTATTCTATCATCCTATGTGTACGTCATGTTGGCACACTTCCGTATTTATTTTATTTTTCATGTCATACTTTGACAAATCGCTGTCCGCACATCTCAATGCGACTACTTTAATCAGCCATATTTCCAAAACCTAAGTTTTTACGGTAACTTGGGTGGTATAATACAGAAGTTCTGGTCCTATTCTATCACCCTATGTGTACGTCATGTTGGCACACCTCCGTATTTATTATTATATTTCATGTCATACTTAGACAAATCGTTGTCCACACATCGCATAGCAACTAATTTAATCACCCATATTTCCAAAACCTAAGTTTTTAAGGTAACTTGGGTGGTATAGTACTAAAGTTCTGGTCCTATTCTTTCACCCTATGTGTACGTCATGTATCCACAATTCCGTATTTATTTTTATATTTCATGTCATACTTAGACAAATCGTTGTCCGCACATCTCAATGCGACTACTTTAATCAGCCATATTTCCAAAACCTAAGTTTTTAAACTTGGGTGGTATAGTACTAAAGTTCTGGACCTATTCTATCATCCTATGTGTACGTCATGTTGGCACACCTCTGTATTTTTTTTATATTTCGTGTCAAACTTCGACAAATCTCTGTCCGCACATCTCAATGCGACTACTTTAATCAGCCATATTTCCAAAACCTAAGTTTTTACGGTAACTTGGGTGGTATAGTACTAAAGTTCTGGACCTATTCTATCATCCTATGTGTACGTCATGTTGGCACACCTCCGTATTTTTTTTATATTTCGTGTCAAACTTCGACAAATCGTTGTCCGCACATCGCATAGCGACTAATTTAATCACCCATATTTCCAAAACCTAAGTTTTTAAGGTAACTTGGGTGGTATAATACTAAATTTCAGGACCTATTCCATCATCCTATGTGTACGTCATGTTGGCACACTTCCGTATTTATTTTATTTTTCATGTCATACTTTGACAAATCGCTGTCCGCACATCTCAATGCGACTGCTTTAATCAGCCATATTTCCAAAACCTAAGTTTTTACAATAACTTGGGTGGTATAATACAGAAGTTCTGGTCCTATTCTATCACACTACGTGTACGTAATGTTGGCACACCTCCGTATTTATTATTATATTTCATGTCATACTTAGACAAATCGTTGTCCGCACATCGCATAGCGACTAATTTAATCACCCATATTTCCAAAACCTAAGTTTTTACGGTAACTTGGGTGGTATAGTACTAAAGTTCTGGTCCTATTATTTCATCCTACGTGTACGTCATGCTGACACACTGCCGTATTTATTTTATATTTTATGTCAAACTTAGGTGGATCGCTGTCCACACATCCAAAGCGACTATTTTAATCACCCGTATTTCCAAAACCTAAGTTTTGACGGTAACCTGAGTGGTATAATAATATAGTTCTAATCCTATTCTATTACCCAATGTGTACGTCATGTATCCAAAATTCCGTATTTATTTTTATATTTCATGTCAAACTTAGACATATCGTTGTCCGCACATCGCATAGCGACTAATTTAATCACCCATATTTCCAAAACCTAAGTTTTTACGGTAACTTGGGTGGTATAATACAGAAGTTCTGGTCCTATTCTATCATCCTATGTGTACGTCATGTTGGCACACCTCCGTATTTTTTTTATATTTCGTGTCAAACTTCGACAAATCTCTGTCCGCACATCTCAATGCGACTACTTTAATCAGCAATATTTCCAAAACCTAAGTTTTTACGGTAACTTGGGTGGTATAATACAGAAGTTCTGGTCCTATTCTATCACCCTACGTGTACGTAATGTTGGCACACCTCCGTATTTATTATTATATTTCATGTCATACTTAGACAAATCGTTGTCCGCACATCGCATAGCGACTAATTTAATCACCCATATTTCCAAAACCTACGTTTTTAAGGTAACTTGGGTGGTATAATACTAAATTTCAGGACCTATTCTATCATCCTATGTGTACGTCATGTTGGCACACTTCCGTATTTAATATTATATTTCATGTCATACTTTGACAAATCGCTGTCCGCACATCTCAATGCGACTACTTTAATCAGCCATATTTCCAAAACCTAAGTTTTGGAAATATGGCTGATTAAAGTAGTCGCATTGAGATGTGCGGACAACGATTTGTCTAATTTTGACATGAAATATAAAAATAAATACGGAATTGTGGATACATGACGTACACATAGGGTGATAGAATAGGTCCTGAAATTTAGTATTATACCACCCAAGTTACCTTAAAAACTTAGGTTTTGGAAATATGGGTGATTAAATTAGTCGCTATGCGATGTGCGGACAACGATTTGTCTAAGTTTGACATGAAATATAAAAATAAATACGGAATTGTGGATACATGACGTACACATAGGGTGATAGAATAGGATTAGAACTATATTATTATACCACTCAGGTTACCGTCAAAACATAGGTTTTGGAAATACGGGTGATTAAAATAGTCGCTTTGGATGTGTGGACAGCGATCCACCTAAGTTTGACATAAAATATAAAATAAATATGGCAGTGTGTCAGCATGACGTACACGTAGGATGAAAGAATAGGACCAGAACTTTAGTACTATACCACCCAAGTTACCTTAAAAACTTAGGTTTTGGAAATATGGGTGATTAAATTAGTCGCTATGCGATGTGCGGACAACGATTTGTCTAAGTATGACATGTAATATAGAAATAAATACGGAAGTGTGCCAACATTACGGTCACATAGGGTGATAGAATAGGACCAGAAAGTCTGTATTATACCACCCAAGTTACCGTAAAAACTAAGGTTTTGGAAATATGGCTGATTAAAGTAGTCGCTTTGCGATGTGCGGACAGCGATTTGTCTAAGTTTGACATAAAATATAAAATAAACACGGAAGTGTGCCAGCATGACGTACACATAGGATGAAAGAATAGGACTAGAACTTTAGTACCATACCACCCTAAGTTACCTTAAAAAATTAGGTTTTGGAAATATGGGTGATTAAATTAGTCGCTAAGCGATGTGCAGACAACGATTTGTCTAAGTATGACATGAAATATAAAAATAAATACGGAATTGTGGATACATGACGTACACATAGGGTGATAGAATAGGACCAGAACTTCTGTATTATGCCACCCAAGTTACCGTAAAAACTTAGGTTTTGGAAATATGGGTGATTAAATTAGTCGCTATGCGATGTGCGGTACACATAGGGTGATAGAATAGGACCAGAACTTCTGTATTATACCACCCAAGTTACCGTAAAAACTTAGGTTTTGGAAATATGGGTGATTAAATTAGTCGCTATGCGATGTGTGGACAGCGATCCACCTAAGTTTGACATAAAATATAAAATAAATACGGCAGTGTGTCAGCATGACGTACACGTAGGGTGATGAAATAGGACCAGAACTTCTGTATTATACCACCCAAGTTACCGTAAAAACTTAGGTTTTGGAAATATGGCTGATTAAAGTAGTCGCATTGAGATGTGCAGACAGAGATTTGTCGAAGTTTGACACGAAATATAAAAAAAATACGGAGGTGTGCCAACATGACGTACACAGAGGATGATAGAATAGGTCCAGAACTTTAGTACTATACCACCCAAGTTACCTTAAAAACTTAGGTTTTGGAAATATGGGTGATTAAATTAGTCGCTATGCGATGTGCGGACAACGATTTGTCTAAGTTTGACATGACATATAAAAATAAATACGGAATTGTGGATACATGACGTACACATAGGGTGATAGAATAGGACCAGAACTTCTGTATTATACCACCCAAGTTACCGCACATCTCAATGCGACTAATTTAATCACCCATATTTCCAAAACCTAAGTTTTTACGGTAACTTGGGTGGTATAGTACTAAAGTTCTGGACCTATTCTATCATCCTATGTGTACGTCATGCTGACACACTGCCGTATTTATTTTATTTTTCACGTCATACTTTGACAAATCGCTGTCCGCACATCTAAATGCGACTACTTTAATCAGCCATATTTCCAAAACCTAAGTTTTTACGGTAACTTGGGTGGTATAATACAGAAGTTCTGGTCCTATTTCATCACCCTACGTGTACGTAATGTTGGCACACCTCCGTATTTATTATTATATTTCATGTCATACTTAGACAAATCGTTGTCCGCACATCGCATAGCGACTAATTTAATCACCCATATTTCCTAAACCTAAGTTTTTAAGGTAACTTGGGTGGTATAATACTAAATTTCAGGACCTATTCTATCACTCTATGTGTACGTCATGTATCCACAATTCCGTATTTATTTTTATATTTCATGTCAAACTTAGACAAATCGTTGTCCGCACATCGCATAGCGACTAATTTAATCACCCATATTTCCAAAACCTAAGTTTTTAAGGTAACTTGGGTGGTATAATACTAAATTTCAGGACCTATTCTATCATCCTATGTGTACGTCATGTTGGCACACTTCCGTATTTATTTTATTTTTCATGTCATACTTTGACAAATCGCTGTCCGCACATCTCAATGCGACTACTTTAATCAGCCATATTTCCAAAACCTAAGTTTTTACGGTAACTTGGGTGGTATAATACTAAATTTCAGGACCTATTCTATCATCCTATGTGTAAGTCATGTTGGCACACTTCCGTATTTATTTTATTTTTCATGTTATACTTTGACAAATCGCTGTCCGCACATCTCAATGCGACTACTTCAATCAGCCATATTGAGATGTGCGGACAGCGATTTGTCAAAGTATGACATGAAAAATAAAATAAATACGGAAGTGTGCCAACATGACGTACACATAGGATGATAGAATAGGTCCTGAAATTTAGTATTATACCACCCAAGTTACCTTAAAAACTTAGGTTTTGGAAATATGGCTGATTAAAGTAGTCGCATTGAGATGTGCGGACAACGATTTGTCTAAGTTTGACATGAAATATAAAAATAAATACGGAATTGTGGATACATGACGTACACATAGGGTGATAGAATAGGTCCTGAAATTTAGTATTATACCACCCAAGTTACCTTAAAAACTTAGGTTTTGGAAATATGGGTGATTAAATTAGTCGCTATGCGATGTGCGGACAACGATTTGTCTAAGTTTGACATGAAATATAAAAATAAATACGGAATTGTGGATACATGACGTACACATAGGGTGATAGAATAGGATTAGAACTATATTATTATACCACTCAGGTTACCGTCAAAACTTAGGTTTCGGAAATACGGGTGATTAAAATAGTCGCTTTGGATGTGTGGACAGCGATCCACCTAAGTTTGACATAAAATATAAAATAAATATGGCAGTGTGTCAGAATGACGTACACGTAGGATGAAAGAATAGGACCAGAACTTTAGTACTATACCACCCAAGTTACCTTAAAAACTTAGGTTTTGGAAATATGGGTGATTAAATTAGTCGCTATGCGATGTGCGGACAAAGATTTGTCTAAGTATGACATGTAATATAGAAATAAATACGGAAGTGTGCCAACATTACGGTCACATAGGGTGATAGAATAGGACCAGAAAGTCTGTATTATACCACCCAAGTTACCTTAAAAACTAAGGTTTTGGAAATATGGCTGATTAAAGTAGTCGCTTTGCGATGTGCGGACAGCGATTTGTCTAAGTTTGACATAAAATATAAAATAAACACGGAAGTGTGCCAGCATGACGTACACATAGGATGAAAGAATAGGACTAGAACTTTAGTACCATACCACCCTAAGTTACCTTAAAAAATTAGGTTTTGGAAATATGGGTGATTAAATTAGTCGCTAAGCGATGTGCAGACAACGATTTGTCTAAGTATGACATGAAATATAAAAATAAATACGGAATTGTGGATACATGACGTACACATAGGGTGCTAGAATAGGACCAGAACTTCTGTATTATACCACCCAAGTTACCGTAAAAACTTAGGTTTTGGAAATATGGGTGATTAAATTAGTCGCTATGCGATGTGCGGTACACATAGGGTGATAGAATAGGACCAGAACTTCTGTATTATAACACCCAAGTTACCGTAAAAACTTAGGTTTTGGAAATATGGGTGATTAAATTAGTCGCTATGCGATGTGTGGACAGCGATCCACCTAAGTTTGACATAAAATATAAAATAAATACGGCAGTGTGTCAGCATGACGTACACGTAGGGTGATGAAATAGGACCAGAACTTCTGTATTATACCAACCAAGTTACCGTAAAAACTTAGGTTTTGGAAATATGGCTGATTAAAGTAGTTGCATTGAGATGTGCGGACAGAGATTTGTCGAAGTTTGACACGAAATATAAAAAAAATACGGAGGTGTGCCAACATGACGTACACATAGGATGATAGAATAGGTCCAGAACTTTAGTACGATATTACCCAAGTTACCTTAAAAACTTAGGTTTGGGAAATATGGGTGATTAAATTAGTCGCTATGCGATGTGCGGACAACGATTTGTCTAAGTTTGACATGACATATAAAAATAAATACGGAATTGTGGATTCATGACGTACACATAGGGTGATAGAATAGGACCAGAACTTCTGTATTATACCACCCAAGTTACCGCACATCTCAATGCGACTAATTTAATCACCCCATATTTCCAAAACCTAAGTTTTTTACGGTAACTTGGGTGGTATAGTACTAAAGTTCTGGACCTATTCTATCATCCTATGTGTACGTAATGTTGGCTCACTTCCGTATTTATTTTATTTTTCATGTCATACTTTGACAAATCGCTGTCCGCACATCTCAATGCGACTACTTTAATCAGCCATATTTCCAAAACCTAAGTTTTTACGGTAACTTGGGTGGTATAATACAGAGGTTCTGGTCCTATTTCATCACCCTACGTGTACGTCATGCTGACACACTGCCGTATTTATTTTATATTTTATGTCAAACTTAGGTGGATCGCTGTCCACACATCCAAAGCGACTATTTTGATCACCCGTATTTCCAAAACCTAAGTTTTGACGGTAACCTGAGTGGTATAATAATATAGTTCTAATCCTATTCTATCACCCAATGTGTACGTCATGTATCCAAAATTCCGTATTTATTTTTATATTTCATGTCAAACTTAGACAAATCGTTGTCCGCACATCTCAATGCGACTACTTTAATCAGCCATATTTCCAAAACCTAAGTTTTTACGGTAACTTGGGTGGTATAATACTAAATTTCAGGACCTATTCTATCATCCTATGTGTACGTCATGTTGGCACACTTCCGTATTTATTTTATTTTTCATGTCATACTTTGACAAATCGCTGTCCGCACATCTCAATGCGACTACTTTAATCAGCCATATTTCCAAAACCTAAGTTTTTACGGTAACTTGGGTGGTATAATACAGAAGTTCTGGTCCTATTTCATCACCCTACGTGTACGTAATGTTGGCACACCTCCGTATTTATTATTATATTTCATGTCATACTTAGACAAATCGTTGTCCGCACATCGCATAGCGACTAATTTAATCACCCATATTTCCTAAACCTAAGTTTTTAAGGTAACTTGGGTGGTATAATACTAAATTTCAGGACCTATTCTATCACTCTATGTGTACGTCATGTATCCACAATTCCGTATTTATTTTTATATTTCATGTCAAACTTAGACAAATCGTTGTCCGCACATCGCATAGCGACTAATTTAATCACCCATATTTCCAAAACCTAAGTTTTTAAGGTAACTTGGGTGGTATAATACTAAATTTCAGGACCTATTCTATCATCCTATGTGTACGTCATGTTGGCACACTTCCGTATTTATTTTATTTTTCATGTCATACTTTGACAAATCGCTGTCCGCACATCTCAATGCGACTACTTTAATCAGCCATATTTCCAAAACCTAAGTTTTTACGGTAACTTGGGTGGTATAATACTAAATTTCAGGACCTATTCTATCATCCTATGTGTAAGTCATGTTGGCACACTTCCGTATTTATTTTATTTTTCATGTTATACTTTGACAAATCGCTGTCCGCACATCTCAATGCGACTACTTCAATCAGCCATATTGAGATGTGCGGACAGCGATTTGTCAAAGTATGACATGAAAAATAAAATAAATACGGAAGTGTGCCAACATGACGTACACATAGGATGATAGAATAGGTCCTGAAATTTAGTATTATACCACCCAAGTTACCTTAAAAACTTAGGTTTTGGAAATATGGCTGATTAAAGTAGTCGCATTGAGATGTGCGGACAACGATTTGTCTAAGTTTGACATGAAATATAAAAATAAATACGGAATTGCGGATTCATGACGTACACATAGGGTGATAGAATAGGTCCTGAAATTTAGTATTATACCACCCAAGTTACCTTAAAAACTTAGGTTTTGGAAATATGGGTGATTAAATTAGTCGCTATGCGATGTGCGGACAACGATTTGTCTAAGTTTGACATGAAATATAAAAATAAATACGGAATTGTGGATACATGACGTACACATAGGGTGATAGAATAGGATTAGAACTATATTATTATACCACTCAGGTTACCGTCAAAACTTAGGTTTTGGAAATACGGGTGATTAAAATAGTCGCTTTGGATGTGTGGACAGCGATCCACCTAAGTTTGACATAAAATATAAAATAAATATGGCAGTGTGTCAGCATGACGTACACGTAGGATGAAAGAATAGGACCAGAACTTTAGTACTATACCACCCAAGTTACCTTAAAAACTTAGGTTTTGGAAATATGGGTGATTAAATTAGTCGCTATGCGATGTGCGGACAACGATTTGTCTAAGTATGACATGTAATATAGAAATAAATACGGAAGTGTGCCAACATTACGGTCACATAGGGTGATAGAATAGGACCAGAAAGTCTGTATTATACCACCCAAGTTACCGTAAAAACTAAGGTTTTGGAAATATGGCTGATTAAAGTAGTCGCTTTGCGATGTGCGGACAGCGATTTGTCTAAGTTTGACATAAAATATAAAATAAACACGGAAGTGTGCCAGCATGACGTACACATAGGTTGAAAGAATAGGACTAGAACTTTAGTACCATACCACCCTAAGTTACCTTAAAAAATTAGGTTTTGGAAATATGGGTGATTAAATTAGTCGCTAAGCGATGTGCAGACAACGATTTGTCTAAGTATGACATGAAATATAAAAATAAATACGGAATTGTGGATACATGACGTACACATAGGGTGATAGAATAGGACCAGAACTTCTGTATTATGCCACCCAAGTTACCGTAAAAACTTAGGTTTTGGAAATATGGGTGATTAAATTAGTCGCTATGCGATGTGCGGTACACATAGGGTGATAGAATAGGACCAGAACTTCTGTATTATACCACCCAAGTTACCGTAAAAACTTAGGTTTTGGAAATATGGGTGATTAAATTAGTCGCTATGCGATGTGTGGACAGCGATCCACCTAAGTTTGACATAAAATATAAAATAAATAAGGCAGTGTGTCAGCATGACGTACACGTAGGGTGATGAAATAGGACCAGAACTTCTGTATTATACCACCCAAGTTACCGTAAAAACTTAGGTTTTGGAAATATGGCTGATTAAAGTAGTCGCATTGAGATGTGCAGACAGAGATTTGTCGAAGTTTGACACGAAATATAAAAAAAATACGGAGGTGTGCCAACATGACGTACACATAGGATGATAGAATAGGTCCAGAACTTTAGTACTATACCACCCAAGTTACCTTAAAAACTTAGGTTTTGGAAATATGGGTGATTAAATTAGTCGCTATGCGATGTGCGGACAACGATTTGTCTAAGTTTGACATGACATATAAAAATAAATACGGAATTGTGGATACATGACGTACACATAGGGTGATAGAATAGGACCAGAACTTCTGTATTATACCACCCAAGTTACCGCACATCTCAATGCGACTAATTTAATCACCCATATTTCCAAAACCTAAGTTTTTACGGTAACTTGGGTGGTATAGTACTAAAGTTCTGGACCTATTCTATCATCCTATGTGTACGTCATGCTGACACACTGCCGTATTTATTTTATTTTTCACGTCATACTTTGACAAATCGCTGTCCGCACATCTAAATGCGACTACTTTAATCAGCCATATTTCCAAAACCTAAGTTTTTACGGTAACTTGGGTGGTATAATACAGAAGTTCTGGTCCTATTTCATCACCCTACGTGTACGTAATGTTGGCACACCTCCGTATTTATTATTATATTTCATGTCATACTTAGACAAATCGTTGTCCGCACATCGCATAGCGACTAATTTAATCACCCATATTTCCTAAACCTAAGTTTTTAAGGTAACTTGGGTGGTATAATACTAAATTTCAGGACCTATTCTATCACTCTATGTGTACGTCATGTATCCACAATTCCGTATTTATTTTTATATTTCATGTCAAACTTAGACAAATCGTTGTCCGCACATCGCATAGCGACTAATTTAATCACCCATATTTCCAAAACCTAAGTTTTTAAGGTAACTTGGGTGGTATAATACTAAATTTCAGGACCTATTCTATCATCCTATGTGTACGTCATGTTGGCACACTTCCGTATTTATTTTATTTTTCATGTCATACTTTGACAAATCGCTGTCCGCACATCTCAATGCGACTACTTTAATCAGCCATATTTCCAAAACCTAAGTTTTTACGGTAACTTGGGTGGTATAATACTAAATTTCAGGACCTATTCTATCATCCTATGTGTAAGTCATGTTGGCACACTTCCGTATTTATTTTATTTTTCATGTTATACTTTGACAAATCGCTGTCCGCACATCTCAATGCGACTACTTCAATCAGCCATATTGAGATGTGCGGACAGCGATTTGTCAAAGTATGACATGAAAAATAAAATAAATACGGAAGTGTGCCAACATGACGTACACATAGGATGATAGAATAGGTCCTGAAATTTAGTATTATACCACCCAAGTTACCTTAAAAACTTAGGTTTTGGAAATATGGCTGATTAAAGTAGTCGCATTGAGATGTGCGGACAACGATTTGTCTAAGTTTGACATGAAATATAAAAATAAATACGGAATTGTGGATACATGACGTACACATAGGGTGATAGAATAGGATTAGAACTATATTATTATACCACTCAGGTTACCGTCAAAACTTAGGTTTCGGAAATACGGGTGATTAAAATAGTCGCTTTGGATGTGTGGACAGCGATCCACCTAAGTTTGACATAAAATATAAAATAAATATGGCAGTGTGTCAGCATGACGTACACGTAGGATGAAAGAATAGGACCAGAACTTTAGTACTATACCACCCAAGTTACCTTAAAAACTTAGGTTTTGGAAATATGGGTGATTAAATTAGTCGCTATGCGATGTGCGGACAAAGATTTGTCTAAGTATGACATGTAATATAGAAATAAATACGGAAGTGTGCCAACATTACGGTCACATAGGGTGATAGAATAGGACCAGAAAGTCTGTATTATACCACCCAAGTTACCTTAAAAACTAAGGTTTTGGAAATATGGCTGATTAAAGTAGTCGCTTTGCGATGTGCGGACAGCGATTTGTCTAAGTTTGACATAAAATATAAAATAAACACGGAAGTGTGCCAGCATGACGTACACATAGGATGAAAGAATAGGACTAGAACTTTAGTACCATACCACCCTAAGTTACCTTAAAAAATTAGGTTTTGGAAATATGGGTGATTAAATTAGTCGCTAAGCGATGTGCAGACAACGATTTGTCTAAGTATGACATGAAATATAAAAATAAATACGGAATTGTGGATACATGACGTACACATAGGGTGCTAGAATAGGACCAGAACTTCTGTATTATACCACCCAAGTTACCGTAAAAACTTAGGTTTTGGAAATATGGGTGATTAAATTAGTCGCTATGCGATGTGCGGTACACATAGGGTGATAGAATAGGACCAGAACTTCTGTATTATAACACCCAAGTTACCGTAAAAACTTAGGTTTTGGAAATATGGGTGATTAAATTAGTCGCTATGCGATGTGTGGACAGCGATCCACCTAAGTTTGACATAAAATATAAAATAAATACGGCAGTGTGTCAGCATGACGTACACGTAGGGTGATGAAATAGGACCAGAACTTCTGTATTATACCAACCAAGTTACCGTAAAAACTTAGGTTTTGGAAATATGGCTGATTAAAGTAGTCGCATTGAGATGTGCGGACAGAGATTTGTCGAAGTTTGACACGAAATATAAAAAAAATACGGAGGTGTGCCAACATGACGTACACATAGAATGATAGAATAGGTCCAGAACTTTAGTACGATATTACCCAAGTTACCTTAAAAACTTAGGTTTGGGAAATATGGGTGATTAAATTAGTCGCTATGCGATGTGCGGACAACGATTTGTCTAAGTTTGACATGACATATAAAAATAAATACGGAATTGTGGATTCATGACGTACACATAGGGTGATAGAATAGGACCAGAACTTCTGTATTATACCACCCAAGTTACCGCACATCTCAATGCGACTAATTTAATCACCCATATTTCCAAAACCTAAGTTTTTACGGTAACTTGGGTGGTATAGTACTAAAGTTCTGGACCTATTCTATCATCCTATGTGTACGTAATGTTGGCTCACTTCCGTATTTATTTTATTTTTCATGTCATACTTTGACAAATCGCTGTCCGCACATCTCAATGCGACTACTTTAATCAGCCATATTTCCAAAACCTAAGTTTTTACGGTAACTTGGGTGGTATAATACAGAGGTTCTGGTCCTATTTCATCACCCTACGTGTACGTCATGCTGACACACTGCCGTATTTATTTTATATTTTATGTCAAACTTAGGTGGATCGCTGTCCACACATCCAAAGCGACTATTTTGATCACCCGTATTTCCAAAACCTAAGTTTTGACGGTAACCTGAGTGGTATAATAATATAGTTCTAATCCTATTCTATCACCCAATGTGTACGTCATGTATCCAAAATTCCGTATTTATTTTTATATTTCATGTCAGACTTAGACAAATCGTTGTCCGCACATCTCAATGCGACTACTTTAATCAGCCATATTTCCAAAACCTAAGTTTTTACGGTAACTTGGGTGGTATAATACTAAATTTCAGGACCTATTCTATCATCCTATGTGTACGTCATGTTGGCACACTTCCGTATTTATTTTATTTTTCATGTCATACTTTGACAAATCGCTGTCCGCACATCTCAATGCGACTACTTTAATCAGCCATATTTCCAAAACCTAAGTTTTTACGGTAACTTGGGTGGTATAATACAGAAGTTCTGGTCCTATTTCATCACCCTACGTGTACGTAATGTTGGCACACCTCCGTATTTATTATTATATTTCATGTCATACTTAGACAAATCGTTGTCCGCACATCGCATAGCGACTAATTTAATCACCCATATTTCCTAAACCTAAGTTTTTAAGGTAACTTGGGTGGTATAATACTAAATTTCAGGACCTATTCTATCACTCTATGTGTACGTCATGTATCCACAATTCCGTATTTATTTTTATATTTCATGTCAAACTTAGACAAATCGTTGTCCGCACATCGCATAGCGACTAATTTAATCACCCATATTTCCAAAACCTAAGTTTTTAAGGTAACTTGGGTGGTATAATACTAAATTTCAGGACCTATTCTATCATCCTATGTGTACGTCATGTTGGCACACTTCCGTATTTATTTTATTTTTCATGTCATACTTTGACAAATCGCTGTCCGCACATCTCAATGCGACTACTTTAATCAGCCATATTTCCAAAACCTAAGTTTTTACGGTAACTTGGGTGGTATAATACTAAATTTCAGGACCTATTCTATCATCCTATGTGTAAGTCATGTTGGCACACTTCCGTATTTATTTTATTTTTCATGTTATACTTTGACAAATCGCTGTCCGCACATCTCAATGCGACTACTTCAATCAGCCATATTGAGATGTGCGGACAGCGATTTGTCAAAGTATGACATGAAAAATAAAATAAATACGGAAGTGTGCCAACATGACGTACACATAGGATGATAGAATAGGTCCTGAAATTTAGTATTATACCACCCAAGTTACCTTAAAAACTTAGGTTTTGGAAATATGGCTGATTAAAGTAGTCGCATTGAGATGTGCGGACAACGATTTGTCTAAGTTTGACATGAAATATAAAAATAAATACGGAATTGCGGATTCATGACGTACACATAGGGTGATAGAATAGGTCCTGAAATTTAGTATTATACCACCCAAGTTACCTTAAAAACTTAGGTTTTGGAAATATGGGTGATTAAATTAGTCGCTATGCGATGTGCGGACAACGATTTGTCTAAGTTTGACATGAAATATAAAAATAAATACGGAATTGTGGATACATGACGTACACATAGGGTGATAGAATAGGATTAGAACTATATTATTATACCACTCAGGTTACCGTCAAAACTTAGGTTTTGGAAATACGGGTGATTAAAATAGTCGCTTTGGATGTGTGGACAGCGATCCACCTAAGTTTGACATAAAATATAAAATAAATATGGCAGTGTGTCAGCATGACGTACACGTAGGATGAAAGAATAGGACCAGAACTTTAGTACTATACCACCCAAGTTACCTTAAAAACTTAGGTTTTGGAAATATGGGTGATTAAATTAGTCGCTATGCGATGTGCGGACAACGATTTGTCTAAGTATGACATGTAATATAGAAATAAATACGGAAGTGTGCCAACATTACGGTCACATAGGGTGATAGAATAGGACCAGAAAGTCTGTATTATACCACCCAAGTTACCGTAAAAACTAAGGTTTTGGAAATATGGCTGATTAAAGTAGTCGCTTTGCGATGTGCGGACAGCGATTTGTCTAAGTTTGACATAAAATATAAAATAAACACGGAAGTGTGCCAGCATGACGTACACATAGGATGAAAGAATAGGACTAGAACTTTAGTACCATACCACCCTAAGTTACCTTAAAAAATTAGGTTTTGGAAATATGGGTGATTAAATTAGTCGCTAAGCGATGTGCAGACAACGATTTGTCTAAGTATGACATGAAATATAAAAATAAATACGGAATTGTGGATACATGACGTACACATAGGGTGATAGAATAGGACCAGAACTACTGTATTATACCACCCAAGTTACCGTAAAAACTTAGGTTTTGGAAATATGGGTGATTAAATTAGTTGCTATGCGATGTGCGGTACACATAGGGTGATAGAATAGGACCAGAACTTCTGTATTATACCACCCAAGTTACCGTAAAAACTTAGGTTTTGGAAATATGGGTGATTAAATTAGTCGCTATGCGATGTGTGGACAGCGATCCACCTAAGTTTGACAGAAAATATAAAATAAATACGGCAGTGTGTCAGCATGACGTACACGTAGGGTGATGAAATAGGACCAGAACTTCTGTATTATACCACCCAAGTTACCGTAAAAACTTAGGTTTTGGAAATATGGCTGATTAAAGTAGTCGCATTGAGATGTGCGGACAGAGATTTGTCAAAGTTTGACACGAAATATAAAAAAAATACGGAGGTGTGCCAACATGACGTACACATAGGATGATAGAATAGGACCAGAACTTCTGTATTATACCACCCAAGTTACCGCACATCTCAATGCGACTAATTTAATCACCCATATTTCCAAAACCTAAGTTTTTACGGTAACTTGGGTGGTATAGTACTAAAGTTCTGGACCTATTCTATCATCCTATGTGTACGTCATGCTGACACACTGCCGTATTTATTTTATTTTTCATGTCATACTTTGACAAATCGCTGTCCGCACATCTAAATGCGACTACTTTAATCAGCCATATTTCCAAAACCTAAGTTTTTACGGTAACTTTGTTTGGTATAATACAGAAGTTCTGGTCCTATTTCATTACCCTACGTGTACGTAATGTTGGCACACCTCCGTATTTATTATTATATTTCATGTCATACTTAGACAAATCGTTGTCCGCACATCGCATAGCGACTAATTTAATCACCCATATTTCCTAAACCTAAGTTTTTAAGGTAACTTGGGTGGTATAATACTAAATTTCAGGACCTATTCTATCACTCTATGTGTACGTCATGTATCCACAATTCCGTATTTATTTTTATATTTCATGTCAAACTTAGACAAATCGTTGTCCGCACATCGCATAGCGACTAATTTAATCACCCATATTTCAAACCTACGTTTTTAAGGTAACTTGGGTGGTATAATACTAAATTTCAGGACCTATTCTATCATCCTATGTGTACGTCATGTTGGCACACTTCCGTATTTATTTTATTTTTCATGTCATACTTTGACAAATCGCTGTCCGCACATCTCAATGCGACTACTTTAATCAGCCATATTTCCAAAACCTAAGTTTTTACGGTAACTTGGGTGGTATAATACTAAATTTCAGGACCTATTCTATCATCCTATGTGTAAGTCATGTTGGCACACTTCCGTATTTATTTTATTTTTCATGTTATACTTTGACAAATCGCTGTCCGCACATCTCAATGCGACTACTTCAATCAGCCATATTGAGATGTGCGGACAGCGATTTGTCAAAGTATGACATGAAAAATAAAATAAATACGGAAGTGTGCCAACATGACGTACACATAGGATGATAGAATAGGTCCTGAAATTTAGTATTATACCACCCAAGTTACCTTAAAAACTTAGGTTTTGGAAATATGGCTGATTAAAGTAGTCGCATTGAGATGTGCGGACAACGATTTGTCTAAGTTTGACATGAAATATAAAAATAAATACGGAATTGCGGATACATGACGTACACATAGGGTGATAGAATAGGTCCTGAAATTTAGTATTATACCACCCAAGTTACCTTAAAAACTTAGGTTTTGGAAATATGGGTGATTAAATTAGTCGCTATGCGATGTGCGGACAACGATTTGTCTAAGTTTGACATGAAATATAAAAATAAATACGGAATTGTGGATACATGACGTACACATAGGGTGATAGAATAGGATTAGAACTATATTATTATACCACTCAGGTTACCGTCAAAACTTAGGTTTTGGAAATACGGGTGATTAAAATAGTCGCTTTGGATGTGTGGACAGCGATCCACCTAAGTTTGACATAAAATATAAAATAAATATGGCAGTGTGTCAGCATGACGTACACGTAGGATGAAAGAATAGGACCAGAACTTTAGTACTATACCACCCAAGTTACCTTAAAAACTTAGGTTTTGGAAATATGGGTGATTAAATTAGTCGCTATGCGATGTGCGGACAACGATTTGTCTAAGTATGACATGTAATATAGAAATAAATACGGAAGTGTGCCAACATTACGGTCACATAGGGTGATAGAATAGGACCAGAAAGTCTGTATTATACCACCCAAGTTACCGTAAAAACTAAGGTTTTGGAAATATGGCTGATTAAAGTAGTCGCTTTGCGATGTGCGGACAGCGATTTGTCTAAGTTTGACATAAAATATAAAATAAACACGGAAGTGTGCCAGCATGACGTACACATAGGATGAAAGAATAGGACTAGAACTTTAGTACCATACCACCCTAAGTTACCTTAAAAAATTAGGTTTTGGAAATATGGGTGATTAAATTAGTCGCTAAGCGATGTGCAGACAACGATTTGTCTAGGTATGACATGAAATATAAAAATAAATACGGAATTGTGGATACATGACGTACACATAGGGTGATAGAATAGGACCAGAACTTCTGTATTATACCACCCAAGTTACCGTAAAAACTTAGGTTTTGGAAATATGGGTGATTAAATTAGTTGCTATGCGATGTGCGGTACACATAGGGTGATAGAATAGGACCAGAACTTCTGTATTATACCACCCAAGTTACCGTAAAAACTTAGGTTTTGGAAATATGGGTGATTAAATTAGTCGCTATGCGATGTGTGAACAGCGATCCACCTAAGTTTGACATAAAATATAAAATAAATACGGCAGTGTGTCAGCATGACGTACACGTAGGGTGATGAAATAGGACCAGAACTTCTGTATTATACCACCCAAGTTACCGTAAAAACTTAGGTTTTGGAAATATGGCTGATTAAAGTAGTCGCATTGAGATGTGCGGACAGAGATTTGTCAAAGTTTGACACGAAATATAAAAAAAATACGGAGGTGTGCCAACATGACGTACACATAGGATGATAGAATAGGACCAGAACTTCTGTATTATACCACCCAAGTTACCGCACATCTCAATGCGACTAATTTAATCACCCATATTTCCAAAACCTAAGTTTTTACGGTAACTTGGGTGGTATAGTACTAAAGTTCTGGACCTATTCTATCATCCTATGTGTACGTCATGCTGACACACTGCCGTATTTATTTTATTTTTCATGTCATACTTTGACAAATCGCTGTCCGCACATCTAAATGCGACTACTTTAATCAGCCATATTTCCAAAACCTAAGTTTTTACGGTAACTTTGTTTGGTATAATACAGAAGTTCTGGTCCTATTTCATCACCCTACGTGTACGTAATGTTGGCACACCTCCGTATTTATTATTATATTTCATGTCATACTTAGACAAATCGTTGTCCGCACATCGCATAGCGACTAATTTAATCACCCATATTTCCTAAACCTAAGTTTTTAAGGTAACTTGGGTGGTATAATACTAAATTTCAGGACCTATTCTATCACTCTATGTGTACGTCATGTATCCACAATTCCGTATTTATTTTTATATTTCATGTCAAACTTAGACAAATCGTTGTCCGCACATCGCATAGCGACTAATTTAATCACCCATATTTCAAACCTACGTTTTTAAGGTAACTTGGGTGGTATAATACTAAATTTCAGGACCTATTCTATCATCCTATGTGTACGTCATGTTGGCACACTTCCGTATTTATTTTATTTTTCATGTCATACTTTGACAAATCGCTGTCCGCACATCTCAATGCGACTACTTTAATCAGCCATATTTTCAAAACCTAAGTTTTTTCGGTAACTTGGGTGGTATAATACAGAAGTTCTGGTCCTATTTCATCACCCTACGTGTACGTCATGCTGACACACTGCCGTATTTATTTTATATTTTATGTCAAACTTAGGTGGATCGCTGTCCACACATCCAAAGCGACTATTTTGATCACCCGTATTTCCAAAACCTAAGTTTTGACGGTAACCTGAGTGGTATAATAATATAGTTCTAATCCTATTCTATCACCCAATGTGTACGTCATGTATCCAAAATTCCGTATTTATTTTTATATTTCATGTCAAACTTAGACAAATCGTTGTCCGCACATCCAAAGCGACTATTTTAATCACCCGAATTTCCAAAACCTAAGTTTTGACGGTAACCGGAGTGGTATAATAATATAGTTCTAATCCTATTCTATCACCCAATGTGTACGTCATGTATCCAAAATTCCGTATTTATTTTTATATTTCATGTCAAACTTAGACAAATCGTTGTCCGCACATCTCAATGCGACTACTTTAATCAGCCATATTTCCAAAACCTAAGTTTTTACGGTAACTTGGGTGGTATAATACTAAATTTCAGGACCTATTCTATCATCCTATGTGTACGTCATGTTGGCACACTTCCGTATTTATTTTATTTTTCATGTCATACTTTGACAAATCGCTGTCCGCACATCTCAATGCGACTACTTTAATCAGCCATATTTCCAAAACCTAAGTTTTTACGGTAACTTGGGTGGTATAGTACTAAAGTTCTGGACCTATTCTATCATCCTATGTGTACGTCATGTTGGCACACTTCCGTATTTTTTTTTATATTTCGTGTCAAACTTCGACAAATCTCTGTCCGCACATCTCAATGCGACTACTTTAATCAGCCATATTTCCAAAACCTAAGTTTTTACGGTAACTTGGGTGGTATAATAAAGAAGTTCTGGACCTATTCTATCATCCTATGTGTACGTCATGTTGGCACACCTCCGTATTTTTTTTATATTTTATGTCAAACTTAGGTGGATCACTGTCCACACATCCAAAGCGACTAATTTAATCACCCATATTTCCAAAACCTAAGTTTTTAAGGTAACTTGGGTGGTATAATACTAAATTTCAGGACCTATTCTATCATCCTATGTGTACGTCATGTTGGCACACTTCCGTATTTATTATTATATTTCATGTCATACTTTGACAAATCGTTGTCCGCACATCGCATAGCGACTACTTTAATCACCCATATTTCCAAAACCCAAGTTTTTAAGGTAACTTGGGTGGTATAGTACTAAAGTTCTGGTCCTATTCTTTCATCCTACGTGTACGTCATGCTGACACACTGCCGTATTTATTTTATTTTTCATGTCATACTTAGACAAATCGCTGTCCGCACATCTCAATGCGACTAATTTAATCACCCATATTTCCTAAACCTAAGTTTTTAAGGTAACTTGGGTGGTATAATACTAAATTTCAGGACCTATTCTATCACCCTATGTGTACGTCATGTATCCACAATTCCGTATTTATTTTTATATTTCATGTCAAACTTAGACAAATCGTTGTCCGCACATCGCATAGCGACTAATTTAATCACCCATTTTTCCAAAACCTAAGTTTTTAAGGTAACTTGGGTGGTATAATACTAAATTTCAGGACGTATTCTATCATCCAATGTGTACGTCATGTTGGCACACTTCCATATTTATTTTATTTTTCATGTCATACTTTGACAAATCGCTGTCCGCACTTCTCAATGCGACTACTTTAATCAGCCATATTTCCAAAACCTAAGTTTTTACGGTAACTTGGGTGGTATAATACAGAAGTTCTGGTCCTATTTCATCACCCTACGTGTACGTCATGCTGACACACTGCCGTATTTATTTTATATTTTATGTCAAACTTAGGTGGATCGCTGTCCACACATCCAAAGCGACTATTTTAATCACCCTTATTTCCAAAACCTAAGTTTTGACGGTAACCTGAGTGGTATAATAATATAGTTCTAATCCTATTCTATCACCCAATGTGTACGTCATGAGTAGTGGGCACTTGGGGCTGCTGGCCCAATCAAACTTTGACAGGCAGTCAATTTTTTGACAGCTACTTCCGGTCACGTGACCGGAAGTGACGTCATCAGCTGTGACGTAGCTGTGACGTGTTGTAGGTGCTGTGCTGGGTATTTAAATTTTAAATGGCCGGAAGTGTGTCAAGGTCGTTTGGGGATGTTTTTAAAAAAGATCTTGCATTTTCGGAAAATCCGAAAATGCAAGATATTTTCTTTTTTTATTTATTTGTTTTTTTACAAAATTATTATTTTACAAGTTAGTAAAGTTTGCTCCCAAATTTGAAAAGTAAGTTGTTGTCGGTGCTGAAATTTCTTGTTTATTTTCATTCTTCTTGTTGTTGTAAGTTGGCAAAAACACATTTTTTTCGTTTTGATTGTTTGTTGCATAAAGTTCTAAAGATAAACCAAACCCAGTGGTTATAAGTTGTTTTAGTTCTTCACTAAAAATTTCCAAATCCTTGTAGGTTGTAAGATTGATAGTGTTGTAGTGAATCCCGCGAATGTTGAGAGACATGACTAGAGTTGTTTACTCGACGAGAGGTGTAGCAGGAATGACTATTGCAAAGCCGGTGCTGCAGGTACCTCCGATGGTAGTGGGGGTAGTGGTGGGGGTAATGGCAGGTGTTTGTTTAATCACTTTGAATTTAATCGTTGCCACAATAGACCGAGTCGATGTTGCAATTCTTCTAGTTTATCCAACCGGTTCTTTTGATATGTTTTGCAACTACATTTACAATAGCTGAAAGAATTACATTTTGTACAAGCTTTTCCGTCAACTTGATCTTCAGGTATTCTAAAACATTTTTCTTTGCAACAATAAGTTATAAGTGTTAGATTATTTCTTTTGGATGACATGTTGGTTGTAGCTTGTCTTAAACAGAACTGAGCCTCTTAACGTTAAAGTTTCGTATTTATGTAAAGTATTCGAATAAAACTATCGAATAAAATAATCGAATAATACTATCGAATAAAATAATCGAATAGTACTATCGATTAAAAGTTCAAGGTCATCCGTTTGAGGTTTTAAAAAAATACAACATATCAGTATATAAAAACATATACTGATATGTTGTTTTTTTATCTTTTTATTTAAAACATTTTTTTACAATGTTATTTTTGTGCGATGTGCAGAGTTAGTTCCGTAGAGTTGTTTCCGCTCATTCCGTGTGACACCAAATATAATGATCCTGGTTGAATTTCCCGCAGATCTTCATTTTGCAGCAACTGGACGAATCGTTTTGGAAGATATACTTGAAACTTTGGTTCATCACCCGGTGTATATGGTGCATCGGATAAAGATGCGACGACTGCGTCTCCATGCGTTGTATCAATTTTCTTCATTTCATGAACAATATAATGTTTCTGTTCTTTTAATTCTGAACATTTCTTGATAATTAGAGTATTTGATTTTGAATGCAAGTTGAATTGTTCAACTAAACATTGGAGAAACTGTTGTGATGCCGGGGAGGGGGGGGAGGGGGGGGAGGGGGGGGAGGGGGGGAGGGGGGGGGAGGGGGGGAGGGGGGGATGGTTTCGCGGGGGGGGGGATATAACAAAAAATGCTCCAAATCTATCGTGCGGGTAGTCAAATTAAGCGGAATTAAAAGACAAACAAAAAAGGTCCAGTAACATTTTTTGATTAAACCAACAGTATAAAAGTTATGACGCAAAAACTCAAAAATATTAATAACCAACGCGAAAACTAAACTCACCATCAACAGAAATTAAAACATTTACAAAAACCCAAATGTTAAAAATAATTATTTAATAAAAGATACAACACAAAACTAAAATCTTAGGTTATTTAAAACTTTAACAAAATATTTAAGTCTCAAAAGTAGAGTTTTAAAATCAATCAATATATAAGTCAAACAAGTAAGTCTTTTGAAATTAAAATATCTAAGTCTAAAAAATAGGTCATTTAAAATAATTCTAAGTCCGAAAGTAGAACAATCAAAACTAGGTCAAGGTCATTTAAAAATTATAAAAAAGGGGGGTACAAAAGGATTGTTTGAACTTATTTTTAAGCCGAAACCTAATAAATATACTAAAAAGGATTTAAACATTTTTAAACAAATATTGGAGGATACAAATGCGCATAAGAAAAATTATTCTAAAAATTTTAATGTTCATAGAAATGCATCAGAAAAATATAAAACTATTATTGCTAAACTTTTCCCACCAAAAAGAAGGGAACCCATAAAAAGAAAATCATTATCTTCTGCTGAAATAAATATTTTACATAAAAGAAGAAAAACAAATCAATCAAGTTTATCAGGAAAAGGATTATTAAAAAACTTGTATGATACTAATATAATATACTACAACGATATAAACAAATTGGTTGACAGAATGAAGTTGATATATTGATAACTACTACCTCTCATTCCATATCCATGTTTATGAACTCTCACATCTAAGCTTGTTATACTTAACAAACTCCATCCAGAACCTCTTCCTTCATGTTCTTGTAATTTTGTTAAAAGTTCTTCAAAACAATCATCCACAATTGAGCTTATATCCGATGCAAACATGATGGTTTTGTTTTTAGTTAAAAATCCTCTTGGTGATGTTTCATTCTGAACATTTGTAAATACAGTATCTAATAATATTCCAAACTTTATAAAATTTAATCTTCTTAGTTCATTCTTCAATGTTTCTGTTACTAATGTTTTTGCTTTCAATATAAATTGTGCTAGTTGCAATTGAGCATTGTCAATCTTAAAATGAGTTACTACACTGCCTGGTAAAGCTCGGGCGTATAATTCCACATCCAAAGATGGTCCGGGTGCGTATTGAATAACACTTGGTCTTGAATTTAGTTGTTGTTGATGGGTAGCCAGCATTTGATCTAATTCTTCTAAATCGTCTTCTTCTGCATTGTTTCTTGTTTCGTTGTTATGGTACACTTCTTTGTGTATTTGTAGTAAGTTTTCATTTTCAAAAGATTCTTCACAACTGATGCAGTAATACATGACGTAGGTGTGCTCTCCACAAAAGTTGCAGTAATAATAAGAACCACTCTTAAACTACCCCTATTTATAGACTACCCCCACCACTTTTTCTGTATTAAACACAAAAAGTGTTAATAACAGTTAAATTTCTTATATTTCAAAACTCCTAAGTGTCAAGGTCAAATAATGCAAGTTTAAAAAAACATCTAAGTGTCAAATAATGCAAATATAAAAAAAGATCTAAATGTCAAGGTCAAATAATGAAAGTTTTAGAAAAAATCTAAGTCTCAAGGTCAAATAATGGAAGTTTTAAAAAAATTCTAAGTCTCAAGGTCAAATAATGGAAGTTTTAAAAAAATCTAAGTGCCAACGTCAAATAATTTAAGTTTAAAATAATACATATATTATGCGTCGTAAGTGTGATCATCATTGTTGTTGTTTAAATATGTTATTTCCAAATCGTTATCGCTTTCATCTTCCTCCATGTCCGATTCAGGATCTTTTCCAACAATTGATACTTTGGTTGATGTAAGGACTTTGAAAAAATATATAGGTTATTAAATCGCAATCCTTTTGTGTTTGTAATTAAGTTAAACACAACGTTAGTTTTGCCACAGTTTGAAGGACCGCTGACTATACATCGTACAGTGTTTGGAAATAAACTGCCGTGTTTACCATTGTTGATTTTAACGTTATCTACGGTTAAATCATCAATGTTATTAATATTAAATTTATCTTTATGGTGAACAATCTCCATCTTATTCAAAGGCAGAAGAGTAAATAAGTTGATTTAAAACTAAATCAAATCTTTTATAGGTATCCACGAATCTTCAGTTTTATCAAACCCCAACCAACGTACTTTAACTTGGTCTTTTTTCCTTTGCAACACCTTTTCAACAAGATAAACATCGCCTACTGTTGACTTTAACAATTCATGTCCGTAAAAACCGCCTTGTAACAAATTTCCTTTGTTATCTTTTAAAATATAAGTTTCCGGTACAGTAGGTTGTACTTTATACACTGTAAAAACTTCGTTTGTCCAATTGGGCAGGTATTTTTTAGTAAACACTCCTTTGTATTTACTAATTCGAACTTTATCATTTACATTAAATTTTCTTGGTTTTCTTTGTTCCGCTTTTGGCTGTGTATTTTTTTTAATTCGTTGTAAAACTAGTTTAGCGTTTTTCTTATTCACTTTGTTAGGTGCCATACCGATAGTTCTATGAAACTTGTTGTTGTAATCGCTTATTAATTTTGGTAAGATATCAACCCATACGTAAGAACCTCTTTTCGAAAACATTTTATACATTGCACCTTTTAAGGTTCTATTAAATCTTTCAATTATAGCTGCCTTTTTCTCAGAATATGTGGAATAATGATTTATGTTATATTTTTTCATTAACAAGGCAAAATGTTTATTAAAAAATTCTTTCCCATCATCAGTTTGTAAATGTTTAATTTTATTTTTATCTCTTTTTATAGCTACTTGCATAGCTTTTGTTATGCTGTTACCAGTTTTGTCTTTTAATGGCAAAGCATCTGCAACTTTAGTAAAACAATTAATAATCGTAAGTATGTATTTAAATCCTTTATTTATTTTACTATGCGGTTGCATTTCAATTAAATCTGCTTCATATAAATCATTTATTCCTTTTACAACAGTATTTCGTCGTGGAAACTTTATTCTTGCAGGTTTATGAAGTTCATTAACAATCTTTTCCTTTAAGTCTGTCATGATGATTTTACTAACAAAGTCAAGTTAGTATTGAGTGTTTCTTTTTCTGCATCCGCTTTTATAGTTCAAGGTCATTTCAACATATTTTTAAAAAAAGGGGAAATCACAGCGAGCATGCTGTGATTTCCCCTTTTTTTATCTTTTTTCTTTTTTCTTTTTTTTTTTTTTTATTTTATTTTTATTTTTTTTTTCTTTTTACTCATTGATAGGATTGAGAGAGTAGTGGCCGAATGGTAGAGTGTGAATTTTGTCTGGAAGAATGTGTCGTTTGTCATCATTGGAGCAGAGTGCTTTTTTCACTTCTGTTACGCTGTACAGTTGATGGTTGAAACTTCTGATGGTGTTGAATTTTGCAGTTATAGTCGTTTCTTCAAATAAGCATTGCTTGTAGTGTTCAAAATTTACATTCTTCTTAAGATACAAACTTTTTACTCCCTTAGCTTTTTTAATAATATTGTTTTCTTCTTTATGCAATTGTAGTGAATACAATTTTGACATTAGTGCAATAAGTTCTTTCAGTAAAATTCCATTTGCTTCGTCTTTAAATTTTCCAAGTTTCTTTTTGTTCCGATCATTGTCATAATTTAAATGATCTTTTGGATAGTCACTAAAATCAAATTCATTTTTGTGAACAAATGTTCGAAGATCCAAATACATATCTTCAGTAAGAATCCAGTAGATGAAAGCGTCCGTGTCCATGTAGGCGATTCCGATGTTATCTCTACCGTAGAAGGCGACCATTTTGTTGTAGTGGAAATCGTACATGTGGGTTTTGGAAATATCCAAGATTGACATTCCAACGTACAACGGACGATCCATTTTCACGCTTGTCTTCTTCATAGATACTGCCACAAGGTTTTCATTGATGATAACGGATGTTTCAAAGTTTGGTTTTTGTACAAGGTTTTCTAGTTTTATAGGATCTGTAATTAATTTAACATTTTTGTGTTTTCTTTTGTTTTCCAATGTTTTTCCAAATATCGCATTATTCATTAATTTAAAAAAGTCCTTTTGAAATGTTGATGTTGCAGCTGCTCTTCTTCTGGTGTTTGAATCAATGTACGGTTTTAACCAGCAAGATTGGGAAAATTTTAAAACTCTATGAATTTTGGTTATACGTAAACCCAATTGGAGTGCTTGTTGAACAACCCAAAAGTGAGCTACGTATCTTTGTTTATTTTCAAGAGTCATCATTAATTTTGGATGTTTGCCAATTGGTGAAACTTCTGTTTTTGCAAGGAGCGGAAGATCGTAATGAAAATCATGCAAGTGTTCTGGATATTCAAAGTCCTACGCCGATACTGACACATCAGTTTGCTAGTAGAACTGGCAGAGTAAACATCTAAATAAACATGAGTTCTGTTTTATATGTTTCTTTTATTAAAGATGGACTTTGCATTGAAACGCAAAGTTTTCCTATTGATGCAGATCCTATACAACAAATTTTAGTACATCCTCCAGAAAGTTATGATTCCATCTACATTTCAGTGCAAGAAACAAACGACCCCCCACCACCAACAACTACTGATGCACAGTAGGACACGGCTACCACACGTCATTAAAGCTTCAGCTCTTTACCCGAGCACACATGGACTCTGAGCTTCAATATAATACTGTTTCTTCTACATCTACACCAACTTCCGAACAATTACCTACTACAAATGAAACTACTACAAGTCTACAAGTAAATGAAATTTCATCAACTGTTAGTTCTGATGCGCAAGCAATAATGTTATCATTAATTGGTTTCGACTAAAAATTCAACAATGGAAGAAGAAAGAAACTCGCTACTTTACAACTTGGTTTTTGTGAACCCGTCGAAATTTATTATTTGCCTACTTTCATTTTTATGTGGTTACAATTTTGGTTACCTTGTTCAGGAAATGCTAACAGATAAAAAGGAAGAACATTCGCTATATTTTAAAGTTTATGTTTATGTAATTGCATCTTTATTTGGATACTTTGTAGCAGGATATTTTCTTGTTAATTTGTCAATTCCATTTTTTACATGGTATTTTAACAGACGTGAAAATCAACAAAACAACATTTTGTAAAAAGAAACAAAAATTATCTTGCATTTTCGGATTTTCCGAAAATGCAAGATCTTTTTTAAAAACACCCCCAAAAGACCTTGACACACTTCCGGACATTTAAAATTTAAATACCCAGCACAGCAGGGCATTTAAACTTTAAATACCCACCCATACACGTCACATCCCTGAAAAAACAGATAAATTTTCCTTTTACAACTTTGTAATACATGATATTGGAGACCCTAAAGATATGAAAGATGCTGTAAACCTTCAATATCTTACAGATCATTGTATTACGCATGATATTAATACAATTGATTGCAAAAATAAAGTGTTAACTAACGTTAAGGAAGGAACTGCAAAATCACATGCAGCAACAATAAGTCAAATAATGAAATTAAAAGATAAGAAATGGGATGCTGATGCAAAAATAATTACTAATGTTAAAAAAGGGTCGGATGAAACTGATGTAGCAACAATTGGACAAGTTCCTGTATTACAAGAAGGCGGCCGACAAGCCTTTGATTGCAAAGGGAAACCACTAGTCAATGTTGCAGAAGGAATAAGAGACAATGATGTAGTTACAGTAGCACAAATGCATGAGAAGGGACACATATACTATAATCTTTTTCTAAGAAAAGATTTAAATAAGCAGTCTTTTTTTGTGAAGACTTGCGATTGACTAGCTTAAAAGACCCTATTAATTTTACTGATGCTGTTAATGTAAATTACATTGTAAGACTCTTAAGTGTAGTATTATATGATATTTATAACACAATAAAGCCCATAAAATCTGATCAAAAATTAAATTGGGTTAAAAAGAATGTTATGGAAAAATATTTTTTAAATAAGGAAACTGATACTTTAAGAACTTCTAAAGGTGATGATGATGAAGAAGATACAATCCTTCCACAAAACTGGAAAAAAATGTTTTACCCATAAACAAACATACTTATAAATAAACAATGTCAAAGGATAAGTGCATCATTCATTATAAAGCATTTATAAAATAAACAAGTATCGACATTTCCTTTCACTATAAAAGACCATGTTGAAAGTTCAACGCATCAGTCATAATCGACACGTTATAAAGAGAGGAAGAGGAATAGCATCAACAGCACTTTCTCTTATTACTAAGCCGGTTGGAGCTATAGTTAATAAAGCTATCGATTTATTACCTGTAGAACTACATTTACCAGGAGGTTATCAATATTGTGGTCCTGGAACAAAATTGAAAAAAAGACTCGCTAGAGGAGATCTTGGAATAAATAAACTTGATCAAGCCTGCAAACAACACGATATAGCATATTCAAAGTTTGCAGATACTAAAAATAGATCAATAGCGGATAGAGCACTTGCTGAAAAAGCTTGGCAAAGAGTAACATCCAGTGACGCTAGTATCGGTGAAAAAGCAGCAGCTTTAGCGGTATCAGCAGCAATGAAGGGTAAAACGATGTTTGGAGGTGGAAAGAAGAAAGGAGGTGGAAAAAGGAGAAGAAAACCTGCAAAGAAACGTGGAGGAAATATAAGAAGAAAACGACGATCCACCGCAGGTAAAAATAAAAAGAAACAAACAATATGGTCAATGATAAAAAAAGGAGGAGGATTATACCTAAGACCGTATCGTGTGTATTAAACAGAAAAAAACAATTACTAATTCCAAATAAAGAATTAACAGATAAAGAATTAATTACTTATGTTTCTTGTTTAAAAATTCCATTTTTTAGAGGAGTGTTTATGAAAGATGCATTACCTGTTAAAATATGGAAAAATGAAACCGGAATAGTAAATTTAGATAATAGTAAAGGATCAGGCACTCATTGGGTATGTTATAAGAAACTAGGATCAACTATTTACTACTTTGATAGTTTTGGTAATCTCCCACCACCAAAAGAACTACAATATTACTTTAAAACAGCTAAAAATGTACTATACAATTATAAAAGAGAGCAACCTAATGATACGGTAATCTGTGGACATTTATGTTTAGATTTTTTAACAAAAAGCGTTAGTCAACTTTAAGATGTCTTCCTATACAGTATCATTAACTGGAACTTCATCTACTTTGCGAAGTATTCTTTTCCCTGCGTTACGTTTGGAAAAAGATAAATTATGGGAAGCCGCATTATTAGATATAACAACTTATAATTCTATTCCCAACGTTACTGAAAATGTTAATGACAAAATACATTATTACAAAACAAAAGATAAAAATACAAACAAATATTCAGATATACAAGTATTTAGTTTACCCACTGGAGCATATGAAATTGATGATATAAATGAAGCGATACAAAATCATATGGGAAAAGATAATATAACAATAAAAGGAAATAACAATACTATGAAAGCTGAAATTAAATCTAAATATTATATAGATTTTAGCAAAGAACATTCAATTGGTAGTTTATTAGGATTTCCTAAAACAACAAAAATTTTAGAACCTAATATTAACCATTCAGGTGCTAGAACTGTAACAATAATGAAAGTTAACAGTATAGATATTACATGTAATATTATACATGGTTCTTATAGAGATGGTGAAAATACTCATATATTGCACACATTCTATCCAACGGTCGCTCCGGGTTTTAAAATTGTGGAAAAGCCACAAAACTTGGTGTACCTACCGTTAAACACCAGTTTTATTTCAGACATTGTGGTGAACATACTAGATCAAGACGGAAATCATATTGATTTTAGAGACGAACCTATAACTATACGAATACATATAAAATCAACCGTATAACAATGGGGTTATCATTTAAAAAGAAAGAGCTGACTGGTAAACAAGTCAGTAGCACTTCAGCTATAGAAGGATTAACAAGTGATAACATTCGTTTTCTAGAAGAAATTGGATTAAAACTTATTAATAATGGAAATATTGGATATAGCGCAGGGTCCGACATTCGACGAAACCTTATGGGAAAAGGAATATCATACGCACAACCCTTACGCTTCATCAAAATTAAATAATAATGATGAAATTAGAATTCCCATACAACAACAGGATATTTATACACTTCCATGTGAAAGTTATTTGTATATCGAAGGAAGAGTAACAAAAAGAGATGGAAGCACTGCAAGTACTGTTCCGTTCATAAATAACCCCATGGCATATTTGTTTGATGAAATAAGATATGAAATTTCCGGAGTTACAGTAGATTCAACAAAAAAGGTGGGAATTACAAGTACATTAAAAGGATTAGCATCTTTAACACCGAGTGAAAAAAATATGCTGGCCGCCGCAGGATGGGTAGCACCCGATTCCAGTACAATCACTCCAAACACTTCAGGCAATTTTGACTTTTACATTCCTTTAAGATTACTTTTAGGCTTTGCCGAAGATTACCGAAAGATAATAATAAACGTAAAACAAGAATTAGTTTTGTTAAGATCATCAAACGACAAAGATATTATTATGCCTTGTGTTATTCTGCCACTCGCCACCATCGCTGTTACTATCCATTCCCACGTTTTTTAACCATTTTTCCTATTTCATTATATTATCCATTTTATTATTCTTTTTATATCAACATGAACTCCTCTGCATCTTCTTCATCTACCCCCATTCTCCTGAGTCTGCTGCAGAAACCTCTGCAGCAGAAACCAACTACAATTCCGGTATCTATTGACCTTTCTTCTATTTCGACTGATTTTCTTCAAAAAAAACAAACTTCTCCCGTCCTCTCCTCCTCCATTAACGAAATAATAGCTGATGCTCTTAATGAAGATCAACCCCAATTATTTCAGAATCCCACACCAGTTACAGAAACATCAACGCCGCAAATTGAAGAGATTCCGATCGCTCCAATTTGTGACGACATTTTTACTGAAGACTGGATGGAGTTGTGCGGACTGCACCCTTCTTCTACCCCCCAACAAATTCAACCCGCACCAATCAAAGAAACCCCCACCCCCCAAACAATTCATCCCGCACCAGTAAAGAACATTAGACTAAAACAATTCAAGAAAAACCAAAAATATACAATCTACAAAATTGAAGAAAACAAAATTTATGTTTACAATGAGGAGAGGACGAAAATTTATGTACTTACAACACCAAAAACAAAAAGAATCAACATCCCATTAAATCCAAAATTCCTGATTGTAACAGCGCAGGGTGAACGATTAAAAATAAACATCACAAATTAAACCCTTTTCTTCCTTCCCCTCCACATACAAAGTCCACCCTGGTGGCAAAATCGGCCCTTCTAAGGGCCACCTAAGACTTTCAAATTTAGGCTTAAGTTAGGGCCTCAACCCTTGGTGACTACAAGCGGTTCATATACCTCTAAGTCCCAAAGGTTGAGTCAATAGCGGGGGGCTTTTCGCTAAAGCCTCAACCCTTGGTGACTAACAAGTGGTCTGTGTACCACTAAGTCACAAAGGGTTGGACGCTAAAGCCTTAACCCTTGGTGACTAACAAGCGGTTCACATAACTCTAAGTCCCAAAGGTTGAGTCAATAGCGGGGAGCTTTCGCTAAAGCCTTAACGTTTGGTGACTAACAAGAGGTCCGTGTACCTCTAAGTCCCATAGGGGCTTTCGCAAACCACCCCTTGTTAGTCACCAAGGGTTGAGGCTTAAACTTAAGCCTAAATTTGAAAGTCTTAGGTCGGCCCTTAGAAGGGCCTTTTTTTGCCACCAGGGTGGACTTTGGAGGTGGGAAAAGGTTTTACTCGGTAATATTTATGTTTAACTTGGCACCTTTTTTATTTATTATCAAGTGTCGAGGGTTAAGGGGAATAGGAATTTTTTTGGGAATGTCAATGACATAAATTTTGGTTTTTTCAGAATTAAAAATGAAAATAGAGGAAGATAAATGTCTTAGGATTTCATATTTTCGGTTAAGTTTCAGTTTTTTTAGATGAAATTTTTGCTGGGGTACGTTTGAAGATACAGGTGATAGAGGTGGTTTGGTGCGAATTTTGGGTGGTTCGGTGCGAATTTTGGTGCCGGTAAGAATGTTTTTCCAAACTTGCTGAAAAGGTTTTCGAGCAATAGTGGTTGTAACATCATACCAATCACGATTGTTGTTCGATTGAATAATTCGTACCCCAAGCAGTTGAAGATAGGAAAACCAGTTATACCAAATCTCGGTATACTCGGAGCGGTTCATTGTGAAATTGAAGTAGGTGTTGTTAGGACGGTGGCAAAGGAAAGAATAACTTGTCGAGTGTAGAGTGTAGAGTGTGTTAAGCAATCAAGGACAGGTGTGCCGGGTGATGCAACAAGGACGACGACCTGTATTCGCCGGCCGGCCGCAAGCGAAAGTGCGGCGCAAGGTCAACCAGTTGTATTGCTAACTGGTCGGCAACAAGCGAAAGCATGCGAGGTCAAACCCGGCCCACTCGGTCTCGTTTATCTTTTAAAACTCGCATGATAGGGTTTGCAAACATATTAATTCAAATATGTTGTAACAATTTTCTTACGATATTTTGTTACAAATCTTTTTAAGGCAAATGTTAAGAAACCATGTTTCTATTTTAATCGCAACTACAGTTTCGATTTCTTTAACTAAATATTATAGCTAAGTATTAAGGTAATATAATAAAGTAGCATCTTTAAAAAATATTGTAACTTGTACAAAGTTAAATAAGTATTTTAAGCCAAATGTTAAAAACAATTGTTTAGTACTGAGATGTTCACCCTACAACACCTACGTTAGAACTAACATTACAAATCCAAAAATTGCGAGGAGTCTCTCATGGTGGTGGGGAAACAAACGTCGCCGAACAAGAGCATGTATATATTGTACTGGATCATAGTTAATTGTTACAACATGTGTTAACGGTGTTTCTTCGCCTATTGCTACTGGTACTTCCAAAATATTTTCTTCATCACTTGTAGCATCAGACGTAGCATCGGATGTAGCATCGGATGTAGCATCGGATGTAGCATCAGATGTATCTTCTACTGGAATCAAACTATTTTCAAAAATACTTTCGTCATCCGTTAAGTCTTCTGGTTCAACTATTTTATATATTTTTTCACAAATTGTACATCCAAAAGGAAAATTGTTGTCTGTTGGAGGCATTATAAAAGAAACTTGATATTGTAAAATAAATGTTGAAGCAAATGTTTGAAAATTTTTCTAAGTCCGAAAGTATTAATTATTAGGAAGTTTTACAAGTCCAATGTAAAGTAAAAATAAAGAAAGAAGTGTTGTTGCCTGTTTAAACAGTTGCAAAAGAATGATAGGTTTGAAAATTTTTCAAAGTCCTAAAATATTAAATATTGAGAGGTTTTAACACTTAAAATATTTACAAATCCAATGTAAAGTAAAGAAAGAAATGTTGTTGCCTGTTGGAACAATGGCAAAAGAATGACGGAAACCAAACCCGCAGTAAGGGTCCTGTGGTTTGGGAGGGGGTAAGCGAGGAGGTAGTAGTTCTAAAGCTACTTTAGAATGGAAAATGCAATTAGACAAGATTGTTTGGAGAGTACCGCATGTACGGTTAAACGATCAGAATAGAATTTCATTATTAAGAACTTTAAAATCAGATCGTGATATCGTAATACCATTTAGAAGTTGGGAGTTTCATGAATATCCGGTTTTACCGGAAACACAACGTCATACATGGACTGTAAAAACTTCTACCCATTTGGAAAAGGCAAGATATGTAATATTTGGATTACAAACAAAAAGAAGAAATGAAATAACTAAACATGCTGGTGAATTTGATCATTGCAAACTTACAAATTTTAAGGTGTTTCTAAACTCTCAATTCTTTCCATACGACAACTTTAACATAAACTTTACAAAAGACAGGTTTAGCGTTTTGTACGATATGTACGCAAGATTCCAAAATTCATATTATGGAAAAACAAACACACCTTTATTAACGCCAAACCAATTTAAATCTAACTATCCGATTGTTGTAGTTGATTGTTCAAAACAAAACGAATCTGTAAAATCTTCCAGTGTAGATATAAAAATAGAAATGGAATTTGAACAAAATGTACCCAAAGATACATCTGCTTATTGTTTAATTTTACATGACAAAATTGTTACATATACACCTTTAACAGGAATTGTAAAAGCAGTTTTGTAACATGAAAAGGAAAAAAAAATACCCCCACCACTCGGTTATAAAAGCAGGAGCGGGAACGAAAATTGTTTAGTTTACTGTCTACAGTTGTATGGGTAACATCGTCTACAGCATTATAAACAAAATGAGTTCTTTATCAGTTGTACAAGACGTTTCCGAAACAGCACCTTTATTGGAAAATGATGATAAACATTTTGAAGAAAATATTGTAAAGGAAATTGATGACTTTTTAAAGTTTGGAAAACAAAATAAAAAGTTGGAAAATAATAAAACAAACGTAAGAAAGAAAAGAAAACTTGAAGAAAATATTCCCCCAAACATTTTAACTGAAGTTTTCCTTCGCATCTTTTATCCTATTTCATCTTGCATGAGTAAAAGTGTGTCGATAGGATTGGTAAAATCATTAGACTACTCTCCCGCAGTAATCCTAAGCCATGGAACAAAGATGGTTTTATTTTCAGAAAATGCTTGGGATTCCTTTTTAAAACATCTACATCTTATTGAATGTTATTTAGCCAACAGTTTCTTTGGAAGAAAAACTAACATTCGACTTTTGGATTGTGACAATGAAATTGACATTATTAAACATCGTGGTCAACAACAAGTAAGAATTAGAGACTCGACACAATAATAAAATAAAATTCTTCTAACACGTGAAGAATTTTACATTTTAAACTATGCAACATCACCTATTACCAGGTATATGAAACAATTAGTATTTTCAAGCTCTGTTATTAAGGAATATCTGGTAGATGCATGCGAAAAACAACCAGAAAGCACTTTACAATACGGACCAATAGATACATCCATCTTTAATAGAATACTTCACGAAGTGGAAATGTGGAGGCAGTTAAGAAACTTTGAACCTTTTACCGAAGTTGCAACGGAGGCTACAGAAGAAGAAACCAACAACAACAACAACAGTACAGAAGAAGAAACCACCAACAACAATAATACAGAAGAAGAAACTTTGCTAGGTTAAAACTACAATGTAATTTAACAAAAGAATAAACCGTGGGGTAGGCCTACTGGGGATGGTGCCCACGTTAAACATACACCAACGCGCCTACAACTGTACGGCCTGGTTATATATATATATATATATATATATATATATATATATATATATATATATATATATCTAACCTACCGTGGTGTGGAAAACGGTTGATCAGCAGACACCATGATGAGCAGACAGGATGAAGAAATGGCAGCAAAACCTTGTGTAATTGAATTTCAAGCATTTCGCGGAAACGATGATAGATTTATCATAAAAGAATTGGTAATTTTGGATTTGCTTACACAAGTAGCATACCCGTTTTTATTTGAAGCACCGTGTTCTGTCCATGAACTAAAGTCAAAAGCTAAAATAACAAACAGATGGCTAACAAATAATTTTCATCATATCCATTGGTATGAAGGTTTCCTACCGTACAACAATGTACACAAAATTATGTTTCATTTTTGCAAACAATTTACACACATATATACCAGAGGATTGGAAAAAAAGAATTGGATACGACAGTACACAAACAAAGAAGTTTTAAACATAAAAGTGGACAAAACATTTCACTTTGATGCTAGAAATATTTGTGTTTCTACAATAAATCCGAAACACAACCAATCTCAATGCGCATTACAAAACGCGTATCACTTGGCTGCTTACTTACAACAACAAACGGAAGAATGTAGTGGGGGTTCCGAAGGTTATATAAACGAAGAGGCAACACACCCCGAGTATCAGTCTAACTCCATACTCCGAACAGCGGCTCTGACACCTCCCTAATTTGCCGAAACATAGGGTTGTCTGAGCAGATACGCTGCAAACACAACTCGTACAAGGAGCTCATAGTTATGGTCTGGCTATGCAAACCTCAAAGCTTTAAATACGTACCAATCACCTTGATGGCGAAGGTGATTCCCCCTCCCCCGGGTTTCCACTATATATTGAGCGGATAGAATTAATAGTTTGCTACATTTTGAATCAACAAAACGTTATGGAATCTTTCCAAAAATACCTGATTGATCAAAGATTAAGTAGAAACCGAAGGGAACAAAGAAGACAACACAGATTAAAAAAAGCTTTTGAAAAATTAAAATTAGTTGTACCGGAAAGTCAAAAACAAAAAAAAATTAACAGACAATCTATAGTTCAAAATGCAATAGATTACATTAAAAAATTGGAAGAAGACTTGAAATCACCAACATTTAACTTAGAACAACAAGAATTTGAACAATCCGAACAGACATTTTTACAGGATATAGAAGAATTCCAACAATTCGAACAGAAATTTGTACAGGAAATAGAAGAATATCTTCAAACTTCGCAAAATTTAAACCAAGACATTTATGAAATTTTGTATCAACCTTTTGAAACTGTTTCCTTGCCAGTGTTAGAAAGCTTGGATGAATATTTTTTTGACGTCGAAAAGTAGAGGGGGTAAATGGGTGGGGAGCTGTTATAAAGGCAGGGTAAACAGAGTAATCTTTACTTTCTTAGGATCCAGCGCTATGGCAGGCACTTCGTCTTCGTCCAGGTCTTCTTCCTCGTCATCAAGAACATCATCATCATCATCTGTTGTTTCTATTGTGAAACAAAAATCTCCTTCTCCAAAAAAATCTTCACCGAAAAAATCTCCTTCTCCAAAAAAATCTTCACCAAAAAAATCTCCTAAGAAAATTTCTGAAAAACTTCAAAAACTTCAAAAATTAAGAAAATCCTGTTTTAAGAAAGAACAATGTGCTCATATTTTAAAAAAAGGAGCGAACAAAGGTGAAAGGTGTGTGAAGTTGTGTAGTGTAGGTGAAAAATTGTGTAATTTGCATAACAAACGTGAACCTTCCGAAAAAGTCAAAATTCAACCTTCTAAAAAAGTCAAAATTGAACCTTCCAAAAGTGAATTGCCAGAAAAAATTGAAAACTATAAAAGAATTAAAATCAACAGATTGAAATTAAACCACAAATATGTTTTTGTAAAAAAGATCAGTAACAGGGATGTTGTTCTTAGATGTTGTGATGAACTCTACTTGCTCAAATTACCAGTAAATCTTCAAATTCCAAATATCAGTAATGTTCATTATTATTTAGTAAGAAAATCTCCATCTGATAAAGTTAAATGGTCAAATTAAACACAAGACAAAAAAAAAATGGAGCGGGGGAATAGACCACTTTGTAATTCCAAAAGAATTACTTAGCGGTCTATTCCCCCGCTCATAGGGTATTTTTGAATGACCTTGACCTATTTTCAAAATTTACAATGGAGGGTTAATTTCTTATAAAAGCGGGATAACAAAATGACTTTTTACTTTTTACAATCTAGTCCTAAAAAGAACAATGTTCGTATATTATTAAAAAAGGGTAAAAGATGTGTTGTGTAAATCAAACATTATGCAGTGTGCACAACAAATACCTCATTTTGTTAAAACTGAGAGGTTAGTGTAAAAATGAAATAAAAAAAAAAATAGGAGCGGGGGAATAGACCACTTTGTAATTCTAAAAGAATTACTTAGCGGTCTATTCCCCCGTTCATAGGGTATTTTTTGGTGACCTTGACCTACTTTTTACACTTATAAATTTTCGCTAACTGCTATTGACCTTGAAAATAAATAGGTCAAGGTCATTCAATAATTAAAAAGAAAATGGAGGTGTACGGTTTTACAGAACCGTACACCTCAGAAACCTAACAGAAGAAAAGCTAAATCTACCTATATATAAATGACCTTGAGACTTAGAAATTTTCGCTAAGTCTTTTTGTTGACCTTGAAAATAAGTAGGTCAAGGTCATTCGATAACTAAAAAGAAAATGGGGGTGTACGGTTTTACAGAACCGTACACCCCCGGAAACCTAAAAGAAGAAAAGCTAATTTACAATACAATCTGCCTAGAGTTTAAGAATTAATAAAAATAAAAAAATAAAGAAATAAAATTTAGTTTAAAAAAATAGCTAGACAGCCCAGCGCTGCACATCATGATTACAGTGTGATCATCACGTAAGCGAACTCACACACCTCACCATAAGCGCACAACGCTAAGCTAAAACAAAAATGTTATTTTGAAATAGCAAGTTGCTTAATTAAATTTAGGAAAAAATGTTATACAAATATGTTTTTTATTTCCTAACACTAAAGGAGCCAGTGTCTCGCCATTAGCGACTCCCTTGTATTGTTTATTATTTATAATAATATTGTCATGTTCGTCTACATCAAGTTTGCTATCTCCAATAATTAGCCCATTTTCTTCTATTCTAGCACCAAAAGTATGATATTTTCGAGTTGGTTGTGCAGAATGTAACATTTTTAATACAAATTGTCTTGCAAGCGGCCCTTTATACGCGATATCCGAGCCCAATTTGCTCAAGTTGGATGGATTAATAGGCTCTTCTTCTTCTTGTTGTTCTTCGCTTGTAGAAAGACCTTCTTTTTCTGTTAAAACATCCGTTTCTTCACCTAGTTCGCTTTCTTCTTCAGTTGTTTCTCCTTGTTGTGTAAAACTTGTATCACTTTCATATTCTTCTTTTTGTTCAAATTTTGAAATGGGTAAAATAGCATCTCCGGAAAAATTAAATGTTGAATGTTTAACATTTTGTCCTAATTGTTTTAATGGCTCAGTAATAGGTTTAAATGTTGATTCCAGAAATTTCTCTCTTTCACTTATTCCTAATCTTAACGCTCTGTTTTTATGTCTAATAGAATCACTAAGTGATTTTATTTCTTTTAATAGCTTTTCCTGATTAACCATGTTTACACCATGAAGACTTGTACGATAATGTATCCAAAATTCCGTATTTATTTTTATATTTCATGTCAAACTTAGACAAATCGTTGTCCGCACATCCAAAGCGACTATTTTAATCACCCGTATTTCCAAAACCTAAGTTTTGACGGTAACCTGAGTGGTATAATAATATAGTTCTAATCCTATTCTATCACCCAATGTATACGTCATGTATCCAAAATTCCGTATTTATTTTTATATTTCATGTCAAACTTAGACAAATCGTTGTCCGCACATCTCAATGCGACTACTTTAATCAGCCATATTTCCAAAACCTAAGTTTTTACGGTAACTTGGGTGGTATAATACAGAAGTTCTGGTCCTATTCTATCACCCTATGTGTACGTCATGTATCCAAAATTCCGTATTTATTTTTATATTTCATGTCAAACTTAGACAAATCGTTGTCCGCACATCTCAATGCGACTACTTTAATCAGCCATATTTCCAAAACCTAAGTTTTTACGGTAACTTGGGTGGTATAATACAGAAGTTCTGGTCCTATTCTATCACCCTATGTGTACGTCATGTATCCACAATTCCGTATTTATTTTTATATTTCATGTCAAACTTAGACAAATCGTTGTCCGCACATCGCATAGCGACTAATTTAATCACCCATATTTCCAAAACCTAAGTTTTTAAGGTAACTTGGGTGGTATAATACTAAATTTCAGGACCTATTCTATCATCCTATGTGTACGTCATGTTGGCACACTTCCGTATTTATTTTATTTTTCATGTCATACTTTGACAAATCGCTGTCCGCACATCTCAATGCGACTACTTTAATCAGCCATATTTCCAAAACCTAAGTTTTTACGGTAACTTGGGTGGTATAATACAAAAGTTCTGGTCCTATTCTATCACCCTACGTGTACGTCATGTATCCACAATTCCGTATTTATTTTTATATTTCATGTCATACTTTGACAAATCGCTGTCCGCACATCTCAATGCGACTACTTTAATCAGCCATATTTCCAAAACCTAAGTTTTTACGGTAACTTGGGTGGTATAATACTAAATTTCAGGACCTATTCTATCATCCTATGTGTACGTCATGTTGGCACACTTCCGTATTTATTTTATTTTTCATGTCATACTTTGACAAATCGCTGTCCGCACATCTCAATGCGACTACTTTAATCAGCCATATTTCCAAAACCTAAGTTTTTACGGTAACTTGGGTGGTATAATACTAAATTTCAGGACCTATTCTATCATCCTATGTGTACGTCATGTTGGCACACTTCCGTATTTTTTTATATTTCGTGTCAAACTTCGACAAATCTCTGTCCGCACATCTCAATGCGACTACTTTAATCAGCCATATTTCCAAAACCTAAGTTTTTACGGTAACTTGGGTGGTATAATACAGAAGTTCTGGTCCTATTCTATCACCCTACGTGTACGTAATGTTGGCACACCTCCGTATTTATTATTATATTTCATGTCATACTTAGACAAATCGTTGTCCGCATCGCATAGCGACTAATTTAATCACCCATATTTCCAAAACCTAAGTTTTTAAGGTAACTTGGGTGGTATAGTACTAAAGTTCTGG
Organism: Flexamia atlantica; assembly: GCA_035578135.1. Taxonomy (NCBI): domain Eukaryota; kingdom Metazoa; phylum Arthropoda; class Insecta; order Hemiptera; family Cicadellidae; genus Flexamia; species Flexamia atlantica. The sequence goes on from JAQJVK010000102.1 coordinate 622,372, forward strand.
TCCTATTCTTTCATCCTACGTGTACGTCATGTATCCACAATTCAGTATTTATTTTTATATTTCATGTTAAACTTAGACAAATCGTTGTCCGCACATCGCATAGCGACTAATTTTATCACCCATATTTGCAAAACCTAAGTTTTTACGGTAACTTGGGTGGTATAATACAGAAGTTCTGGTCCTATTCTATCACCCAATGTGTACGTCATGTATCCACAATTCCGTATTTATATTTATATTTCATGTCAAACTTAGACAAATCGTTGTCCGCACATCGCATAGCGACTAATTTAATCACCCATATTTCCAAAACCTAAGTTTTTACGGTAACTTGGGTGGTATAATACTAAATTTCAGGACCTATTCTATCATCCTATGTGTACGTCATGTTGGCACACTTCCGTATTTATTTTATTTTTCCAGTCATACTTTGACAAATCGCTGTCCGCACATCTCAATGCGACTACTTTAATCAGCCATATTTCCAAAACCTAAGTTTTTACGGTAACTTGGGTGGTATAATACAGAAGTTCTGGTCCTATTTCATCACCCTACGTGTACGTCATGCTGACACACTGCCGTATTTATTTTATATTTTATGTCAAACTTAGGTGGATCGCTGTCCACACATCCAAAGCGACTATTTTAATCACCCGTATTTCCAAAACCTAAGTTTTGACGGTAACCTGAGTGGTATAATAATATAGTTCTAATCCTACTCTATCACCTAATGTGTACGTCATGTATCCAAAATTCCGTATTTATTTTATATTTCATGTCATACTTTGACAAATCGCTGTCCGCACATCTCAATGCGACTATTTTAATCACCCGTATTTCCAAAACCTAAGTTTTTAAGGTAACTTGGGTGGTATAGTACTAATGTTCTGGACCTATTCTATCATCCTATGTGTACGTCATGTTGGCACACCTCCGTATTTTTTTTATATTTCGTGTCAAACTTCGACAAATCTCTGTCCGCACATCGCATAGCGACTAATTTAATCACCCATATTTCCAAAACCTAAGTTTTTACGGTAACTTGGGTGGTATAATACAGAAGTTCTGGTCCTATTCTATCACCCTATGTGTACGTCATGTATCCACAATTCCGTATTTATTTTTATATATTATGTCAAACTTAGACAAATCGCTGTCCGCACATCTCAATGCGACTACTTTAATCAGCCATATTTCCAAAACCTAAGTTTTTACGGTAACTTGGGTGGTATGGTACTAAAGTTCTGGACCTATTCTATCATCCTACGTGTACGTCATGCTGACACACTGCCGTATTTATTTTATATTTTATGTCAAACTTAGGTGGATCGCTGTCCACACATCCAAAGCGACTATTTTAATCACCCGTATTTCCAAAACCTAAGTTTTGACGGTAACCTGAGTGGTATAATAATATAGTTCTAATCCTATTCTATCACCCAATGTGTACGTCATGTATCCAAAATTCCGTATTTATTTTTATATTTCATGTCTAACTTAGACAAATCGTTGTCCGCACATCGCATAACGACTAATTTAATCACCCATATTTCCAAAACCTAAGTTTTTAAGGTAACTTGGTTGGTACAGTACTAAATTTCAGGACCTATTCTATCATCCTATGTGTACGTCATGTTGGCACACTTCCGTATTTATTTTATTTTTCATGTCATACTTTGACAAATCGCTGTCCGCACATCTCAATGCGACTACTTTAATCAGCCATATTTCCAAAACCTAAGTTTTTACGGTAACTTGGGTGGTATAATAAAGAAGTTCTGGACCTATTCTATCATCCTATGTGTACGTCATGTTGGCACACCTCCGTATTTTTTTTATATTTTATGTCAAACTTAGGTGGATCACTGTCCACACATCCAAAGCGACTAATTTAATCACCCATATTTCCAAAACCTAAGTTTTTAAGGTAACTTGGGTGGTATAGTACTAAAGTTCTAGTCCTATTCTTTCATCCTACGTGTACGTCATGTATCCACAATTCAGTATTTATTTTTATATGTCATGTTAAACTTAGACAAATCGTTGTCCGCACATCGCATAGCGACTAATTTAATCACCCATATTTCCAAAACCTAAGTTTTTAAGGTAACTTGGGTGGTATAATACTAAATTTCAGGACCTATTCTATCATCCTATGTGTACGTCATGTTGGCACACTTCCGTATTTATTATTATATTTCATGTCATACTTTGACAAATCGTTGTCCGCACATCGCATAGCGACTAATTTAATCACCCATATTTCCAAAACCTAAGTTTTTAAGGTAACTTGGGTGGTATAGTACTAAAGTTCTGGTCCTATTCTTTCATCCTACGTGTACGTCATGCTGACACACTGCCGTATTTATTTTATTTTTCATGTCATACTTAGACAAATCGCTGTCCGCACATCTCAATGCGACTAACTTAATCACCCATATTTCCTAAACCTAAGTTTTTAAGGTAACTTGGGTGGTATAATACTAAATTTCAGGACCTATTCTATCACCCTATGTGTACGTCATGTATCCACAATTCCGTATTTATTTTTATCTTTCATGTCAAACTTAGACAAATCGTTGTCCGCACATCGCATAGCGACTAATTTAATCACCCATTTTTCCAAAACCTAAGTTTTTAAGGTAACTTGGGTGGTATAATACTAAATTTCAGGACGTATTCTATCATCCTATGTGTACGTCATGTTGGCACACTTCCATATTTATTTTATTTTTCATGTCATACTTTGACAAATCGCTGTCCGCACATCTCAATGCGACTACTTTAATCAGCCATATTTCCAAAACCTAAGTTTTTACGGTAACTTGGGTGGTATAATACAGAAGTTCTGGTCCTATTTCATCACCCTACGTGTACGTCATGCTGACACACTGCCGTATTTATTTTATATTTTATGTCAAACTTAGGTGGATCGCTGTCCACACATCCAAAGCGACTATTTTAATCACCCGTATTTCCAAAACCTAAGTTTTGACGGTAACCTGAGTGGTATAATAATATAGTTCTAATCCTATTCTATCACCCAATGTGTAAGTCATGTATCCAAAATTCCGTATTTATTTTTATATTTCATGTCAAACTTAGACAAATCGTTGTCCGCACATCCAAAGCGACTATTTTAATCACCCGTATTTCCAAAACCTAAGTTTTGACGGTAACCTGAGTGGTATAATAATATAGTTCTAATCCTATTCTATCACCCAATGTGTACGTCATGTATCCAAAATTCCGTATTTATTTTTATATTTCATGTCAAACTTAGACAAATCGTTGTCCGCACATCTCAATGCGACTACTTTAATCAGCCATATTTCCAAAACCTAAGTTTTTACGGTAACTTGGGTGGTATAATACAGAAGTTCTGGTCCTATTCTATCACCCTACGTGTACGTAATGTTGGCACACCTCCGTATTTATTATTATATATCATGTCATACTTAGACAAATCGTTGTCCGCATCGCATAGCGACTAATTTAATCACCCATATTTCCAAAACCTAAGTTTTTAAGGTAACTTGGGTGGTATAGTACTAAAGTTCTGGTCCTATTCTTTCATCCTACGTGTACGTCATGTATCCACAATTCAGTATTTATTTTTATATTTCATGTTAAACTTAGACAAATCGTTGTCCGCACATCGCATAGCGACTAATTTAATCACCCATATTTGCAAAACCTAAGTTTTTACGGTAACTTGGGTGGTATAATACAGAAGTTCTGGTCCTATTCTATCACCCAATGTGTACGTCATGTATCCACAATTCCGTATTTATATTTATATTTCATGTCAAACTTAGACAAATCGTTGTCCGCACATCGCATAGCGACTAATTTAATCACCCATATTTCCAAAACCTAAGTTTTTACGGTAACTTGGGTGGTATAATACTAAATTTCAGGACCTATTCTATCATCCTATGTGTACGTCATGTTGGCACACTTCCGTATTTATTTTATTTTTCCAGTCATACTTTGAAAAATCGCTGTCCGCACATCTCAATGCGACTACTTTAATCAGCCATATTTCCAAAACCTAAGTTTTTACGGTAACTTGGGTGGTATAATACAGAAGTTCTGGTCCTATTTCATCACCCTACGTGTACGTCATGCTGACACACTGCCGTATTTATTTTATATTTTATGTCAAACTTAGGTGGATCGCTGTCCACACATCCAAAGCGACTATTTTAATCACCCGTATTTCCAAAACCTAAGTTTTGACGGTAACCTGAGTGGTATAATAATATAGTTCTAATCCTACTCTATCACCTAATGTGTACGTCATGTATCCAAAATTCCGTATTTATTTTATATTTCATGTCATACTTTGACAAATCGCTGTCCGCACATCTCAATGCGACTATTTTAATCACCCGTATTTCCAAAACCTAAGTTTTTAAGGTAACTTGGGTGGTATAGTACTAATGTTCTGGACCTATTCTATCATCCTATGTGTACGTCATGTTGGCACACCTCCGTATTTTTTTTATATTTCGTGTCAAACGTCGACAAATCTCTGTCCGCACATCTCAATGCGACTACTTTAATCAGCCATATTTCCAAAACCTAAGTTTTTACGGTAACTTGGGTGGTATAGTACTAAAGTTCTGGACCTATTCTATCATCCTATGTGTACGTCATGTTGGCACACCTCCGTATTTTTTTTAAATTTCGTGTCAAACGTCGACAAATCTCTGTCCGCACATCTCAATGCGACTACTTTAATCAGCCATATTTCCAAAACCTAAGTTTTTACGGTAACTTGGGTGGTATAATACAGAAGTTCTGGTCCTATTCTATCACCCTACGTGTACGTAATGTTGGCACACCTCCGTATTTATTATTATATTTCATGTCATACTTAGACAAATCGTTGTCCGCACATCGCATAGCGACTAATTTAATCACCCATATTTCCAAAACCTAAGTTTTTAAGGTAACTTGGGTGGTATAGTACTAAAGTTCTGGTCCTATTCTTTCATCCTACTTGTATGTCATGCTGACACACTGCCGTATTTATTTTATTTTTTATGTCAAACTTAGGTGGATCGCTGTCCACACATCCAAAGCGACTATTTTAATCACCCGTATTTCCAAAACCTAAGTTTTGACGGTAACATGAGTGGTATAATAATATAGTTCTAATCCTATTCTATCACCCAATGTGTACGTAATGTATCCAAAATTCCGTATTTATTTTTATATTTCATGTCAAACTTAGACAAATCGTTGTCCGCACATCGCATGACGACTAATTTAATCACCCATATTTCCAAAACCTAAGTTTTTAAGGTAACTTGGGTGGTACAGTACTAAATTTCAGGACCTATTCTATCATCCTATGTGTACGTCATGTTGGCACACTTCCGTATTTATTTTATATTTCATGTCATACTTTGACAAATCGCTGTCCGCACATCTCAATGCGACTATTTTAATCACCCGTATTTCCAAAACCTAAGTTTTTAAGGTAACTTGGGTGGTATAGTACTAATGTTCTGGACCTATTCTATCATCCTATGTGTACGTCATGTTGGCACACCTCCGTATTTTTTTTTCTTTTCGTGTCAATCTTCGACAAATCTCTGTCCGCACATCGCATAGCGACTAATTTAATCACCCATATTTCCAAAACCTAAGTTTTTACGGTAACTTGGGTGGTATAATACAGAAGTTCTGGTCCTATTCTGTCACCCTATGTGTACGTCATGTATCCACAATTCCGTATTTATTTTTATATTTCATGTCAAACTTAGACAAATCGCTGTCCTCACATCTCAATGCGACTACTTTAATCAGCCATATTTCAAAAACCTAAGTTTTTACGGTAACTTGGGTGGTATGGTACTAAAGTTCTGGACCTATTCTATCATCCTATGTGTACGTCATGTTGGCACACCTCCGTATTTTTTTTATATTTCGTGTCAAACTTCGACAAATCGTTGTCCGCACATCGCATAGCGACTAATTTAATCAGCCATATTTCCAAAACCTAAGTTTTTACGGTAACTTGGGTGGTATAATACAGAAGTTCTGGTCCTATTTTATCACCCTACGTGTACGTAATGTTGGCACACCTCCGTATTTATTATTATATTTCATGTCAAACTTAGACAAATCGTTGTCCGCACATCGCATAGCGACTAATTTAATCACCCATATTTCCAAAACCTAGGTTTTTAAGGTAACTTGGGTGGTATAGTACTAAAGGTCTGGTCCTATTCTTTCATCCTACGTGTACGTCATGCTGACACACTGCCGTATTTATTTTATTTTTCATGTCATACTTTGACAAATCGCTGTCCGCACATCTCAATGCGACTACTTTAATCACCCATATTTCCAAAACCTAAGTTTTTAAGGTAACTTGGGTGGTATAGTACTAAAGTTCTGGTCCTATTCTATCATCCTATGTGTACGTCATGTTGGCACACTTCCGTATTTATTTTATTTTTCATGTCATAATTTGACAAATCGCTGTCCGCACATCTCAATGCGACTACTTTAATCAGCCATATTTCCAAAACCTAAGTTTTTACGGTAACTTGGGTGGTATAGTACTAACGTTCTGGACCTATTCTATCATCCTATGTGTACGTCATGTTGGCACACCTCCGTATTTTTTTTAAATTTCGTGTCAAACGTCGACAAATCTCTGTCCGCACATCTCAATGCGACTACTTTAATCAGCCATATTTCCAAAACCTAAGTTTTTACGGTAACTTGGGTGGTATAATACAGAAGTTCTGGTCCTATTCTATCACCCTACGTGTACGTAATGTTGGCACACCTCCGTATTTATTATTATATTTCATGTCATACTTAGACAAATCGTTGTCCGCACATCGCATAGCGACTAATTTAATCACCCATATTTCCAAAACCTAAGTTTTTAAGGTAACTTGGGTGGTATAGTACTAAAGTTCTGGTCCTATTCTTTCATCCTACTTGTATGTCATGCTGACACACTGCCGTATTTATTTTATTTTTTATGTCAAACTTAGGTGGATCGCTGTCCACACATCCAAAGCGACTATTTTAATCAACCGTATTTCCAAAACCTAAGTTTTGACGGTAACATGAGTGGTATAATAATATAGTTCTAATCCTATTCTATCACCCAATGTGTACGTAATGTATCCAAAATTCCGTATTTATTTTTATATTTCATGTCAAACTTAGACAAATCGTTGTCCGCACATCGCATGACGACTAATTTAATCACCCATATTTCCAAAACCTAAGTTTTTAAGGTAACTTGGGTGGTACAGTACTAAATTTCAGGACCTATTCTATCATCCTATGTGTACGTCATGTTGGCACACTTCCGTATTTATTTTATATTTCATGTCATACTTTGACAAATCGCTGTCCGCACATCTCAATGCGACTATTTTAATCACCCGTATTTCCAAAACCTAAGTTTTTAAGGTAACTTGGGTGGTATAGTACTAATGTTCTGGACCTATTCTATCATCCTATGTGTACGTCATGTTGGCACACCTCCGTATTTTTTTTCTTTTCGTGTCAAACTTCGACAAATCTCTGTCCGCACATCGCATAGCGACTAATTTAATCACCCATATTTCCAAAACCTAAGTTTTTACGGTAACTTGGGTGGTATAATACAGAAGTTCTGGTCCTATTCTATCACCCTATGTGTACGTCATGTATCCACAATTCCGTATTTATTTTTATATTTCATGTCAAACTTAGACAAATCGCTGTCCTCACATCTCAATGCGACTACTTTAATCAGCCATATTTCAAAAACCTAAGTTTTTACGGTAACTTGGGTGGTATGGTACTAAAGTTCTGGACCTATTCTATCATCCTATGTGTACGTCATGTTGGCACACCTCCGTATTTTTTTTATATTTCGTGTCAAACTTCGACAAATCGTTGTCCGCACATCGCATAGCGACTAATTTAATCAGCCATATTTCCAAAACCTAAGTTTTTACGGTAACTTGGGTGGTATAATACAGAAGTTCTGGTCCTATTTTATCACCCTACGTGTACGAAATGTTGGCACACCTCCGTATTTATTATTATATTTCATGTCAAACTTAGACAAATCGTTGTCCGCACATCGCATAGCGACTAATTTAATCACCCATATTTCCAAAACCTAGGTTTTTAAGGTAACTTGGGTGCTATAGTACTAAAGGTCTGGTCCTATTCTTTCATCCTACGTGTACGTCATGCTGACACACTGCCGTATTTATTTTATTTTTCATGTCATACTTTGACAAATCGCTGTCCGCACATCTCAATGCGACTACTTTAATCAGCCATATTTCCAAAACCTAAGTTTTTACGGTAACTTGGGTGGTATAATACAGAAGTTCTGGTCCTATTCTATCACCCTACGTGTACGTAATGTTGGCACACCTCCGTATTTATTATTATATTTCATGTCATACTTAGACAAATCGTTGTCCGCACATCGCATAGCGACTAATTTAATCACCCATATTTCCAAAACCTAAGTTTTTAAGGTAACTTGGGTGGTATAGTACTAAAGTTCTGGACCTATTCTATCATCCTATGTGTACGTCATGTTGGCACACCTCCGTATTTTTTTTAAATTTCGTGTCAAACGTCGACAAATCTCTGTCCGCACATCTCAATGCGACTACTTTATTCAGCCATAATTCCAAAACCTAAGTTTTTACTGTAACTTGGGTGGTATAATACAGAAGTTCTGGTCCTATTCTATCACCCTACGTGTACGTAATGTTGGCACACCTCCGTATTTATTATTATATTTCATGTCATACTTAGACAAATCGTTGTCCGCACATCGCATAGCGACTAATTTAATCACCCATATTTCCAAAACCTAAGTTTTTAAGGTAACTTGGGTGGTATAGTACTAAAGTTCTGGTCCTATTCTTTCATCCTACTTGTATGTCATGCTGACACACTGCCGTATTTATTTTATTTTTTATGTCAAACTTAGGTGGATCGCTGTCCACACATCCAAAGCGACTATTTTAATCACCCGTATTTCCAAAACCTAAGTTTTGACGGTAACATGAGTGGTATAATAATATAGTTCTAATCCTATTCTATCACCCAATGTGTACGTAATGTATCCAAAATTCCGTATTTATTTTTATATTTCATGTCAAACTTAGACAAATCGTTGTCCGCACATCGCATGACGACTAATTTAATCACCCATATTTCCAAAACCTAAGTTTTTAAGGTAACTTGGGTGGTACAGTACTAAATTTCAGGACCTATTCTATCATCCTATGTGTACGTCATGTTGGCACACTTCCGTATTTATTTTATATTTCATGTCATACTTTGACAAATCGCTGTCCGCACATCTCAATGCGACTATTTTAATCACCCGTATTTCCAAAACCTAAGTTTTTAAGGTAACTTGGGTGGTATAGTACTAATGTTCTGGACCTATTCTATCATCCTATGTGTACGTCATGTTGGCACACCTCCGTATTTTTTTTTCTTTTCGTGTCAAACTTCGACAAATCTCTGTCCGCACATCGCATAGCGACTAATTTAATCACCCATATTTCCAAAACCTAAGTTTTTACGGTAACTTGGGTGGTATAATACAGAAGTTCTGGTCCTATTCTATCACCCTATGTGTACGTCATGTATCCACAATTCCGTATTTATTTTTATATTTCATGTCAAACTTAGACAAATCGCTGTCCTCACATCTCAATGCGACTACTTTAATCAGCCATATTTCAAAAACCTAAGTTTTTACGGTAACTTGGGTGGTATGGTACTAAAGTTCTGGACCTATTCTATCATCCTATGTGTACGTCATGTTGGCACACCTCCGTATTTTTTTTATATTTCGTGTCAAACTTCGACAAATCGTTGTCCGCACATCGCATAGCGACTAATTTAATCAGCCATATTTCCAAAACCTAAGTTTTTACGGTAACTTGGGTGGTATAATACAGAAGTTCTGGTCCTACTTTATCACCCTACGTGTACGTAATGTTGGCACACCTCCGTATTTATTATTATATTTCATGTCAAACTTAGACAAATCGTTGTCCGCACATCGCATAGCGACTAATTTAATCACCCATATTTCCAAAACCTAGGTTTTTAAGGTAACTTGGGTGGTATAGTACTAAAGGTCTGGTCCTATTCTTTCATCCTACGTGTACGTCATGCTGACACACTGCCGTATTTATTTTATTTTTCATGTCATACTTTGACAAATCGCTGTCCGCACATCTCAATGCGACTACTTTAATCAGCCATATTTCCAAAACCTAAGTTTTTACGGTAACTTGGGTGGTATAATACAGAAGTTCTGGTCCTATTCTATCACCCTACGTGTACGTAATGTTGGCACACCTCCGTATTTATTATTATATTTCATGTCATACTTAGACAAATCGTTGTCCGCACATCGCATAGCGACTAATTTAATCACCCATATTTCCAAAACCTAAGTTTTTAAGGTAACTTGGGTGGTATAGTACTAAAGTTCTGGTCCTATTCTTTCATCCTATGTGTACGTCATGTTGGCACACTTCCGTATTTATTTTATTTTTCATGTCATACTTTGACAAATCGCTGTCCGCACATCTCAATGCGACTACTTTAATCAGCCATATTTCCAAAACCTAAGTTTTTACGGTAACTTGGGTGGTATAATATAGAAGTTCTGGTCCTATTCTATCACCCTATGTGTACGTCATGTATCCACAATTCCGTATTTATTTTTATATTTCATGTCAAACTTAGACAAATCGTTGTCCGCACATCGCATAGCGACTAATTTAATCACCCATATTTCCAAAACCTAAGTTTTTACGGTAACTTGGGTGGTATAATACAGATGTTCTGGTCCTATTCTATCACCCTATGTGTACGTCATGTATCCACAATTCCGTATTTATTTTTATATTTCATGTCAAACTTAGACAAATCGCTGTCCGCACATCTCAATGCGACTACTTTAATCAGTCATATTTCCAAAACCTAAGTTTTTACGGTAACTTGGGTGGTATAGTACTAAAGTTCTGAACCTATTCTATCATCCTATGTGTACGTCATGTTGTCACACCTCCGTATTTATTATTATATTTCATGTCATACTTAGACAAATCGTTGTCCGCACATCGCATAGCGACTAATTTAATCACCCATATTTCCAAAACCTAAGTTTTTAAGGTAACTTGGGTGGTATAGTACTAAAGTTCTGGTCCTATTCTATCATCCTATGTGTACGTCATGTTGGCACACTTCCGTATTTATTTTATTTTTCATGTAATACTTTGACAAATCGCTGTCCGCACATCTCAATGCGACTACTTTAATCAGCCATATTTCCGAAACCTAAGTTTTTACGGTAACTTGAGTGGTATAGTACTAAAGTTCTGGACCTATTCTATCATCCTATGTGTACGTCATGTTGGCACACCTCCGTATTTTTTTTATATTTCGTGTCAAACTTCGACAAATCGTTGTCCGCACATCGCATAGCGACTAATATAATCAGCCATATTTCCAAAACCTAAGTTTTTACGGTAACTTGGGTGGTATAATACAGAAGTTCTGGTCCTATTTTATCACCCTACGTGTACGTAATGTTGGCACACCTCCGTATTTATTATTATATTTCATGTCATACTTAGACAAATCGTTGTCCGCACATCGCATAGCGACTAATTTAATCACCCATATTTCCAAAACCTAAGTTTTTAAGGTAACTTGGGTGGTATAGTACTAAAGGTCTGGTCCTATTCTTTCATCCTACGTGTACGTCATGCTGACACACTGCCGTATTTATTTTATTTTTCATGTCATACTTTGACAAATCGCTGTCCGCACATCTCAATGCGACTACTTTAATCAGCCATATTTCCAAAACCTAAGTTTTTACGGTAACTTGGGTGGTATAATACAGAAGTTCTGGTCCTATTCTATCACCCTATGTGTACGTCATGTATCCACAATTCCGTATTTATTTTTATATTTCATGTCAAACTTAGAAAAATCGTTGTCCGCACATCGCATAGCGACTAATTTAATCACCCATATTCCCAAATCCTAAGTTTTTAAGGTAACTTGGGTGGTATAATACTAAATTTCAGGACCTATTCTATCATCCTATGTGTACGTCATGTTGGCACACTTCCGTATTTATTTTATTTTTCATGTCATACTTTGACAAATCGCTGTCCGCACATCTCAATGCGACTACTTTAATCAGCCATATTTCCAAAACCTAAGTTTTTACGGTAACTTGGGTGGTATAGTACTAAAGTTCTGGACCTTGTCTATCATCCTATGTGTACGTCATGTTGGCACACCTCCGTATTTTTTTATATTTCGTGTCAAACTTCGACAAATCTCTGTCCGCACATCTCAATGCGACTACTTTAATCAGCCATATTTCCAAAACCTAAGTTTTTACGGTAACTTGGGTGGTATAATACAGAAGTTCTGGTCCTATTCTATCACCCTACGTGTACGTAATGTTGGCACACCTCCGTATTTATTATTATATTTCATGTCATACTTAGACAAATCGTTGTCCGCACATCGCATAGCGACTAATTTAATCACCCATACTTCCAAAACCTAAGTTTTTAAGGTAACTTGGGTGGTATAGTACTAAAGTTCTGGTCCTATTCTTTCATCCTATGTGTACGTCATGTTGGCACACTTCCGTATTTTTTTTATTTTTCATGTCATACTTTGACAAATCGCTGTCCGCACATCTCAATGCGACTACTTTAATCAGCCATATTTCCAAAACCTAAGTTTTTACGGTAACTTGGGTGGTATAATATAGAAGTTCTGGTCCTATTCTATCACCCTATGTGTACGTCATGTATCCACAATTCCGTATTTATTTTTATATTTCATGTCAAACTTAGACAAATCGTTGTCCGCACATCGCATAGCGACTAATTTAATCACCCATATTTCCAAAACCTAAGTTTTTACGGTAACTTGGGTGGTATAATACAGAAGATCTGGTCCTATTCTATCACCATATGTGTACGTCATGTATCCACAATTCCGTATTTATTTTTATATTTCATGTCAAACTTAGACAAATCGCTGTCCGCACATCTCAATCGACTACTTTAATCAGTCATATTTCCAAAACCTAAGTTTTTACGGTAACTTGGGTGGTATAGTACTAAAGTTTTGGACCTATTCTATCATCCTATGTGTACGTCATGTTGACACACCTCCGTATTTATTATTATATTTCATGTCATACTTAGACAAATCGTTGTCCGCACATCGCATAGCGACTAATTTAATCACCCATATTTCCAAAACATAAGTTTTCAAGGTAACTTGGGTGGTATAGTACTAAAGTTCTGGTCCTATTCTATCATCCTATGTGTACGTCATGTTGGCACACTTCCGTATTTATTTTATTTTTCATGTCATACTTTGACAAATCGCTGTCCGCACATCTCAATGCGACTACTTTAATCAGCCATATTTCGAAAACCTAAGTTTTTACGGTAACTTGGGTGGTATAGTACTAAAGTTCTGGACCTATTCTATCATCCTATGTGTACGTCATGTTGGCACACCTCCGTATTTTTTTTATATTTCGTGTCAAACGTCGACAAATCTCTGTCCGCACATCTCAATGCGACTACTTTAATCAGCCATATTTCCAAAACCTAAGTTTTTACGGTAACTTGGGTGGTATAATACAGAAGTTCTGGTCCTATTCTATCACCCTACGTGTACGTAATGTTGGCACACCTCCGTATTTATTATTATATTTCATGTCATACTTAGACAAATCGTTGTCCGCACATCGCATAGCGACTAATTTAATCACCCATATTTCCAAAACCTAGGTTTTAAGGTAACTTGGGTGGTATAGTACTAAAGTTCTGGTCCTATTCTTTCATCCTACGTGTACGTCATGCTGACACACTGCCGTATTTATTTTATTTTTTATGTCAAACTTAGGTGGATCGCTGTCCACACATCCAAAGCGACTATTTTAATCACCCGTATTTCCAAAACCTAAGTTTTGACGGTAACCTGAGTGGTATAATAATATAGTTCTAATCCTATTCTATCACCCAATGTGTACGTCATGTATCCAAAATTCCGTATTTATTTTTATATTTCATGTCAAACTTAGACAAATCGTTGTCCGCACATCGCATAGCGACTAATTTAATCACCCATACTTCCAAAACCTAAGTTTTTAAGGTAACTTGGGTGGTATAGTACTAAAGTTCTGGTCCTATTCTTTCATCCTATGTGTACGTCATGTTGGCACACTTCCGTATTTTTTTTATTTTTCATGTCATACTTTGACAAATCGCTGTCCGCACATCTCAATGCGACTACTTTAATCAGCCATATTTCCAAAACCTAAGTTTTTACGGTAACTTGGGTGGTATAATATAGAAGTTCTGGTCCTATTCTATCACCCTATGTGTACGTCATGTATCCACAATTCCGTATTTATTTTTATATTTCATGTCAAACTTAGACAAATCTCTGTCCGCACATCGCATAGCGACTAATTTAATCACCCATATTTCCAAAACCTAAGTTTTTACGGTAACTTGGGTGGTATAATACAGAAGTTCTGGTCCTATTCTATCACCCTATGTGTACGTCATGTATCCACAATTCCGTATTTATTTTTATATTTCATGTCAAATTAGACAAATCGCTGTCCGCACATCTCAATGCGACTACTTTAATCAGCCATATTTCCAAAACCTAAGTTTTTACGGTAACTTGGGTGGTATGGTACTAAAGTTCTGGACCTATTCTATCATCCTATGTGTACGTCATGTTGGCACACCTCCGTATTTTTTTTATATTTCGTGTCAAACTTCGACAAATCTCTGTCCGCACATCTCAATGCGACTAATTTAATCACCCATATTTCCAAAACCTAAGTTTTTAAGGTAACTTGGGTGGTATAGTACTAAAGTTCCTGTCCTATTCTATCATCCTATGTGTACGTCATGTTGGCACACTTCCGTATTTATTTTATTTTTCATGTCATACTTTGACAAATCGCTGTCCGCACATCTCAATGCGACTACTTTAATCAGCCATATTTCCAAAACCTAAGTTTTTAAGGTAACTTGGGTGGTATAGTACTAAAGTTCTGGTCCTATTCTTTCATCCTACGTGTACGTCATGCTGACACACTGCCGTATTTATTTTATATTTTATGTCAAACTTAGGTGGATCGCTGTCCACACATCCAAAGCGACTATTTTAATCACCCGTATTTCCAAAACCTAAGTTCTGACGGTAACCTGAGTGGTATAATAATATAGTTCTAATCCTATTCTATCACCCAATGTGTACGTCATGTATCCAAAATTCCGTATTTATTTTTATATTTCATGTCAAACTTAGACAAATCGTTGTCCGCACATCGCATAACGACTAATTTAATCACCCATATTTCCAAAACCTAAGTTTTTAAGGTAACTTGGGTGGTACAGTACTAAATTTCAGGACCTATTCTATCATCCTATGTGTACGTCATGTTGGCACACTTCCGTATTTATTTTATATTTCATGTCATACTTTGACAAATCGCTGTCCGCACATCTCAATGCGACTATTTTAATCACCCGTATTTCCAAAACCTAAGTTTTTAAGGTAACTTGGGTGGTATAGTACTAAAGTTCTGGACCTATTCTATCATCCTATGTGTACGTCATGTTGGCACACCTCCGTATTTTTTTTATATTTCGTGTCAAACTTCGACAAATCTCTGTCCGCACATCGCATAGCGACTAATTTAATCACCCATATTTCCAAAACCTAAGTTTTTACGGTAACTTGGGTGGTATAGTACAGAAGTTCTGGTCCTATTCTATCACCCTATGTGTACGTCATGTATCCACAATTCCGTATTTATTTTTATATTTCATGTCAAACTTAGACAAATCGTTGTCCGCACATCGCATAGCGACTAATTTAATCACCCATATTTCCAAAACCTAAGTTTTTACGGTAACTTGGTTGGTATAACACAGAAGTTCTGGTCCTATTCTATCACCCTACGTGTACGTCATGCTGACACACTGCCGTATTTATTTTATTTTTCATGTCATACTTTGACAAATCGCTGTCCGCACATCTCAATGCGACTATTTTAATCAGCCATATTTCCAAAACATAAGTTTTTACTGTAACTTGGGTGGTATAATACAGAAGTTCTGGTCCTATTCTATCACCCTATGTGTACGTCATGTATCCACATTTCCGTATTTATTTTTATATTTCATGTCAAACTTAGACAAATCGTTGTCGGCACATCGCATAGCGACTAATTTAATCACCCATATTTCCAAATCCTAAGTTTTTAAGGTAACTTGGGTGGTATAATACTAAATTTCAGGACCTATTCTATCATCCTATGTGTACGTCATGTTGGCACACTTCCGTATTTATTTTATTTTTCATGTCATACTTTGACAAATCGCTGTCCGCACATCTCAATGCGACTACTTTAATCAGCCATATTTCCAAAACCTAAGTTTTTACGGTAACTTGGGTGGTATAGTACTAAAGTTCTGGACCTATTCTATCATCCTATGTGTACGTCATGTTGGCACACCTCCGTATTTTTTTTATATTTCGTGTCAAACTTCGACAAATCTCTGTCCGCACATCTCAATGCGACTACTTTAATCAGCCATATTTCCAAAACCTAAGTTTTTACGGTAACTAGGGTGGTATAATACAGAAGTTCTGGTCCTATTCTATCACCCTATGTGTACGTCATGTATCCACAATTCCGTATTTATTTTTATATTTCATGTCAAACTTAGACAAATCGTTGTCCGCACATCGCATAGCGACTAATTTAATCACCCATATTTCCAAAACCTAAGTTTTTACGGTAACTTGGGTGGTATAATACAGAAGTTCTGGTCCTATTCTATCACCCTACGTGTACGTCATGCTGACACACTGCCGTATTTATTTTATTTTTCATGTCATACTTTGACAAATCGCTGTCCGCACATCTCAATGCGACTACTTTAATCAGCCATATTTCCAAAACCTAAGTTTTTACGGTAACTTGGGTGGTATAATACAGAAGTTCTGGTCCTATTCTATCATCCTATGTGTACGTCATGTTGGCACACTTCCGTATTTATTTTATTTTTCATGTCATACTTTGACAAATCGCTGTCCGCACATCTCAATGCGACTACTTTAATCAGCCATATTTCCAAAACCTAAGTTTTTACGGTAACTTGGGTGGTATAGTACTAAAGTTCTGGACCTATTCTATCATCCCATGTGTACGTCATGTTGGCACACCTCCGTATTTTTTTTATATTTCGTGTCAAACGTCGACAAATCTCTGTCCGCACATCTCAATGCGACTACTTTAATCAGCCATATTTCCAAAACCTAAGTTTTTACGGTAACTTGGGTGGTATAATACAGAAGTTCTGGTCCTATTCTATCACCCTACGTGTACGTAATGTTGGCACACCTCCGTATTTATTATTATATTTCATGTCATACTTAGACAAATCGTTGTCCGCACATCGCATAGCGACTAATGTAATCACCCATATTTCCAAAACCTAAGTTTTTAAGGTAACTTGGGTGGTATAGTACTAAAGTTCTGGTCCTATTCTTTCATCCTATGTGTACGTTATGTTGGCACACTTCCGTATTTATTTTATTTTTCATGTCATACTTTGACAAATCGCTGTCCACACATCTCAATGCGACTACTTTAATCAGCCATATTTCCAAAACCTAAGTTTTTACTTTATCTTGGGTGGTATAATACAGAAGTTCTGGTCCTATTCTATCACCCTATGTGTACGTCATGTATCCACAATTCCGTATTTATTTTTATATTTCATGTCAAACTTAGACAAATCGTTGTCCGCACATCGCATAGCGACTAATTTAACCACCCATATTACAAAAACCTAAGTTTTTAAGGTATTTTGGGTGGTATAGTAATAAAGTTCTGGTCCTATTCTTTCATCCTATGTGTACGTCATGTTGGCACACTTCCGTATTTAATTTATTTTTCATGTCATACTTTGACAAATCTCTGTCCGCACATCTCAATGCGACTACTTTAATCGGCCATATTTCCAAAACCTAAGTTTTTACGGTAACTTGGGTGGTATAATACAGAAGTTCTGGTCCTATTCTATCACCCTACGTGTACGTAATGTTGGCAAACCTCCGTATTTATTATTATATTTCATGTCATACTTAGACAAATCGTTGTCCGCACATCGCATAGCGACTAATTTAATCACCCATATTTCCAAAACCTAAGTTTTTAAGGTAACTTGGGTGGTATAGTACTAAAGTTCTGGTCCTATTCTTTCATCCTACGTGTACGTCATGCTGACACACTGCCGTATTTATTTTATTTTTCATGTCATACTTTGACAAATCGCTGTCCGCACATCTCAATGCGACTACTTTAATCAGCCAAATTTCCAAAACCTAAGTTTTTACGGTAACTTGGGTGGTATAATACAGAAGTTCTGGTCCTATTCTATCACCCTATGTGTACGTCATGTATCCACAATTCCGTATTTATTTTTATATTTCATGTCAAACTTAGACAAATCGTTGTCCGCACATCGCATAGCGACTAATTTAATCACCCATATTTCCAATACCTAAGTTTTTAAGGTAACTTGGGTGGTATAATACTAAATTTCAGGACCTATTCTATCATCCTATGTGTACGTCATGTTGGCACACTTCCGTATTTATTTTATTTTTCATGTCATACTTTGACAAATCGCTGTCCGTACATCTCAATGCGACTACTTTAATCAGCCATATTTCCAAAACCTGTTTTTACGGTAACTTGGGTGGTATAGTACTAAAGTTCTGGACCTATTCTATCATCCTATGTGTACGTCATGTTGGCACACCTCCGTATTTTCTTTATATTTCGTGTCAAACTTCGACAAATCTCTGTCCGCACATCTCAATGCGACTACTTTAATCAGCCATATTTCCAAAACCTAAGTTTTTACCATAACTTGGGTGGTATAATACAGAAGTTCTGGTCCTATTCTATCACCCTACGTGTACGTAATGTATCCACAATTCCGTATTTATTTTTATATTTCATGTCAAACTTAGACAAATCGTTGTCCGCACATCGCATAGCGACTAATTTAATCACCCATATTTCCAAAACCTAAGTTTTTACGGTAACTTGGGTGGTATAATACAGAAGTTCTGGTCCTATTCTATCACCCTATGTGTACGTCATGTATCCACAATTCCGTATTTATTTTTATATTTCATGTCAAACTTAGACAAATCGTTGTCCGCACATCGCATAGCGACTAATTTAATCACCCATATTTCCAAAACCTAAGTTTTTAAGGTAACTTGGGTGGTATAGTACTAAATTTCAGGACCTATTCTATCATCCTATGTGTACATCATAATGGCACACTTCCGTATTTATTTTATTTTTCATGTCATACTTTGACAAATCGCTGTCCGCACATCTCAATGCGACTACTTTAATCAGCCATATTTCCAAAACCTGTTTTTACGGTAACTTGGGTGGTATAGTACTAAAGTTCTGGACCTATTCTATCATCCTATGTGTACGTCATGTTGGCACACCTCCGTATTTTCTTTATATTTCGTGTCAAACTTCGACAAATCTCTGTCCGCACATCTCAATGCGACTACTTTAATCAGCCATATTTCCAAAACCTAAGTTTTTACGGTAACTTGGGTGGTATAATACAGAAATTCTGGTCCTATTTCATCACCCTACGTGTACGTCATGCTGACACACTGCCGTATTTATTTTATATTTTATGTCAAACTTAGGTGGATCACTGTCCACACATCCAAAGCGACTATTTTAATCACCCGTATTTCCAAAACCTAAGTTTTTAAGGTAACTTGGGTGGTAAAGTACTAAAGTTCTAGTCCTATTCTTTCATCCTACGTGTACGTCTTGCTGACACACTGCAGTATTTATTTTATATTTTATGTCAAACTTAGACAAATCGTTGTCCGCACATCGCATAGCGACTAATTTAATCACCCATATTTCCAAAACCTAAGTTTTTACGGTAACTTGGGTGGTATAGTACTAAAGTTCTGGACCTATTCTATCATCCTATGTGTACGTCATGTTGGCACACCTCCGTATTTTTTTTATATTTTATGTCAAACTTAGACAAATCGTTGTCCGCACATCGCATAGCGACTAATTTAATCACCCATATTTCCAAAACCTAAGTTTTTACGGTAACTTGGGTGGTATAATACAGAAGTTCTGGTCCTATTCTATCACCCTATGTGTACGTCATGTATCCACAATTCCGTATTTATTTTTATATTTCATGTCAAACTTAGACAAATCGTTGTCCGCACATCGCATAGCGACTAATTTAATCACCCATATTTCCAAAACCTAAGTTTTTACGGTAACTTGGGTGGTATAATACAGAAGTTCTGGTCCTATTCTATCACCCTATGTGTACGTCATGTATCCACAATTCCGTATTTATTTTTATATTTCATGTCAAACTTAGACAAATCGCTGTCCGCACATCTCAATGCGACTACTTTAATCAGCTATATTTCCAAAACCTAAGTTTTTACGGTAACTTGGGTGGCATAGTACTAAAGTTCTGGACCTATTCTATCATCCTATGTGTACGTCATGTTGGCACACCTCCGTATTTTTTTTATATTTCGTGTCAAACTTCGACAAATCTCTGTCCGCACATCTCAATGCGACTGCTTTAATCAGCCATATTTCCAAAACCTAAGTTTTTACGGTAACTTGGGTGGTATAATACAGAAGTTCTGGTCCTATTCTATCACCCTACGTGTACGTAATGTTGGCACACCTCCGTATTTATTATTATATTTCATGTCATACTTAGACAAATCGTTGTCCGCACATCGCATAGCGACTAATTAAATCGCCCATATTTCCAAAACCTAAGTTTTTAAGGTAACTTGGGTGGTATAGTACTAAAGTTCTGGTCCTATTCTTTCATCCTACGTGTACGTCATGCTGACACACTGCCGTATTTATTTTATATTTTATGTCAAACTTAGGTGGATCGCTGTCCACACATCCAAAGCGAATATTTTAATCACCCGTATTTCCTAAACCTAAGTTTTGACGGTAACCTGAGTGGTATAATAATATAGTTCTAATCCTATTCTATCACCCAATGTGTACGTCATGTATCCACAATTCCGTATTTATTTTTATATTTCATGTCAAACTTAGACAAATCGTTGTCCGCACATCGCATAGCGACTAATTTAATCACCCATATTTCCAAAACCTAAGTTTTTACGGTAACTTGGGTGGTATAATACAGAAGTTCTGGTCCTATTCTATCACCCTATGTGTACGTCATGTATCCACAATTCCGTATTTATTTTTATATTTCATGTCAAACTTAGACAAATCGCTGTCCGCACATCTCAATGCGACTAATTTAATCAGCCATATTTCCAAAACCTAAGTTTTTACGGTAACTTGGGTGGTATAATACTAAATTTCAGGACCTATTCTATCATCCTATGTGTACGTCATGTTGGCACACTTCCGTATTTATTTTATTTTTCATGTCATACTTTGACAAATCGCTGTCCGCACATCTCAATGCGACTACTTTAATCAGCCATATTTCCAAAACCTAAGTTTTTACGGTAACTTGGGTGGTATAATACAGAGGTTCTGGTCCTATTCTATCACCCTATGTGTACGTCATGTATCCACAATTCCGTATTTATTTTTATATTTCATGTCAAACTTAGACAAATCGCTGTCCGCACATCTCAATGCGACTACTTTAATCAGCCATATTTCCAAAACCTAAGTTTTTACGGTAACTTGGGTGGTATAGTACTAAAGTTCTGGACCTATTCTATCATCCTATGTATACGTCATGTTGGCACACCTCTGTATTTTTTTTTATATTTCGTGTCAAACTTCGACAAATCTCTGTCCGCACATCTCAATGCGACTGCTTTAATCAGCCATATTTCCAAAACCTAAGTTTTTACGGTAACTTGGGTGGTATAATACAGAAGTTCTGGTCCTATTCTATCACCCTACGTGTACGTAATGTTGGCACACCTCCGTATTTATTATTATATTTCATGTCATACTTAGACAAATCGTTGTCCGCACATCGCATAGCGACTAATTAAATCACCCATATTTCCAAAACCTAAGTTTTTAAGGTAACTTGGGTGGTATAGTACTAAAGTTCTGGTCCTATTCTTTCATCCTACGTGTACGTCATGCTGACACACTGCCGTATTTATTTTATATTTTATGTCAAACTTAGGTGGATCGCTGTCCACACATCCAAAGCGACTATTTTAATCACCCGTATTTCCAAAACCTAAGTTTTGACGGTAACCTGAGTGGTATAATAATATAGTTCTAATCCTATTCTATCACCCAATGTGTACGTCATGTAGCCACAATTCCGTATTTATTTTTATATTTCATGTCAAACTTAGACAAATCGCTGTCCGCACATCGCATAGCGACTAATTTAATCACCCATATTTCCAAAACCTAAGTTTTTAAGGTAACTTGGGTGGTATAATACTAAATTTCAGGACCTATTCTATCATCCTATGTGTACGTCATAATGGCACACTTCCGTATTTATTTTATTTTTCATGTCATACTTTGACAAATCGCTGTCCGCACATCTCAATGCGACTACTTTAATCAGCCATATTTCCAAAACCTAAGTTTTTACGGTAACTTGGGTGGTATAATACAGAAGTTCTGGTCCTATTCTATCACCCTATGTGTACGTCATGTATCCACAATTCCGTATTTATTTTTATATTTCATGTCAAACTTAGACAAATCGATGTCCGCACATCTCAATGCGACTACTTCAATCAGCCATATTTCCAAAACCTAAGTTTTTACGGTAACTTGGGTGGTATAGTACTAAAGTTCTGGACCTATTCTATCATCCTATGTGTACGTCATGTTGGCACACCTCCGTATTTTTTTTATATTTCGTGTCAAACTTCGACAAATCTCTGTCCGCACATCTCAATGCGACTGCTTTAATCAGCCATATTTCCAAAACCTAAGTTTTTACGGTAACTTGGGTGGTATAATACAGAAGTTCTGGTCCTATTCTATCACCCTACGTGTACGTAATGTTGGCACACCTCCGTATTTATTATTATATTTCATGTCATACTTAGACAAATCGTTGTCCGCACATCGCATAGCGACTAATTTAATCACCCATATTTCCAAAACCTAAGTTTTTAAGGTAACTTGGGTGGTATAGTACTAAAGTTCTGGTCCTATTCTTTCATCCTACGTGTACGTCATGCTGACACACTGCCATATTTATTTTATATTTTATGTCAAACTTAGGTGGATCGCTGTCCACACATCCAAAGCGACTATTTTAATCACCCGTATTTCCAAAACCTAAGTTTTGACGGTAACCTGAGTGGTATAATAATATAGTTCTAATCCTATTCTATCATCCTATGTGTACGTCATGTTGGCACACCTCCGTATTTTTTTTATATTTCGTGTCAAACTTCGACAAATCTCTGTCCGCACATCTCTATGCGACTACTTTAATCAGCCATATTTCCAAAACCTAAGTTTTTACGGTAACTTGGGTGGTATAATACAGAAGTTCTGGCCCTATTTCATCACCCTATTTGTACGTCATGTATCCACAATTCCGTATTTATTTTTATATTTCATGTCAAACTTAGACAAATCGCTGTCCGCACATCTCAATGCGACTAATTTAATCAGCCATATTTCCAAAACCTAAGTTTTTACGGTAACTTGGGTGGTATAATACTAAATTTCAGGACCTATTCTATCATCCTATAGTACGTCATGTTGGCACACTTCCGTATTTATTTTATTTTTCATGTCATACTTTGACAAATCGCTGTCCGCACATCGCATAGCGACTAATTTAATCAGCCATATTTCCAAAACCTATGTTTTTACGGTAACTTGGGTGGTATAATACAGAAGTTCTGGTCCTATTCTATCACCCTACGTGTACGTAATGTTGGCACACCTCCGTATTTATTATTATATTTCATGTCATACTTAGACAAATCGTTGACCGCACATCGCATAGCGACTAATTTAATCACCCATATTTCCAAAACCTAAGTTTTTAAGGTAACTTGGGTGGTATAGTACTAAAGTTCTGGTCCTATTCTTTCATCCTATGTGTACGTCATGTTGGCACACTTCCGTATTTATTTTATTTTTCATGTCATACTTTGACAAATCGCTGTCCGCACATCTCAATGCGACTACTTTAATCAGCCATATTTCCAAAACCTTAGTTTTTACGGTAACTTGGGTGGTATAATACAGACTTTCTGGTCCTATTCTATCACCCTATGTGACCGTAATGTTGGCACACTTCCGTATTTATTTTTATATTACATGTCATACTTAGACAAATCGTTGTCCGCACATCGCATAGCGACTACTTTAATCAGCCATATTTCCAAAACCTTAGTTTTTACGGTAACTTGGGTGGTATAATACAGACTTTCTGGTCCTATTCTATCACCCTATGTGACCGTAATGTTGGCACACTTCCGTATTTATTTCTATATTACATGTCATACTTAGACAAATCGTTGTCCGCACATCGCATAGCGACTAATTTAATCACCCATATTTCCAAAACCTAAGTTTTTAAGGTAACTTGGGTGGTATAGTACTAAAGTTCTGGTCCTATTCTTTCATCCTACGTGTACGTCATGCTGACACACTGCCATATTTATTTTATATTTTATGTCAAACTTAGGTGGATCGCTGTCCACACATCCAAAGCGACTATTTTAATCACCCGTATTTCCAAAACCTAAGTTTTGACGGTAACCTGAGTGGTATAATAATATAGTTCTAATCCTATTCTATCACCTTATGTGTACGTCATGTATCCACAATTCCGTATTTATTTTTATATTTCATGTCAAACTTAGACAAATCGTTGTCCGCACATCGCATAGCGACTAATTTAATCACCCATATTTCCAAAACCTAAGTTTTTAAGGTAACTTTGTGGTATAATACTAAATTTCAGGACCTATTCTATCATCCTATGTGTACGTCATGTTGGCACACTTCCGTATTTATTTTATTTTTCATGTCATACTTTGACAAATCGCTTTCCGCACATCTCAATGCGACTACTTTAATCAGCCATATTTCCAAAACCTAAGTTTTTACGGTAACTTGGGTGGTATAGTACTAAAGTTCTGGACCTATTCTATCATCCTATGTGTACGTCATGTTGGCACACCTCCGTATTTTTTTTATATTTCGTGTCAAACTTCGACAAATCTCTGTCCGCACATCTCAATGCGACTACTTTAATCAGCCATATTTCCAAAACCTAAGTTTTTACGGTAACTTGGGTGGTATGATACAGAAGTTCTGGTCCTATTCTATCACCCTATGTGTACGTCATGTATCCACAATTCCGTATTTATTTTTATATTTCATGTCAAACTTAGACAAATCGTTGTCCGCACATCGCATAGCGACTAATTTAATCACCCATATTTCCAAAACCTAAGTTTTTAAGGTAACTTGGGTGGTATAATACTAAATTTCAGGACCTATTCTATCATCCTATGTGAACATCATAATGGCACACTTCCGTATTTATTTTATTTTTCATGTCATACTTTGACAAATCGCTGTCCGCACATCTCAATGCGACTACTTTAATCAGCCATATTTCCAAAACCTAAGTTTTTAAGGTAACTTGGGTGGTATAGTACTAAAGTTCTGGTCCTATATTTTCATCCTACGTGTACGTCATGCTGACACACTGCCGTATTTATTTTATATTTTATGTCAAACTTAGACAAATCGTTGTCCGCACATCGCATAGCGACTAATTTAATCACCCATATTTCCAAAACCTAAGTTTTTACGGTAACTTGGGTGGTATAGTACTAAAGTTCTGGACCTATTCTATCATCCTATGTGTACGTCATGTTGGCACACCTCCGTATTTTTTTTATATTTCGTGTCAAACTTCGAAAAATCGTTGTCCGCACATCGCATAGCGACTAATTTAATCAGCCATATTTCCAAAACCTAAGTTTTAACGGTAACTTGGGTGGTATAATACAGAAGTTCTGGTCCTATTCTATCACCCTACGTGTACGTAATGTTGGCACACCTCCGTATTTATTATTATATTTCATGTCATACTTAGACAAATCGTTGTCCGCACATCGCATAGCGACTAATTTAATCACCCATATTTCCAAAACCTAAGTTTTTAAGGTAACTTGGGTGGTATAGTACTAAAGTTCTGGTCCTATTCTTTCATCCTATGTGTACGTCATGTTGGCACACTTCCGTATTCATTTTATTTTTCATGTCATACTTTGACAAATCGCTGTCCGCACATCTCAATGCGACTACTTTAATCAGCCATATTTCCAAAACCTAAGTTTTTACGGTAACTTGGGTGGTATACTACAGAAGTTCTGGTCCTATTCTATCACCCTATGTGTACGTCATGTATCCACAATTCCGTATTTATTTTTATATTTCATGTCAAACTTAGACAAATCGTTGTCCGCACATCGCATAGCGACTAATTTAATCACCCATATTTCCAAAACCTAAGTTTTTAAGGTAACTTGGGTGGTATAATACTAAATTTCAGGACCTATTCTATCATCCTATGTGTACGTCATGTTGGCACACCTCCGTATTTTTTTTATATTTCGTGTCAAACTTCGACAAATCTCTGTCCGCACATCTCTATGCGACTACTTTAATCAGCCATATTTCCAAAACCTAAGTTTTTACGGTAACTTGGGTGGTATAATACAGAAGTTCTGGCCCTATTTCATCACCCTATTTGTACGTCATGTATCCACAATTCCGTATTTATTTTTATATTTCATGTCAAACTTAGACAAATCGCTGTCCGCACATCTCAATGCGACTAATTTAATCAGCCATATTTCCAAAACCTAAGTTTTTACGGTAACTTGGGTGGTATAATACTAAATTTCAGGACCTATTCTTTCATCCTATAGTACGTCATGTTGGCACACTTCCGTATTTATTTTATTTTTCATGTCATACTTTGACAAATCGCTGTCCGCACATCGCATAGCGACTAATTTAATCAGCCATATTTCCAAAACCTAAGTTTTTACGGTAACTTGGGTGGTATAATACAGAAGTTCTGGTCCTATTCTATCACCCTACGTGTACGTAATGTTGGCACACCTCCGTATTTATTATTATATTTCATGTCATACTTAGACAAATCGTTGACCGCACATCGCATAGCGACTAATTTAATCACCCATATTTCCAAAACCTAAGTTTTTAAGGTAACTTGGGTGGTATAGTACTAAAGTTCTGGTCCTATTCTTTCATCCTATGTGTACGTCATGTTGGCACACTTCCGTATTTATTTTATTTTTCATGTCATACTTTGACAAATCGCTGTCCGCACATCTCAATGCGACTACTTTAAT
Source organism: Flexamia atlantica (assembly GCA_035578135.1). Classification (NCBI taxonomy): domain Eukaryota; kingdom Metazoa; phylum Arthropoda; class Insecta; order Hemiptera; family Cicadellidae; genus Flexamia; species Flexamia atlantica. The sequence goes on from JAQJVK010000102.1 coordinate 649,939, forward strand.
CAGCCATATTTCCAAAACCTTAGTTTTTACGGTAACTTGGGTGGTATAATACAGACTTTCTGGTCCTATTCTATCACCCTATGTGACCGTAATGTTGGCACACTTCCGTATTTATTTTTATATTACATGTCATACTTAGACAAATCGTTGTCCGCACATCGCATAGCGACTACTTTAATCAGCCATATTTCCAAAACCTTAGTTTTTACGGTAACTTGGGTGGTATAATACAGACTTTCTGGTCCTATTCTATCACCCTATGTGACCGTAATGTTGGCACACTTCCGTATTTATTTCTATATTACATGTCATACTTAGACAAATCGTTGTCCGCACATCGCATAGCGACTAATTTAATCACCCATATTTCCAAAACCTAAGTTTTTAAGGTAACTTGGGTGGTATAGTACTAAAGTTCTGGTCCTATTCTTTCATCCTACGTGTACGTCATGCTGACACACTGCCATATTTATTTTATATTTTATGTCAAACTTAGGTGGATCGCTGTCCACACATCCAAAGCGACTATTTTAATCACCCGTATTTCCAAAACCTAAGTTTTGACGGTAACCTGAGTGGTATAATAATATAGTTCTAATCCTATTCTATCACCTTATGTGTACGTCATGTATCCACAATTCCGTATTTATTTTTATATTTCATGTCAAACTTAGACAAATCGTTGTCCGCACATCGCATAGCGACTAATTTAATCACCCATATTTCCAAAACCTAAGTTTTTAAGGTAACTTGGGTGGTATAATACTAAATTTCAGGACCTATTCTATCATCCTATGTGTACGTCATGTTGGCACACTTCCGTATTTATTTTATTTTTCATGTCATACTTTGACAAATCGCTTTCCGCACATCTCAATGCGACTACTTTAATCAGCCATATTTCCAAAACCTAAGTTTTTACGGTAACTTGGGTGGTATAGTACTAAAGTTCTGGACCTATTCTATCATCCTATGTGTACGTCATGTTGGCACACCTCCGTATTTTTTTTATATTTCGTGTCAAACTTCGACAAATCTCTGTCCGCACATCTCAATGCGACTACTTTAATCAGCCATATTTCCAAAACCTAAGTTTTTACGGTAACTTGGGTGGTATGATACAGAAGTTCTGGTCCTATTCTATCACCCTATGTGTACGTCATGTATCCACAATTCCGTATTTATTTTTATATTTCATGTCAAACTTAGACAAATCGTTGTCCGCACATCGCATAGCGACTAATTTAATCACCCATATTTCCAAAACCTAAGTTTTTAAGGTAACTTGGGTGGTATAATACTAAATTTCAGGACCTATTCTATCATCCTATGTGAACATCATAATGGCACACTTCCGTATTTATTTTATTTTTCATGTCATACTTTGACAAATCGCTGTCCGCACATCTCAATGCGACTACTTTAATCAGCCATATTTCCAAAACCTAAGTTTTTAAGGTAACTTGGGTGGTATAGTACTAAAGTTCTGGTCCTATATTTTCATCCTACGTGTACGTCATGCTGACACACTGCCGTATTTATTTTATATTTTATGTCAAACTTAGACAAATCGTTGTCCGCACATCGCATAGCGACTAATTTAATCACCCATATTTCCAAAACCTAAGTTTTTACGGTAACTTGGGTGGTATAGTACTAAAGTTCTGGACCTATTCTATCATCCTATGTGTACGTCATGTTGGCACACCTCCGTATTTTTTTTATATTTCGTGTCAAACTTCGACAAATCGTTGTCCGCACATCGCATAGCGACTAATTTAATCAGCCATATTTCCAAAACCTAAGTTTTAACGGTAACTTGGGTGGTATATACAGAAGTTCTGGTCCTATTCTATCACCCTACGTGTACGTAATGTTGGCACACCTCCGTATTTATTATTATATTTCATGTCATACTTAGACAAATCGTTGTCCGCACATCGCATAGCGACTAATTTAATCACCCATATTTCCAAAACCTAAGTTTTTAAGGTAACTTGGGTGGTATAGTACTAAAGTTCTGGTCCTATTCTTTCATCCTATGTGTACGTCATGTTGGCACACTTCCGTATTTATTTTATTTTTCATGTCATACTTTGACAAATCGCTGTCCGCACATCTCAATGCGACTACTTTAATCAGCCATATTTCCAAAACCTAAGTTTTTACGGTAACTTGGGTGGTATACTACAGAAGTTCTGGTCCTATTCTATCACCCTATGTGTACGTCATGTATCCACAATTCCGTATTTATTTTTATATTTCATGTCAAACTTAGACAAATCGTTGTCCGCACATCGCATAGCGACTAATTTAATCACCCATATTTCCAAAACCTAAGTTTTTAAGGTAACTTGGGTGGTATAATACTAAATTTCAGGACCTATTCTATCATCCTATGTGTACGTCATGTTGGCACACCTCCGTATTTTTTTTATATTTCGTGTCAAACTTCGACAAATCTCTGTCCGCACATCTCTATGCGACTACTTTAATCAGCCATATTTCCAAAACCTAAGTTTTTACGGTAACTTGGGTGGTATAATACAGAAGTTCTGGCCCTATTTCATCACCCTATTTGTACGTCATGTATCCACAATTCCGTATTTATTTTTATATTTCATGTCAAACTTAGACAAATCGCTGTCCGCACATCTCAATGCGACTAATTTAATCAGCCATATTTCCAAAACCTAAGTTTTTACGGTAACTTGGGTGGTATAATACTAAATTTCAGGACCTATTCTATCATCCTATAGTACGTCATGTTGGCACACTTCCGTATTTATTTTATTTTTCATGTCATACTTTGACAAATCGCTGTCCGCACATCGCATAGCGACTAATTTAATCAGCCATATTTCCAAAACCTAAGTTTTTACGGTAACTTGGGTGGTATAATACAGAAGTTCTGGTCCTATTCTATCACCCTACGTGTACGTAATGTTGGCACACCTCCGTATTTATTATTATATTTCATGTCATACTTAGACAAATCGTTGACCGCACATCGCATAGCGACTAATTTAATCACCCATATTTCCAAAACCTAAGTTTTTAAGGTAACTTGGGTGGTATAGTACTAAAGTTCTGGTCCTATTCTTTCATCCTATGTGTACGTCATGTTGGCACACTTCCGTATTTATTTTATTTTTCATGTCATACTTTGACAAATCGCTGTCCGCACATCTCAATGCGACTACTTTAATCAGCCATATTTCCAAAACCTTAGTTTTTACGGTAACTTGGGTGGTATAATACAGACTTTCTGGTCCTATTCTATCACCCTATGTGACCGTAATGTTGGCACACTTCCGTATTTATTTTTATATTACATGTCATACTTAGACAAATCGTTGTCCGCACATCGCATAGCGACTACTTTAATCAGCCATATTTCCAAAACCTTAGTTTTTACGGTAACTTGGGTGGTATAATACAGACTTTCTGGTCCTATTCTATCACCCTATGTGACCGTAATGTTGGCACACTTCCGTATTTATTTCTATATTACATGTCATACTTAGACAAATCGTTGTCCGCACATCGCATAGCGACTAATTTAATCACCCATATTTCCAAAACCTAAGTTTTTAAGGTAACTTGGGTGGTATAGTACTAAAGTTCTGGTCCTATTCTTTCATCCTACGTGTACGTCATGCTGACACACTGCCATATTTATTTTATATTTTATGTCAAACTTAGGTGGATCGCTGTCCACACATCCAAAGCGACTATTTTAATCACCCGTATTTCCAAAACCTAAGTTTTGACGGTAACCTGAGTGGTATAATAATATAGTTCTAATCCTATTCTATCACCTTATGTGTACGTCATGTATCCACAATTCCGTATTTATTTTTATATTTCATGTCAAACTTAGACAAATCGTTGTCCGCACATCGCATAGCGACTAATTTAATCACCCATATTTCCAAAACCTAAGTTTTTAAGGTAACTTGGGTGGTATAATACTAAATTTCAGGACCTATTCTATCATCCTATGTGTACGTCATGTTGGCACACTTCCGTATTTATTTTATTTTTCATGTCATACTTTGACAAATCGCTTTCCGCACATCTCAATGCGACTACTTTAATCAGCCATATTTCCAAAACCTAAGTTTTTACGGTAACTTGGGTGGTATAGTACTAAAGTTCTGGACCTATTCTATCATCCTATGTGTACGTCATGTTGGCACACCTCCGTATTTTTTTTATATTTCGTGTCAAACTTCGACAAATCTCTGTCCGCACATCTCAATGCGACTACTTTAATCAGCCATATTTCCAAAACCTAAGTTTTTACGGTAACTTGGGTGGTATGATACAGAAGTTCTGGTCCTATTCTATCACCCTATGTGTACGTCATGTATCCACAATTCCGTATTTATTTTTATATTTCATGTCAAACTTAGACAAATCGTTGTCCGCACATCGCATAGCGACTAATTTAATCACCCATATTTCCAAAACCTAAGTTTTTAAGGTAACTTGGGTGGTATAATACTAAATTTCAGGACCTATTCTATCATCCTATGTGAACATCATAATGGCACACTTCCGTATTTATTTTATTTTTCATGTCATACTTTGACAAATCGCTGTCCGCACATCTCAATGCGACTACTTTAATCAGCCATATTTCCAAAACCTAAGTTTTTAAGGTAACTTGGGTGGTATAGTACTAAAGTTCTGGTCCTATATTTTCATCCTACGTGTACGTCATGCTGACACACTGCCGTATTTATTTTATATTTTATGTCAAACTTAGACAAATCGTTGTCCGCACATCGCATAGCGACTAATTTAATCACCCATATTTCCAAAACCTAAGTTTTTACGGTAACTTGGGTGGTATAGTACTAAAGTTCTGGACCTATTCTATCATCCTATGTGTACGTCATGTTGGCACACCTCCGTATTTTTTTTATATTTCGTGTCAAACTTCGACAAATCGTTGTCCGCACATCGCATAGCGACTAATTTAATCAGCCATATTTCCAAAACCTAAGTTTTAACGGTAACTTGGGTGGTATATACAGAAGTTCTGGTCCTATTCTATCACCCTACGTGTACGTAATGTTGGCACACCTCCGTATTTATTATTATATTTCATGTCATACTTAGACAAATCGTTGTCCGCACATCGCATAGCGACTAATTTAATCACCCATATTTCCAAAACCTAAGTTTTTAAGGTAACTTGGGTGGTATAGTACTAAAGTTCTGGTCCTATTCTTTCATCCTATGTGTACGTCATGTTGGCACACTTCCGTATTTATTTTATTTTTCATGTCATACTTTGACAAATCGCTGTCCGCACATCTCAATGCGACTACTTTAATCAGCCATATTTCCAAAACCTAAGTTTTTACGGTAACTTGGGTGGTATACTACAGAAGTTCTGGTCCTATTCTATCACCCTACGTGTACGTAATGTTGGCATACCTCCGTATTTATTATTATATTTCATGTCATACTTAGACAAATCGTTGTCCGCACATCGCATAGCAACTAATTAAATAACCCATATTTCCAAAACCTAAGTTTTTAAGGTAACTTCGGTGGTATAGTACTAAAGTTCTGGTCCTATTCTTTCATCCTACGTGTACGTCATGCTGACACACTGCCGTATTTATTTTATATTTTATGTCAAACTTAGGTGGATCGCTGTCCACACATCCAAAGCGACTATTTTAATCACCCATATTTCCAAAACCTAGGTTTTTAATTTAACTTGGGTGGTATAGTACTAAAGTTCTGGTCCTATTCTTTCATCCTACGTGTACGTCATGCTGACACACTGCCGTATTTATTTTATATTTTATGTCAAACTTAGGTGGATCGCTGTCCACATCCAAAGCGACTATTTTAATCACCCGTATTTCCAAAACCTAAGTTTTGACGGTAACCTGAGTGGTATAATAATATAGTTCTAATCCTATTCTATCACCCAATGTGTACGTCATGTATCCACAATTCCGTATTTATTTTTATATTTCATGTCAAACTTAGACAAATCGTTGTCCGCACATCGCATAGCGACTAATTTAATCACCCATATTTCCAAAACCTAAGTTTTTAAGGTAACTTGGGTAAGGTAACGTCATGTTGGCACACTTCCGTATTTATTTTATTTTTCATGTCATACTTTGACAAATCGCTGTCTCACATCTCAATGCGACTACTTTAATCAGCCATATTTCCAAAACCTAAGTTTTTACGGTAACTTGGGTGGTATAGTACTAAAGTTCTGGACCTATTCTATCATCCTATGTGTATGTCATGTTGGCAAACCTCCGTATTTTCTTTATATTTTGTGTCAAACTTCGACAAATCTCTGTCCGCACATCTCAATGCGACTAATTTAATCACCCATATTTCCAAAACCTAAGTTTTTAAGGTAACTTGGGTGGTATAATACTAAATTTCAGGACCTATTCTATCATCCTATGTGTACATCATAATGGCACACTTCCGTATTTATTTTATTTTTCATGTCATACTTTGACAAATCGCTGTCCGCACATCTCAATGCGACTACTTTAATCAGCCATATTTCCAAAACCTACGTTTTTACGGTAACTTGGATGGTATAATACAGAAGTTCTGGTCCTATTTCATCACCCTACGTGTACGTCATGCTGACACACTGCCGTATTTATTATATATTTTATGTCAAACTAAGGTGGATCACTGTCCACACATCCAAAGCGACTATTTTAATCACCCGTATTTCCAAAACCTAAGTTTTTAAGGTAACTTGGGTGGTATAGTACTAAAGTTCTGGTCCTATGATTTATCCTACGTGTACGTCATGCTGACACACTGCCGTATTTATTTTATATTTTATGTCAAACTTAGACAAATCGTTGTCCGCACATCGCATAGCGACTAATTTAATCACCCATATTTCCAAAACCTAAGTTTTTACGGTAACTTGGGTGGTATAGTACTAAAGTTCTGGACCTATTCTATCATCCTATGTGTACGTCATGTTGGCACACCTCCGTATTTTTTTTATATTTCGTGTCAAACTTCGACAAATCGTTGTCCGCACATCGCATAGCGACTAATTTAATCAGCCATATTTCCAAAACCTAAGTTTTTACGGTAACTTGGGTGGTATAATACAGAAGTTCTGGTCCTATTCTATCACCCTACGTGTTCGTAATGTTGGCACACCTCCGTATTTATTATTATATTTCATGTCATACTTAGACAAATCGTTGTCCGCACATCGCATAGCGACTAATTTAATCACCCATATTTCCAAAACCTAAGTTTTTAAGGTAACTTGGGTGGTATAGTACTAAAGTTCTGGTCCTATTCTTTCATCCTATGTGTACGTCATGTTGGCACACTTCCGTATTTATTTTATTTTTCATGTCATACTTTGACAAATCGCTGTCCGCACATCTCAATGCGACTACTTTAATCAGCCATATTTCCAAAACCTACGTTTTTACGGTAACTTGGGTGGTATACTACAGAAGTTCTGGTCCTATTCTATCACCCTATGTGTACGTCATGTATCCACAATTCCGTATTTATTTTTATATTTCATGTCAAACTTAGACAAATCGTTGTCCGCACATCGCATAGCGACTAATTTAATCACCCATATTTCCAAAACCTAAGTTTTTACGGTAACTTGGGTGGTATAATACAGAAGTTCTGGTCCTATTCTATCACCCTATGTGTACGTCATGTATCCACAATTCCGTATTTATTTTTATATTTCATGTCAAACTTAGACAAATCGCTGTCCGCACATCTCAATGCGACTACTTTAATCAGCCATATTTCCAAAACCTAAGTTTTTACGGTAACTTGGGTGGCATAGTACTAAAGTTCTGGACCTATTCTATCATCCTATGTGTACGTCATGTTGGCACACCTCCGTATTTTTTTTATATTTCGTGTCAAACTTCGACAAATCTCTGTCCGCACATCTCAATGCGACTGCTTTAATCAGCCATATTTCCAAAACCTAAGTTTTTACGGTAACTTGGGTGGTATAATACAGAAGTTCTGGTCCTATTCTATCACCCTACGTGTACGTAATGTTGGCACACCTCCGTATTTATTATTATATTTCATGTCATACTTAGACAAATCGTTGTCCGCACATCGCATAGCGACTAATTAAATCACCCATATTTCCAAAACCTAAGTTTTTAAGGTAACTTGGGTGGTATAGTACTAAAGTTCTGGTCCTATTCTTTCATCCTACGTGTACGTCATGCTGACACACTGCCGTATTTATTTTATATTTTATGTCAAACTTAGGTGGATCGCTGTCCACACATCCAAAGCGACTATTTTAATCACCCATATTTCCAAAACCTAGGTTTTTAAGGTAACTTGGGTGGTATAGTACTAAAGTTCTGGTCCTATTCTTTCATCCTACGTGTACGTCATGCTGACACACTGCCGTATTTATTTTATATTTTATGTCAAACTTAGGTGGATCGCTGTCCACACATCCAAAGCGACTATTTTAATCACCCGTATTTCCAAAACCTAAGTTTTGACGGTAACCTGAGTGGTATATTAATATAGTTCTAATCCTATTCTATCACCCAATGTGTACGTCATGTATCCACAATTCCGTATTTATTTTTATATTTCATGTCAAACTTAGACAAATCGTTGTCCGCACATCGCATAGCGACTAATTTAATCACCCATATTTCCAAAACCTAAGTTTTTAAGGTAACTTGGGTGGTATAATACTAAATTTCAGGACCTATTCTATCATCCTATGTGTACGTCATGTTGGCACACTTCCGTATTTATTTTATTTTTCATGTCATACTTTGACAAATCGCTGTCTCACATCTCAATGCGACTACTTTAATCAGCCATCTTTCCAAAACCTAAGTTTTTACGGTAACTTGGGTGGTATAGTACTAAAGTTCTGGACCTATTCTATCATCCTATGTGTATGTCATGTTGGCACACCTCCGTATTTTCTTTATATTTCGTGTCAAACTTCGACAAATCTCTGTCCGCACATCTCAATGCGACTACTTTAATCAGCCATATTTCCAAAACCTAAGTTTTAACGGTAACTTAGGTGGTATAATACAGAAGTTCTGGTCCTTTTCTATCACCCTACGTGAACGTAATGTTGGCACACCTCCGTATTTATTATTATATTTCATGTCATACTTAGACAAATCGTTGTCCGCACATCGCATAGCGACTAATTTAATCACCCATATTTCCAAAACCTAAGTTTTTAAGGTAACTTGGGTGGTATAGTACTAAAGTTCTGGTCCTATTCTTTCATCCTATGTGTACGTCATGTTGGCACACTTCCGTATTTATTTTATTTTTCATGTCATACTTTGACAAATCGCTGTCCGCACATCTCAATGCGACTACTTTAATCAGCCATATTTCCAAAACCTAAGTTTTTACGGTAACTTGGGTGGTATAATACAGAAGTTCTGGTCCTATTCTATCACCCTATGTGTACGTCATGTATCCACAATTCCGTATTTATTTTTATATTTCATGTCAAACTTAGACAAATCGTTGTCCGCACATCGCATAGCGACTAATTTAATCACCCATATTTCCAAAACCTAAGTTTTTACGGTAACTTGGGTGGTATAATACAGTAGTTCTAGTCCTATTCTATCACCCTATGTGTACGTCATGTATCCACAATTCCGTATTTATTTTTATATTTCATGTCAAACTTAGACAAATCGCTGTCCGCACATCTCAATGCGACTAATTTAATCAGCCATATTTCCAAAACCTAAGTTTTTACGGTAACTTGGGTGGTATAATACTAAATTTCAGGACCTATTCTATCATCCTATGTGGACGTCATGTTGGCACACTTCCGTATTTATTTTATTTTTCATGTCATACTTTGACAAATCGCTGTCCGCACATCTCAATGCGACTACTTTAATCAGCCATATTTCCAAAACCTAAGTTTTTACGGTAACTTGGGTGGTATAGTACTAAAGTTCTGGACCTATTCTATCATCCTATGTGTACGTCATGTTGGCACACCTCCGTATTCTTTTTATATTTCGTGTCAAACTTCGACAAATCTCTGTCCGCACATCTCAATGCGACTACTTTAATCAGCCATATTTCCAAAACCTAAGTTTTTACGGTAACTTGGGTGGTATAATACAGAAGTTCTGGTCCTATTCTATCACCCTACGTGTACGTCATGTATCCACAATTCCGTATTTATTTTTATATTTCATGTCAAACTTAGACAAATCGTTGTCCGCACATCGCATAGCGACTAATTTAATCACCCATATTTCCAAAACCTAAGTTTTTAAGGTAACTTGGGTGGTATAATACTAAATTTCAGGACCTATTCTATCATCCTATGTGTACGTCATGTTGGCACACTTCCGTATTTATTTTATTTTTCATGTCATACTTTGACAAATCGCTGTCTCACATCTCAATGCGACTACTTTAATCAGCCATCTTTCCAAAACCTAAGTTTTTACGGTAACTTGGGTGGTATAGTACTAAAGTTCTGGACCTATTCTATCATCCTATGTGTATGTCATGTTGGCACACCTCCGTATTTTCTTTATATTTCGTGTCAAACTTCGACAAATCTCTGTCCGCACATCTCAATGCGACTACTTTAATCAGCCATATTTCCAAAACCTAAGTTTTAACGGTAACTTAGGTGGTATAATACAGAAGTTCTGGTCCTTTTCTATCACCCTACGTGAACGTAATGTTGGCACACCTCCGTATTTATTATTATATTTCATGTCATACTTAGACAAATCGTTGTCCGCACATCGCATAGCGACTAATTTAATCACCCATATTTCCAAAACCTAAGTTTTTAAGGTAACTTGGGTGGTATAGTACTAAAGTTCTGGTCCTATTCTTTCATCCTATGTGTACGTCATGTTGGCACACTTCCGTATTTATTTTATTTTTCATGTCATACTTTGACAAATCGCTGTCCGCACATCTCAATGCGACTACTTTAATCAGCCATATTTCCAAAACCTAAGTTTTTACGGTAACTTGGGTGGTATAATACAGAAGTTCTGGTCCTATTCTATCACCCTATGTGTACGTCATGTATCCACAATTCCGTATTTATTTTTATATTTCATGTCAAACTTAGACAAATCGTTGTCCGCACATCGCATAGCGACTAATTTAATCACCCATATTTCCAAAACCTAAGTTTTTACGGTAACTTGGGTGGTATAATACAGTAGTTCTAGTCCTATTCTATCACCCTATGTGTACGTCATGTATCCACAATTCCGTATTTATTTTTATATTTCATGTCAAACTTAGACAAATCGCTGTCCGCACATCTCAATGCGACTAATTTAATCAGCCATATTTCCAAAACCTAAGTTTTTACGGTAACTTGGGTGGTATAATACTAAATTTCAGGACCTATTCTATCATCCTATGTGGACGTCATGTTGGCACACTTCCGTATTTATTTTATTTTTCATGTCATACTTTGACAAATCGCTGTCCGCACATCTCAATGCGACTACTTTAATCAGCCATATTTCCAAAACCTAAGTTTTTACGGTAACTTGGGTGGTATAGTACTAAAGTTCTGGACCTATTCTATCATCCTATGTGTACGTCATGTTGGCACACCTCCGTATTCTTTTTATATTTCGTGTCAAACTTCGACAAATCTCTGTCCGCACATCTCAATGCGACTACTTTAATCAGCCATATTTCCAAAACCTAAGTTTTTACGGTAACTTGGGTGGTATAATACAGAAGTTCTGGTCCTATTCTATCACCCTACGTGTACGTAATGTTGGCACACCTCCGTATTTATTATTATATTTCATGTCATACTTAGACAAATCGTTGTCCGCACATCGCATAGCGACTAATTAAATCACCCATATTTCCAAAACCTAAGTTTTTAAGGTAACTTGGGTGGTATAGTACTAAAGTTCTGGTCCTATTCTTTCATCCTACGTGTACGTCATGCTGACACACTGCCGTATTTATTTTATATTTTATGTCAAACTTTGACAAATCGCTGTCCGCACATCTCAATGCGACTAATTTAATCAGCCATATTTCCTAAACCTAAGTTTTTACGGTAAATTGGGTGGTATAATACAGACGTTCTGGTCCTATTCTATCACCCTATGTGTACGTCATGTATCCACAATTCCGTATTTATTTTTATATTTCATGTCAAACTTAGACAAATCGTCGTCCGCACATCGCATAGCGACTAATTTAATCACCCATATTTCCAAAACCTAAGTTTTTACGGTAACTTGGGTGGTATAATACAGAAGTTCTGGTCCTATTCTATCACCCTATGTGTACGTCATGTATCCACAATTCCGTATTTATTTTTATATTTCATGTCAAACTTAGACAAATCGCCGTCCGCACATCTCAATGCGACTACTTTAATCAGCCATATTTCCAAAACCTAAGTTTTTAAGGTAACTTGGGTGGTATAATACTAAATTTCAGGACCTATTCTATCATCCTATGTGTACGTCATAATGGCACACTTCCGTATTTATTTTATTTTTCATGTCATACTTTGACAAATCGCTGTCCGCACATCTCAATGCGACTACTTTAATCAGCCATATTTCCAAAACCTAAGTTTTTACGGTAACTTGGGTGGTATAATACAGAAGTTCTGGTCCTATTTCATCACCCTAAGTGTACGTCATGCTGACACACTGCCGTATTTATTTTATATTTTATGTCAAACTTAGGTGGATCACTGTCCACACATCCATAGCGACTATTTTAATCACCCGTATTTCCAAAACCTAAGTTTTTAAGGTAACTTGGGTGGTATAGTACTAAAGTTCTGGTCCTATTCTTTCATCCTACGTGTACGTCATGCTGACACACTGCCGTATTTATTTTATATTTTATGTCAAACTTAGACAAATCGTTGTCCGCACATCGCATATCGACTAATTTAATCACCCATATTTCCAAAACCTAAGTTTTTACGGTAACTTGGGTGGTATAGTACTAAAGTTCTGGACCTATTCTATCATCCTATGTGTACATCATGTTGGCACACCTCCGTATTTTTTTTATATTTCGTGTCAAAATTCGACAAATAGTTGTCCGCACATCGCATAGCGACTAATTTAATCAGCCATATTTCCAAAACCTAAGTTTTTACTGTAACTTGGGTGGTATAATACAGAAGTTCTGGTCCTATTCTATCACCCTACGTGTACGTAATGTTGGCACACCTCCGTATTTATTATTATATTTCATGTCATACTTAGACAAATCGTTGTCCGCACATCGCATAGCGACTAATTTAATCACCCATATTTCCAAAACCTAAGTTTTTAAGGTAACTTGGGTGGTATAGTACTAAAGTTCTGGTCCTATTCTTTCATCCTATTTGTACGTCATGTTGGCACACTTCCGTATTTATTTTATTTTTCATGTCATACTTTGACAAATCGCTGTCCGCACATCTCAATGCGACTACTTTAATCAGCCATATTTCCAAAACCTAAGTTTTTACGGTAACTTGGGTGGTATAATACAGAAGTTCTGGTCCTATTCTATCACCCTATGTGTACGTCATGTATCCACAATTCCGTATTTATTTTTATATTTCATGTCAAACTTAGACAAATCGTTGTCCGCACATCGCATAGCGACTAATTTAATCACCCATATTTCCAAAACGTAAGTTTTTACGGTAACTTGGTTGGTATAATACAGAAGTTCTGGTCCTATTCTATCACCCTATGTGTACGTCATGTATCCACAATTCCGTATTTATTTTTATATTTCATGTCAAACTTAGACAAATCGCTGTCCGCACATCTCAATGCGACTACTTTAATCAGCAATATTTCCAAAACCTAAGTTTTTACGGTAACTTGGGTGGTATAGTACTAAAGTTCTGGACCTATTCTATCATCCTATGTGTACGTCATGTTGGAACACCTCCGTATTTTTTTTATATTTCGTGTCAAACTTCGACAAATCTCTGTCCGCACATCTCAATGCGACTACTTTAATCAGCCATATTTCCAAAACCTAAGTTTTTACGGTAACTTGGGTGGTATAATACAGACGTTCTGGTCCTATTCTATCACCCTATGTGTACGTAATGTATCCACAATTTCGTATTTATTTTTATATTTCATGTCAAACTTAGACAAATCGTTGTCCGCACATCGCATAGCGACTAATTTAATCACCCATATTTCCAAAACCTAAGTTTTTAAGGTAACTTGGGTGGTATAATACTAAATTTCAGGTCCTATTCTATCAACCTACGTGTACGTAATGTTGGCACACCTCCGTATTTATTATTATATTTCATGTCATACTTAGACAAATCGTTGTCCGCACATCGCATAGCGACTAATTAAATCACCCATATTTCCAAAACCTAAGTTTTTAAGGTAACTTGGGTGGTATAGTACTAAAGTTCTGGTCCTATTCTTTTATCCTACGTGTACGTCATGCTGACACACTGCCGTATTTATTTTATATTTTATGTCAAACTTAGGTGGATCGCTGGCCACACATCCAAAGCGACTATTTTAATCACCCATATTTCTAAAACCTAGGTTTTTAAGGTAACTTGGGTGGTATAGTACTAAAGTTCTGGTCCTATTCTTTCATCCTACGTGTACGTCATGCTGACACACTGCCGTATTTATTTTATATTTTATGTCAAACTTAGGTGGATCGCTGTCCACACATCCAAAGCGACTATTTTAATCACCCGTATTTCCAAAACCTAAGTTTTGACGGTAACCTGAGTGGTATAATAATATAGTTCTAATCCTATTCTATCACCCAATGTGTACGTCATGTATCCACAATTCCGTATTTATTTTTATATTTCATGTCAAACTTAGACAAATCGTTGTCCGCACATCGCATAGCGACTAATTTAATCATCCATATTTCCAAAACCTAAGTTTTTAAGGTAACTTGGGTGGTATAATACTAAATTTCAGGACCTATTCTATCATCCTATGTGTACGTCATGTTGGCACACTTCCGTATTTATTTTATTTTTCATGTCATACTTTGACAAATCGCTGTCCGCACATCTCAATGCGACTACTTTAATCAGCCATATTTCCAAAACCTAAGTTTTTACGGTAACTTGGGTGGTATAATACAGAAGTTCTGGTCCTATTTCATCACCCTACGTGTACGTCATGCTGACACACTGCCGTATTTATTTTATATTTTATGTCAAACTTAGGTGGATCACTGTCCACAAATCCAAAGCGACTATTTTAATCACCCGTATTTCCAAAACCTAAGTTTTTTAGGTAACTTGGGTGGTATAGTACTAAAGTTCTGGACCTATTCTATCATCCTATGTGTACGTCATGTTTGCACACCTCCGTATTTTTTTTATATTTCGTGTCAAACTTCGACAAATCTCTGTCCGCACATCTCAATGCGACTACTTTAATCAGCCATATTTCCAAAACCTAAGTTTTTACGGTAACTTGGGTGGTATAATACAGAAGTTCTGGTCCTATTCTATCACCCTACGTGTACGTAATGTTGGCACACCTCCGTATTTATTATTATATTTCATGTCATACTTAGACAAATCGTTGTCCGCACATCGCATAGCGACTAATTTAATCACCCATATTTCCAAAACCTAAGTTTTTAAGGTAACTTGGGTGGTATAGTACTAAAGTTCTGGTCCTATTCTTTCATCCTACGTGTACGTCATGCTGACACACTGCCGTATTTATTTTATATTTTATGTCAAACTTAGGTGGATCGCTGTCCACACATCCAAAGCGACTATTTTAATCACCCATATTTCCAAAACCTAAGTTTTTACGGTAACTTGGGTGGTATAATACAGAAGTTCTGGTCCTATTCTATCACCCTATGTGTACGTCATGTATCCACAATTCCGTATTTATTTTTATATTTCATGTCAAACTTAGACAAAGCGTTGTCCGCTGAACTATATTATTATACCACTCAGTTTACCGTCAAAACTTAGGTTTTGGAAAAACGGGAGATTAAAATAGTCGCTTTGGATGTGTGGACAGCGATCCACCTAATTTTGACATAAAATATAAAATAAATACGGCAGTGTGTCAGCATGACGTACATGTAGGATGAAAGAATAGGACCAGAACTTTAGTACTATACCACCCACGTTACCTTAAAAACTTAGGTTTTGGAAATATGGGTGATTAAATTAGTCGCTATGCGATGTGCGGACAACGATTTGTCTAAGTATGACATGAAATATAAAAATAAATACGGAATTGTGGATACATGACGTACACATAGGGTGATAGAATAGGACCAGAACTTCTGTATTATACCACCCAAGTTACCGTAAAAACTTAGGTTTTGGAAATATGGGTGATTAAATTAGTCGCTATGCGATGTGCGGACAACGAATTGTCTAAGTTTGACATGAAATATAAAAATAAATACGGAATTGTGGATACATGACGTACACATAGGGTGATAGAATAGGACCAGAACTTCTGTATTATACCACCCAAGTTACCGTAAAAAATTAGGTTTTGGAAATATGGCTGATTAAAGTAGTCGCATTGAGATGTGCGGACAGAGATTTGTCGAAGTTTGACACGAAATATAAAAAAAATACGGAGGTGTGCCAACATGACGTACACATAGGATGATAGAATAGGTCCAGAACTTTAGTACTATACCACCCAAGTTATTGTAAAAACTTAGGTTTTGGAAATATGGGTGATTAAATTAGTCGCTATGCGATGTGCGGACAACGATTTGTCTAAGTTTGACATGAAATATAAAAATAAATACGGAATAGTGGATACATGACGTACACATTGGGTGATAGAATAGGATTACAACTATATTATTATACCACTCAGGTTACCGTCAAAACTTAGGTTTTGGAAATACGGGTGATTAAAATAGTCGCTTTGGATGTGTGGACAGCGATCCACCTAAGTTTGACATAAAATATTAAATAAATATGGCAGTGTGTCAGCATGACGTACACGTAGGATGAAAGAATAGGACCAGAACTTTAGTACTATACCACCCAAGTTACCTTAAAAACTTAGGTTTTGGAAATATGGGTGATAAAATTAGTCGCTATGCGATGTGCGGACAACGATTTGTCTAAGTATGACATGTAATATAGAAATAAATACGGAAGTGTGCCAACATTACGGTCACATAGGGTGATAGAATAGGACCAGAAAGTCTGTATTATACCACCCAAGTTACCGTAAAAACTAAGGTTTTGGAAATATGGCTGATTAAAGTAGTCGCTTTGCGATGTGCGGACAGCGATTTGTCTAAGTTTGACATGAAATATAAAATAAACACGGAAGTGAGCCAGCATGACGTACACATAGGATGAAAGAATAGGACTAGAACTTTAGTACCATACCACCCTAAGTTACCTTAAAAATTAGGTTTTGGAAATATGGGTGATTAAATTAGTCGCTAAGCGATGTGCAGACAACGATTTGTCTAAGTATGACATGAAATATAAAAATAAATACGGAATTGTGGATACATGACGTACACATAGGGTGATAGAATAGGACCAGAACTTCTGTATTATACCACCCAAGTTACCGTAAAAACTTATGTTTTGGAAATATGGGTGATTAAATTAGTCGCTATGCGATGTGCGGTACACATAGGGTGATAGAATAGGACCAGAACTTCTGTATTATACCACCCAACTTACCGTAAAAACTTAGGTTTTGGAAATATGGGTGATTAAATTAGTCGCTATGCGATGTGTGGACAGCGATCCACCTAAGTTTGACATAAAATATAAAATAAATACGGCAGTGTGTCAGCATGACGTACACGTAGGGTGATGAAATAGGACCAGAACTTCTGTATTATACCACCCAAGTTACCGTAAAAACTTAGGTTTTGGAAATATGGCTGATTAAAGTAGTCGCATTGAGATGTGCGGACAGAGATTTGTCGAAGTTTGACACGAAATATAAAAAAAAATACGGAGGTGTGCCAACATGACGTACACATAGGATGATAGAATAGGTCCAGAACTTTAGTACTATACCACCCAAGTTACCTTAAAAACTTAGGTTTTGGAAATATGGGTGATTAAATTAGTCGCTATGCGATGTGCGGACAACGATTTGTCTAAGTTTGATATGAAATATAAAAATAAATACGGAATTGTGGATACATGACGTACACATAGGGTGATAGAATAGGACTAGAACTTCTGTATTATACCACCCAAGTTACTGCACTTCTCAATGCGACTACTTTAATCAGCCATATTTCCAAAACCTAAGTTTTTACGGTAACTTGGGTGGTATAATACAGAAGTTCTGGTCCTATTTCATCACCCTACGTGTACGTCATGCTGACACACTGCCGTATTTATTTTATATTTTATGTCAAACTTAGGTGGATCACTGTCCACACATCCAAAGCGACTATTTTAATCACCCGTATTTCCAAAACCTAAGTTTTTAAGGTAACTTGGGTGGTATAGTACTAAAGTTCTGGTCCTATTCTTTCATCCTACGTGTACGTCATGCTGACACACTGCCGTATTTATTTTATATTTTATGTCAAACTTAGACAAATCGTTGTCCGCACATCGCATAGCGACTAATTTAACCACCCATATTTCCAAAACCTAAGTTTTTACGGTAACTTGGGTGGTATAATACAGAAGTTCTGGTCCTATTCTATCACCCTACGTGTACGTAATGTTGGCACACCTCCGTATTTATTATTATATTTCATGTCATACTTAGACAAATCGTTGTCCGCACATCGCATAGCGACTAATTTAATCACCCATATTTCCAAAACCTAAGTTTTTAAGGTAACTTGGGTGGTATAGTACTAAAGTTCTGGTCCTATTCTTTCATCCTATGTGTACGTCATGTTGGCACACTTCCGTATTTATTTTATTTTTCATGTCATACTTTGACAAATCGCTGCCCGCACATCTCAATGCGACTACTTTAATCAGCCATATTTCCAAAACCTAAGTTTTTACGGTAACTTGGGTGGTATAATACAGAAGTTCTGGTCCTATTCTATCACCCTATGTGTACGTCATGTATCCACAATTCCGTATTTATTTTTATATTTCATGTCAAACTTAGACAAATCGTTGTCCGCACATCGCATAGCGACTAATTTAATCACCCATATTTCCAAAACGTAAGTTTTTACGGTAATTTGGGTGGTATAATACAGAAGTTCTGGTCCTATTCTATCACCCTATGTGTACGTCATGTATCCACAATTCCGTATTTATTTTTATATTTCATGTCAAACTTAGACAAATCGCTGTCCGCACATCTCAATGCGACTACTTTAATCAGCCATATTTCCAAAACCTAAGTTTTTACGGTAACTTGGGTGGTATAGTACTAAAGTTCTGGACCTATTCTATCATCCTATGTGTACGTCATGTTGGCACACCTCCGTATTTTTTTTATATTTCGTGTCAAACTTCGACAAATCTCTGTCCGCACATCTCAATGCGACTACTTTAATCAGCCATATTTCCAAAACCTAAGTTTTTACGGTAACTTGGGTGGTATAATACAGACGTTCTGGTCCTATTCTATCACCCTATGTGTACGTCATGTATCCACAATTCCGTATTTATTTTTATATTTCATGTCAAACTTAGACAAATCGTTGTCCGCACATCGCATAGTGACTAATTTAATCACCCATATTTCCAAAACCTAAGTTTTTAAGGTAACTTGGGTGGTATAATACTAAATTTCAGGTCCTATTCTATCAACCTACGTGTACGTAATGTTGGCACACCTCCGTATTTATTATTATATTTCATGTCATACTTAGACAAATCGTTGTCCGCACATCGCATAGCGACTAATTAAATCACCCATATTTCCAAAACCTAAGTTTTTAAGGTAACTTGGGTGGTATAGTACTAAAGTTCTGGTCCTATTCTTTCATCCTACGTGTACGTCATGCTGACACACTGCCGTATTTATTTTATATTTTATGTCAAACTTAGGTGGATCGCTGTCCACACATCCAAAGCGACTATTTTAATCACCCATATTTCCAAAACCTAGGTTTTTAAGGTAACTTGGGTGGTATAGTACTAAAGTTCTGGTCCTATTCTTTCATCCTACGTGTACGTCATGCTGACACACTGCCGTATTTATTTTATATTTTATGTCAAATTTAGGTGGATCGCTGTCCACACATCCAAAGCGACTATTTTAATCACCCGTATTTCCAAAACCTAAGTTTTGACGGTAACCTGAGTGGTATAATAATATAGTTCTAATCCTATTCTATCACCCAATGTGTACGTCATGTATCCACAATTCCGTATTTATTTTTATATTTCATGTCAAACTTAGACAAATCGTTGTCCGCACATCGCATAGCGACTAATTTAATCACCCATATTTCCAAAACCTAAGTTTTTAAGGTAACTTGGGTGGTATAATACTAAATTTCAGGACCTATTCTATCATCCTATGTGTACGTCATGTTGGCACACTTCCGTATTTATTTTATTTTTCATGTCATACTTTGACAAATCGCTGTCCGCACATCTCAATGCGACTAATTTAAACAGCCATATTTCCAAAACCTAAGTTTTTACGGTAACTTGGGTGGTATAATACAGAAGTTCTGGTCCTATTCTTTCATCCTACGTGTACGTCATGCTGACACACTGCCGTATTTATTTTATATTTTATGTCAAACTTAGACAAATCGTTGTCCGCACATCGCATATCGACTAATTTAATCACCCATATTTCCAAAACCTAAGTTTTTACGGTAACTTGGGTGGTATAGTACTAAAGTTCTGGACCTATTCTATCATCCTATGTGTACATCATGTTGGCACACCTCCGTATTTTTTTTATATTTCGTGTCAAAATTCGACAAATCGTTGTCCGCACATCGCATAGCGACTAATTTAATCAGCCATATTTCCAAAACCTAAGTTTTTACGGTAACTTGGGTGGTATAATACAGAAGTTCTGGTCCTATTCTATCACCCTACGTGTACGTAATGTTGGCACACCTCCGTATTTATTATTATATTTCATGTCATACTTAGACAAATCGTTGTCCGCACATCGCATAGCGACTAATTTAATCACCCATATTTCCAAAACCTACGTTTTTAAGGTAACTTGGGTGGTATAGTACTAAAGTTCTGGTCCTATTCTTTCAACCTATTTGTACGTCATGTTGGCACACTTCCGTATTTATTTTATTTTTCATGTCATACTTTGACAAATCGCTGTCCGCACATCTCAATGCGACTACTTTAATCAGCCATATTTCCAAAACCTAAGTTTTTACGGTAACTTGGGTGGTATAATACAGAAGTTCTGGTCCTATTCTATCACCCTATGTGTACGTCATGTATCCACAATTCCGTATTTATTTGTATATTTCATGTCAAACTTAGACAAATCGTTGTCCGCACATCGCATAGCGACTAATTTAATCACCCATATTTCCAAAACGTAAGTTTTTACGGTAACTTGGTTGGTATAATACAGAAGTTCTGGTCCTATTCTATCACTCTATGTGTACGTCATGTATCCACAATTCCGTATTTATTTTTATATTTCATGTCAAACTTAGACAAATCGCTGTCCGCACATCTCAATGCGACTACTTTAATCAGCAATATTTCCAAAACCTAAGTTTTTACGGTAACTTGGGTGGTATAGTACTAAAGTTCTGGACCTATTCTATCATCCTATGTGTACGTCATGTTGGAACACCTCCGTATTTTTTTTATATTTCGTGTCAAACTTCGACAAATCTCTGTCCGCACATCTCAATGCGACTACTTTAATCAGCCATATTTCCAAAACCTAAGTTTTTACGGTAACTTGGGTGGTATAATACAGACGTTCTGGTCCTATTCTATCACCCTATGTGTACGTAATGTATCCACAATTTCGTATTTATTTTTATATTTCATGTCAAACTTAGACAAATCGTTGTCCGCACATCGCATAGCGACTAATTTAATCACCCATATTTCCAAAACCTAAGTTTTTAAGGTAACTTGGGTGGTATAATACTAAATTTCAGGTCCTATTCTATCAACCTACGTGTACGTAATGTTGGCACACCTCCGTATTTATTATTATATTTCATGTCATACTTAGACAAATCGTTGTCCGCACATCGCATAGCGACTAATTAAATCACCCATATTTCCAAAACCTAAGTTTTTAAGGTAACTTGGGTGGTATAGTACTAAAGTTCTGGTCCTATTCTTTCATCCTACGTGTACGTCATGCTGACACACTGCCGTATTTATTTTATATTTTATGTCAAACTTAGGTGGATCGCTGGCCACAAATCCAAAGCGACTATTTTAATCACCCATATTTCTAAAACCTAGGTTTTTAAGGTAACTTGGGTGGTATAGTACTAAAGTTCTGGTCCTATTCTTTCATCCTACGTGTACGTCATGCTGACACACTGCCGTATTTATTTTATATTTTATGTCAAACTTAGGTGGATCGCTGTCCACACATCCAAAGCGACTAT
The DNA here is from genome assembly GCA_035578135.1 of Flexamia atlantica. NCBI lineage: Eukaryota > Metazoa > Arthropoda > Insecta > Hemiptera > Cicadellidae > Flexamia > Flexamia atlantica. Next base: position 672,499 of record JAQJVK010000102.1, read on the forward strand.
TTTAATCACCCGTATTTCCAAAACCTAAGTTTTGACGGTAACCTGAGTGGTATAATAATATAGTTCTAATCCTATTCTATCACCCAATGTGTACGTCATGTATCCACAATTCCGTATTTATTTTTATATTTCATGTCAAACTTAGACAAATCGTTGTCCGCACATCGCATAGCGACTAATTTAATCAACCATTTTTCCAAAACCTAAGTTTTTAAGGTAACTTGGGTGGTATAATACTAAATTTCAGGACCTATTCTATCATCCTATGTGTACGTCATGTTGGCACACTTCCGTATTTATTTTATTTTTCATGTCATACTTTGACAAATCGCTGTCCGCACATCTCAATGCGACTACTTTAATCAGCCATATTTCCAAAACCTAAGTTTTTACGGTAACTTGGGTGGTATAATACAGAAGTTCTGGTCCTATTTCATCACCCTACGTGTACGTCATGCTGACACACTGCCGTATTTATTTTATATTTTATGTCAAACTTAGGTGGATCACTGTCCACACATCCAAAGCGACTATTTTAATCACCCGTATTTCCAAAACCTAAGTTTTTTAGGTAACTTGGGTGGTATAGTACTAAAGTTCTGGACCTATTCTATCATCCTATGTGTACGTCATGTTTGCACACCTCCGTATTTTTTTTATATTTCGTGTCAAACTTCGACAAATCTCTGTCCGCACATCTCAATGCGACTACTTTAATCAGCCATATTTCCAAAACCTAAGTTTTTACGGTAACTTGGGTGGTATAATACAGAAGTTCTGGTCCTATTCTATCACCCTACGTGTACGTAATGTTGGCACACCTCCGTATTTATTATTATATTTCATGTCATACTTAGACAAATCGTTGTCCGCACATCGCATAGCGACTAATTTAATCACCCATATTTCCAAAACCTAAGTTTTTAAGGTAACTTGGGTGGTATAGTACTAAAGTTCTGGTCCTATTCTTTCATCCTACGTGTACGTCATGCTGACACACTGCCGTATTTATTTTATATTTTATGTCAAACTTAGGTGGATCGCTGTCCACACATCCAAAGCGACTATTTTAATCACCCATATTTCCAAAACCTAAGTTTTTACGGTAACTTGGGTGGTATAATACAGAAGTTCTGGTCCTATTCTATCACCCTATGTGTACGTCATGTATCCACAATTCCGTATTTATTTTTATATTTCATGTCAAACTTAGACAAATCGTTGTCCGCTGAACTATATTATTATACCACTCAGTTTACCGTCAAAACTTAGGTTTTGGAAAAACGGGTGATTAAAATAGTCGCTTTGGATGTGTGGACAGCGATCCACCTAAGTTTGACATAAAATATAAAATAAATACGGCAGTGTGTCAGCATGACGTACATGTAGGATGAAAGAATAGGACCAGAACTTTAGTACTATACAACCCAAGTTACCTTAAAAACTTAGGTTTTGGAAATATGGGTGATTAAATTAGTCGCTATGCGATGTGCGGACAACGATTTGTCTAAGTATGACATGAAATATAAAAATAAATACGGAATAGTGGATACATGACGTACACATAGGGTGATAGAATAGGACCAGAACTTCTGTATTATACCACCCAAGTTACCGTAAAAACTTAGGTTTTGGAAATATGGGTGATTAAATTAGTCGCTATGCGATGTGCGGACAACGAATTGTCTAAGTTTGACATGAAATATAAAAATAAATACGGAATTGTGGATACATGACGTACACAAAGGGTGATAGAATAGGACCAGTACTTCTGTATTATACCACCCAAGTTACCGTAAAAAATTAGGTTTTGGAAATATGGCTGATTAAAGTAGTCGCATTGAGATGTGCGGACAGAGATTTGTCGAAGTTTGACACGAAATATAAAAAAAATACGGAGGTGTGCCAACATGACGTACACATAGGATGATAGAATAGGTCCAGAACTTTAGTACTATACCACCCAAGTTACCGTAAAAACTTAGGTTTTGGAAATATGGGTGATTAAATTAGTCGCTATGCGATGTGCGGACAACGATTTGTCTAAGTTTGACATGAAATATAAAAATAAATACGGAATAGTGGATATTTGACGTACACATTGGGTGATAGAATAGGATTACAACTATATTATTATACCACTCAGGTTACCGTCAAAACTTAGGTTTTGGAAATACGGGTGATTAAAATAGTCGCTTTGGATGTGTGGACAGCGATCCACCTAAGTTTGACATAAAATATTAAATAAATATGGCAGTGTGTCAGCATGACGTACACGTAGGATGAAAGAATAGGACCAGAACTTTAGTACTATACCACCCAAGTTACCTTAAAAACTTAGGTTTTGGAAATATGGGTGATAAAATTAGTCGCTATGCGATGTGCGGACAACGATTTGTCTAAGTATGACATGAAATATAAAAATAAATACGGAATTGTGGATACATGACGTACACATAGGGTGATAGAATAGGACCAGAACTTCTGTATTATACCACCCAAGTTACCGTAAAAACTTATGTTTTGGAAATATGGGTGATTAAATTAGTCGCTATGCGATGTGCGGTACACATAGGGTGATAGAATAGGACCAGAACTTCTGTATTATACCACCCAACTTACCGTAAAAACTTAGGTTTTGGAAATATGGGTGATTAAATTAGTCGCTATGCGATGTGTGGACAGCGATCCACCTAAGTTTGACATAAAATATAAAATAAATACGGCAGTGTGTCAGCATGACGTACACGTAGGGTGATGAAATAGGACCAGAACTTCTGTATTATACCACCCAAGTTACCGTAAAAACTTAGGTTTTGGAAATATGGCTGATTAAAGTAGTCGCATTGAGATGTGCGGACAGAGATTTGTCGAAGTTTGACACGAAATATAAAAAAAATACGGAGGTGTGCCAACATGACGTACACATAGGATGATAGAATAGGTCCAGAACTTTAGTACTATACCACCCAAGTTACCTTAAAAACTTAGGTTTTGGAAATATGGGTGATTAAATTAGTCGCTATGCGATGTGCGGACAACGATTTGTCTAAGTTTGATATGAAATATAAAAATAAATACGGAATTGTGGATACATGACGTACACATAGGGTGATAGAATAGGACTAGAACTTCTGTATTATACCACCCAAGTTACTGCACTTCTCAATGCGACTACTTTAATCAGCCATATTTCCAAAACCTAAGTTTTTACGGTAACTTGGGTGGTATAATACAGAAGTTCTGGTCCTATTTCATCACCCTACGTGTACGTCATGCTGACACACTGCCGTATTTATTTTATATTTTATGTCAAACTTAGGTGGATCACTGTCCACACATCCAAAGCGACTATTTTAATCACCCGTATTTCCAAAACCTAAGTTTTTAAGGTAACTTGGGTGGTATAGTACTAAAGTTCTGGTCCTATTCTTTCATCCTACGTGTACGTCATGCTGACACACTGCCGTATTTATTTTATATTTTATGTCAAACTTAGACAAATCGTTGTCCGCACATCGCATAGCGACTAATTTAATCACCCATATTTCCAAAACCTAAGTTTTTACGGTAACTTGGGTGGTATAATACAGAAGTTCTGGTCCTATTCTATCACCCTACGTGTACGTAATGTTGGCACACCTCCGTATTTATTATTATATTTCATGTCATACTTAGACAAATCGTTGTCCGCACATCGCATAGCGACTAATTTAATCACCCATATTTCCAAAACCTAAGTTTTTAAGGTAACTTGGGTGGTATAGTACTAAAGTTCTGGTCCTATTCTTTCATCCTATGTGTACGTCATGTTGGCACACTTCCGTATTTATTTTATTTTTCATGTCATACTTTGACAAATCGCTGCCCGCACATCTCAATGCGACTACTTTAATCAGCCATATTTCCAAAACCTAAGTTTTTACGGTAACTTGGGTGGTATGATACAGAAGTTCTGGTCCTATTCTATCACCCTATGTGTACGTCATGTATCCACAATTCCGTATTTATTTTTATATTTCATGTCAAACTTAGACAAATCGTTGTCCGCACATCGCATAGCGACTAATTTAATCACCCATATTTCCAAAACGTAAGTTTTTACGGTAATTTGGGTGGTATAATACAGAAGTTCTGGTCCTATTCTATCACCCTATGTGTACGTCATGTATCCACAATTCCGTATTTATTTTTATATTTCATGTCAAACTTAGACAAATCGCTGTCCGCACATCTCAATGCGACTACTTTAATCAGCCATATTTCCAAAACCTAAGTTTTTACGGTAACTTGGGTGGTATAGTACTAAAGTTCTGGACCTATTCTATCATCCTATGTGTACGTCATGTTGGCACACCTCCGTATTTTTTTTATATTTCGTGTCAAACTTCGACAAATCTCTGTCCGCACATCTCAATGCGACTACTTTAATCAGCCATATTTCCAAAACCTAAGTTTTTACGGTAACTTGGGTGGTATAATACAGACGTTCTGGTCCTATTCTATCACCCTATGTGTACGTCATGTATCCACAATTCCGTATTTATTTTTATATTTCATGTCAAACTTAGACAAATCGTTGTCCGCACATCGCATAGTGACTAATTTAATCACCCATATTTCCAAAACCTAAGTTTTTAAGGTAACTTGGGTGGTATAATACTAAATTTCAGGTCCTATTCTATCAACCTACGTGTACGTAATGTTGGAACACCTCCGTATTTATTATTATATTTCATGTCATACTTAGACAAATCGTTGTCCGCACATCGCATAGCGACTAATTAAATCACCCATATTTCCAAAACCTAAGTTTTTAAGGTAACTTGGGTGGTATAGTACTAAAGTTCTGGTCCTATTCTTTCATCCTACGTGTACGTCATGCTGACACACTGCCGTATTTATTTTATATTTTATGTCAAACTTAGGTGGATCGCTGTCCACACATCCAAAGCGACTATTTTAATCACCCATATTTCCAAAACCTAGGTTTTTAAGGTAACTTGGGTGGTATAGTACTAAAGTTCTGGTCCTATTCTTTCATCCTACGTGTACGTCATGCTGACACACTGCCGTATTTATTTTATATTTTATGTCAAATTTAGGTGGATCGCTGTCCACACATCCAAAGCGACTATTTTAATCACCCGTATTTCCAAAACCTAAGTTTTGACGGTAACCTGAGTGGTATAATAATATAGTTCTAATCCTATTCTATCACCCAATGTGTACGTCATGTATCCACAATTCCGTATTTATTTTTATATTTCATGTCAAACTTAGACAAATCGTTGTCCGCACATCGCATAGCGACTAATTTAATCACCCATATTTCCAAAACCTAAGTTTTTAAGGTAACTTGGGTGGTATAATACTAAATTTCAGGACCTATTCTATCATCCTATGTGTACGTCATGTTGGTACACTTCCGTATTTATTTTATTTTTCATGTCATACTTTGACAAATCGCTGTCCGCACATCTCAATGCGACTACTTTAATCAGCCATATTTCCAAAACCTAAGTTTTTACGGTAACTTGGGTGGTATAATACAGAAGTTCTGGTCCTATTTCATCACCCTACGTGTACGTCATGCTGACACACTGCCGTATTTATTTTATATTTTATGTCAAACTTAGGTGGATCACTGTCCACACATCCAAAGCGACTATTTTAATCACCCGTATTTCCAAAACCTAAGTTTTTTAGGTAACTTGGGTGGTATAGTACTAAAGTTCTGGACCTATTCTATCATCCTATGTGTACGTCATGTTTGCACACCTCCGTATTTTTTTTATATTTCGTGTCAAACTTCGAAAAATCTCTGTCCGCACATCTCAATGCGACTACTTTAATCAGCCATATTTCCAAAACCTAAGTTTTTACGGTAACTTGGGTGGTATAATACAGAAGTTCTGGTCCTATTCTATCACCCTACGTGTACGTAATGCTGTCACACCTCCGTATTTATTATTATATTTCATGTCATACTTAGACAAATCGTTGTCCGCACATCGCATAGCGACTAATTTAATCACCCATATTTCCAAAACCTAAGTTTTTAAGGTAACTTGGGTGGTATAGTACTAAAGTTCTGGTCCTATTCTTTCATCCTACGTGTACGTCATGCTGACACACTGCCGTATCTATTTTATATTTTATGTCAAACTTAGGTGGATCGCTGTCCACACATCCAAAGCGACTATTTTAATCACCCATATTTCCAAAACCTAAGTTTTTACGGTAACTTGGGTGGTATAATACAGAAGTTCTGGTCCTATTCTATCACCCTATGTGTACGTCATGTATCCACAATTCCGTATTTATTTTTATATTTCATGTCAAACTTAGACAAATCGTTGTCCGCAGAACTATATTATTATACCACTCAGTTTACCGTCAAAACTTAGGTTTTGGAAATACGGGTGATTAAAATAGTCGCTTTGGATGTGTGGACAGCGATCCACCTAAGTTTAAAATAAAATATAAAATAAATACGGCAGTGTGTCAGCATGACGTACATGTAGGATGAAAGAATAGGACCAGAACTTTAGTACTATACCACCCAAGTTACCTTAAAAACTTAGGTTTTGGAAATATGGGTGATTAAATTAGTCGCTATGCGATGTGCGGACAACGATTTGTCTAAGTTTGACATAAAATATAAAAATAAATACGGAATTGTGGATACATGACGTACACATAGGGTGATAGAATAGGACCAGAACTTCTGTATTATACCACCCAAGTTACCGTAAGAACTTAGGTTTCGGAAATATGGCTGATTAAAGTAGTCATTTTGAGATGTGCGGACAGCGATTTGTCTAAGTATGACATGAAATATAATAATAAATACGGAGGTGTGCCAACATTACGTACACGTAGGGTGATAGAATAGGACCAGAACTTCTGTATTATACCACCCAAGTTACCGTAAAAACTTAGGTTTTGGAAATATGGCTGATTAAAGTAGTCGCATTGAGATGTGCGGACAGAGATTTGTCGAAGTTTGACACGAAATATAAAAATAAATACGGAATTGTGGATACATGACGTACACATAGGGTAATAGAATAGGACCAGAACTTCTGTATTATACCACCCAAGTTACCGTAAAAACTTAGGTTTTGGAAATATGGGTGATTAAATTAGTCGCATTGAGATGTGCGGACAGAGATTTGTCGAAGTTTGACATGAAATATAAAAATAAATACGGAATTGTGGATACATGACGTACACATAGGGTGATAGAATAGGACCAGAACTTCTGTATTATACCACCCAAGTTACCGTAAAAAATTAGGTTTTGGAAATATGGCTGATTAAAGTAGTCGCATTGAGATGTGCGGACAGAGATTTGTCGAAGTTTGAAACGAAATATAAAAAAAATACGGAGGTGTGCCAACATGACGTACACATAGGATGATAGAATAGGTCCAGAACTTTAGTACTATACCACCCAAGTTACCTTAAAAACTTAGGTTTTGGAAATATGGGTGATTAAATTAGTCGCTATGCGATGTGCGGACAACGATTTGTCTAAGTTTGATATGAAATATAAAAATAAATACGGAATTGTGGATACATGACGTACACATAGGGTGATAGAATAGGACTAGAACTTCTGTATTATACCACCCAAGTTACTGCACATCTCAATGCGACTACTTTAATCAGCCATATTTCCAAAACCTAAGTTTTTACGGTAACTTGGGTGGTATAATACAGAAGTTCTGGTCCTATTTCATCACCCTACGTGTACGTCATGCTGACACACTGCCGTATTTATTTTATATTTTATGTCAAACTTAGGTGGATCACTGTCCACACATCCAAAGCGACTATTTTAATCACCCGTATTTCCAAAACCTAAGTTTTTTAGGTAACTTGGGTGGTATAGTACTAAAGTTCTGGACCTATTCTATCATCCTATGTGTACGTCATGTTTGCACACCTCCGTATTTTTTTTATATTTCGTGTCAAACTTCGAAAAATCTCTGTCCGCACATCTCAATGCGACTACTTTAATCAGCCATATTTCCAAAACCTAAGTTTTTACGGTAACTTGGGTGGTATAATACAGAAGTTCTGGTCCTATTCTATCACCCTACGTGTACGTAATGCTGTCACACCTCCGTATTTATTATTATATTTCATGTCATACTTAGACAAATCGTTGTCCGCACATCGCATAGCGACTAATTTAATCACCCATATTTCCAAAACCTAAGTTTTTAAGGTAACTTGGGTGGTATAGTACTAAAGTTCTGGTCCTATTCTTTCATCCTACGTGTACGTCATGCTGACACACTGCCGTATCTATTTTATATTTTATGTCAAACTTAGGTGGATCGCTGTCCACACATCCAAAGCGACTATTTTAATCACCCATATTTCCAAAACCTAAGTTTTTACGGTAACTTGGGTGGTATAATACAGAAGTTCTGGTCCTATTCTATCACCCTATGTGTACGTCATGTATCCACAATTCCGTATTTATTTTTATATTTCATGTCAAACTTAGACAAATCGTTGTCCGCAGAACTATATTATTATACCACTCAGTTTACCGTCAAAACTTAGGTTTTGGAAATACGGGTGATTAAAATAGTCGCTTTGGATGTGTGGACAGCGATCCACCTAAGTTTAAAATAAAATATAAAATAAATACGGCAGTGTGTCAGCATGACGTACATGTAGGATGAAAGAATAGGACCAGAACTTTAGTACTATACCACCCAAGTTACCTTAAAAACTTAGGTTTTGGAAATATGGGTGATTAAATTAGTCGCTATGCGATGTGCGGACAACGATTTGTCTAAGTTTGACATAAAATATAAAAATAAATACGGAATTGTGGATACATGACGTACACATAGGGTGATAGAATAGGACCAGAACTTCTGTATTATACCACCCAAGTTACCGTAAGAACTTAGGTTTCGGAAATATGGCTGATTAAAGTAGTCATTTTGAGATGTGCGGACAGCGATTTGTCTAAGTATGACATGAAATATAATAATAAATACGGAGGTGTGCCAACATTACGTACACGTAGGGTGATAGAATAGGACCAGAACTTCTGTATTATACCACCCAAGTTACCGTAAAAACTTAGGTTTTGGAAATATGGCTGATTAAAGTAGTCGCATTGAGATGTGCGGACAGAGATTTGTCGAAGTTTGACACGAAATATAAAAATAAATACGGAATTGTGGATACATGACGTACACATAGGGTAATAGAATAGGACCAGAACTTCTGTATTATACCACCCAAGTTACCGTAAAAACTTAGGTTTTGGAAATATGGGTGATTAAATTAGTCGCATTGAGATGTGCGGACAGAGATTTGTCGAAGTTTGACATGAAATATAAAAATTAATACGGAATTGTGGATACATGACGTACACATAGGGTGATAGAATAGGACCAGAACTTCTGTATTATACCACCCAAGTTACCGTAAAAAATTAGGTTTTGGAAATATGGCTGATTAAAGTAGTCGCATTGAGATGTGCGGACAGAGATTTGTCGAAGTTTGAAACGAAATATAAAAAAAATACGGAGGTGTGCCAACATGACGTACACATAGGATGATAGAATAGGTCCAGAACTTTAGTACTATACCACCCAAGTTACCTTAAAAACTTAGGTTTTGGAAATATGGGTGATTAAATTAGTCGCTATGCGATGTGCGGACAACGATTTGTCTAAGTTTGATATGAAATATAAAAATAAATACGGAATTGTGGATACATGACGTACACATAGGGTGATAGAATAGGACTAGAACTTCTGTATTATACCACCCAAGTTACTGCACATCTCAATGCGACTACTTTAATCAGCCATATTTCCAAAACCTAAGTTTTTACGGTAACTTGGGTGGTATAATACAGAAGTTCTGGTCCTATTTCATCACCCTACGTGTACGTCATGCTGACACACTGCCGTATTTATTTTATATTTTATGTCAAACTTAGGTGGATCACTGTCCACACATCCAAAGCGACTATTTTAATCACCCGTATTTCCAAAACCTAAGTTTTTAAGGTAACTTGGGTGGTATAGTACTAAAGTTCTGGTCCTATTCTTTCATCCTACGTGTACGTCATGCTGACACACTGCCGTATTTATTTTATATTTTATGTCAAACTTAGACAAATCGTTGTCCGCACATCGCATAGCGACTAATTTAATCACCCATATTTCCAAAACCTAAGTTTTTACGGTAACTTGGGTGGTATAGTACTAAAGTTCTGGACCTATTCTATCATCCTATGTGTACGTCATTTTGGCACACCTCCGTATTTTTTTTATATTTCGTGTCAAATTTCGACAAATCGTTGTCCGCACATCGCATAGCGACTAATTTAAACAGCCATATTTCCAAAACCTAAGTTTTTACGGTAACTTGGGTGGTATAATACAGAAGTTCTGGTCCTATTCTATCACCCTACGTGTACGTAATGTTGGCACACCTCCGTATTTATTATTATATTTCATGTCATACTTAGACAAATCGTTGTCCGCACATCGCATAGCGACTAATTTAATCACCCATATTTCCAAAACCTAAGTTTTTAAGGTAACTTGGGTGGTATAGTACTAAAGTTCTGGTCCTTATCTTTCATCCTATGTGTACGTCATGTTGGCACACTTCCGTATTTATTTTATTTTTCATGTCATACTTTGACAAATCGCTGTCCGCACATCTCAATGCGACTACTTTAATCAGCCATATTTCCAAAACCTAAGTTTTTACGGTAACTTGGGTGTTATAATACAGAAGTTCTGGTCCTATTCTATCACCCTATGTGTACGTCATGTATCCACAATTCCGTATTTATTTTTATATTTCATGTCAAACTTAGACAAATCGTTGTCCGCACATCGCATAGCGACTAATTTAATCACCCATATTTCCAAAACGTAAGTTTTTACGGTAACTTGGGTGGTATAATACAGAAGTTCTGGTCCTATTCTATCACCCTATGTGTACGTCATGTATCCACAATTCCGTATTTATTTTTATATTTCATGTCAAACTTAGACAAATCGCTGTCCGCACATCTCAATGCGACTACTTTAATCAGCCATATTTCCAAAACCTAAGTTTTTACGGTAACTTGGGTGGTATAGTACTAAAGTTCTGGACCTATTCTATCATCCTATGTGTACGTCATGTTGGCACACCTCCGTATTTTTTTATATTTCGTGTCAAACTTCGACAAATCTCTGTCCGCACATCTCAATGCGACTACTTTAATCAGCCATATTTCCAAAACCTAAGTTTTTACGGTAACTTGGGTGGTATAATACAGACGTTCTGGTCCTATTCTATCACCCTATGTGTACGTCATGTATCCACAATTCCGTATTTATTTTTATATTTCATGTCAAACTTAGACAAATCGTTGTCCGCACATCGCATAGTGACTAATTTAATCACCCATATTTCCAAAACCTAAGTTTTTAAGGTAACTTGGGTGGTATAATACTAAATTTCAGGTCCTATTCTATCAACCTACGTGTACGTAATGTTGGCACACCTCCGTATTTATTATTATATTTCATGTCATACTTAGACAAATCGTTGTCCGCACATCGCATAGCGACTAATTAAATCACCCATATTTCCAAAACCTAAGTTTTTAAGGTAACTTGGGTGGTATAGTACTAAAGTTCTGGTCCTATTCTTTCATCCTACGTGTACGTCATGCTGACACACTGCCGTATTTATTTTATATTTTATGTCAAACTTAGGTGGATCGCTGTCCACACATCCAAAGCGACTACTTTAATCACCCATATTTCCAAAACCTAGGTTTTTAAGGTAACTTGGGTGGTATAGTACTAAAGTTCTGGTCCTATTCTTTCATCCTACGTGTACGTCATGCTGACACACTGCCGTATTTATTTTATATTTTATGTCAAATTTAGGTGGATCGCTGTCCACACATCCAAAGCGACTATTTTAATCACCCGTATTTCCAAAACCTAAGTTTTGACGGTAACCTGAGTGGTATAATAATATAGTTCTAATCCTATTCTATCACCCAATGTGTACGTCATGTATCCACAATTCCGTATTTATTTTTATATTTCATGTCAAACTTAGACAAATCGTTGTCCGCACATCGCATAGCGACTAATTTAATCACCCATATTTCCAAAACCTAAGTTTTTAAGGTAACTTGGGTGGTATAATACTAAATTTCAGGACCTATTCTATCATCCTATGTGTACGTCATGTTGGCACACTTCCGTATTTATTTTATTTTTCATGTCATACTTTGACAAATCGCTGTCCGCACATCTCAATGCGACTACTTTAATCAGCCATATTTCCAAAACCTAAGTTTTTACGGTAACTTGGGTGGTATAATACAGAAGTTCTGATCCTATTTCATCACCCTACGTGTACGTCATGCTGACACACTGCCGTATTTATTTTATATTTTATGTCAAACTTAGGTGGATCACTCTCCACACATCCAAAGCGACTATTTTAATCACCCGTATTTCCAAAACCTAAGTTTTTTAGGTAACTTGGGTGGTATAGTACTAAAGTTCTGGACCTATTCTATCATCCTATGTGTACGTCATGTTTGCACACCTCCGTATTTTTTTTATATTTCGTGTCAAACTTCGACAAATCTCTGTCCGCACATCTCAATGCGACTACTTTAATCAGCCATATTTCCAAAACCTAAGTTTTTACGGTAACTTGGGTGGTATAATACAGAAGTTCTGGTCCTATTCTATCACCCTACGTGTACGTAATGCTGGCACACCTCCGTATTTATTATTATATTTCATGTCATACTTAGACAAATCGTTGTCCGCACATCGCATAGCGACTAATTTAATCACCCATATTTCCAAAACCTAAGTTTTTAAGGTAACTTGGGTGGTATAGTACTAAAGTTCTGGTCCTATTCTTTCATCCTACGTGTACGTCATGCTGACACACTGCCGTATTTATTTTATATTTTATGTCAAACTTAGGTGGATCGCTGTCCACACATCCAAAGCGACTATTTTAATCACCCATATTTCCAAAACCTAAGTTTTTACGGTAACTTGGGTGGTATAATACAGAAGTTCTGGTCCTATTCTATCACCCTATGTGTACGTCATGTATCCACAATTCCGTATTTATTTTTATATTTCATGTCAAACTTAGACAAATCGTTGTCCGCAGAACTATATTATTATACCACTCAGTTTACCGTCAAAACTTAGGTTTTGGAAATACGGGTGATTAAAATAGTCGCTTTGGATGTGTGGACAGCGATCCACCTAAGTTTAAAATAAAATATAAAATAAATACGGCAGTGTGTCAGCATGACGTACATGTAGGATGAAAGAATAGGACCAGAACTTTAGTACTATACCACCCAAGTTACCTTAAAAACTTAGGTTTTGGAAATATGGGTGATTAAATTAGTCGCTATGCGATGTGCGGACAACGATTTGTCTAAGTTTGACATAAAATATAAAAATAATTACGGAATTGTGGATACATGACGTACACATAGGGTGATAGAATAAGACCAGAACTTCTGTATTATACCACCCAAGTTACCGTAAGAACTTAGGTTTTGGAAATATGGCTGATTAAATTAGTCATATTGAGATGTGCGGACAGCGATTTGTCTAAGTATGACATGAAATATAATAATAAATACGGAGGTGTGCCAACATTACGTACACGTAGGGTGATAAAATAGGACCAGAACTTCTGTATTATACCACCCAAGTTACCGTAAAAACTTAGGTTTTGGAAATATGGCTGATTAAAGTAGTCGCATTGAGATGTGCGGACAGAGATTTGTCGAAGTTTGACACGAAATATAAAAATAAATACGGAATTGTGGATACATGACGTACACATAGGGTGATAGAATAGGACCAGAAATTCTGTATTATACCACCCAAGTTACCGTAAAAACTTAGGTTTTGGAAATATGGGTGATTAAATTAGTCGCTATGCGATGTGCGGACAACGATTTGTCTAAGTATGACATGAAATATAATAATAAATACGGAAGTGTGCCAACATGACGTACACATAGGATGATAGAATAGGTCCTGAAATTTAGTATTATACCATCCAAGTTACCGTAAAAACTTAGGTTTTGGAAATATGGGTGATTAAATTAGTCGCTATGCGATGTGCGGACAACGATTTGTCTAAGTATGACATGAAATATAAAAATAAATACGGAATTGTGGATACATGACGTACACGTAGGATGAAAGAATAGGACCAGAACTTTAGTACTATACCACCCAAGTTACCTTAAAAACTTAGGTTTTGGAAATATGGGTGATTAAATTAGTCGCTATGCGATGTGCGGACAACGATTTGTCTAAGTATGACATGTAATATAGAAATAAATACGGAAGTGTGCCAACATTATGGTCACATAGGGTGATAGAATAGGACCAGAAAGTCTGTATTATACCACTCAAGTTATCGTAAAAACTAAGGTTTTGGAAATATGGCTGATTAAAGTAGTCGCTTTGCGATGTGCGGACAGCGATTTGTCTAAGTTTGACATGAAATATAAAATAAACACGGAAGTGTGCCAGCATGACGTACACATAGGATGAAAGAATAGGACTAGAACTTTAGTACGATACCACCCTAAGTTACCTTAAAAAATTAGGTTTTGGAAATATGGGTGATTAAATTAGTCGCTAAGCGATGTGCAGACAACGATTTGTCTAAGTATGACATGAAATATAAAAATAAATACGGAATTGTGGATACATGACGTACACATAGGGTGATAGAATAGGACCAGAACTTCTGTATTATACCACCCAAGTTACCGTAAAAACTTATGTTTTGGAAATATGGGTGATTAAATTAGTCGCTATGCGATGTGCGGTACACATAGGGTGATAGAATAGGACCAGAACTTCTGTATTATACCACCCAAGTTACCGTAAAAACTTAGGTTTTGGAAATATGGGTGATTAAATTAGTCGCTATGTGATGTGTGGACAGCGATCCACCTAAGTTTGACATAAAATATAAAATAAATACGGCAGTGTGTCAGCATGACGTACACGTAGGGTGATGAAATAGGACCAGAACTTCTGTATTATACCACCCAAGTTACCGTAAAAACTTAGGTTTTGGAAATATGGCTGATTAAAGTAGTCGCATTGAGATGTGCGGACAGAGATTTGTCGAAGTTTGACACGAAATATAAAAAAAATACGGAGGTGTGCCAACATGACGTACACATAGGATGATAGAATAGGTCCAGAACTTTAGTACTATACCACCCAAGTTACCTTAAAAACTTAGGTTTTGGAAATATGGGTGATTAAATTAGTCGCTATGCGATGTGCGGACAACGATTTGTCTAAGTTTGATATGAAATATAAAAATAAATACGGAATTGTGGATACATGACGTACACATAGGGTGATAGAATAGGACTAGAACTTCTGTATTATACCACCCAAGTTACCGCACATCTCAATGCGACTACTTTAATCAGCCATATTTCCAAAACCTAAGTTTTTACGGTAACTTGGGTGGTATAATACAGAAGTTCTGGTCCTATTTCATCACCCTACGTGTACGTCATGCTGACACACTGCCGTATTTATTTTATATTTTATGTCAAACTTAGGTGGATCACTGTCCACACATCCAAAGCGACTATTTTAATCACCCGTATTTCCAAAACCTAAGTTTTTAAGGTAACTTGGGTGGTATAGTACTAAAGTTCTGGACCTATTCTATCATCCTATGTGTACGTCATGTTGGCACACCTCCGTATTTATTTTTATATTTCATGTCAAACTTAGACAAATCGTTGTCCGCACATCGCATAGCGACTAATTTAATCACCCACATTTCCAAAACCTAAGTTTTTACGGTAACTTGGGTGGTATAGTACTAAAGTTCTGGACCTATTCTATCATCCTATGTGTACGTCATGTTGGCACACCTCCGTATTTTTTTTATATTTCGTGTCAAACTTCGACAAATCGTTGTCCGCACATCGCATAGCGACTAATTTAATCACCCATATTTCCAAAACCTAAGTTTTTACGGTAACTTGGGTTGTATAATACAGAAGTTCTGGTCCTATTCTATAACCCTATGTGTACGTCATGTATCCACAATTCCGTATTTATTTTTATATTTCATGTCAAACTTAGACAAATCGTTGTCCGCACATCGCATAGCGACTAATTTAATCACCCATATTTCCAAAACGTAAGTTTTTACGGTAACTTGGGTGGTATAATACAGAAGTTCTGGTCCTATTCTATCACCCTATGTGTACGTCATGTATCCACAATTCCGTATTTATTTTTATATTTCATGTCAAACTTAGACAAATCGCTGTCCGCACATCTCAATGCGACTACTTTAATCAGCCATATTTCCAAAACCTAAGTTTTTACGGTAACTTGGGTGGTATAGTACTAAAGTTCTGGACCTATTCTATCATCCTATGTGTACGTCATGTTGGCACACCTCCGTATTTTTTTTATATTTCGTGTCAAACTTCGACAAATCTCTGTCCGCACATCTCAATGCGACTACTTTAATCAGCCATATTTCCAAAACCTAAGTTTTTACGGTAACTTGGGTGGTATAATACAGACGTTCTGGTCCTATTCTATCACCCTATGTGTACGTCATGTATCCACAATTCCGTATTTATTTTTATATTTCATGTCAAACTTAGACAAATCGTTGTCCGCACATCGCATAGTGACTAATTTAATCACCCATATTTCCAAAACCTAAGTTTTTAAGGTAACTTGGGTGGTATAATACTAAATTTCAGGTCCTATTCTATCAACCTACGTGTACGTAATGTTGGCACACCTCCGTATTTATTATTATATTTCATGTCATACTTAGACAAATCGTTGTCCGCACATCGCATAGCGACTAATTAAATCACCCATATTTCCAAAACCTAAGTTTTTAAGGTAACTTGGGTGGTATAGTACTAAAGTTCTGGTCCTATTCTTTCATCCTACGTGTACGTCATGCTGACACACTGCCGTATTTATTTTATATTTTATGTCAAACTTAGGTGAATCGCTGTCCACACATCCAAAGCGACTACTTTAATCACCCATATTTCCAAAACCTAGGTTTTTAAGGTAACTTGGGTGGTATAGTACTAAAGTTCTGGTCCTATTCTTTCATCCTACGTGTACGTCATGCTGACACACTGCCGTATTTATTTTATATTTTATGTCAAATTTAGGTGGATCGCTGTCCACACATCCAAAGCGACTATTTTAATCACCCGTATTTCCAAAACCTAAGTTTTGACGGTAACCTGAGTGGTATAATAATATAGTTCTAATCCTATTCTATCACCCAATGTGTACGTCATGTATCCACAATTCCGTATTTATTTTTATATTTCATGTCAAACTTAGACAAATCGTTGTCCGCACATCGCATAGCGACTAATTTAATCACCCATATTTCCAAAACCTAAGTTTTTAAGGTAACTTGGGTGGTATAATACTAAATTTCAGGACCTATTCTATCATCCTATGTGTTCGT